>CM070874.1:170643296-171290796 GCA_036365515.1 Torymus aiolomorphi | reverse complement strand
TTCGTTTTTTTTTTTTTATTTTTTAATTTGTTTCAGCCAGTATTACTTTATAAACTAAATTTTTATTAAAAGGTTTTTAAATTTTTTGGTTTTTTAAACGAAAAGGTTTTTAAACCAAAAAATGATTTTGAATTTTTCGTTTTTTTTTTTATTTTTTAATTTGTTTCAGCCAGTATCAAGGAGCGCGGGAGCACTCCGAAGGCAAGTATAGTATATATAATTCAATGCGCCTATATACGTATTAGATTTGTTTGAACTATATTAACATGTACTGTTAATCGAAAGCCATTTCATTGCTCTACTCAAATCGAAAGGTTTCATTTAAAAAGATTGTCCCGTTCAAAAGATTTAGAGATCTGAATATTTTTTATGTACTATTTCCGATTCTCCATATTCTTCAGTCAGCACAAACTATATATTTTTGTCCGACCGGTACATAGTATAGCATTTTTGTCCCATCGACTGGTAAAAGAAAGAAGAGAGAGAGAAGAGAGGGAGAGTGAGAGAGAGGGAAAGAGAGAAGAGCGACGGAGATAGAGAGAAAGAGAGAGAGATCCTTATATATGGTGTATATATATATATATATATATATCTGGTCAATCAACCTAACCTTGTTATTTTATGTATACATAAAATAACTTTCAATATTACGCATTAGTCCGTATACAATAATCATTTATACAAGTTATGTTCAAGACTTTTTACATCATTGAAATCCGATTTAAATTGACTTGGTGTATATTATATATATATTCAGATCTATTTTCAGATAAGTAGCAAACTTTTATTATAAAATAAAAAAAATAATGTTATTAATATAAGTTATTGTTACTTTGTGAAATCTTTTTTTTTGTTACAGATTATATCAGAACAAGGATAATTGACAAGTAGATTATGATTAAATAGTTTGCAACATATAGAAGAGTTCAAAATCTCATTATTATTATGCATTAAGGCCACCAAAAGATTATGTTCAAGTCTGTCAAAGAACGTGACCTCCTGTAGTAGAAAAAAAAGAAATACTGTTGCAGATAATATTCCTCTGGCAGAGCCTCGTTCTACTTTATGGTATAATTATAGTGAATAAATAAAATAAAGGAGCGGTATGATGTGTTAAATGGAGTGTTTATAACAAATTTCTAACCTCTACTTAAAATCAGAATTTAAAATATTGGTCAGAGCCTTGGTTAAAAAAAGCATTTTTTGTCTATACTTCAAGAAACTTTGTTGATATTAGCGCTGTGCTGTTGTACATATTTACTTAAACATCAATTGAAAGATTATGTCAAGTGAACATAAAATAGAGAAAAAAGAAAAAATGATGTGTTATTGTTGTGAAAATTTCTACGAATGAAAGTGCTCAGTGAATCTAATTTTATAATTTTCTCATGGTGGGAGACGTCAAAATGTTTCAGAAGAGTTCTCAGTAAATATTGTGAAAATGTCTACAGATAAAAGTGCTCAGTTAATCCAATTTTATAATTTTCTCACGTTGGGAGACGTCAAAATGTTTCAGAGGAGTTCTCAGTAAATATTTTTCTACACAAGATTCAGATAATTATTTCAATAAGTATACAAGAATGTTAATCAGAAATTCTTAGTTCATGAACTGATTGTTTTTAATTTTACAAGATGTGTGGCAATCATGAGTTATTAATTTAAGTAGTTTCAGTCAATAATTATTTCAAGATTTTATATATTTTCTACTATAAAAGAATGTCGAGAAAGCTTTTTTCTCCCAATGATTCTTAGTTTATAAATCTATCAAATGATGAGGTGGAAAGAAATCTATCATATAAACTTATAAGGTAGAATATAAAAATACAGCTTAATGACAATATAAAAAGTTTTTGTTATTAAAAATATATAAAATTATTTTAATTTATATTCTACTTATTTTTTAGGTTATGAATGTGGTTTCTCTGAAACATTTTTTGTTTGTAGCCCTTGTTATGAATAAACATTGACACTTTGTGTTGATTTCTTTTAGATTGTATGAAGAATTTCTCACGGTGTGAGACATCAAAATGTTTCAGAAGAGTTCTCAGTAAATATTGTGAAAATGTCTACGGATAAAAGTGCTCATTTTATAATTTTCTCACGGTGGGAGACGTCAAAATGTTTCAGAGGAGTTCTCAGTAAATATTTTTCTACACAAGATTCAGATAATTATTTCAAAAAGTATACAAGAATGTTAAGAAAGCTTTTACTATCAGAAATTTTTAGTTCATAAACTGATACAAGATGTGTGGAAATCATGAGTTTCTACTATAAAAGAATGTCGAGAAAGCTTTTTTCTTCCAATGATTCTTAGTTCATAAACTTTTGTTTTTAATTTTGCAAGATGTGTCTGATTGGTTATTAATTCATGTGGTTTCTAGTTAAAATTTCAACGAATCTAAGTGTTGAAAATAATGTAATTATATAGTGATTGGTTTATGGTGATGGGTGCCAATAAATAAAATAAAGTAGCGGTATGATGTGTTAAATGAAGTGTTTATAACAAATTTCTAACCTCTACTTAAAATCAGAATTTAAAATATTGGTCAGAGCCTTGGTTAAAAAAAAACATTTTTTCTCTATACTTCAAGAAACTTTGTTGATATTATTACTGTGGTTTTGTACATATTTATTTACTTAAACATCAATTAAAAGATTATGTCAAGTGAACATTAAAATACAGAAAAAAGAAAAAATAATGTGTTATTGTTGTGAATAAAAGTGCTCAGTTAATCTAATTTTATAATTTTCTCACGATGGGAGACGTCAAAATGTTTCAGAGGACTTCTCAGTAAATATTTTTCTACACAAGATTCAGATAATTATTTCAAAAAGTATACAAGAATGTTAAGAAAGCTTTTATTATCAGAAATTCTTAGTTCATAATATGATTGTTTTTAATTTTACAAGATGTGTGGCAATCATGAGTTATTAATTTAAGTAGTTTCAGTCAATAATTATTTCAAGATGTTTTATATTTTAAAAGAATGTCGAGAAAGCTTTTTTCTCCCAATGATTCTTAGTTCATAAACTTTTGTTTTTAATTTTGCAAGATGTGTCTGGTTATTAATTCAAGTTGTTTCTAGTTACAATTTCAACAAATCTAAGTGTTGAAAATAATGTAATTATATAGTGATTAGCTTATGGTGATGAGCGCCAAATGTTTCAGAGTAGCTATCTGTTCTGTGAATCTACCGTACATGAAACAATAATATATAAATTACTGTAATGGCTACTTTTTGGATCTACAACCAATATTTTAATTTGCTAGCGAATTGTGTTGCAGTAGTGTGGCTAGTTACAATATATTTATTTTATAATAAATCATTGAATGTCAGTGTTATTGAATCCGTGTACAATGAAGAAGAACAAAGTAATAATAAACCCAAAAAAGTTGTGAAATCAATTAAAGTGTAATTTTATATACTGTTACAGGGTTAAGTTAAGAGAGGGTATTAATCCCTCTCGGGGGTTCGTCGAGTAATCTACGGGCGTATGATACGTTCGGGTTACTCGCCAATGTAGAATCCCCCTGCGCGCCGGAGGGAGCGCCGTGGCACGGGCCACGGACTGTGCGCACGGCCGATGCAGCCAACCTCGGCGTGTGAACTCCCGGCCGCTGCCTAACCTTACCTACAGCAGCCGGCTTTCCCGTACAACGCCGCGCAGGTTAAACCTGGGCGACTCTTACTTCTCCCCGTTGCCGTTGTCCTCCAGGGCCCTTTCTACATATGTGTGTTCTGTCTGTTCTAGACAACTTCTCTCTATGTCTGTCTCTGTCCTACATAAACGGAACAGATCTATCTGTCTCTGTCGGGAATACACAGAACACACAGAACACACATATGTAGAAAGGCTCCAGGAGGCTGAGCCTCGGCTAGCTGCAGCTGCTGAAATGGTAGAGGGTGGTATTCGGGAAAGGGAAGGCTATTCGCCAAATAATCCGCGGACCTCCGAACTAAAATGAAACTACGTTTATTTTGCCAGAAAGAATACGCGCAACGGGGCGCGTGCCCTCACAAGAAATTACAACTCGCGTAGGCCGAGACTAAGCGCGGGGCCTGCTGCTCGACAGCAGGCGACCTCGCCGCGAGGTCCGCGTTCGCGCGCTCACGCTGCCGCTGCAGCGAGTACAAAAGCCGGACCGTCGGACGCACGCGGACGGCAATACATAAACCGCGAACTTACTTGTTGCTGGCCAGCATGCAAGGTAACCGCGATTCCTCTCTCTTTCTCTCTCTCCCTCTCGCTGTCTCGCTCGGGACTGGCTGCTCAGCGGTCGCGAAACCGGCGGGTTGCCCGTCGGCCGGCTCACTCCTCTCCTCGCTTCTCTGCTTCTCTGCTCTTCTCTTTCTCTCTCCCTCTCTCTCTCTCTCACGCTTCCCGTTCGGCACGCTGAGGCGTAGGGTTGCGGTCGTGGCGGCGGGGTCACCATCTCCGGACACACACGAACAGCGGCGGATCTTCGCGGAGCAAGCACGCGCGTGCAACAGGTGCAACTAGAATGGCGGCCAACATGGCCGCGGTGTCCCTCGGCCGCGCGCGTCGGCTTCGCTCGTCTTCTTCCTCCTGTGCCTCGCTCTCTCGCCGCACGGCGCGCGCTCTCGCACCAATCTAATTCGGCGCGCTATTCAAACATGATCCGCGCTCGCGTCCGCATAGCTAGCAACTTCGGGTTCAATCTACGCTACTCTCGAGGAATAGACGCGCCCGTTACAATACTTAATAAACATTATTTATAATGTACTTTTACTCTTAAAAAGTTGCGAAATCTCTCTAAAAAATTTTTTTACAAAAGTAAAAACTTATAGGCAAGAATAAGTTTGGTTACTATTCTACATAGTTTTATACTTAACAAACATTATTTACTAAACTCTCCCACCCTCTCTTTCTTTCCCTCTCTCTCTCTCCCTCTGTACCAAAAACTTTAATGAGATCTTAAATATTTTTTCAAAACAATCAGCACGTTCTTTAAAAAACTAATTTTTTAAATATATTCTAACAACACAATTTGTCTGTAGTCCTTTTATTTATTCTGATCTCATCTATTCAATAAGCACTCTCTACAAATGGTAATAATTTTTTTTCATGACTGTACAAATAATAATATTGTTAATAAAACTTTCTACGAAAGTATAAAATAAGGCAAGTATAGAAGTTTTTTCTGTATAATCTATAAAATAATATTTTGGATTTTTAAAAAGAAGTCAAATAAATACTATAGTAAAAAAGTCCTTTACTTCTTTGAGTCAATGTATGCTCAACAAATTATATGTAAGTACATTCAAATTGTTCACTGCAAATCAAACAAACGGAAGTTGTGAAATCAATTATCGATAGTCAAGTAATGCAAACCATTCTCCGAAAAACTGTATTCTAACTATGTTCTTAGAAATGTTTTCAAATTTCTTCATTCTTCTATACAAATTAAACACAAGAAAGTACTGAAATCAATTAATTATAGTCAAGTACCGGCCATAAGAACTTTTCGTACCTCGCATGTAAAATTACATTTTATGCCCACGTTGTAACTTTAAAATTATTCAGCCAGCGGGCATAAAGTGCTACATAACGACCAAGAGGCCCAATAGCTCACACAGCTCCAACAAAACTTTATAGTACCTACGTACTTTACCCCCGTGTGGGCGAAAATTATTTTAATTATATAATTATAATGCCTTCTTTTTATTTCTAAAATTCATAAGAATTTTTTCAGGTATTTACGAAAAGTCAAAGCCTATATAACAAAATTACATAGTTACCAACACATCACTATTTTTCATTATTCCTCCTCAAATTTGAGTTTTCTATAATATTACGCATCTAGGAAGGACAAGAGAAGTCTAGAGCTACTCTAGCAGGGGTGGTCCTCCGATCTCCCGTTCATACTTGGCGGGCCCGACGGTTTGCAGTTACATGGGCTACTTAAATGTAGAATACTAAATTTTTGCATAAATTCATTAACAATATTTATACCTATAAGTCCACCACAAATAATTACATTGGTTCTAATTTTTAATTGATGCCGTTAAGTACAACATATCCGTACAGGTGCAGAATTATGATTTATATTTCATTACTAAACAAATTTTTCCTTGTGTCCTTCCTTTTTAAACGAGAATAAAATAAAAAAATCATATAAATTTATAGCCACCCAAAGTCCTTTACATTTTACTAACCGTTTTATAAGCTATATATTTTATATCGTTTTTCCCGTGTAAATATCATATAAGATCTCATATGAGAATTTCAGACAGCGCATATCTCGTATGAGATCTTATATGTGATGTCATATAGGCCAGTCAAATTAGTTTTTCCACCAACTTAACTGTAACTAGAGGTTTGCGAGCGGATTCTGGTCGGGGGGGGGGGATGGCATCAGGTAAAATGATCCGGTGAGTGCGTCCAAAAATTATGTCAGGATCATTTTTTAAATAATGAATTAATGATCGAAAAGTCAGTTTTTTGACGACAGAAGAAAAACTACTGACTTTACAGAAAAAAGTTAAATGTAAACTTTGTAGATATTGAAAAGATCTATCAAACGCAATTTACAGATTTACATTTAGTTAATTTGTTTATCTGCAAATCGTAAAAAACCGCTGAAAATAGCCATTTTAACGATTGTTTATAACTCCGTTAAAAAATTTGCTAGGTGCTTGATAACTCGCTTTAGTATAGCTCTTATAGTACTTAATAAGCAGTTAAAATTTTAGCTAAAAATATTCAATAGTTTTTGCATAATTCCATTTATTTATTAGATTTTGGTCATTTTTGCGCGATTTTTCCCAAGCCGTGGGACGTCGTACGAGGATGCAGTAAACGGATTTTGAAAGTTTGACATCTCTACTTTCACGAACAATGAATAGCTAAGCAATTATTTCAAATTTAGTTATTAAAAATCGCAAAATAAAAAAAGTCATTTTTTTTGTTATAAATAAAAGCAATTGCGACTCCTGTATTTGTTGGAGATAAACAACAGTAGGTTCGTTGGAAAGCTCGCATTTTTCCCCAAATTTCAACGTCTCTACGAACTCTCTAAGTGCTCTAGAAGCCGAGATAATATTTTTTTTTGTAAAAATCGCCGTGTCTTCAATTATTAATATTAAGAAACGAGACAGGTGCGAAAAATCGAATTAATAGTTGTACTCACATAAAAAAAATATTGCGTCACATTAATTGCAAAATTACATTGTTATAAATAATCACAAAGGTGCGGGTCAAAAATGGAGAAGGCTACAGTGTTACGCAAAAAAACTGAACATAGGAACTTCAAATCCGACGCGCTCGAAAAATTTTTTATATCTCGGTAACTTAGTGACATAAACACTTCATTTTTTTTTAATTTGGGATGGCTCGCGAAAATAATAACATCTGGCCTACTTATTTCCCCGAAAAAGTTTATTTAACAATACTTAATTAACAATAATTATTTTAATTAACTTTTTAATGTTTTTTTTCATAAATAAATAATTAATTACATTTAATTTAATACAATGGTACATATTACTAATTAATTTAACTTATTTCTATTTAATTCTGTGTATGTGAGTATATGTGTGCGAGAGTAGTTTTGAAGTCTGCCGCTCTTTTATGTGTTCAGAATAATGCGTTCAGAAAGACATTCAAGATAGAACCTTTGCTTCGTCCTTTGTGCGCATGTCCCCTCCAAATGGAGCGTTGCTTTTATTTGTGTTAGTTTGACAGTTGAGCTGTTAGTGACGCTATCCAGCACGTGAACAGAAAAATATTTTGTTTCAAATACTGTTTGATAGTGTTTATATACTGTTTCAATTATTGAATCATTTTAAGTGCATTAATGTTCTTCTGATTTCTAGTGCAATTACGAAATCTCACAATAATTTCTGTACGAAACTTGTGTAGTTTGTTTTTGAACGACAATTCGAATCGGTTTAAATTTACAACTGCAATATAGCAACAACTGCAGAGATATATTTTACGGAGGTTTAGTGCATATCGCACGCAGTACATATATAAAACCATTGGTAAGTACATTAGCATTATAATTATTTATTTATACTGTTTTTAGAAAATTGATTCATAATTTATTTGTCATTGTTAAAAAGAATATATACAGTTCTTTTATGTTTGTAGTGAAGATACATAATAAACTCCAATCTAGATTCAATATTAAATTAGAACTGCAAGAGAAATATTTTTTGGAGATTTAACGAGATTGACGCACTGCATAATCGAACCATTGGTTAGTACATAAGCATTATTATCATGTTGGGATAAAATTTCGCATAATGTAAAGTCACAGGGTAACTAAGAGAAAAGCATAATACTATAATGTATCAGAGCGCAGCTGAACGTGTGTACTACTTCACACATGGACACACACACATACGTAATTTCGCGGGGAGAGGGATCATGCATACATATAACACTTTGTTTTGAATCAAGTTCTTTGCTTTTCTCTCCTGTGACTTTAAACGGGTCGGTATAAAATCATATACAAGCTATTGTATTCTTATCTATCTTTCCGAATTATATTTTGACAAAATTTTTAATCTCAAGTATTTTTAATAAGTGTATTTATGTATATAAATGTCAATAAGTGTATATAAATCTTGTAATTGGAATACGCATTTACATTTATTTATATTTATATACTATAAAGGGATACGGATTTGGGGCTAGTCGGCGCATAGGTTCCTGCCATACCGGCACTGGCTGCGACAGTGCGGTGATAGCCCGGCGGTACGGGCACTTGCTTCTCACCAGGGTGAATCGAGTTCAATTCCCGATGTCTCCATTTTAGTTTTTTTATTTTTATCCTTAATCCGTTACAATATATTTTTTCAAATTTATTTTTTTAAATTTATTATAAACGTATACTTATAAATGTAAAAATTGTTCCATTTACAACTTTTATGTATACTTATTTATTTATCAATTATTGATTAATTATGGTCGTTACAATATATTACTAATTTTTTTTTTAATTTTCAAATAATATATAGTAGTTTCATATAGTTTCGATAATTAAAAAAATTAATTGATATCATTTTTATTTTTTATGCGCATTGTATTATTTCAGATTGAAGCTTTTTGAAAACATGGGAACTCACGATGAGAATATCTGTTTGCTGTGTGACAAAATTATATCCCCCGACCAGCAACGAAATGTCAAAGAAAGAGCCATTGAATCATTGATTGTAGCAAGCTTACAGAGAAAAGACAACAAACACAAACAGCTTGAAAAGTGTGAATCATTAAATATTCACAAGAATTGTCATGGCAATTATGTTAAAGAGCAAAAATAAAGGCTGCGCAAAAAAAAGCTGTAACTTCTAAAGTAAGTTCAAGGAGAGGTAGTATTAGCTTACGAAAATTTGACTTTAGTAAGTACTGTCTTTTTTGCGGAGAAGATGCGTCCGATGAGTATGAGGCCAAACGGAAGATTCAAACTAAAATGAATCTTTACAAAGTTCAACATGTTTTAAGCAATACTCTCCAAAATAATATTATGGAAAAAATTAATTCGCGATTAGAAAATAGTAATTTACAAGATATTCGTCAGGAAGAATATAGAAATCTTAAGAAACGCATAGAAAACGTAGATTTAGTGGAACGGGCCGCTCGTTACCATGATCATTGTCTTAGGAAATTTTCCATTCTTAGACTTACTCAGCAGCCTAGCCGACCGATGAGCGAAGGTACATCCGAAGCTGTAGAGTATATAATATCTTATTTGTGCGAATGTAGTGAAGACGAATGTCAATTTTCGATTAAAGATATTTTAAGTGAATACAAAGGAGAAGTTCCTATGAAACTAGATACAATACAAAACAAATTATTAGAATATTTTGGTAGCACAATTACGATTTATAAAGTAAAAAATGATTTAGTGGTTTGTTTTACATCTGTAAGAAATAAAATTCTCTCTGAGGAATAGTACAGAAATAAAAACTCAGATGAAGATAAGGAGAGTGAAAGGATAATTATCCTGCTCCCAATTGTTTTTTACATAACGTTGATGATGACATACCACGGTCGTTACGATTATTTTTAGATGTTTTAATTAAAAGTCACAAATGTTCAGAAAATTCTTATGTTATGTGGGATAAAAGAATTACAACACTTTGTCACATTATAATAAATTCAGTGAGACCTCGGTCATTTTTATCCCCTATATTGCTAGGCCTGTCATCGATGATGTATAAGAAACATGCTTCCAAAAATCTAATTGATTCGCTAGCGTATATTGGCTTGTGCGTTTCGTACTATAAAACGCAACTTTTCAAGTCCTCTATAGTTTGCCAACCCGAAAGTTACGATGCAGGAAAATCGTACTTCCAATTTATTTATGATAATGCGGATCATAATACGTGTACTATCGACGGCAGAAATACGTTTCATGCCATGGGTGGAGTGATCTGTGCAACTCCTGCCTCTGAAATATCGAGCAGTACGAAAATAGAGCGCCTACGTCGTATTCCATCGGCAACTAATGTAGGCACTTTTGGATTTGTTCCTTTAAAGAATTTTCAAAGAGGTATTCAGTCAGGCCTTAAGAATATCAAAATTGAAGACTTCAATGGAACAAATCCAATTGTGAACAATCAAGTGGAGGATTCTGATTTATTGTGGTTTTATGGTAATTACGTACGGCGGGAAAACATGAGCGGCTGGAATAGCTTTATGGAACTATGTACGCAAGTAAAACCATTTCACATATCAAGAATAATTCCGGTTCCATTTGTCAATGCACCGCCAAGTAATTACGATACAATTTTTACTGTTTTAATTGAAGCTAATAATAAATGCAAGAGCCAAGATTAAAAAAATGTTTTCGTCACTTTTGATCAACCTCTATATCAAAAGGCTAGAGAAATCATTGAGTGCTGTAAAGGAACTCAAAACGAAGCAAAGATAAATAAAGTTATTGTCAGGCTCGGAGGGTTCCATATGCTTATGTCCTACCTTGGCGCAATAGGTTTTATAATGGAAGGTAGTGGATTAAAGGACGCATTTTGTGAACTTTATGCTGAAGTTTCAGCCGAAAAAGCACTAACTGGCCATGCCTATTCTAGAGCGATCCGGGGGAATATTTTAATTCAAAATGCTTTGGCGAATATTCTTTTTTCTTTGATCGATCTCTCAGATGAAGAAGTACTTGTTCTGAATAATTTGTTTAACCTCGTAGGAAAATCGGAGTTCCATACGTTGCTAAAAAATGATCAGTTCAAAGAAATAAAAAACAAGTTTATAAATAAATTAGAATCGATAAAAGAAAATGGCCCAACTGCACGATTATGGATTCTCTATTTTAATATGGTTGATCTGGCTAAGCAATTTATTCAGGCTGAAAGAAGCGGAAATTGGTCTAAACATTTGCAGTGTGTCCAACACATGTTGCCTTATTTTCATGCCAGCGGCCATAATCTTTACGCTAAAAGCAGCCACCTATATTTGCAAGATATGAATAATCTTGAAAATATAATGGATGTTATGGAATATGACAAATTTAGTCGTTAAGGTTATTTTACCATAAGGCGAATTGAGAAGTTTCGATCTGGTACATGGTAGGACATGATTATAGAGCAAATGCCAATGAGACCGATGAAAGTTAGCGGTGGATTGACTCATGGACGTGGGATAACTGAAAGTACTTTATGTAAATGGATTCTGTCAACTATCGTTCTGATTGAAGTATCGGATACTATGGAGCAATTTTGTAACATCACTTACGTTACTTCGGATCAACACGTAGACGCAAGTAATTCGCGAATCACGAGAGATTTACAGGACTCTAAAAAGTTGACAGAATTTTTCAAAAATCATAACCCATTCCCCGTGACCGATAATATATTATCGATTAACACTGGGATAATAGGTGATGATAAAATAAATTGTTACAAAGCATTAGAAATTGGTTTGTCTTCAATGAACAGAATTATTGGTGGTGATTTTGGTTCGGTGAAATTTCACAAAAAGGACAAAGTGCTATCATTGAAAGCAGTAAATTCTTCTGTAAAAATTGATAACGAAGTCGTAACAATTGACCCAATTCTTATATTCCAGAGAATATCATTAAATATTCAAAACAAAACAGATATGCATAAGTTTTTAGAATATGAACTTGTTCCCTACCCTCTTTCTCTTTTTGACGAAGGCGGGATGCGAAAAGGAAGAAAATCATCATTCTATGATAATTTTTCGAAGATTTCTGGTGTATCTCGTGGTCCAAACGATTTTTATGTGGTCGATGGAGGTTTCCTTTTGCATAAAGTTCGGTGGGATACTAATAAATCCATAGACTTTATTATTAAACAGTATGTTGATTACACAACCCATAATTACAGTCGAAATTCCATCATAGTTTTCGATGGTTACCCAGAGGGTATAAATGTTAAAAGCACAAAAGCAGCCGAGAGGTCACGGAGAGAGAATAAAAATTTAGGTCGAGAAGTAGAATTCAATAGAGATACGATTATTACGATTTCGCAAGACAAATTTTTGAGCAGGAATAAAAATAAAAAAAAGTTAATTGAATTACTGTGCGAAGAGATTGAAAAAGAAAAATGTAGTACAGTCGTAGCGGAAGAAGATGCTGATTTTCTGATTGTGAGTACTGCTGACAAATGCAGCGTAAGCGGTACAACTTGGATAATTGGAGAAGACATCGATTTATTGGTAATATTAACGCAGCACTCACCTATTAATACTATTTACTTTTTGAAACCTGGAAAAGGAAAGTGTGAATGATTGCATATATGACAGCAACAGTTTTAAATATTTGAAAGTAAAAAAGTTAATAGGTTTCCTGCATGCTTTCACAGGATGTGATACAACGTCTTGTTTTTTCAAACAAGGCAAAAACAAATTAATAAAGACGCTTTCCGATGATGTAGTTCTACAGCAAAAAGCACAGCATTTCTACGATCCCTACGTCACTCCTGATGTTTTAGCTTCGAGTGCTAACGATATAGTTAGCCAAATGTATGGCACCAAGAAAGATAAAAAGACTCTACATGAGCGGCGGTTTTTTAACTTTCAAAAATCAGCTTTGAAAGGTAGTTTGAAATTAGAAAATTTGCCACCGACTGAAGGTGCTACTAAGTAGCACGCATACAGATCGTACCTACAATTACAACAGTGGCTTGGTTATAAAAAGGATCCAACAGCGTGGGGTTGGAAAAAGCGACAAAATGTCATCTACCCAGTGCACACGCTGGAACCGCTTATTCCCGATGAGCTACTGAGTAAAATTAGTTGTAGGTGCGAGACGGGATGCAAAAAGAAAACATGCAGTTGTCGTAAATATGGGCTGCGATGCTCTCAAATATGCTCGTCATGTCATGGTGATAGTTGCACGAACGTCGAAGAAACCACGATAGACGACAACACAGACATCGGTATTAATGATGATTCGCAAGACGAAGAGTTGATTTTCGAAAAAATGATGCAAATGCCGATGCAAGATGATACTCAACATGTAGACGAAGAAGAAAACGAAGAAACAGAAGAAGAAGAAGAAGAAGAAGAAGAAGAAGAAGAAGAAGAAGAAGAAGAAGAAGAAGAAGAACAAGAAGAAGAAGAAGAAGAACACGCTTCACAAATACACACAGATGCACCACACACAAAAAAGCGAAAAATGCCAATACAATAGACATTTGTATGTTGAATAAAATTTTTTTTAAAGTGAATATATTATTTTTTATTATTTAATAAACTAATAATACGTACCCAACCACACATATATAATTAATTAATTATTTATTTATGAAAAAAACATTAAAAAGTTAATTAAAATAATTATTGTTAATTAAGTATTGTTAAATAAACTTTTTCGCGGAAATAAGTAGGCCAGATGTTATTATTTTCGCGAGCCATCCCAAATTAAAAGAAAATCAAGTGTTTATGTCAATAAGTTACCGAGATATAAAACATTTTTCGAGCGCGTCGGATTTGAAGTTCCTATGTTCAGTTTTTTTCGCGTGACACTGTAGCCTTCTCCATTTTTGACCCGCACCTTTGTAATTATTTATAACAATGTAATTTTGCAATTAATGTGACGCAATATTTTTTTTATGCGAGGACAACTATTAATTCGATTTTTCGCGCCTGTCTCGTTTCTTAATATTAATAATTGAAGACACGGCGATTTTTACAAAAAAAAATATTATCTCGGCTTCTAGAGCACTTAGAGAGTTCGTAGGGACGTTGAAATTTGGGGAAAAATGCGAGCTTTCCAACGAACCTACTGTTGTTTATCTCCGACAAATACAGGAGTCGCAATTGCTTTTATTTATAACAAAAAAAAATAACTTTTTTTTATTTTGCGATTTTTAATAACTAAATTTGAAATAATTGCTTAGCTATTCATTGCTCGTGAAAGTAGAGATGTTAAACTTGCCATGGGTGGAGTGATCTGTGCAACTCCTGCCTCTGAAATATCGAGCAGTACGAAAATAGAGCGCCTGCGTCGTATTCCATCGGCAACTAATGTAGGCACTTTTGGATTTGTTCCTTTAAAGAATTTTCAAAGAGGTATTCAGTCAGGCCTTAAGAATATCAAAATTGAAGACTTCAATGGAACAAATCCAATTGTGAACAATCAAGTGGAGGATTCTGATTTATTGTGGTTTTATGGTAATTACGTACGGCGGGAAAACATGAGCGGCTGGAATAGCTTTATGGAACTATGTACGCAAGTAAAACCATTTCACATATCAAGAATAATTCCGGTTCCATTTGTCAATGCACCGCCAAGTAATTACGATACAATTTTTACTGTTTTAATTGAAGCTAATAATAAATGCAAGAGCCAAGATTAAAAAAATGTTTTCGTCACTTTTGATCAACCTCTATATCAAAAGGCTAGAGAAATCATTGAGTGCTGTAAAGGAACTCAAAACGAAGCAAAGATAA
Organism: Torymus aiolomorphi; assembly: GCA_036365515.1. NCBI lineage: Eukaryota > Metazoa > Arthropoda > Insecta > Hymenoptera > Torymidae > Torymus > Torymus aiolomorphi. The sequence goes on along the minus strand of CM070874.1, from coordinate 171,275,895 downwards.
ATAAAGTTATTGTCAGGCTCGGAGGGTTCCATATGCTTATGTCCTACCTTGGCGCAATAGGTTTTATAATGGAAGGTAGTGGATTAAAGGACGCATTTTGTGAACTTTATGCTGAAGTTTCAGCCGAAAAAGCACTAACTGGCCATGCCTATTCTAGAGCGATCCGGGGAATATTTTAATTCAAAATGCTTTGGCGAATATTCTTTTTTCTTTGATCGATCTCTCAGATGAAGAAGTACTTGTTCTGAATAATTTGTTTAACCTCGGAGGAAAATCGGAGTTCCATACGTTGCTAAAAAATGATCAGTTCAAAGAAATAAAAACAAGTTTATAAATAAATTAGAATCGATAAAAGAAAATGGCCCAACTGCACGATTATGGATTCTCTATTTTAATATGGTTGATCTGGCTAAGCAATTTATTCAGGCTGAAAGAAGCGGAAATTGGTCTAAACATTTGCAGTGTGTCCAACACATGTTGCCTTATTTTCATGCCAGCGGCCATAATCTTTACGCTAAAAGCAGCCACCTATATTTGCAAGATATGAATAATCTTGAAAATATAATGGATGTTATGGAATATGACAAATTTAGTCGTTAAGGTTATTTTACCATAAGGCGAATTGAGAAGTTTCGATCTGGTACATGGTAGGACATGATTATAGAGCAAATGCCAATGAGACCGATGAAAGTTAGCGGTGGATTGACTCATGGACGTGGGATAACTGAAAGTACTTTATGTAAATGGATTCTGTCAACTATCGTTCTGATTGAAGTATCGGATACTATGGAGCAATTTTGTAACATCACTTACGTTACTTCGGATCAACACGTAGACGCAAGTAATTCGCGAATCACGAGAGATTTACAGGACTCTAAAAAGTTGACAGAATTTTTCAAAAATCATAACCCATTCCCCGTGACCGATAATATATTATCGATTAACACTGGGATAATAGGTGATGATAAAATAAATTGTTACAAAGCATTAGAAATTGGTTTGTCTTCAATGAACAGAATTATTGGTGGTGATTTTGGTTCGGTGAAATTTCACAAAAAGGACAAAGTGCTATCATTGAAAGCAGTAAATTCTTCTGTAAAAATTGATAACGAAGTCGTAACAATTGACCCAATTCTTATATTCCAGAGAATATCATTAAATATTCAAAACAAAACAGATATGCATAAGTTTTTAGAATATGAACTTGTTCCCTACCCTCTTTCTCTTTTTGACGAAGGCGGGATGCGAAAAGGAAGAAAATCATCATTCTATGATAATTTTTCGAAGATTTCTGGTGTATCTCGTGGTCCAAACGATTTTTATGTGGTCGATGGAGGTTTCCTTTTGCATAAAGTTCGGTGGGATACTAATAAATCCATAGACTTTATTATTAAACAGTATGTTGATTACACAACCCATAATTACAGTCGAAATTCCATCATAGTTTTCGATGGTTACCCAGAGGGTATAAATGTTAAAAGCACAAAAGCAGCCGAGAGGTCACGGAGAGAGAATAAAAATTTAGGTCGAGAAGTAGAATTCAATAGAGATACGATTATTACGATTTCGCAAGACAAATTTTTGAGCAGGAATAAAAATAAAAAAAAGTTAATTGAATTACTGTGCGAAGAGATTGAAAAAGAAAAATGTAGTACAGTCGTAGCGGAAGAAGATGCTGATTTTCTGATTGTGAGTACTGCTGACAAATGCAGCGTAAGCGGTACAACTTGGATAATTGGAGAAGACATCGATTTATTGGTAATATTAACGCAGCACTCACCTATTAATACTATTTACTTTTTGAAACCTGGAAAAGGAAATGTGAATGATTGCATATATGACAGCAACAGTTTTAAATATTTGAAAGTAAAAAAGTTAATAGGTTTCCTGCATGCTTTCACAGGATGTGATACAACGTCTTGTTTTTTCAAACAAGGCAAAAACAAATTAATAAAGACGCTTTCCGATGATGTAGTTCTACAGCAAAAAGCACAGCATTTCTACGATCCCTACGTCACTCCTGATGTTTTAGCTTCGAGTGCTAACGATATAGTTAGCCAAATGTATGGCACCAAGAAAGATAAAAAGACTCTACATGAGCGGCGGTTTTTTAACTTTCAAAAATCAGCTTTGAAAGGTAGTTTGAAATTAGAAAATTTGCCACCGACTGAAGGTGCTACTAAGTAGCACGCATACAGATCGTACCTACAATTACAACAGTGGCTTGGTTATAAAAAGGATCCAACAGCGTGGGGTTGGAAAAAGCGACAAAATGTCATCTACCCAGTGCACACGCTGGAACCGCTTATTCCCGATGAGCTACTGAGTAAAATTAGTTGTAGGTGCGAGACGGGATGCAAAAAGAAAACATGCAGTTGTCGTAAATATGGGCTGCGATGCTCTCAAATATGCTCGTCATGTCATGGTGATAGTTGCACGAACGTCGAAGAAACCACGATAGACGACAACACAGACATCGGTATTAATGATGATTCGCAAGACGAAGAGTTGATTTTCGAAAAAATGATGCAAATGCCGATGCAAGATGATACTCAACATGTAGACGAAGAAGAAAACGAAGAAACAGAAGAAGAAGAAGAAGAAGAAGAAGAAGAAGAAGAAGAAGAAGAAGAAGAAGAAGAAGAAGAACAAGAAGAAGAAGAAGAAGAACACGCTTCACAAATACACACAGATGCACCACACACAAAAAAGCGAAAAATGCCAATACAATAGACATTTGTATGTTGAATAAAATTTTTTTTAAAGTGAATATATTATTTTTTATTATTTAATAAACTAATAATACGTACCCAACCACACATATATAATTAATTAATTATTTATTTATGAAAAAAACATTAAAAAGTTAATTAAAATAATTATTGTTAATTAAGTATTGTTAAATAAACTTTTTCGCGGAAATAAGTAGGCCAGATGTTATTATTTTCGCGAGCCATCCCAAATTAAAAGAAAATCAAGTGTTTATGTCAATAAGTTACCGAGATATAAAACATTTTTCGAGCGCGTCGGATTTGAAGTTCCTATGTTCAGTTTTTTTCGCGTGACACTGTAGCCTTCTCCATTTTTGACCCGCACCTTTGTAATTATTTATAACAATGTAATTTTGCAATTAATGTGACGCAATATTTTTTTTTATGCGAGGACAACTATTAATTCGATTTTTCGCGCCTGTCTCGTTTCTTAATATTAATAATTGAAGACACGGCGATTTTTACAAAAAAAAATATTATCTCGGCTTCTAGAGCACTTAGAGAGTTCGTAGGGACGTTGAAATTTGGGGAAAAATGCGAGTTTTCCAACGAACCTACTGTTGTTTATCTCCGACAAATACAGGAGTCGCAATTGCTTTTATTTATAACAAAAAAAAATAACTTTTTTTTATTTTGCGATTTTTAATAACTAAATTTGAAATAATTGCTTAGCTATTCATTGCTCGTGAAAGTAGAGATGTTAAACTTTCAAAATCAGTTTACTGCATCCTCGTACGATGTACCACGGCTTGGGAAAAATCGCGCAAAAATGACCAAAATCTAATAAATAAATGGAATTATGCAAAAACTATTGAATATTTTTAGCTAAAATTTTAACTGCTTATTAAGTACTATAAGAGCTATACTAAAACGAGTTATCAAGCACCTAGCAAATTTTTTAACGGAGTTATAAACAATCGTTAAAATGGCTATTTTCAGCGGTTTTGCGATTTGCAGATAAACAAATTAGCTAAATGTAAATCTGTAAATTGCGTTTGATAGATCTTTTCAATATCTACAAAGTTTACATTTAACTTTTTTCTGTAAAGTCAGTAATTTTTCTTCTGTCGTCAAAAAACTGACGTTTCGATCATTAATTCATTATTTAAAAAATGATCCTGACATAATTTTTGGACGCACTCACCGGATCATTGTACCTGATGCCCCCCCCCCCCCCCCGACCAGAATCCGCTCGCAAGCCTCTAGTTACAGTTAAGTCTGAAAAGGAGCTAAAATAATCTAATTTGACTGGCCTAATATGTGACTTTACGTATTACGGGATCTCATTTGAGATCTCGTATGATATTTTCACGCGGGTGTGTACTTTCTATTTAAAAATAGAGTGATAGATTCATAGATCAGTAGTTAATATGTAGAAGCAACCCATTTATACATTTTATCTTATCTTTAAACATATGAATATTTATATGAAAATGACCATGCCTTACACCTTGAACTGCAAACCGTCGGGCCCGCCAAGTATGTACGGGAGATCGGAGGACCACCCCTGCTAGAGTAGCTCTAGACTTCTCTTGTCCTTCCTAGATGCGTAATATTATAGAAAGTTCAAAATTGAGGAGGAATAATGAAAAATAGTGATGTGTTGGTAACTATGTAATTGTGTTATATAGGCTTTGACTTTTCGTAAATACCTGAAAAAATTCTTATGAATTTTAGAAATAAAAAAAAGGCATTATAGTTATATAATTAAAATAATTTTCACCCACACGGGGGTAAAGTACGTAGGCACTATAAAGTTTTGTAGGAGCTGTGTGAGCCATTGGGCCTTTTGGTCGTTATGTAGCACTTTATGCCCGCCGGCTGAATAATTTTAAAGTTACAACGTGGGCATAAAATGTAATTTTACATGCGAGGTACGAAAAGTTCTTATGGCCGGTACTTGACTATAATTAATTGATTTCAGTACTTCCTTGTGTTTAATTTGTATAGAAGAATGAAGAAATTTGAATACATTTCTGAGAACATAGTCATACAGTTTTTCGGAGAATGGTTTGCATTACTAGACTATCGATAATTAATTTCACAACTTTCGTTTGTTTGATTTGCAGTGAACAATTTGAATGTACTTACATATAATTTGTTGAGCATACATTGACTCAAAGAAGTAAAAGACTTTTTTACTATAGTATGTATTTGACTTCTTTTAAAAAATCAAAAATATTATTTTATAGATTATACAAAAAAAACTTCTATACTTGCCTTATTTTATACTTTAGTAGAAAGTTTTATTAACAATATTATTATTTGTATAGTCATGAACAAAAATTATTACCATTTGTAGAGATTACTTTATACACTAAATTTTTATTAAAAGGTTTTTATTTTTTTTGTTTTTTTAACGAAAAGGTTTTTAAACCAAAAAACAATTTTGAATTTTTCGTTTTTTTTTTTATTTTTTAATTTGTTTCAGCCAGTATTACTTTACAAACTAAATTTTTATTAAAATGTTTTTAAATTTTTTGGTTTTTAAACCAAAACGTTATTAAACTAAAATACGATTTTGAATTTTTCGTTTTTTTTTATTTTTTAATTTGTTTCAGCCAGTATTACTTTATAAACTAAATTTTTATTAAAAGGTTTTTAAATTTTTTGGTTTTTAAAAAACGATTTTGAATTTTTCGTTTTTTTTTTTATTTTTTAATTTGTTTCAGCCAGTATTACTTTATAAACTAAATTTTTATTAAAAGGTTTTAAATTTTTGGTTTTTAAACCAAAAAACGATTTGAATTTTTCGTTTTTTTTTTATTTTTTAATTTGTTTCAGCCAGTATCACTTTATAAACTAAATTTTTATTAAAATGTTTTTAAATTTTTTGGTTTTTAAACCAAAAGGTTTTTAAACCAAAAAACGATTTTGAATTTTTCGTTTTTTTTTTTTATTTTTTAATTTGTTTCGGCCAGTATTACTTTATAAACTAAATTTTTATTAAAAGGTTTTAAATTTTTTGGTTTTTAAACCAAAAAACGATTTGAATTTTTCGTATTTTTTATTTTTTAATTTGTTTCAGCCAGTATCATTTTATAAACTAAATTTTTATTAAAAGGTTTTTAAATTTTTTGGTTTTGAACCAAAAAACGATTTTGAATTTTTCGTTTTCTTCTTATTTTTTAATTTGTTTCAAACTGTGACAAAAGAAACCTAAAATAAATCTAAAAAAATTCTGATATCAGAGAAAAAAAGTAAGAAAATAGGAAGGACATAAGACAAAAACATTAAATGATTCGTTAAATCTACGGCACAGCAACGTGCAGTCATGCGGCCGTGGAGGCTCGTGTCCAAACGCTGCAATGTTCGCGGTTTAATTCCTCGAAAATACTAAAAAGCCCCTTTTAGAAAAATAGCTATTTAAAAAAAATGCTTTTTTCGAGATATAACTAAAACGCAGAAATTGTGGAAAACAAATGTCACCATTAAAAGCTGATGGAAAAATACGTCAATAACCTTATTGTACATTTTTTAATAGTACATTTTAGTATCGTAAACGCGTTACTAATAGTATGATTTGGCGCTCGTACGCCGCAGCTGGGAAAGTTGCCGTAAAACGCCTCATATAGGAAGTTTTCTGACAGTGTTACTCTAATTTTCCTGCACTCGTTAAAAAAAGGAACTATGTGCAACTAGGGAGTAAAGATGACTTTTTCTAGCACTTTTCTCCCTAGTTGCACAATGTACTATTAAATTAGAAGTTTGATACTTATCTAATTGATATTTTCATTTAAAGCTGGGGGATCACACATAATTTACTAGAACTTATTTTCGTGTAATTTTTTTGTTAATATTTATTTAAAACAATGTTACAGTAGAAGTTATATATATTAACACATGATGGTCTATGCGAACAATCACTGTACATATATTGCACGGATAGAAGAAAGATTGGAAATTGGAAAAGATGGTTGTAGTTCTGAAGAAACATAGAAAAAAATTTCGAATTAGAAAGTTGTCATGCAGTTTTTCAGTCACTAATATCTTCGATATGAGTGAATCATTCTGCATGAATCTTTTTTTTAATGTAGTATAATTTACCTATACTTATATATTATATTAATGTGAAAGTAATCAAGAGACGTAGTAAATAAATCAATTTCTCGAGCACACATCTCTTTGCATAAAGGGAAGCGCGGTTGTCCTAAGACCTCTTCTACATTTATGACTCATACTTGTATTCGGTGCATTCCTTGATAATAAATCAATAATATTTTTAAATTTGTATTGCTGCATCTCTTGGCAGAAAGATCATTAATAAAAAAGTTTATCTTTGAGGAGCTGTTTCTTCTTTAAAGAAACTTATATATTTGACATGGCGTTTGAAATGTTTCTTAAGATATACTGGCTTTGGTACTTAAAATAAGAAAGTTACTGAACTTTATTTAAAAATGTCCTTTTGAATTGCAGGTTTTGTGTCTTGGACTTGGAGGGAATGTACTTAGATTTCTTTATATTTCTTGGCTAAAAAATCCTTGGTGGGTGTTACCATTTGAATTCATGCAAGGCATAACTCATGCTGCTGTTTGGGCTGCTTGTTGTAGTTACATTGCCCACAATACTCCTACGCCATTACGTTCAAGTGCGCAAGGAGTACTTCAAGGATTACATCATGGCTTAGGGCGTGGTTGCGGAGCAGTAATCGGAGGAATATTTGTTGCTATTTATGGTAAATATTCTGTTCTATTCTTATCATTTCAAATTCTATTTTATATTGTAAAATGTGTTTTTGGGGATATTAATGTAATCAACTATAGCAATGAAATAGTGAAGAAAAAGGTTGAATGTTTTACACACTTGTAGAACATAATTGAAGGTGAAAAGTTGAGGTCAAAGATAATTCAAAGATTAACATGTCCTTGGCCGACAATACGTTTTTCTGACACCAGAAATGAAAAGAAATAATCTACTGGCAAAATAAATTGACATTGATTGAATTCGCTCCAAAAAAAACTTGTCTGATAAAATATTATTATATATTTAATTACTTATAAAATATTAAGATGTCGATTGAATACTTCAAAATACACAATGAAACATTTTATTATGCCGAGTTCAGAAATTTTGTTTTTGTTTGGGTCTGTGAATTATGACAATGCTTTTTTCTGATTTCTGATAATAAAACAGTATTAACAGAAAAGAGGCCTGAAAAGCTATCTATTTTGACTTCAGATATGGATTTAGAGAACAAAAGTTCGTAAGAAAATATGTTTTTGTAACAGTGAGCGTAGAATTAAAATTTTACATCTCGATATCAGGGACAAAAACACTAGATATATATTTGTAAATCCTATATATATATATATATATATATATATTGTCACGACCTGCCGTACGACGTCGGTAGCAGCGAGCGGTTATAGTAGCTCGCGCTCGCGAACGCGAGATGGCGCGTCGATGCAGAATTGGAGCTGCATCAACGTGATGACTAGCAGACCTCGGCGAGCCGGCGGCCATCTTAAAGTTGACTGTAAGAGAAGGAACACGCGCCCGAGTACGCTCCGCTTTGATTCAGGAAACTTAAAAGAAAGTATTGGCTTTTTCGCCCGCAAGGCTCGCGAAGTGACAGTGCCGTGCCCGCTGAAGCTTTCCCGCTAGTTTTCGTGCTTTATCGTCTGGTACTTGCGCCGTTGTGACGTGACGAAGCTAAGCGATCGTGCGACAGGCTAAGTCTACTGCCGCACAATCTTCACGGACACGCCAAAACCGATCCAGCAACACCGCAGCCAAGAGGGAAGGACGCCAGCCGAGAGTCTAATAGACTGCGTAGTAGTTATCGCCAAATAAAGCAAGCGTGCACGCATCTACCGCGCCGCGAATTAGCGCCGCGTAACTGCTCGTCCAGGCTCATCGTACCTGGACAACGGATTCGAGTAGACGCTCTAGTGCGGAAAGAGCAAGTGTGAGGAGAGAATGTGGACTCCGGGTTCGCACCTTATCAAGGTTGGAATCAAGGTCGAATCACCGGCTATTTCAAAGCCGGTGAGTGTGCACAACAGGTGCGTGCGCGTGCAGCCTCGCCATCTACCCTCTCTCTCTCACACTTATACGTGTGTGCGTCGCGTGGCGATCGCGATCGCTCTCTCACTTCGCCACTTTACTCGGCGAGCGTGCGCGTAGGATACCGCACACGTGAGGCGAATTATTCCTCACGTGCGCGGCGTAAATTACCGCGAGCGTGACGTCAGCCTTCGATACAGCTGACGTCTGAGATAATGTGCTGGTGCACCGTTAGGTAGGTAATTAACCTATTTCAACGCGACACTTCAACTGACTAACTCATTATTATTCAATCAGCTTATTTAACCTTTATCTCAATAAACAATAGTCTTTTATCATTAACTTTAACTGCTCGAGTTATCATTTCGCTACCTAGTCATTCCCCGTTCCCCGCCGCCTCCGCGGTCGTTACGTTGGTGAAAACATATCGTTTACAACTGAGCAGCTGGCACACGAACCAGGAACCCGGTGAGGAGTTCGAAACCCTGGCAGAAATAAAGCGCGAGTCTCCGACTTGCGTGTTGCACGGTAAGTAACCAGATTAGGTTTAGCATTGCACGACGTTGTAGCGTTCGCTGCCTAATCTGGCTATTGGGCCTCCGAGAGTTGAACCGGAGGACCCGAAATTGAACCGCTAAGACGAGCAGGTAAAACACGTCTTAGCCCAAATAACCACCCCGTAACAACTGGCGCCCTAAACGTGTGTGTGCTTGGGAATATCGCGAAATTTTGACTTCGAAGGAGCAAAGTTCGAATCCCAAAAATTTCTTTTTGCGTTTTTCCGATTTTTTTTTAGATTTTTAGTTAGAAAGTGACTACAGAACGATAACCTACCAACATCAAACGCTCTGGGGGTAGAAGTTCGAAGATTTTAATGAAAAATCAAGGAAAAATTGCCGTTGGCTACAAAGTTCGAGTTTTTTAATAAATTATCGTGACAAATAGTTAGATATGGTGTGCCTAAGCGGAATTAAATTGCGAGCGAGAATTTTATTTGTTTAAACAATAATTATAATTTGTTTAAACAATAACACAAATTTGTGAAGAGAAGCATCAGGGGATTGAACACTCGACTAAATTTGTGATGAGCGTTCAATCGATACCAGTTGCTAGCCTAGTGAAGGCTAGTATAGATAATATCCTCAGGAGATTCGAACCAGTGACAAAGAATCCAACTGAGGGGTAGATTCGATCCCGCGGTGACCTGGCTGGCGTTTAATTTTTTTTACAGAGTAAAAATTTTAAAATAGCTGAAAAACAGCGACATACCAGTAATTCGTGCTAAAACGGGATCGAAGCACCAATTACTGGCAAATTAAAAAGAAAACGAGCCAGTGCGTTTTGTAACCGAGCGACTGAAATCAAACCCTTTGCAAATCGAAGTGAAATTCAGAGTGTGGAGGTTAGGTAGAATTATAATATGGCCGAATCCATCTCAAATCAGACAGCCCGCGTATGCCTATTTCACCTATCATGTTGAAATAAAAATATTTATGTTCTACTCGAAAAAATATTTTACACGTGTTTTCTTATTTTTTTGTTTCATCAAAATTTCATGCGTTCAGCGATGCCGAAAAATTCCGAGAAAATTCTTTCATTGAGAAAAAAAATTTTCAATGTGATTTTCAAACTGCTATTGTTTCAGCAGTTTTTCGAGCTTTTAAACGTGTAACACACAATTTCACTCAGTTTTGAGCCCTCTTTAACGGCCTTAATGTCATTTTCAAAAAAAATAAAAAATCCACGAGCTATGCACTTTTTACTGAAAAATTCATTTTTTAGGGAAGTGCCTTTTTCTCGAAAACCCCATGTTTTTTTTGCACAATTTTTGTTGTCGTGATAGAGGACGGTAATGCCTAGCTAGACGTATTTGTGAGATTCGGTACTTTTTCCCTGGGATAGCGATCACTAATGAGATAACACACAAACAAATTTTTCACGCCTAATGCTTATACATAGTCAATGATATTAGAGTCAACGTAAAGGTATTTGTCTTTGTGTGTATGTAATATACAGGTACACATAACTATGTATTTATTTGTTATTTGCGTCTTTTTGATTTTTTATTTTTATACCTTTTTTTCATTTGTATACCTATTTTACTACCTTTGTTTTTCTGCTTCATTGTTCTTAATTCAGTAAGCGGACGATCAGCGGTCTTTGCTGTCAAACAATGTATTTTATCGTCACATGTTTTTTTAACCCATATATGAGTTTTTTGAATTCCAGGATACTTTGGAGTTGTAAGCCAATCAATATTTTTTTCTTTTCTGAATTGTTCTATTTCAGCATCTTGTAAATGTATTATTTTAATAGCATCAGTATATTTTTGAACATGTATTGCAAAATCATTTGCGTTTTGAATAGCTTCTTCAAGGGGCTCTCGAAGATTATGCGAAGTAGCATAATGCTTTATAAGTTCACCCACACCATCTACAGCTCCTTTGCCGTGCCCAGTAGCAGAGAACAACCATTTTATATCACACGGTGCTCGTTTTAGTTCATCTAATTGAAAGCGATTTTTAAAGTGACTCGCAGCGCCGTCTGATACGATGGTAATTTTTTTAATTGAATCACAACAATTTTCTTTCAAGAATTTTATAATTTTTTGTACTGCTAGCAAAGCATACGATGAATCATGTTTTCGGTCATCACTTATAACTGCGAAACTTTGTGTCGAATCCCCTTGATAAGAGACTGCTGTGAAAATAGAAATTTGATCATTAACCCAATGATTTCCTTGAACAGCTTTATTATGAATCACAGCCCAGTTTTCAGCGAAGTCTATTTGAAGAACTAAATGATGTGAGTCTTTTTTAGCACTTTCTCTTTCTGTTTTTATAGCTTTGCGTTGTATATTTTTACATACATGTGAGTACTAACCCTCATGGTCCAAACCGAAAGTTCATCTTTAAAAGCAGAAATTGATAGTGTCTTTTTAATCAGGTTTCCATTATCCCACAAAGCATATGTAATTTCTTCTGTGCCTTCTACATCTTGCAGTTTTAAAACATGAAACGTAATTCCCTTAATCCCTGGACATAGTTTACATTCTTGTAAATAACATAAATCAGATGGCTCAGAACACATTGTTGCATTTATTATTTGTGACCGACTTTCATCCAACTCTGTGACGTTACTCCCTCTAAAATTAATTAAGCTCGTAAGAAATAAATCATAATTTGCGCAATAGATACAGAGACAAACTTCTTTGATGGGGCTAAGTAAGACATACTTTGGTCGCAAACTATAAAATTTCGATTTTCCAATTCTCAATTCTGGATAATCATTTTTAAATACTTTATACGTCTCTTTTAAACTTCGAGTAAGAAAACGCTTAACTTTTTTCTCTTTTTTATTGTTAACTTTAATTGTAACAACGTCACATTTATTAGGACTTTGTCTTGAACAATTAAAATCATCATTTAAATAATATTCCATAACAATTTTTTCCATGTTTTCATCAATCGGATGGCCTGAATATGCATCTGGTTCTGAATAAATTCCTTTTTCTTTAACAAGATTTCTCGATTTGTTGATCATATACATTGTTATTTCTGGAAATAAAGATAAAATTTCATGTTTTGTAAAGGATGAAGGTAGAAAAGTCAGAATTTTTATTTTTTCTGATACCGTAGAACACTTTTGCAAGGCTAGACCAAGATTTTGTATCCATTCTGTACAATGGCATACAGTTGATTCATTTGCTGTTATAGAAACGTCATAAACATTGTTCAACTTCACATCAAGGGTATTAGACAATGTTGAAAGTATTTTTTTTCTTCTTTGTTACGTAATTTTCAATTGATTTTTCATGTATAAGATTTTTTCTTTTAAGAGGCGATACAGAACCTAAGAAAGATGTACTTATTTCATTATTAAATTCTTCAATGCGTTCTGGAGTACTTGGTAAAAAATCTTCATCTCTATCAACTACGTTATCGGTAACTTCATTATCCGTTATAAATTCATTGTCAGTACTACTCACCAATTCTAAAGCACGATTGTAACAATGTTGACACAGATATGTAGAAGGTGTCAAAGGTAAATGAAGATAGAGGTGCTTCAATGGATGAGCAAGATTCTCAAGTTGTTTTAAACGTACGGAACTAGATTTGTAAATAATTTGTTTGTGTTTGTCTAAAAAGTCTGCACATTTGATTCTCTCTGTTGAGTAATATTGAGACATCGTAGTTGAGTTGATAAGGTGTAAATATGTAATAATTTTCCAAAAGATGATGGTTTTAAATAAGACGAGATGTGTGATATATAGCAGAAACCGAACTTTTCTTTGTAAATGTTAAGTCAAACCATATCCATCTAGCGGACAAATGTACTAGTACATATACTCCTATAAGTAGGCGCACGTACATGTATATTACATACGCACAAAGATAAATACCTTTACATTGACTCTAATATCATTGACTATATATAAGCGTTAAGCGTGAAAAATTTGTTTGTGTGTTATCTCATTAGTGATCGCTATCCCAGGAAAAAAGTACCGAATCTCACAAATACGTCTAGCTAGGCATTACCGTCCTCTATCACGACAACAAAAATTGTGCAAAAAAACATGGGGTTTTCGAGAAAAAGGCACTTCTCTAAAAAATGAATTTTTCAGTAAAAAGTGCATAGCTCGTGGATTTTTTATTTTTTTTTTGAAAATGACATTAAGGCCGTTAAAGAGGGCTCAAAACTGAGTGAAATTATGTGTTACATGTTTAAAAGCTTGATAAACTGCTGGAACAATAGCAGTCTGAAAATCACATTGAAAATTTTTTTTCTCAATGAAAGAATTTTCTCGGAATTTTTCGGTATCGCTGAACGCATGAAATTTTGATGAAACAAAAAAATAAAAAAACACGTGTAAAATATTTTTTCGAGTAGAACATAAATATTTTTATTTCAACATGATAGGTGAAATAGGCATACGCGGGCTGTCTGATTTGAGATGGATTCGGCCATATATTATAAATTATTTATACATATTTATTTTTATTTATTTATAAATTAAGAAGGTGCGTCTTAGGGAACGATCCTTTTAATAGAAACCGCACACACAACCACACTCTGAAATACACATTCAAGTGCGTGTAACGAAGATTTCAAGCGGAACAAGAATCCAAAATGGCGCAGAATATAGAGGAAGCCATCGGAAATTGGTGCCAATGTTTAACGGCAAAAGACGTAGACGATCATCTACAGACACTGAACTTGAAAACCAGCGGCTCCAAATTTATAAGGATGAACAGGATGTCGCAGTGGCTACTTGGAATATACGAGCCGGAGGATTTTCAAATGGAAGAAGGGCAGGATGAATATTCCCTGCTCATAAAGAGAGAAAACCTCCGGACCATGTTCATTCAAGAACACAGGACAGAAGACCTTCCATCAGCATGGGAGAACATAATGGGTGAATCCATGGACGAACCACACCCGTTAACCATGCTGGCAGAGGACGATACGACAAAAGCCAACCTTGTGGTAACAAGGTTGGCAATAAAAGAATCCGCGCCGCCACAGCTGACAGAAAAAGAATCAACAGGCGGAAAATCCACAGAAAAACTGAGCCAGCAGGACTCTGGCAACTTCGTAAACCAGAGTTCTGTGGTAGATGACACGACGCTGGCACAATTTTCCGCGCCGATGGCAGCGATGACATCAGCATCGGGCATGAAATTCCTGGTGCCAGAAGCATTTCTAAAGTTCTGTGGTGCAATGATGCAAGAAAACAAAACCTTGCGTGCAATCGGCGCAACGCAAGGAGCAGCTTCTAGTACCAGGATGGAAGACGACTGGACCAGACAATGGAAGGAACACGTACGCCTACAAGACACATACACGTGTCAGTACCCCGTCGATCCGAATCGGGACGGAGCATCGACCCCCAGGCGCAGTTAGGTGACAGAACCCAACCACTGTTGGGCAACCGTGGCAGAACCTGGGGGGAGGGGGGAGGATTCTTGAGGAACGGAACCTCCGAGAACCTCGGCGCCAGTGGAGTCGAAGATTCGTCGTTAAGAAGGCGAACCTTCCTCATTGACGACGTTGAGCTCACTGTCCGAAAATGGAACTTGTCTTTCTCCAGTGAAAGAGGCCAGAGTATAGAGGTTTTCCTCGATAAAGTAGAAGCGTGCCGTGGATCTACCAGTTTGACGGAAGCTGAGGTGTTTCAAGCCCTGCCTGAACTCTTGAAAGGAGTAGCAGCCATGTGGTTCCAAGTAGAGAAACACAGATGGAACACATGGTCAGACTTTCGTACAGCAGCTCGCCGTTGGTATGGAACCGGAAGGGGTTACCAACAGCGGTTACTAGCCGAAGCGACAGCCAGGACGCAAGGAGAAGATGAATTGTCGAGAGACTTCATAACTTGCCTCCTGGTAATAATCAGGAAAATGCTGCATCGGAATTTAAGGTCGGAAATCCAGAAGCTGGTGAGAAGAGCTGACTTTCGTGACATCGACGAGTTCCAAGAGATGGCACGCGAAGCAGAGATGACTCTGGAGACGGAAAGGCTTTTCCGACCTCCACCATCTCCGGACTTAACTACGTTACCAGAGGCGGCGTACAAAGTCAAAGCCTCAAAACCTGCGAAGTCAAAGCTCTCCGGTGTGGGAGTCGGCGGGTATGATGGTTTCACAGGCCAAGAAACGCCCCCAGAACAGTCGATAATGGCGGCGATTTCGAGGTTAGAAGCCAGATTGATTGAGATGAGAAATAAACAGAACTCTCGTCAAGAAGCTCTACAAGAAAAGACGATTACCGCCAAGATAAGGGCAAACAGCCACCGGCAAAGACTAAAGAGAGGAAAAACGAAGAGAAAAAACCCTCAACCGGTGGCAGCAAGAGAAGTAAAGGTGGCGGAGAGACGAGCCAAAAATCTAGCGGACCTGCCGAGCCGATTAAGTGCTGGGGCTGCGGCAGGATAGGATATCGCCGCTTGTTTTGCCCCGAGTGTTCGAGAAACGAGAATCGGCGTGATTAAATGGGTCCGAATCCGCCGAGACCATAAAAGGGGCTCCGAAAGTGTCAAGAAAGGAGGTAGAGCGACCAACTGTCCTGGCAGTGACCGCTAGCCAGGTCAAGGCCGAGCAATGCTCAGACGAAGTGAAAGTCGAGCAAAGGAATACTTCCGTGAAGGAGCTTGAACCCAGCTCCAATCAGATCCCAGTACAATCCGACGAGTTGCGTTGGTGGGTACAAGTGGGAATCGGAGGGTTCCGCATTCGCGCGCTGTATGATACCGGAGCATCGAGAACAGTGATGGGATCGCTCGGGTTACAGTTAGCAACAGAATGCGAACGTACGTTCCAACCAGCCTCTGGCGCAGGAGCCAGAGGTGCTGGTAATAATTTGCTCCGCGTAACGGGACATGTAGACCTCCCGTTCGAGTTGGGCGGGATAAAAAAGGACGTGCTGGTATCGATAATACCAGATTTGGAGGTTGACTGCTATGTCGGTTCCAATTTCGTCCGTGCGTTCGAAACAATGCATGATCCCGTGGAGAACAGATTGATAGTTGGAAAATCCGGAAAGAGTGTCGGACTAGAACTAGCCTGTGCTTCCACGTCAGATCGAAAAGACCCGACAAAGATCAGGATCGCCTCCATCGACACGATGAAAGCTTCTTCAGCAGGTCTCGCTGATATCACGCTGGAAGAACACCAGCGCTTACAAGCCCTTTTGACGAGACCACTCCCATCAGTGGATGCTCCGCTTGGCTGCACTAATTGGGCCGAACACGAGATAGACGTTGGTAAAACTCGACCAATCCGGCAGAAAAATATCCGATTTCTAGAAAATTGGAGGAAGAAATGCACCGACATGTGTGAGAAATGCTGGCAGCCGGATTGATCGAGCCGTCGTCGAGCCCGTGGGCCAGTCCTGCCGTCATGATGCCGAAAGCTGGCAATAAGCACCGTATGGTGATAGATATGTGAAAAGTCAACGCAGCCGCAATGGGAGATGCATACCCGCTGCCAAATATGGATCAGATCTTGCGGAAGCTTCAAGCCGCCCGCTATATTTCAACTTTGGATCTGAGCAGCGCGTATCATCAGATACCTTTGAAAGAAGAGTCGCGTGAAATAGCTGCGTTCACAGTACCTTGGTCTTTTACAATTCAAAAGGATGCCTTATGGACTGTCTAACGCAGGAGCCACCTTTCAGGGCATGATTGACAGAGTAATAGGGCGTGAATTAGAGCTATACGCGTTCTTTTACTTAGATGACATCATCATCGTAACAGAAACGTTCGAAGAACATCTGGCGATGTTAGAACGCATATTGGCAAGAATTAAAGAAGCTGGCCTCATGATCAACCGAGAGAACAGTGTATTCGGTAGATCTGAGGTGAAATATCCCGGGGTCCTCGTCAACCGAGATGGGTTTAGACCGGACCCGGATTAAATAGCTACGGTAATGCAGTATCCCGAGCCTAAGAACCTTAAACAACTAAGGCGCTTCCTCGGTATGGCATCGTGGTATCGGAAGTTTCTTCCCGAATTCGCCACGATCGCTGACGCTCTCACACGCCTAACGAAGAAAAACTTCAGGTACGTGTGGGAAGAGGAACAACAACGAGCCTTTGAATACATCAAGGCACTCATAGCATCAGCTCCGGTCCTGCACCGTCCAGATTTTAACTCACGGTTTGTAATATAAACCGACGCTCGGGATTCTGGTGTGGAAGCAGTATTGTTCCAAGTGATAGACGGCCAGAGCGAGTCTTGGAGTTTACGAGCCGCTCGCTTCCCAAGGCCGAGCGAAACTACTCAGTCACTGAGAGAGTGTCTTGCTGTGATATGGGCTATCGAGAAGTTTCGGGCATACGAGAGGGATACCATTTCCTCGTAGTGACCGACCATAGCAGCCTGCGTTGGATTCGATCACTGCGTAGCCCGACAGGGAGACTTGCAAGATGGTCGCTTAAGCTGCACAACTTTGACGTTGAGCATCGCAAAGGGAGTCTTTACTGCGTACCGGATGCTTTATCCCGTATCTTCGAAGAAGACGGGGACGAAGAACAACCAGTCGTAGGCGCCGTTTCATGGGCAGTAACCACGAATGACGAGTGGTACCTCGGCTGGCAGAAAAAAGGTATTAGAAGAACCTAATACTTATCCTAGATGGAAAGTATTAGGCGGCCAGCTATACATGTATCGTCCAAATCAAGATATTGAAGAAGACCTAGGGGTAGATGACGATGCATGGAAACTGATTGTTCCTAGTGAGGAAAGGAAGAAAGTGCTTCAGGAATGCCACAACGACTCCATTGCTGGTCACCTCGGAAGGGAGAAAACCTACGCTAGGGTAGCTAGGTATTACTACTGGCCTAAATATTACCAGTCAGTAAAAGAGCACGTGAGAGTCTGCCTAGTACGCCAGCAGTGCAAGGTAGAACAGAGGCCCCCTGCAGGTCTTATGGGTCGTAGAATCATACATAAGCCTTGGGAAGTCATCGCTGGGGATATTACAGGACCTTTCATCCGGAGTAAAACCGGATTCGAATATATTCTGGTTTTTCAGGATTTATTTACTCGATGGGTCGAGTGTATACCAGTCCGCAAAGCAAACGCCAAGACTATCCGAAAGGAACTCAAGGAGAGGATCGTCTTGCGTTATAGCACGCCAAAAGTATTCTTTTCCGACAACGGAACGGAATTTAAAAACTTGGTACTTAACAAATACCTGACCGAGATCGGAACTAGTGATGTGCAGAATCTCGCTCGAGCCGGCTCGAGCCGAGCTTGGAGCTCAAACGGGCCCGCGAGCCCGACCAGAGCTTGAAGCTCAAACGAGCCCTCGAGCCTGACCCGAGCTTAAGAGCTCGGAAAAGGATATCTAATGATTAACATGGCATTGTAACTGTTAAGATAGCTAAGTTTAAATACGGCCAACTGCTATTTATTACAAAGGTAAAGATATCATCTTTGATGGGAAAGTTTCAGTATTTTATCTTTAAGGATGTACTGGCTATACAATCGGTGTCAGAAATTTGTTTTTATTTAAAATATCAATAATTTGTTATATGGGGTTGTTTTTTGCTTTCTCAAAGAGAAAGCTTTGTAACGGCGAAAATTTTCGAATCAAGGATTTTGATTAATTACGATGTTTTTGAGGTTCCTGAGTCAGAATAATAGGTTTTTAAAAAATGTATGTATGTATCTATATATGTATGTATGTATCAAACCAAATTTTATCCTCGGCATAACTCTTGAACGGATGGATGGAATTAGCTGAACTTTCGCACGCACCTTAGGTATGTCTTAACTTAGAACTGATTAAATTTTGTAGTTAAATGCATGACTTTAAGATCTTATTTTTTTTAAAATAACTATTTTGTAAAAATTTTTTTTTTCAAAAATGAGTTTTTTTTAATTTTTTTAAAGATATGCCAAATGGACACCAATATTCTGGAATTATATTCAATTTCCTTCTGAATTATGTCTTTTAAAACTACTCACGAGTTATTTTTAACTTAAAAATGCGGATTTGAAAAAGTAGTAATTTTTTAGAAAAATTAAATAATTTTATGAATTATAAATAACTTTTTCGGCATTATATCTCAAATGTAGCTCTCGTATTATTTGCTGCACCAATTTGCTTACGTGCTCAAATAAAAATTTTACGCTCTCATATTCTTGCATTAACCTTATCTTTGGGAATAGTTAGTGCAAAGACTCTAGAAGTCTAATTTCCAATTTACTTTTTCTCGCTGACAAACCCTGATAATATAAATTCGCGTATATTATTAAACTTATTTAATAAAAAAAGTAGCAAATATGGTTTTATATTTAATTATTAATACTTTTAGTAATACTGATATTCGACGCCGATAGTATAGTCCATACATCGTTAAGTAAAACATTGATATTGTAATACTTACAATACCATCTATTAACTGTTACATGATCATCAGATACACAGTACATTAATTTTTTTTTTTTTTTTTTTTTTTATTTCACCAAAATTAAATTTACATAGGTAAATCCTATAGAAGTATATGAGATACTTGTACATAGGTTGGCACAATACTTACAAAACTAAATACTTAACTAAAAAATAAATATAATAATCTTTAATTTCGCAGTAACAAATTTCTAATTCATATAAAATGTGTACTTGCACATAACAAATTGATAAAAATTTTAATAATTTGTAACATCGTAATTAGATCTCATGAATTTTTTAAATTTAATTTTAATACTATTCTTATTACTAGATAGAGTTTTTTACTCATTTGGAAGATCATTGAAAGCGTGTATGGCTGCTACATAGCTTCTCTTATCGCTGACAGCTTTGTTCATTGTCGGTAATTGAATTGTTTTGTACCTAGTGTTTCTCGCTGTTTTTATAAATATTTCCTTCAGAGTTTCGTAATGATATAATAAACAAGTATACTTATAGACTTGGTTAATACTTAAAGGATTGTTATCGACTAGAAAATTTCTATTTATTAATTTAATAATTGTATCCTGTATTCTTTGTACTAGGCGTATAAGGGTTTTACCTGCTGCACCCCAAGCAATTATCCCATAGTTTATGAGACTATGGTAGAAAGCATAGTAAACCATTAGAAGGGTTTTGGTATTCATTTTATTTCTAATTTTAGCAAAAATAAATATGAGATATTTGGTTTTTTTATGATATGTTGAACATGTATATCCCATTTCATATTATAATCAAAATATACACCTAAATATTTAACGCACTCGATTCGTTTAATTGGTTGATTTTTAGTCTTAATAGATAGATCTTTGGGCACACTGTTACAGTAGAGACCAAAGGTCATGTATACAGTTTTATTTACATTCAGTGATAATTTATTACAAGCGAGCCAATCAGCAACATATTCAAAATATTTGTTCATTTTGCCTTGTGCTGACGTCCACGTGCTGTCACTTGATATGACAACAGTGTCATCAGCATATGACATTATGGTCTCTTTTGGCATATCTTCCAGTAGATCATTTACATATAGTATAAATAGTAAAGGACCTAAGATAGTTCCTTGCGGAATACCAGTTGTAATTAATTTATAAGGGCTTATGTATTCATTAATTTTAACATTTTGCAATCTATCTGAAAGATAGCTAGTTAATAGCTTTAGAGCGTTACCTCTTATTCCATATCTATCAAGTTTTTCTAATAAGATTTTATAGTTCACCGTATCAAAAGCCTTTGCCAAATCCAAAAAGGCCGCGATTATTGGTATACTCTTGTCTAGATTAGAATAGATTATATTTGTGAGATAGCTTAAAGCGTCAGTAGTTCCCTTGTTTTTAACAAAACCATATTGTTTATCAGAAATTATGTTACATGCCCTTAAGAAGGCATATAATCGATTATATATAATTTTTTCAAAGATCTTAGCAATGTTTGAAATAAGCGAAATAGGTCTGTAGTTGGAGGCACATGACTTGTCTCCAGCTCTAAATATGGGAACCACTTCTGCAGTTTTTAATACCCGAGGCCATTTGGAATTAACAATGCATAAATTGAAAATATATCTTAAAGGTAGCGATATATAAGTGGAGATCGTTTTTAAGGTCTTACTATTAAATGCCATCTACCCCTCCTGTTTTGTCTTTCATTTCATTGATTATTTTATTAACTTCGAGCTGATTTGTAGGATTGACAAAGATTGTTTTTGGATTTGTTCGAGGTAATTTGATATTTGCATTAGTAAGACGTTTAATTTTGTTACTTAAATTGAAACCTACATCATAGAAATATATGTTCATGTAATTAGCTATATCACATTTGTTATCAAATTTTTCATTATTTATTGTGAGGCTATTTATACTATTTACCTCTTTTTTTTTTCTTAGATAAGCTAGAGTTTATAAATTTCCATAATTTTTTAGGATTGTTACTACAAGATTCCACTTGATCTTTTTCATGTTTAATTTTAGCATCTTTTATGACCTTATCTAATAATTTGACATAGGCCTTGTAATCACTTTTTAATGTTACATTATCAGTATTGCTTCTCCATAAAGTATACAATATTCCTTTTGTTTGACAGGATTTCACTATTGCGCTTGTGATCCATTTTTTTCTTGGCACTAGACTTTTATTGTACCGTTTTTTGTTATTGAATGTTGTAGCTTTATCTGTGCATTCCTGTATTAGTTCAATCAATTTTTCTATAGCAAGTTCAGGATCTTGTATAGACAATATCTCATTCCAGTTAGTACTATTTGCAATATGTATTAGTTTTCTGTAATTTATAGGTTTCAAATTATGAAAGGTATTAGTTGATAATGTAATATTATCTATATTTACGAGTAGTGTGTAATGATCTGTAATAGGGTTTGTTAATTTGTAAGATGTAGTCTCAAAAGTGTTAGATTTAATGAATATATTATCAATGCAAGATCCTCTGTTATTATCTCCAGGTCTAGTAATGCCTGTGAAACATGGAGAATATTCATTTTCTAATAAGTTATTGAGAAATTTGATTATTTGTATTATCAGTCGCTTCATTATTCTTAATATTACTATGCAAAATAGCTATGTTGAAATTACCAGCAAGAGAATGATTTTTTGTATTTTTAATCCTATTAATTTTTAGATATTTCTCAAGATTGTAATTAAATTCGGTTTTTGTCATATTATGACATCTGTACATTGCAGATATTCTTACAAATAAGTTGCTTTCGAGTTTTATTTCAGCGCTTAATATAGTTAACTTACCAATAATTACTATTTCAGTAGCTACAATTAGATTATTTTTTACATACATTACAACGCAATCGTTTTGGTTTATTTTACTTTCATTATAATAAATGTTACATCCTGGTATTTGGTAGTATTGATAATACTCCAAGTTCCAGGTTTCAAAACATAGTATGACACTTGGTTTTGTAATAAGATTTTCAATAAGCATTTCAAGTTTAGAAAAGTTTGCATTTAAGCTTCTAATATTTACAGATAATATAAGATTGCGAAGAATTATATTAATAGTCAATGTAGCATTTTAAGGAGAAAATTTTTGTTGGAAAATTTCCAATGTTGCAAAAGAAGATTTTATCCATTAAAAATAAATTCATTTTTTTTATATTTCGTTATTTTCGTTATATTAAGACCCCTCTTTCCTATCAAATCAGTTTTTAGATTGAAATGTGTAAACGAATCATTGTGAAAAATCAGAGTGAAAAGCCATTCGTTTTTCTTTAATTAATAAAATACCTATAATATATAGCATGTAAGATGGTATAAATAACATTTTAAATTAAACGTAAATTTGAAAATATTAGCACGAGCCGAGGCACGAGCTTTCGAGCCTGCGCGAGCTCGCGAGAGCTCGTAAGCTTATCAAAGCTCGCGGCTCGGCTCGAGCCGAGCCTGAAATTACGAGCCTCCGCACATCGCTAATCGGAACTCACCTCTCGCATACTCCACCTTACCATCCCCAGGCTAACCCTGTCGAGAGGGTGAATCGTACTCTCAAAACCAGTATTATAGCGTTTGTAGAGGAAAGCCATAATGCCTGGGATGAGAAAATTCCTGAGCTCATGTTCGCATTAAATAACGCCCCTCATAGTGCCACTGGTAAGTCACCCGCAATGTTGAATTATGGAAGAGAGCCAGTGCCTCCTTGAACTAAAAGGAGGGAACAAGAGCAGGCGGGCGAAGAAGAATCGGCCAGAGAGGACGAGGCCGCCTGGCTAGAGAGGATGAAGAATCTCGGCAATTTGTTAGATGACGCAGGCCATCGTTCACGAGAAGAGCAAGAGCGGCACGCCGAGATCTAGAACGCCAGGCGAAGGGAGCTCAGGTTCGAGGACGGAAACCGAGACTGGAAGAAGAATCGAGTGTTATCCTCGGTCGCTCAAGGAGTGATGGTGAAGTTGGATCCAAAGTACGTTGGCCCTTATGAGATTTTGGAAAAGAAAGGGCCAAACACGTACTCGTTAGTGGATCAGGACGGAGATGTTGAAGACCTGGTCCATGCGGAACACTTGAAGCCATTCTTCGCCGAAAAAGAGCCCGAGGACGACAACGCCACTCCAACTCGCTCGCTCACTCCACTCGCGAACGCGAGATGGCGCGACGATGCAGAACTGGAGCTGCATCAACGTGATGACTAGCAGACTTGCGGCGGCCATCTTAAAGTCGACTGTAAGAGAAGGAACACGCGCCCGAGTACGCTCCGCTTTGATTCAGGAAACTTAAAAGAAAGTATTGGCTTTTTCACCCGCAAGGCTCGCGAAGTGACAGTGCCGTGCCCGCTGAAGCTCTCCCGCTAATTTTCGTGCTTCATCGTCGGGTACTTGCGCCGTTGTGACGTGACGAAGCGAAGCGATGGTGCGACAGGCTAAGTCAACCTGCCGCACAATCTTCACGGATACGTCAAAGCCGACCCAGCAACACCGCAGCCAAGAGGGAAGGACGCCAGCCGAGAGTCCAATAGACTGCGTAGTAGTTATCGCCAATGAAGGTAAGCGTGCGCGCATCTACCGCGCCGCGAATTAGTCCCGCGTAACTGCTCGTCCAGGCTCGTCGTACCTGGACAACGGATTCGAGTAGGCGCTCTAGTGTGGAGAGAGCAAGTGTGAGGTGAGAGTGTGGACTCCGGATTCGCACGTTATCAAACTTGGACTCAAGGTCGAACCACCGGCTATTTCAAAGCCGGTGAGTGCGCACAACAGGTGCGCGCACGTGCAGCCCCGCCATCTACTCTCCCTCTCACACTTATACGTGTGTGCTTCGCGCGGTGATCGCGACCGCTCTCTCACTTCGCCACTTTACTCGGCGAGCGCGCGCGTAGGATACCGCACACTTGAGGCGAATTATACCTCACGTGCGCGGCGTAAATTACCGCGAGCGTGACGTCAGCCTACGAGACAGCTGACGTCTGAGATAACGTGCTGGCGCACCGTTAGGTAGGTAATTAACCTATTTCAACGCGACACTTCAACTGACTAACTCATTATTATTCAATCAGCTTATTTAACCTTTATCTTAATAAAAAATAGTCTTTTATCATTAACCTTAACTTCTCGAGTTATCATTTCGCGACCTAGTCATTCCCCGTTCCCCGCCGCCTCCGCGGTCGTTATGTTGGTGAAAACATAACGTTTACAACTGAGCAGCTGGCGCACAAACCAGGAACCCGGTGAGCAGTTCGAATCGCTGGCAGAAATAAAGCGCGAGTCTCCGACTTGCGTGTTGCACGGTAACTAACCAAATTAGGTTTAGCATTGCACGACGTTGTAGCGTCCGTTGCCTAATCTGGCTATTGGACCTCCGAGAGTTGAACCGGAGGACCCGGAGTTGAACCGCTAAGACGAGCAGGTAAAACACGTCATAGCCCAAATAACCACCCCGTGACAATATAAATATCTGAAAGGTTATTTATGTGGACGCATTCTTAATGGGAATGGTACTTATGCGGACATCACCCGACATATGCAGACATTTTTGAGTGTCAGCATAAAAGAGGGATTATTTCTTTACTAAAACATGACTTATGCAGACATCAGGGTGTTTGTCTACAATACTTCTTCGGTATTTTTTTCGGAATTTTTTTCCGGAATTCCATACTAAACGCGGCGCTGCCGGCGTCGTGGTGTTAGTAATTGCCCTGAGGGACGGTTGTATATATATAAAAGAAAAGTATAATGACTTTAAAAAATTAAGAACTTATGCAAAGACTATTGGTCTTAAGTATGTGTAGCACAGAGGTGGAAAATTTCTCACCAAGAAAGGAGATGGGGAGAAAGCTTACGTTTTTTCTTCTAAAAAAGATTTGGATTCTTATATTCTTACGATCAGACAATGTAGATAAAAGTAAAATTAACATCAATGATAATGTTGAATCTGGACAACAAAATCAGGACAATAACAAAAATAACAAATATACTAAAATGGCTACCACGAGCGACAATAATGAAGAATCTGGAAAAAAAAATTGTAAACAAAATAAAATTAATAAAATTAAGAATATAACAAAAACAACAAATAAGAAAACTAAAAACCAGAAAAGCACAAATATACCAGAAATACCGACACAAAACGTAGTTTCTCCTGCGTGACTAAATAAACTCTCCACTGGAAATCGTAAGAGAGATCGGGGAGCATTCTCCATTAATGCGACTTCTTTCAAGAAACACATTAATCAAGTTCGCATATTTCTATGTGATAACCCGACCTATGACTTATTCGGTGTGGTAGAAACTAGACTGGATCCCTGTATCTCGGATGACGTCATTCAGGTCCATGGATTCAAAGTATTTAGGCAGGATAGAAACCTGGACGGGGGAGGCGTTGCTCTTTATGTACGGAAAAGCTATACATGTGAGTTTTTAATATCATCTGATACCCAAGTGAGCGGAAAACCGAGGAAACCAGAATATATTTTCTGGTCTGCCAAAAAGGGTGACGCCGAACCATTGCTGGTATCTGTTATTTAGAGACCTCCGGGTATATCTTTTACTAGAATGTCTGACCTCATTGATAAATTGAAAGATTATTCCACTTGTTTTTCACGAAAAATTATCATGGGAGACCTGAATGCCGATCTTTTGAAAGATGGCTGCAAAGCACAATTTGTCCGCAACTTGTCGACGGAGCTATCATTACGGGTGATACAGCATGGTGCTACGAATCACACACGCAGGGCTCACACATGGATCGACCTAATTCTTGTTGATGAAAACGATACTGTACTAGACGCACGTAACATTCCGGCGAACTTTCACAGTAGTCATAACATAATTGATATCTCTCTCACATGTGTAAAACAGCCACTAGACAACATAAGACATATTGAATATAGAGATTATAAAGGAATTAGTCCATCTCAATTGGCTGAAGTGTTATCTACTTGTGATTGGTCGCCATTTACAAACATCAACAGCATAGGTACAGAGACCGCTCTGTACAGTTGCCTCTGCGACAACCTGACTGAAGCAATAGAACAACTTGCTCCAATTAGGATCTTAAGACCGAAAAAAAATCAATTGCCGTGGGTTGGAGCTGAATTAGCTCAAAAGCAGCGGAAACGTGACGCTGCTTACAAACGTTACAAGAGGACGGGAGACAGATATTTTCTAGAACAATTCCTAATGCTACGACAAACTGTTGACGACCACATAACTCAAGCTAGGACGTCATATTACCATCACCGCCTGTCAGAGGCTCTTGCAAATGGGAATGTTTGGAAGGAGCTCAAAGACCTGGGATTAATATCCAAACCGAATGAGGGTTTGAATGGTCTCACGCCGGATGAGCTAAATCAGCATTTTTCTGGGGTGTCAGTCTCGCCGCAGGACGAGGATGGGGAATGCAGGAATCTCTTGAACACCGCAAGTTTAGAAGGTTTTAAGTTCAAAGATATTGTTTTAGCAGATGTTGTGCTTGCAGTCTCCCATTTCTCGTCTCAGGCTCGTGGTGAGGATGGCATTCCACAAAGTGTTGTGGCTAAAGCCCTCCCCTTAATTGGGAATCATCTTGTATGGCTGTTCAATTGCTCCTTTGCAAGGGGTGTTTTCCCGGACTTCTGGAAGAAGGCGCGCATAACACCTCTAAAAAAGTGCGCAGCGCCTAAAAGTCCATCAGACTTTAGGCCTATTTCGATCCTGTGCTTTCTCTTAAAGGTCCTGGGAAAGATAGCCCTGGACCAGATGCAAGAGTTCCTCATACAAAAGAAAATTCTTGATCCTTTGCAGACAGGTTTCAAAAAACACCACTCCACTGAGACGGCATTACTCAAGTTGTCAGAAGATATACGCCGCGGCATCGACAAGAAATAGAGACTTTAGTAAGGCATTCGACACAATCTCTCCCTTTCGACTTCTCGAAAGGCTGAAATTGATAGGTTTCTCCAGAACTGCTCTTAGTGGATAAGCTCATATATTTCTGGTAGGCAACAATGTGTATATACACAATCTCAAGGTTTATCTTCGTGGCTAAACACGAATCTTGGAGTACCACAGGGATCAGTTCTGGGACCTTTGTTGTTTTGCCTATACATAAACGACATACGTGACGTCCTTGACTCGAGATGCATCAAGCATATACTGTATGCAGACGATTTGCAAGTTTAGGTACAAGTACCCAAAGAGAGTCTAGATACGGGCATTCAAACACTACAGCAGGCGGCTGTTGATGTGTCGGCTTGGGCTGAGGGCGCCTTTCTTAAACTTAATAAGCTTAAAACAAAGGCGATTGTTTTCGGTGGAAATCATTTCGTTAATGATTTTTATTCAAATGCTGAGCCGAGGACGATCGACCTTGGAGATGGTGCCTTTATCCCATTTTCCGACAGCGTCACTAGTCGCGGTGTAGTACTAGACGCTAAGCTTTCGTGGAATACCCATGTGAATCATATTACAAAGAAATTTAATCGTGTATTGTTTGCCTTGCGCTTTTTCCGTCGGTACACTACTGAGACCTTGCGTAAACAGCTCGCGGCCGCGCTGTTGTTCCCTCATCTGGACTACTGCTCGATAGTTCTTCTTGATGCATCTCAAGAGTTGAGGAACAGATTACAAAGACTACAGAATGCATGTGTGAGGTATGTGTTAGGTATAGGTCGAGGTGATCATATTTCGCCTCATAGGGCTGCTCTGGGCTGGCTACGCACTGATTCGAGGAGACACTACTTTATGGCAATAATGATGTACAAAATCATGCGTATGCATACTCCGGACTATCTTGAGAGTCTCTTCTCCAGATATGTATCCAGATCCGCAACTAGAGGTGAAATTAAAGAATTAACAGTGCCCCTGATGCGCACCGGCGCTGGGATAAAATCATTCCAGGTAAGAGGTGCGCACCTATGGAATTCTCTGCCTGCTGAGATTAGAAATTTTTCTTCCCTCAGGAGGTTCAAAACAGCTCTGAAAGTGTATTTTCTTGATCTCGATTAAACCACTCGCAAAATGGGCGATTTCTGTATGTTAATTTATTAATTGCAGTGTCGTCCCATATACATAGTTTTTAGTGGTATGAATGTAATTTATTAGTGCGAGTGTCAAATGTGAATGTCAGTTAGTTTTATTCTTAGTCTTAAGTTTTTAGTATTTTTCTGTGATATCTTGACGAGTAATAGTCATACTATTATACATGTATTTTTCTAGTCCATCAGATCTCTACTCATTTTAAATACCCGCTTTATCTGTGATATCACTAATTTAACATTGTGACTTACTACTCAGTATTATTTATTCTTAGAGGTGACTGTGATATGACAAATCAGCATGTAAAGCTAGTATTTTGAAAGTACTAAAACTGGTGTCCTTTTATTACATCTGTGTATTTCGTTCTCGAAATAAAAAGTCTGTAATCATTGTCTTATAATGTTAATCAATACGAATATTTATACAAGTTTATCAGATGTTTGTAAAACTTATATTTTTACAATAAACTACTATTACTATTGTAGATAATGGCGCGCGCCCTTACCTCCATCTTGAACTCTGGAGAAACGAACTCTATGTCAACATAGGTACCTATACATACACTTATATTTATGTTCACCGCTATGTTTCAGGACTTTTCTTTGATTTATCGCTATGTTTCAGCACATTTGCATCTTTCCAGGACTGTCCTGAATGAGTAACATGTTCACGCCCACTTTTCAGGACATTTTTGTATTATTCAGGACCTTAGGGTTACTTTCACAACGTTTTTTTCCGTAAAATTTTTCCAAAATCAACGTAAAATACTGCGGAACAGAAAGGGGGCACCGCAGGGGGGATTATTTATTTCAGGGATTTGATTATTTCAGACAATGGCGGCGCGTAGCGCCGCCCTTACCTGCTTCTATTGCAGGAAACCTAGAGGTAGCGCTGAATAAATTTTTATATATATATATATATATATATATATCATATATATAGGGTGATTTCTTTTTCAAATCAGCCACCCCCCTGCCCATTTCAGTTTTGGGGGAAAAATTTTTTTGAGCACATGAAAAAATTTGTCAGGAACTTTAGTTTTTAATGGCGTGTGGCCTTTTGCAAAAAAAAATTAATCGTAACCTCAAAAATAGTTTTTGAAGCAATCCACGTCAGAAAAATTTACCTTTTTTTTGTGAAAAGTCCTCAGAAACAATAGATATTTTCATATAATTTCGAGGTTATGATTAATTTCTTTTGCAAAAGGCCACACGCCATCAAAAACTAGACTTACTGAAAAATTTTCTCATGTGCTCAAAAAAATTTTTCCCCCAAAACTGAAATGGGCAGGGGGTGGCTGAATTGAAAAAGAATTCCCCATATATAGATTTTTGTAAACTGGTACTTTTGAGTCGATGTGAACCTTTCGCTCAGAGTTCGGAAAATGTGACTAAAGAAATAAAAACCCTCAGGTTACCGACTCCGGGAAAAGGGGGTATAGATTTCCTTTCAAAAGTCGCGATTCTTGTGTTGAGAAATTTGCGGAGACTCTTCAAAATGCCGACATCTCTTCAAAAGTACCGATCTGTACGTCGACATCTCTTCAAATATACCAATTCCCATGGTTATGTAATATATATATATATATATATATATATATATTCACATCTGGGACGGATTTTTTGAGGATGATATAGGTCATATATACCGAATTTTGAGGATTTTGTAGGCATTTTGAGGAGTCTCCTCAAAAGTCCAAAGCACTCGAGCGGCATTTTGAGGATTTTTCAGCGGTTTCCACAATAGTGTGTTAATACATCGATTTCGGAAATTCCGTGATATTTTTCCGTAAAAACGGGCGCCGCAGGCGTCGTGGTGTTAGTCAATAACCTTAGGGTCATTATTTCTTTAGTCACGCGCTTGTTTATTGGTTGTTTATAACAATGTTTATATTTGTGTCACCACTATTGTACAAATTCTTTATGAAATCCTCAAAATACCGTCCAATGATATTTATATTATATATTTCTCGAAAGGGGTTTATAAAGCCCGTTTTTTTATATATAGGGATTTATCGAGCCCGATTTTGATTATGCAGCGCGGGCTTCCTAAGATTTCTAAATATAGGGGTTTATGCGACCCGATCTAGAGTCTATAACCTATATATAACACACACACACACACACACACACACACACACATATATATATATAAGGAAAGAAGAGTTGCAGATGCATATATATATATGTATATATATATATATATATATACATATATATTAGGCTAGTAAGTTTGAGGAGCTCAACCCCGGTCGGTCAGAGTGGCTAAAGAAATAATAACCCTCAGGTTACCGACTCTAGACAAATAGACTCTAGAAAACCCCTCAAACTTCCGCTCGGATGCTGAATATATAGATTGGAAGTTTGAGGAGGCTCCTCAAACTTCCCATAACCCCTCAAACTTCCAAGCGGGTGCTGAATATAATCCTCAAACTTCCAGAATTTCATATTTATATATATATATATATATATATATATATATATATATATAAATATAAATATATGAAACGCTAGTATTTGGGACTTTTCGTGTACGTAACGCCAACTTCTGGGATTTCCGAGTGTGTTCCAGTCAGCCTGTAAGACTTCTATATGTAACGCTAACTTCCAGGATGCCTTAAGCTAACTGTCACAACATGAAAACATTACTTTTTTTTAGTTATTTTCTCATATTACCGGTACTAAAAGCGGGCGCCGCAGGCCCCCTGCGAATCACACCATACCTAGGGTCATTATTTCTTTAGTCAAGCACCAAATTCCCTTCTTAAAGGCTTATTTCACAACATGTGTATAGACACTATTGTGAAACCCACTTTACTTTTTCTTATGGAGTCCCAGAAATTACACTTACACACATTTATATATATATATATATCCTGTGACGGGCGCCGACATGAGTTGCGTCAACCGAGCATACGGCGTCGCGAGATCCGAATCTCGCGCGACGAAACGCCGAATGCCTCGTAGCGCGCCACGCGGCGCACGATCGAGGCCAACGAAGAAAAAGCCTCGGTGCTGCCGCGAAAGGGACGCCGCGGCCATGTTGATTCTCGCCGTGACACGCGAAAGTAGTCGCCGCCACCGTCAGGCGTAGTAAAAAAGGTCGGGTTAGTGTTTTGTGCCTCTGCCGCTGCAACTATGACCGCCACAGCGCCGCCATCCACCGCGAGTGAGCGTGAGAGAGAGAGAGAGAGAGAGAGAGAGAGAGAGAGAGAGAGAGAGAGAGAGAGAGAGAGAGAGAGAGAGAGAGAGAAGCGCTACAGAGACAGGAGCAGTGAGGCGAGCTCCATTCCGCCCTCCCCGCTCGCAGCGAGTGCTGAGGCAAACGAGCGAGTGAGATAGCTGCTATGAGCGGCCGGCCTACGAGCGTAAGTCTCGCCTAATGCGTTCTTCCGTAAATATTGTCGCGCAGTAATCTGTCGCCGTCGCCCATCGGCGGCCGCGAGCGTGCGTGCGAATTAGAGTCTCAACCTGCGCGTTTGACTGTAGATGATTGTCCGGGTTCGCGCCCCTTTTGTGCGCTCAACTTAATTCGTAATAAACCCTCTTGCTTTTATCTTAACAGTCGAGTCACGCCTTTCATTTAGCGCCCCCAACCTATGCATGATTCCCCGAATACTGCCCTCTACCCATTACAGCAGCTGTAGCTAGCCGGGGACATCATCTCCTGGGGGAGACAAGGTAGCAGGGTGTAAGTATCTCATCAGCCACTTGGAGGTTAGACCGAGCGGCGTTGTACGGGAGCTACCGGCTGCGCAGGTAAAGTTAGGTTGTAGTCAGCAGGCGGGAGTTTCGTGAACCGAAGTTGGCAGCAGCAGCGGCAGAGCGCGGCGCCGGTTCTTGTGGAAAGCGGCCTAAGCTTTCTACAATAGTAGCTTGGTCACGCATGTTCGGAACCTATGCCGAGGCGCGCCTGCCGGCCTACAGGTAATTCTACAAAGGCGGACCCCCCTCCGGGCGTAGAAGACGCCCGTATATTGCCTTCGTGCACTCCATAGAGTCACTAATACCCGCCCGTAGCTTCACCCCGTTACAACTGGCGCCCACAACGTGTAAGGAAGCATAGGTTAGGGAGTAATTTGATTTTTTTTAACAGGTCGAGACTCGCGTTGCGAATAATTAATTATCGCGAGAATAATTAATTATTATAAGAATTATACAGTGTTTGCAAGGATAACCAACTAGTGGTTTATAACCTTGCTTGGAGGGAATAACCCGGTCTGCACGTACTCAGCGAGCGAAGTATTTGTTGAAGTATTTAGTGAGGGCAACAAAGAGATTAATTAACAATTATTTATTTACTATTTATTACACTATTTATTAACATTTTTTTATCAATAATAGGTTTTTTTAGCGTTATCTCTTTTTTCGGCAACTCACGTGCACGCCAGGGCGTAAAGTTGAATGTAGTTGTAGCAGCACTATGGCGAGACCCAAACAATGACTCATCGACACCAGCCGAGGTCAATGTTTGTCGGGCCTCGTCATAGTGCTGCGTTAGCAAACTTTGTGCATAAGTCTCTCTATGGTGAATACGTTTGCGCGCGCGCGCGCACACACACACACGCACGCGCACGCCATTTCAGAGAGAGAGATGGTTTCTATACTATAACATTTGTTATTTTTTCACACACACACACACACACACGCACACACGTCACACACACACACGCGCGCGCGCACGCGCCATTCCAGAGAGGGAGAGAGAGAGAGAGAGAGAGATGCGCACATACACATACACACATACGCATACACGTACGCACACACACACATACACGTATATGTTATTCTAGAGAGAGAATGCTCGAAAAAAATTTCTAGGTATACGGTTTTAAAATTTATATATATATATATATATATATATATATATATATATATATATATATATATATATATATATATCGGTTTATAAACCTACCATTAATGATCCAGACAACACAGATAAATTTTACACATAGGACACACCCACATCCTGCACCGCTCACAGTATATCCACTTACTTTTCTTTTGGTTATAATATCTCTTGTCACACAAACGGCAAAAATCTTTTCTAGTAATTTTCCATTCTGTCGGTAACACTATTTTTGGTAAGCACTGTTTTATTAGTTTTTTTAATTGTTTCGCTATGTTCGATGTTGATATCGTCCTTCGAAAATCCGCGGAACGGGAAGTCGTCGCTGCTGACCCGTCTACGGGTACAGGACAGACCTAACCGTTTCCGTGCGCGTCTATCGGTGACGTATTTCTTTCGCCGGTCTCTCTGCTCCTGTATGTCTAATAGGAAAAGGTGCAACTGACCGTTGAATGAATTTACGTTTTCATCACCACTAGAAACATCTGATGTGCAATAACTAGAAATGTCGCTGTCACTGCTTAAAGCACTATCACACACTGTTGTATCAGATGAAAATTGCATATCATCTTGTAGAATATTTCGCTCGTATAACAAATTGACGAGATCTACCTCGGTGTCACACACGGAGGCGTTCTCACTTGGTGAAGATACACCCGCGACACAATTTTCAACGACACGCATGCTGAGAAGATTAGATGAGCACTGGCGATCCTGTAGGTAGGAGGATGCACGGTTTTCTGCATCCAATACATTGTACTTTTAAAAGAAGCTGATGTACGCATTCTTAAGCTCGGTATCCCCTCCCGTGCTGTGATAAGTAAGCCTCGCTGAAGACTAGATCTCACACGTGAAAGAATGTACTGACATAGGGATTCATCTTCGAGAGCAAAACATAGCCATTCCACCCCACAATATCAGCCCAATTTGTCAAGCGAGAAATACAATCCACAACCACGTGTATGGCTCTCAGTTTGTGACAATAACGTTGTCTTACAAGCTGTAAGACACGTAATGTAATCTCATAAGCGATAACCGTCACTCAAGTATTTGCCCAGTTCTTATCACCATGACATCACAGGGGCTGAGTATTTTAAATTGAAATTAACTTTTTAATAAAATTAATTTTTTTAAGTTGAATATGGTAGAGACCACACATTCTCGTTTATTAGGGTGAGAAAAGACTAGTTTTTCGCCTATATTTTCCCGAGAGAGAAGTGGTTTGATATGACAAAAAAAAATTGAGAGAGAGAGAGAGAGAGAGAGAGAGCGAGATTGAGGTTAATGAGCGGGCGGCAGTTAAGCGCTTAACATGTCGAATATGAAACGCAAAAGTTTTCGGATATAAAATGATTGTTGACGCTGCGTTGGAAGAGGTGGAGAGTAACGAGCTCGCGCTGCACAGAAGATTCATCGATATTCCCTGTGAACGCGGTACACGCGCCTGAGAGAGAGAGAGAGAGAGAGAGAGAGAGAGAGAGAGAGAGAGAGAGAGAGAGAGAGAGAGAGAGAGAGAGAGAGAGAGAGAGAGAGAGAGATTTATGGGTGTTGGCCGAGAGGTAGTCGTAATGCTTTCTACTATAACATCGTTTTTATTTTTCTTATAAAAATTATAATTATTATAAAAATTATATGTTATAATATTATATTGTAAATAATATATAAAATTTTTCTTACCTTCTAATCATAGAAAAATCGGATGCGTTCGAGTTTCTCCTGCTTCCTCATCTTATTTTTGTAGACTAGAGCCCAATGAGTTTCCGTAAAATAAAATACGCAATATATGGGGTGTTCTGCAGGTGTTTCACAGCGATGGCTGTACGCTTCTGACACCAAGACAGGGTTTCAAAGTTCACATTGTACAAATCCTGTACATTCGTAACCGTTGCAACAGACCACTGGTACACACGGTAATGATCTCGCCAAACCAAGAATTTAACCAGCGTATTAACAAACTGTGGCCAAATAAAAATTGGGAAAGCCCGACGCCGACGCGCTTGAAATAGCCTTTGGAGCTGGTCACTATATCTGATAACACGCGCACTTTCTAATGGTAAATCGGCCTCTGTTTCCACATCATCACCGATTTTTTCGGTTTCTTCTTCTTGGTTTGGTGCTTGCATTATGCGGGTAATTTACTATCGCTTTACAGTGACGAGGAAAGCTTTGTCTTCTTAATCTATTAATTGTACGATTTAATTTTTCCAATTTTTTATTTAAACGTAAAGCTTTTTTTTAAAAATAACTCTGTTTCTTTATTAAAAAGTCAATTTTATTTTCTTTTTGCACTCTCTTTTCTGCTTTTTCCAAAAGTTTTTAAAAACCTCAGTTTTTCACTGTTTTTATATAAGTCCTCTTTGGTAAATCCTTTATAATTATCTTCTTCACACACTGATTATTGGCAGTCGCTATTATCACTATGCACACTTTCGCAAACAGTATAATTCACTTCAACCTCACTGTATTCGCCGTCAACTTCAATTTCGCTTTCCTGCTCCGAAATACTGTCGATTTTCTCGTCTTTAGCGTCAATTTCCGTTTCTAGCTCGGTACTATCACTACGCGCACAAATTTCGTTCACTTTAACCCATTAAGTCCTGAATGGACGAATTTTCACTAAAGTTTTCAACGCTTATATTTTATGTGAAAATGAATTGTAAAAAGTATATGAATAAGCGTATTCGATGTAAAATTTGATGAACTTTTAGAATCTTTCGTTAGATTTTTCAAAAAATTAAACTGTCGAACACTGTACATGATTTTTTCCAAAAAAAGATGGTTTTCAAAAAAAAAAAAATTTTTCATTTCGATTTTTCAAATGGAATGCATTTAAGATTTAATGATCAAAATGCAGAAAACGTGGTCTCGAGACCTAAACTTGAAAATCTAACGATTTAGGTTTTGAAAAAAAATTTTAAAACACAAAATGGCGGCTGAAACGCAGAAAAATCATAAAAATCTTCTGAAATTATTTACTCGAAAAAGATGGACTTTAGAGAAAAACTTTACTGAAGAAAAAGTTCTTAGAATTGATTAAAGAACACGCTGGAATTTTTTCAGAAACATAAGAAGCGTTTTTAAATTTTTCAAAATTTGAAAATTTTGAAAAATTCTGAAATTTGCCAAAAGGTTCTGGAAAAATTCCGGCATGTTCTCTGATCAATTCTAAGAACTTTTTCTTCAGTAAAGTTTTTCTCTAAAGTCCATCTTTTTCGAATAAATAATTCCAGAAGATTTTTCTGCGTCTCAGCCGCCATTTTATGTTTTAAAATTTTTTTTCAAAACCTAAATCGTTAGATTTTCAAGTTTAGGTCTCGAGACCACGTTTTCTGCATTTTGATCATTAAATCTTAAATGCATTCCATTTGAAAAATCGAAATGAATAATTTTTTTTTTTAAACCATGTTTTTTTGGTAAAAATCATGTACAGTGTTCGACAGTTTAATTTTTTGAAAAATCTAACGAATGATTCTAAAAGTTCATCAAATTTTACATCGAATACGCTTATTCATATACTTTTTACAATTCATTTTCACATAAAATATAAGCGTTGAAAACTTTAGTGAAAATTTGTCCATTCAGGACTTAATGGGTTAATAAATTGAATATCTTCGGAATTTTCACCATAACACAAATTGTTTTAGTTTTAAGCACTAATTTACCCAGAAGTATGTGTTTTCGAAACGAGCCAACCGTACCGAACGAATTTTCGAGGGTTTATCCAGTAAACTCGTCTCCTGCATCTTACAGCGCTGCAGTTTGCAGGAGAACTGAGAGTGTTTAAAGCGGTGAAAGAGAAGAATGTTACGTCTTTCTAAAAATGCAACTACTGCTTCACGTGCATGAAAGTAAGCGCAACGTGATCAAAAGTATGTGCTCTTGAACTTTACAGGAAAGTCAAAGGTTCAAGAAAGTAATAATAATAATAATATAATAATAATAATAATAATAATAATAACAATAATATAATAATAATAATAATAATAATAATAATAATAATAATAATAATATCATATTCGCATCAAGCAACGTGCGAATAACATCCTTTCAAAAAAATTCCATCAACAACCCAATAATTAAGTAAAACGCGAGATTTTATGTAAATCTTTATCATCATGTTACTTGTCGCAATTAAATTACAATCTAAAAAATTTGACAATATGAAAACTAAAATTGTTATTATTTAATTAAATTAATTTTTAGATACGAGCGTGATTTTAACACAGTAGGCATGTTTAAAAACCCTGAATATAATGCCGTTAAAAAATTATTCAAAATTCAACTATTGAAAAACTTTTTATTTTGTAGTTTTATCAGTGACATGGAGATAAGATAAGAACACAACGACAACTCTGTCGCTCGCCTCTCGAGTGTTTTAATTCTAATTTTTTCGTTACTCTACATTCGCGCAATCACCTTTACTTTGTTTCATTTAAAATTTATTTTTTAGTTTGTAAGAAATTTTTGGTAAAAGCTGGAAATAACGTATTTTCTCTGATTTTCAAGATATCGGTTTGAAATTTGAAACGTAAGTTTATTATTTAAAATAGAATCGATCTACGTCGAAAAAGTAAGGATTTTTTGAAAATTAAAGATTTAAAATTTTGTTAATGGCTCATTGAAAACATGCAAGATGAGAAGTGCATCTACACAAAAAAATTTCTGATTCATGGGTTTTTTATGGTTTTTTTTACAACTTTTGCGTATAACCTCTCTGAACTGTGCAACGAGCGGCCAATACACACGCGCAGTATCTAATCGTGCGCGCACGGCTTGAAAAAATGGAATAGCCGTAACCTCATGGACAACCCATAAGACCACTTCGTCATCGATTACACTTCCGTGACACTCTCACGGAACTGTCCACCCGAATTTTCTGCATTGAACCACTATCTACATAACGTACTAGCGCACAACATTTGTATGGGGTACAAGAGAGACACACGACGCACTTCAAAAACCGCACAATACATTCATGACACTTTGCGACGGATATGTTCACGAAACGAGATAATATACGCGCCTGACAGCCGGACGACCGTTCATCTTTTCCACGGATGATCTCATCGCACGTGGACTCTGTTGTCGAATTATATCGTCTTACCTCGAATTAGTCATAACTTATAATCGTCGAAATTGCATCTTGCCATGTGTCCCATCATGTTTTCCGAACGGGAAACGCGTCGACTTTTTTCTTCTTTATTTAATCGTACGGCACTGTGGAATTTTGCTGATTAATGAGAAAACGTCACGTACATCGAGTTGCAGCTGCACATTATTTTGACTATTGAATTACATAGGGAACAATTTTTCTCGAGGAAAGAAAGTTGGAATTTTTTTTCTCATTTATTTAATCGTATGACACGGTGGAATTTTGCTGATGAATGAGAAAATATCACGTACATCGAGTTGCAGCTGCACATTATTTAAAACCGAGATTAAAAAAAGATGCGGCGTACCGGAGAGCTAGAGATATCTACTGATGAACATGCGCCACACTTTTCGGGGAACGGATGACCAGCGGAAAGGCGGCTGTTAGAACTCCCCCGTTGGCTGGTGGAAGTCGGCTGTCGTCTGCTGGAAGTAGTTACACTGAAAAAACTCTGGCACGCAAGACGTTCGAAAACGAAAACAGAAGTCGGCTTGACGATTGCATATGTCTGTTGCTCCTGTTACGTGTGGTTCCGGTACGAATCGAACATTAGTTCACTAGACTGTTTAAAATAAAAGAATAAAAATAACTATTTTTCGGAACGTCACATTGGTTCCGGTACGAATCACTAGATTTATACGAAAAAATAAGACTGGAATGAGAGGAAACGAGTAGTATTTGAAAATTACTAAACATATCACTACTAACTGCTTTCGAGCTTCTCGTTTTGCAGTAAGAAGTTGAGAGGATCATTGTAGCATGATCGTTTAAACTTCTGAAGATGAACGTGTGCGGCTCGTCCAGAGAATACTAACATATTAACAGATAAATAGAAGAAGAAAGTAGACGATGTTATAGAAATAGGGAAAGAAGAAAGGATAACCCAAATACAAATAACGTAAACGAATATAAAAAAAAAAAAAAAAAGATTTCACATAAAGATAAAATCAAAATAAATCAAAATATATAAGTAAATAGCATCACGCAAATATATTTAACAAACAAGAAATTTAAAGTGAAAAATTCATATAGGGAAACATTAAGAAACAAATAATTAAATAATATCAGTAAAAACAAATAACTAAAATATTAGTGAAAAAAAAATACACAAATGAATAAATAAATAAAAAGAAATTAAAATAAATAAAACAAATCCAACACAAAGGAGAAAAATGAAATAATAATACAAAATAATGATCATTGAATGGATAAATATTATACATAAACAAGAAATGAGAATATCAGAAATCAAATTACACGAAAAACATTAAGAATAGAGATATAGAATTGGCGAATAAGTAAATAAATCGCCAATGTCACATAAGAAGGATATAGAAAATCCAATAATAACAAGAAGTAAAACTACAGAAAATCCAATTTTAAAAGATAAAGTAAGTGAAAGGAACCGGGAATCAAGTAAAATATTCCAAAGAAGTTCTAAAATACTACGATCGCCTCCACGCGCACGAAATATAAAACCATTAAACGAAGGAATAGGAACATCTGACAAAGAAATCGCGACAAATTCGCAAAATTCAAACATTGACCTTATTGATTTTACACCACACACATACGCAAATGTATCACAAGACCAAAAAAATAAAACATTACTAGAAATACCGAGTATTGACATTCAATCAACCTCAAGAGTAGGAAATAAAAAAAAATCAGACAACAAACAACTGGGAAATCAAGACAATTTAACACAAAATCACTCTAAAAATTCTTTACTTTTACCTCAAACAAAATCGGATTTAGAGTCACCGACAGAATATTTTACGCCAACATTATTAAATCGTGATTCTGCATTTTTTGATAAAACAGTAGATACATCAGTAGATGAAATAGGCGACTACACGGACATAGACGGAATACTAAACGAACAAAGTCTTATTTTAGCTAAAACAGATCTACAGGAAAGAAGAGAAACAGAAACAGAATTATTAAACCAAACAAATAATACTGTTGAATCGGAAATTAATAGAACCATAATAGAACCCGAAATAAATATGGCAAATCAACAACTCAAACTACCACTGAAAGAAATATTGGGATTGGTACCGACATTTGACGGAAAAAATATAACAGCAGAAGAATATATCGACAAACTCAAAGAAGCAAAAAACATTGTTAACGCGGCGGACGAACGAAATTTAGTACAAATTTTAAAAATGAAGTTACGTGGGGAAATACATAAAGCAATAAGAACAATAACAATCGGGAACATCGAAGAATTAATAACCGCTATAAGAACTATTTACCCTTGTACAGAAGACTTATACACATTATATGGTAAATTACGGAGAATGGTTCAAAAAACCAATGAATCAGTATTAGAATACGGAAATAAAATTCGAATATAAGCACAATTATAATAGAACTAAAAAAAATAGAGGACGGCGTTACGACAGAGCAATTACAAATATTTAAAACTCAACTAGAAGATGATGTATTAAACAGTTTTAAAAACGGTTTGAAACAAGAAATAAGAGTAGAACTAGGCGAACCGAATAGTACACATGCCGCTATGAAAAAAGCAATAGAGATAGAATTAAGACTCGAAAAATAAAAATTACTAAGAGAAGATAAAGCAAATATACTATTCAATACTGAGAAATTAAATATAAAAAAGGAAGCTAGAACATTTCATTGTCAAATTTGTAACGATAAATTTCATGAAGCAATGTTTTGCGTAAATGCAGGATGCGTATATTGTAAAAATAAAGACCACTTATCATACTTTTGTAATACAGTAAAAGATAAAATGGAATTAATTTGCAATTATTGTAGCTTAAGTGGACATTCAATAGATACATGTAGATTAAACGAAATGCAGGGAAACCATTGTCAATACTGCCAAAACATGGGACACACAGTAACACAATGCCCGATTATAAAAAAATATGAATTATGTTGGAAATGCAAGAAAAAAGGCCATGACCCAAATACGTGCGAAAAAAGTGCTAACGCCGAGGAGTGTTGCGAGCTCTGTGGTAACGTGAGCCACACAATGAAGAACTGCCCGTCGGCAGTATGTCAAAGATGCAATAAACCCGGACATGTAATGAAATACTGTCAGGTAACGAGGAAAATGATATGGTGCACAATCTGTGCTATAGAAGGTCACGAAACCTCGGATTGCCAAACAGCGGGAATTATGGCTATGCAAAGTAGACAACAAGCATTCGGAAATAGAATAAATTGTCAAATTTGTGAAGCAACAACACATACAGCAATGCATTGCCCAGATAGAAACACTAATTCACCAATAAATAATAATTATAAAATAAACAAATCAAATTATAATAATCCGGAAAACAGAAACAATTATCACACCAATAACAATTCACATGGATTCACAAATAAAATGCAACAACAATATTTTCATTCAAGAAACACGAATTTTAATCAACAAATAAACATGCAAAAAGGAAAAAAACTATATTGTGAATTTTGTAGAATCCCAGGACATTCTATAGAAAATTGTAGGAAATTACAAAAGGCAGAAACAGAACCAACTTGTGCCTATTGCAGGAAAAGGGGACATACGATCGAAAATTGTATGTTATTGAAACAAGTAGAAGGTAAATTAGAAAAATTCTGCAGCCTCTGCAAAAATTTTACTCACTCACTTGAAGAATTCTATAGGACACAGCAAAATACCTACGAACAGCGAAATTCGGGAAACGCTTAAATTCTTCTGAGAGCGAGTGGATCAGAAGAAAACAAAACCAAACACTCGACAATAAAACGAACATCAAAACAATCACATTAACAGATAAAACTACAAAAAACTTAGAGTTAGAAAATCAAGAAAATAAATTAACTATAAAAGACGTTGAAGTTGATACGTTAATCAAGAAGAACGAAGAAGAAAATCTGTTAGATACTCAAATGATCACAACACATGAAAATAATAAACTAACTTCATCAAAAATTACAATGTACTTTCTAAGATTAGAAAATGCACTACAGTATATTGAAATAAAAAATCCTTACACCGCAAAATCATGCAAATTACTCGTAGATAGCGGGGCCCAGTTAAACATTATTAAGAAAAATCAAATACCACCATACATAATATTAGAAAATAAGAAAATTCAGCTATCAGGCATCACAGATAAGGCCATAGAAACATTGGGAGTAGTAAAAATGCTAATTAATGATTTGTTTATTGATTTTCATGTAGCTCCTGAAGAATTTTCTCTCCCTTACGATGGAATACTAGGTATTAAAATACTCTCGGAACAGAAGTTAAGACTAGATGAAAGTTATTTACAATTAAATAATAGTAAAATTGCATTGAAACCAAGATACACGATAAAAACAGGCTCTTTTAATACAATTACAAATAACCATAAATCCCAGGGAAATGAAATAAGACAAACATTTATTAAGGAAACGGAAAACATACCAATAGAAAAAAAAAGCAAAATTAGAATTTGAAGAGGAAATAAAGCTAGAAAAACTAATGTTAAACAAACATTCGGGGAAATCTGAAGGAGTGACGTGCTCTGTATCCTATGAACCTGAATTAATTAACAAAAAAGAGATGAAAACAACTTCGGAAATAACATTTTATGAAGATATAACACAAATCTTAAATCACATCCCTGAACTTAACAAAGAGGAAATAGAACTACAGAGGAAAATTCTCGACGAAATATTACCCAAGGACAAAGCAGATGTACATTACGAAACAATTTTACAGAATAACAAAAATAATATCAAATCTTTAATAAATAATATTAATATAGCTCTTGAAAATAAAGATGAAATAATGGATTTTGAGGAAATCAAACCGACAGACTACAAACAATTTTTAACAATAATAAATAAGAATATTGAAGCTGATTTAGAAGAATATAACAAAATTTATGGAAACAAGAAAGAATATAACTTTATCTCTTACGAAATAGGTTATTTGCCTGACGGTTTTCAAATAACGGATGATTTGCAAATAGATGAAAATGAAATTTTAAACTTAAATTAAAGATTTAGTAATGAAAAATAAAGACATATTCTGGTTAGAGAGCGACAGTTTAGGATCATGTAACGTAGAACAACATGAAATTAACTTAATAGATGATAAACCTGTATACGTAAAACAATTTCCTTTACCACATAAGCTAAAGGAAGTGGCTGTAGAAGAAACAACAAAATTAATAAAAAATAATCTGGTAAGAAATTCAAAAAGTGCTTTCAACGCTCCAGCATGGATTGTAGAAAAAAAAACAACTAGTAAACGGACAAAAACGATGGCGTTTAGTCATAGATTATCGTAAATTAAATGAAAAAACAATATCGGATCCTTACTTACTTCCAAATATTACAGAAATTTTTGATCAATTGGGAAAAACAAAATTTTATCATGTCATAGATTTAAAATCGGGGTTTCACCAAATTCCCATGAAACCAAAAGACACACATAAAACGGCCTTTAGTATACATCCATTAGGACGCTTTGAATTTCATGTTTTGCCTTTCGGATTAAAAAATTCGCCGCGTACATTTCAAAGAGTTCTGAATACAGTCTTAGGCGATTTAATAGGTAAAATATGCTTTGTCTTTATTGACGATATAATAATTTTTGGAAAGACTATAGACGAAACAAACGAAAGATTCAGTATAGTTGCACAACAATTAAGGGAAGCTAATTTAAAATTAGAACCGGAAAAATGCGAATTTTTAAAAAAAGAAGTATGTTATTTAGGACATATAAGCGAACATGGCATAAAACCGGATCCAAAAAAGGTAGAAGCAGTAAATAAATTTCCAATACCTAAAAACATTAGAAATATTAGAGAATTTTTAGGACTTTCGAATTACTACAGAAGACATATAAAAAACTATGCAAAGATAACAAAACCTTTAAATATATTACTAGAAAAAGACGTAAAATTTCATTGGGAAAAAGATCAACAAATAGCCTTTGATGAAATTAAATATTTACTATGTACAGCACCAGTTTTGGCATATCCACATTTCGACGAACCATTTATTATTACATCAGATGCTTCAAACTTTGCTTTAGGTGCAATTTTATCACAAGGAATAATAGGTAAAGACCCAGC
The DNA here is from genome assembly GCA_036365515.1 of Torymus aiolomorphi. NCBI lineage: Eukaryota > Metazoa > Arthropoda > Insecta > Hymenoptera > Torymidae > Torymus > Torymus aiolomorphi. Next base: position 171,231,125 of record CM070874.1, on the reverse strand, counting down.
AATTGCTTATGCATCAAGAAGCTTACATAAAGCTGAAATTAAATATCATACCTACGAAAAAGAAGCATTAGCTATAATGTTTGCAGTAAAAACATTTAAAAATTACATATATGGAACCAAATTTACAATCGTCACAGATCACAAACCTTTATTGTGGTTAAAAACAGCTGACAACAACGCTAGAGTACAAAAATGGAGATTAAAACTATCTGATTATGATTTTAATATCGTGTATAAACCAGGGAAACAAAATGCTAACGCAGACGCACTGTCCCGAAATCCCATAGAAGTTTTCGTAATTACAACAGCACAAAAAAGAAACGAATTAAATACTAACATAGGATCACCAAACGAAACTGATAAAACAAGCGAAACGAATAAAGTTCAGTCAAAAACTCAACAAAAAGGGGGAAGATCAAGAAAAACTACAGCTGGTACACAAAAACAGAAAAAAAGATAAAAATAGCAAAAACAACAACGGCACAACAACGCAAACGCAACAAAACATAATATATTCAAAAAACGCAATACAATTTAGAAACGACAACATTGTGCATCTTATATCACATGAACACCAAACATTAGACGAGAATACTAACTTATTAATCAAAAATAAAAACTTAAAAATAAATACAAACTTAAAAAAGGGCGAAATAGATATAATTAATATTGAAAATAAGAAAATATTTATTTTATGTCTCGATACATCAGCAACATCGAAAATAGTTAAAGAAAACTTAATAAAATTAATACAAAAATTAAAAGAAATTTTGAACACACAGAAGATATTCATTTTTAGCATATCAAGGAATATTGAAATTTTAAACATAAGTTGGGAAGAAATAGAAGAAGTATTGAAGGACAATTTTCAAAACACAAAAATTAAAGTAATAATATGTCTGAATAATATAGATTACGTAAATATAAACGATAGAAATAGAATTTTTGATACTTATCACTCCTCTACAATAGGGGGGCATTCAGGCATAAACAGAACTTACAATCGTATAAAAGAAAAATATTTTTGGGAAAATTTGAAATCAGACATCCAGAATAGAGTAAATAAATGCGAAATATGCCAAAGAAATAAACTAAAACGTAAAAGAACTAAACAACCAATGATTATCACAGACACACCAGCAAAAACTTTTGATAAAATCGCTATGGATATCGTAGGTCCATTTAACACTACTAAAAATAGTAATAAATATATTTTATCTATACAAGATTAATTATCTAAATTTGTAATTTTATCATGCTTAAAAGATCAAACGGCGGAATCAGTATCAAACGCTTTTATAAAAAATTTTATATGTATATTTGGCTCACCAAAAATAGTACTAACCGATAGAGGAGCAAATTTCACAAGTAATCTTATTAAACAAATAGCTAAAAGATTCAAATTAAAAAAAATTGAAACAACAGCATTTTCGCCACAATCAAATGGATCCTTAGAAAGGGCACACCACCCACTATGCGAATATCTAAAAAATTTTTCAACAAAAAAATACGAATGGGACGAATTAATAGAATTTGCACAACTTCATTATAATACAAGCGTACATAGTAGTCATAAATTTACACCATACGAACTTGTTTTTGCTTATCCTGCAAGAGTTCCATCTAGTGAACCAATTAAAAGATCGGAATTATTACCGACCTATAACGGGTATTTAGAAAAATTAATAAAAAACATTACTACAACTACTGAGTTAGCTAGAAATAACTTAATAATTTCAAAACAAAAATCAAAAACTCATTATGACAAACTTATAAACCCGATACAATTTAAAAAAGAAGACAAGGTATGGCTCTTAAAAGAACCGAAACCGGGAAAACTTGAACAAAATCATTATCAAGGTCCGTTTGACATAATAAAAATAAATGCAAATAACAATATTACTATTAACTACAACGGAAAAGCAAAAACAGTTCATTCGAACAAATTAAGTCTTGTAAAATAATAAAAATAATAACATAATTTTCTGTCATAGGACATGATGGAGTTACTAAAAAATTTTTTAATATATAATTTACTACAACCAAACCAAGCAATAATTGGATTCGATTGCGGTTCTACTGACCCAACAGTAACAACGTACTCTCTCGTAGACAACGGAGACTGTAATTTTCACGAGGAAGATTTAGTAATAACAAATACGACCATACAATTACTACAATTAGCGGAATTCAAAACAAATCACGTGATGCAATGCAAAATAGAAATAAGCCACTTAGGTCCAGTTGAAAACGGCCTACAGGAATATTTATACGACATTAGTGCTGAACAATGTAAATTTCTACACAATACAGGAATATTTAAATATGACAACTTTCACACAATAGCAAATATTAAAATAAACGAAACCAAAACAGTAGGAATAGACCTTGCAGGAAAAATTGAAGGGAAATCTTGTTCGGGAGGCACCTACGCGGATGATTATGGAAGTTGGGATAATGTTCTTGTTCAAGGACTCATAAAAATTACACTTACGGAAGAATACGCAAAGGTAAATTTAAATAATAATAAATTACATTTAAATTCAGGAACGACATGCAAATTCTCAGACGAGCATTGCATAGACATTCAAGTCGGTTACACATTTTGGTCGCATTTTCCAAACGAAAACTGTTTTGATAACAAATATCATGTTCTATTTTAAGGGCACCGTAACAAAAACATTATCACCAAACCAGGAGATAATGTATACAATAAATACTTACGATATATCTTTTTCTTTAAATGCTGTAGAAAGTATTAAGTTTTGCGACAGAATTATAACAAAAACGGAACACCCTAAATTATTTATTTACGAAAAAACCAACGTAAATGTACTATTCGATAACGATGTGAGTCACCAGCGAGATTTAATCAACATAGATATTTTTGCGTATACAAATGCGAAATTTGTTCATGTAGAAAAAACATTTTCGGGCGCAATTTAAAAGCTTATATTTAAAAATTTTAACAAAAATATGTGAATTAGAAAGAAAGGAAATTCTAAATTCCTTATCCTTAGCCTCCCATTCCCCAGATGCATTTGCATACAATGTAATGCAAAAACCAGGATACCTTGCACGACTCGCAGGGGAAGTAGTACATGTAATAAAATGCACCCCTATCAACGTAAAAATCAAGCATACAAAAGAATGTTACGAAGAACTTCCTGTTACAGCTAGAAATACTACTTGGTTTCTTACACCAAAAACTCATATTTTAATAAGAACAGGAACTCAAATCGACTGTGATACAATAATTCCACCGTACTGCAAAATAGATAATAACTGGATAAGTCTAACACCCACACCTAGAAAGGTTGAAAAAAACATAACCACCTTTAAACCAAAAATAATCAAAAATTGGACCCCAGAAAAGTTAACCTCACTAGCAACTAGTGGGATATATACACAACAAGACTTGGAACATTTCCAGAAAAGACTACTTTACCCGATGGAAAAAAATCTATAATAAACACAATAACAAAGTTTACACGAAGCGAAAATTCTGCAAAAGATGACATCATGAGTAATCTTCTCACAGAAAGAACATTAACTAACATTGCTGAAAATACTTGGAAAAAACTACTAGAGAAATACAAAGAATATGGAACATATAGTTTCGGAATTATAATGACTCTAATCCTACTACAGTTAATAAAAATGTTAGTAGATACAGTAATACGAGGTTACACATTACAAAAACTATATGGATGTTCCAAACACCTTTTTGGGGCAATGTTTACCTCCATAACGCATCTACTAGTAGTTTTGAACAAACTTAATGAGACAAGAGAAAAAAATAAAAGCAACGGCGAGTTAGAAGAAATAATAGTCAGCAAACCGACAATCTCTAGGCCAATCCAAAGAAAAATCAGTACTAAAAAACACGAGGAATTCGAATTAAAAGAATTAAAAATACAAAGACCATTTAATCTGAGACCCTACCACCCCTTCCTAAATCACCCCCTAACTCAACGAACGATATCCAACCAACACCCATACAAAAAGCTGAAGTAAAAATCTTTTCATTCTAATTCATAATAAATTACTTTAGTTAAAAGTAACGCCCGAAGTTAAAGAAATGTCCGAAAATGTTAAATAAAAATTAAATAAAATAATAAATAATTGTAAGCAGGGAGGGAAGTGAATGATCACTCGAATCATTCCCTATATATTTCTCGTCGTTTATTTACCAAAAAAAAAAAAAAAAAAAAAATTATTTAATAAGCACATTATTTTTAAGCTTAATTAATGAATGACTATTTTATGTAAATACAGCAAAACAAAAAAATTATTACATATTACCGATAACGAAATAATTAAATTATCGAAATCTATATATATATCTATGGAAATTCTTTGAAATTTGAACGTTAGAAAAATAAATAAACAAATAATTACAATTATAATATTTAATTCAAATTTTGGAATATAAGGATAAGGTCTACAGGGAAGGGTCGTAAAATAAAAGAAAAAATTGTACAAACAAACAGGCGTTATTTATTTATAGGAATATTTATAAGTATATTATATACATAACATATTTTAACATTATTTAATATTATAACAATAATGACTATAATTATACCATAAAATTAAAATTGAGATCGGAAAATAACATCTGTACCAACACAAAAGGTAATTCCGTAACTAGTTTGCACGAAGGAGAGCCGGTCCGACCAATCCACGAATCCTTCCACTAAATAAAATAATCTCGACAAACCGAAGAAATCTTCTTCATCTGAATCAACTACCATGATGGCCGAAATACTCTTCTTTGAAAGGCAATAAGTATGAGGAACCCTTTTCAGAGATGGAAAGCGTCGATAAGTAGGAGACGGTCCCAACACCACGAGGTCATCCTCCTGTCCAAATAACGATGCCAACTTGTAAACATCATAATCCGATCCGGAATAAAACCCTTCAAGGAAATTCCAACAGGATTGACGAGCATACCACCTGTCGAAACGACGTCCAGCCCACTGTCGCACCTGAAACACATTTTAATAGTATGAATAAAAAGATAAATTAAAAGAATCAAAATTTTCATAATAATTAAAATTTATTACCGAATGGAATTCTGAGACTCGCTGTCGCTGAAGGGTGATATCTACATCGATTCCAAGATAAAAGAAATCGTTCCTCAACCGTCTCTTGCCAGCATCAGCCCTTGCATAGATAATTTGATGTAACTAATAACAACAAAAATTTGGTTAATTATGCCGATTTTGAATTACATTTAATTAATTTAATTATACCAATAGTCAATTATATTAATTTTAGATTTTAAAAGTATCTATATTGATTTTTTTTTCTTAAATTTTAAATTTATAATGGTAAAAATGTTACTTACGCTCAATACTGTTGCCATTGTTGCTTTCAAGACCGTCAACTGAATATCGAAGTGCCTGCGCACCAGAGATTATATACACAAATTTTGCCTACATAGCGTAGTAAGCAAAATTTCACATTTCACCATTCAAGAAATAGGTAATTAACCTTAAGAAAATTGCGTCAATACAGCAAATTATGTCGACATAGCAGATTGTTAAAATTTTTATAAAGAAAATTCACTGATATTTTATTTATTTCTTAATCATTTACCCTTCACGAAGTTCGATATTAAGGGGAAGGATTTATTTCGTCCTATCACACATGATTAGATTTATTCTTTTACCCAAAATTGACATTAGTGACTTTTCTAACGACACAATGTACACGTGAATTATAATTACTATTACTATTATTATTATCATTCATAACTCGTATTATTATATTTTATCATATACTTATCAATAAATTTTTGTAACGGGAAATCTCTGATGCAAAATACATTTGTTGAATCTCTATGACATTCAACAATCTAAGGGGGGAGGTGTTACGTCCGGAGACGTATTATAAAAGTTTAGAATTTCATTTTATAAGTTTATTTATATCAGAGATTTCCTGACACATAAAAGCGGGAATGCAATTTTTTACAAACACAGCATTTTGCTCATGCGGCGCCGTGACGTAGTAGGTCATCACACTTGTGAAAAACAACGTACGATATTCTCTTTAAGGTCAGCATTTCTCAATGCCATCGCCGAATCGTATACGACTGACGAAGTTTACATTGCAAAATAAGATGATCTGGATTTACTGTCACCGGGCTCATCTTTAACCTAATTATTTTGTATTATAAAAGAAGTGATGTGTGTCACGCGAATCAGTCACAGCGTACAAGAAACCTGGCGAACTCCGTGTACCTCTACGACATCGAGAAGTTGAAACCGTAAGCCTTACACATCTAGTAAGCAGATTTTATAAGTTATTGAAATTGTAATCGTAAGCCTTACTCGTCTAGTAAGCAGATCGTATAAGTTATTTATAGTAAATTTATAAAAGCAAGTGTTATAGAAAAGAATTGTAATTGAAATTACAACGCATCCATCTACTAGAAGCCAGCAGATTATATTGGTAATAAATTATTGTATTTTATATAATAAACCTACATAAAACCAATTACTACTTATTTCCAATTATTTCCGGACTTAACACTCCTATTAAGGGAGCTCTCACATCCCTGTCGGGTTAAGAGACGTGTTGAGACGAGTGCGCGGCACGGCGGTTGAGCAGATGCCCCGAGAAAGGAACGGCAGAGCTTCCTTGCCACACAACAGACTTGCAGCGCGGAATAACAGACGTACATAACCATAAGACGATTTCCGTAAAGAAATAAAGACGTCTCTCGTGCCAGAGTTTTTTCAGTGTGCTTCAAATACTGTTTCATTTATCCATACGGTTACAACAGCCGCCCGTCTGTTACTGACGCATCGAAGGACCACACCTTGGAAAGCTAGTGGTGCTGGTGTAGCAGCGCAAAGAAAGCACTCGTGATCAGTGACGGCACGGTGTAAAAGCAGCTCATTGGTTATTTCCCCCAACACACTGCTTTAATGCCCGTGGGAGGCGCAGCGTGGGAAGAGAAAATCAGCACATTGGTTGTGTCCACCAACAAGTTGGATTCTCTGCACTTTTTCTCAACTTTTTTTTTCCTTTATTTAATCGTACGACGCTGAGGAATTTTGCCGATTAATGAGAAAATGTCACGTACATCGAGTTGCAGCTGCACATTATTTTGACTATTTAATTACATAGGGAAACATTTTTTCTAGAGGAATGATTTAAGGAAAGGAATTATACATAGAAGCACATACACCCATACACATACTCACACATACCCAGGCGCACGCACGTCAATATTTTGACGTTCCAACAAACATACATCAGACACTGGTGTTTTTCGACTCGTTGATAGAGTAAGGAGTGCAATATCTTTTCAAACCTTTCTCGAGGAGCGGATGATTAGCGGGGTGTCGACTGTCGGCTATTGGAAGTCGGCCGTTGGCTGATGGAAATCGGCTGTCGACTGCAGAAGTAGCTATTTCAAATACTGTTTCAGTTATCCATACGGTTGCATCGGCGGTTCGCCTACTACTGACGCATCAGGGGACCACACCCTGGAAAGTTAGTGGCGCTGGTGTAGGAATACAAAGAACGCACTCGTGACCGATGACGATGCATTGTAAAAGCAGTTCATTGGCTACCGCTGTGTCTCCATCGTTGTGATTAGCGACGGCGACGCATCAGAAGAGAGCTCATTGGCTGCTGGTCGGCCCCAACAAGCTGATTTAGCGGCCGCGAGAGGCGCAGCGCGTAAGAGCCCATTGGCCACCGCTGCACCGGCGAAACAGCTGCTTTGCCGTGGAGCTAGTCCCACCACAAGGCTCGCGGCTAAGAGCTCATTGCCTCCGCTGTCGCGGCAAAAGAACCATGGAGGTTGCGTCAGCGCATGTTTGCGTCAGCATATTAAAAACATTTATGAGCATCTAATTTTAACTAATTTTTATTCTTTTAATTAAATAATTTAAAACTACTTTTTTCAAAAAATATTCAAATGTAAGCTAGCTTCATTTCGTGAAATAAAATTTATTTTATATATTACAATTTAGAAATGTAAATTAAAAATATAATAAGTTGGGAATAAGAGGACGGCAAGGAAGACAAAAAGAAGTGCATAGTAAGTATATTCAAATTTTTCTATTTATTATCAAATAATATAGTAGTTAATACATCAGCAATTCTTGGCATGTGTAATGATACAAACTGATACAATAAATCAGCAACATCGGACTTAGATAGAGACGCTTGATCTTTTTCTTTACATCGCTTTTCTACGTTGAAACTTCTTCAAACCTAAGCCATTACTCATATAACTTAAAAACATAATACAATATTGACCACAAACATCGGATACATCATTTTGAAGTTGTATTGCGTTCCAACGAAATGTTTTATGATTTTCGCAACCGGCTAATGTGGTCGGGTATTATAGGTGGTATTCCAAAACTTTCAAAGTATAGAACGTTAGAAGATCTCATTCGTTAGCCGATAGATCGGAAGTTAAATCAAACGCGAAAAGATAATAATCGTTAGGATATGATTTACGTGAGATTTGGTTACCCATCAATTATAATTTGTAGTACTCGAAAATTAGAAGAAAGTCACTTACCACTAAACTCAACACTTGAACCTCCATTGTAAATCATAAATAGTTCATACTTATTCGCGGGGTCCTGGAGGTTAGTGAAGAAATTTTCATATTGAACAAGAGCTTCCGAAACACTTTTTCCCATGAATACATCATATTCACTCTCCAATTCAGCGACAACTTTCCGACCGTATTTGGTAGTCACAGTCTTCAAACTTGTTATCATATAACGCTGGCTCTTGGTCAGATCGACCAACCTTTCGTTGGGAGGAATCCTACACGGGCGATTGCATTTAACTTCAAAAGATCCATCTGTAACAAAAAATTTGCAAATGATTAATATTAAATTAAGCAAAAAAGAACAGAAAAGAAAATGACTTTTAATAATAAGATGTTTACCTTAGAATTCTTTCAATTTTTTATTTTTGGCTCGTTGATAGAGTAAGGATCGCAAGTTTTTTCAAACTATTCCTGAGGAGCGGATGGTCGGCAGGAAGTTGGCTGTCGGCTGTTGGAAGTCAGCCGCTGGCTGCTGGAAGTCGACCGCTGGCTGCTGGAAGTCGGCCGTTGGCTGCTGGAAGTCAGCTGTTGGCTGATGGAAGTCGGCTGTCGTCTATTGGAAGTACCTGCTTCAAATATGACTGGGCACTCCGAAACACTTCTCCCGAAGAGCTCGTAACCGTGCCCGGTGCCCCCCGCGGGAGTCTCTTTCGCCGGCGCAGCGGTGGCTAATGAGCTCTTAGCCGCTGCGCCTCCCGCGGCCGCTAAATCAGCTTGTTGGGGCGCACCAGCAACCAATGAGGGCTCTTCTGGTGCGTCGCCGCCGTTTGGAGGCGCACTAGCAGCCAATGAGCTGTTTTTATACTGTAGCGCCACCGATCGCGAGTGCGCTCCTTGCGTTGCTACACCAACGACACTAGGTTTCCAGGGTGTGGTTCTCTGATGAGTCAGTAGTAGGCGGGCCGAGAATGTAGCCATATGGATAACTTTTACTTAACGCGACGAATCTTCTCTTTCCGTACACGGTTTTACACGTCTTTGTTTCATTTTGCGTAATTACCTCGTGGAATGCTGTTCGTCGAATAGGAAAATTCGATAGCAATATCTCACTTCCCGGTGAAGTGATCATCTCGCGAAGAGTGTCAAAATATATTTGTAGACTATTGTAGTAATTTAGCTTTATGCCTTTTACTTCACACACGTACTCTTCATTTCCGTCCGGTTTTTTAAATTTATACGCGTAAAATTTTGGACCTCCGGATAAAAACGAGGTTAAATCTCACGTAAATTGTACTCTAACAATTATTATCTTTTCGCGTTTGATTTAACTTCCGATCTATCGGCTAACGAATGAGATCTTCTAACGTTCTATACTTTGACAGTTTTGGAATACCACCTATAATACCCGACCACATAAGCCGGTTGCGAAAATCGTAAAACATTTCGTTGGAACGCAATACAACTTCAAAATGACGTATCCGATGTTTGCGGTTAATATTGTATTATGTTTTTAAATTATATGAATAATAGCTTAGGTTTGAAGAAGTTTCAGCGTCGAAAAGCGATGTAAAGAGAAAGATCAAGCGTCTCTATCCAAGTCCGATGTTGCTGATTTATTGTATCAGTTTGTATCATTACACATGCCAAGAATTGCTGATGTATTAACTACTATATTATTTGATAATAAATAGAAAAATTTGAATATACTTACTATGCACTTCTTTTTGTCTTCCTTGCCGTCCTCTTGTGATGTGAGAGCTCGCTTAGTAGGAGCAACAGACACATGCAATCATCAAGGCGACTTCTGTTTTCGTTTTCGAACGTCGTGCGTGCCAGAGTTTTTTCAGTGTAGCTACTTCCAGCAGACGACAGCCGACTTCCACCAGCCAACAGGGGAGTTCCAACAGCCGTCTTTCCGCTGGTCATCCGTTCCCCGAAAAGTGTGGCGCGCGTTCATCAGTAGACATCTCTAGCTCTCCGGTTCGCCGCATCTTTTTTTAATCTCGGTTTTAAATAATGTGCAGCTGCAACCCGATGTACGTGACATTTCTCATTCATCAGCAAAATTCCACCGTGTCATACCATTAAATAAAGGAGAAAAAACAATTTCAACTTTCTTTCCTCCAGAAAAATTGTTTCCCTATGTAATTCAATAGTCAAAATAATATGTAGCTGCAACTGGATGTACGTGACATTTTCTCATTAATCAGCAAAATTCCACAGTGCCGTACGATTAAATAAAGAAGAAAAAAGTCGACGTGTTTCCCGTTCGGTAAACATGATGGGACACATGGCAAGATGCAATTTCGACGATTATAAGTTATGACTAATTCGAGATAAGACGATATAATTCCAGAACAGAGTCCATGTGCGATGAGATTATCCGTGGAAAAGATAAACGGTCGTCCGGCTGTCAGGCGCGTATATTGTCTTGCCGCGTGAACATATTCATCGCAAAGTGTTATGAATGTATTGTGCGGTTTCTGAAGTGCGTCGTGTGTCTCTCTTGTACCCCATACAAATGTTGTGAGCTAGTACATTATGTAGATAGTGGTTCAATGCAGAAATTTCGGGTGAACAGTTTCGCGAGAGTGTCGCGGAAGTGTAATCGATGACGAAGTGGTCTTATGGGTTGTCCATGAGGTTACGGCTATTCCATTTTTTAAAGCCGTGCGCGCACGATTAGATACTGCGCGTGGGTATTGGCTGCTCGCTGCACAGTTCAGAGAGGTTATACGTAAAAGTTGTAAAAAAACCTTAAAAAACCCGTGAATCTGAAATTTTTTTGTGTAGATGCACTTCTCATCTTGCATGTTTTCAATGAGTCAATAACAAAATTTTACAATCTTTAATTTTCAAAAAATCCTTACTTTTTCGACGTAGATCGATTCTATTTTAAATAATAAACTTACGTTTCAAATTTCAAACCGATATTTTGAAAATCAGAGAAAATACGTTATTTCCAGCTTTTACCAAAAATTTCTTACAAACTAAAAAATAAATTTTAAATGTGTTGGATATTGTGAATATTTCGCCTTCTGTATATGAGCGTACGCATGAGACACAAACAGCGCGACACACGTATACACACATGTAAGTCTCCCCTCCCTAGTGTGTCTGCGACTATGTAGGTATGTCGAGCGGCAGTGAGCGACGCGCTATACTCTCTCTCTAGTCTCGGACGCGCAGCATGTAACATCTCGCGCATGGTGCAGGCAAGCGCCGATCATAATCATCAATTACACTTAACTCTAATAAACTAGTCATTCTTTTAAGTCTAATAAAAGAGTTCATTTCACTACACCTTTCCACCAACTCCAACATGGTAGCAGAGCGCGTGGTTGGTAAGTGAAACAAAAAGATTCTGACTCAATACAAGCCTCAGCGAGTATTGTGGCAGCCATTGATGTAGGAAGAGAAAAAGCACACGGCTCGCGAAAAGTTTAACTGTGAAAAATATTGAAGGAAAAGTGCAAAAGTAAGAAAAATACAAGTGGGAATAAATAATAGAATATGTCTATAAGTGATAGAAGAAAGAATTTTGAAAAATTTATGAATAATTCAAGCCGATGCGAGCAGATTAAATTTCTTGTGTGAAGCACGCGGCACGGTGCAAGAATAGAGCACGTGGCAGAATTCGAGGTTATACACGTGGTAAATGGACACTAAAGGACAAGTGAAAACCAAAGAAGAAGTAATACTAGAAGACATTGAATACGAAAGCAAAGAAATAATTGAGAAAAAGATTGCCGAAAAACGTTTTGTGAAAATAGTGCAGAAAATAATTACGCTAAATAAAGTAATAAAAGTGTATGAAGATATTAAGTTAAAAAAAGTCGAGATGGCTAAACACGCAAGAATTGATGATGTACATATCCCAATTTTTGATGGAGGTAACTACACAAGCTGGGAATTTAGATTATTGAATGTACTAGAATATAAAGAGTGCAAAGAACAAGCAATAAGAGTGCGAGATGCAACAAAGGCAAATGAAGTTGATGAGGCCACATGGAAGAAATTAGATATGAAAGCAAGAAATATATTAATTAGCACAGTGAGTGATAAACAATTAGAATATATTATGGACTGCGATACAGCATATATACAGCATAAATGATGGAAAAATTCAAGAGCATGTACTCTAAAAAATTATGAGAAAGTTCAGGAATTCTTTGTAGAGTTCAAACAAGCGTGCAACAAATTTAAAGCAGCTGGAGGCACATTACCAGAAAAGGAAAAAATGAGGTATTTAATAAGAGCACTACCAGCAAGCTACAGCTTTATTGGGAGTCTCATTGATCTCGTCCCAGAAGCTCAACAAACGGTAGACTATGTTAAGTCTAAAATTCAAGAAAAAAATTTGACAGTGCCTGATGACGAGAAAAGGAAAAATGTAAGTACATTCAACGTTAAGACAAAGGGACAGTGTTATAACTGTGGCCGGGGAGGTCATTTAAAGAAGGACTGTTGGAGACCACCACAGACCAGCCAGAGCAGAGGAGCATTCCAAAGCAGAGGAGCATCCCAGAGCAGAGGTCGAGGCCAACGAGGATATCAACGAGGCAGTTCCAGAGGACGTGGTCATGGCAGAGGAGCAGCTCAGCAGAGGCAAGAAGACTCCAGTCAACGCAGAGAAGACTCAGCAGCTGAGACCTGGATGATCAAGGTCAATCACGACGAAGTGAAAAGTGAAATAGTGAGTGATGTGTTCTATAGTGACGTAGAATCTAAGTTTTCACCCTATCACAATCGAAGCTTCGGCGAAGATTGGGGTAATAAAAATAGGATAACGAATGTTTACAATTATAATTGCGAAAAGAATGGTAAATTCAATGAAATCCGTTGGTTGTTAGATAGCAGATGCACTGATCATGTTGTAAATGACGAGAGAATGTATGAAAAATTTATTATATTAAAAAATCCAATTGAAGTAAAGTTGCCAGATGGTAAAAATTTAAAGGCCACAAAAGTAGACAATATAAAAACATATTTCAAAAATTATCATAATGAAAAATTAATTGATTTAAAAAATGTTTATTTTGTAAAAGGAATTAATAAAAATCTATTAAGCGTTGCAAAAATTACAAGAAATAATACTATTGTTTATAAAAATGATAATGCAAAGATTTATAACAAAAATAGAGAATTATTTGCGGAAGCAAACAAAATAAATGATTTGTATTTTATGAAAAGTTACATATATAAGGATCTTGAAAATGATGTCTATGTAAACTCTGTAAAATTAACTGAAAAAGAAAAGTGGCATAGAGCATTAGGCCATGTCAACTTTCAATATCTAAACAAGTTAGTAAAAGATAAAGTGGTAGATGGTTTATCCGATAAATTAGAAAATAATGAAATGAAATGCGCAAATTGTATTCAAAGTAAAATGGCTAATGTACCGTTTAAAAATGAGAGAATTAAAACTTCAGAAATTTTAGAGTTAATTCATACTGATCTAAATGGTCCACAGAGAACAACAGGTTCCGATGGAGAAAAATTTTTTCTAAGTTTTATTGACGATTACAGTAAATGTAGTAGAGTTTATTGTATTAAAAGCAAATCAGAGACTGCAAGTTGTTTTAAAGAATATGTAAACTTAGTTGAAAACAAGTTTAATAAAAGATTTAAAAAATTAAATTGTGATAATGGCAAAGAGTACTTGAATAAAGAAATTTATCAGTTTATAAATAAGAAGGGAATTGAATTATTACCTTGCCCACCCTACGTCCATCAATTAAATGGAGTAGCAGAAAGATTTAACAGATCAGCTAAAACAGTCTCTTACTTGAAAAACCGTACAATAGCGAACTCAAACGAAAATAAAACTCCTTTTGAAATATTTTTTGGAAACAAACCAAATGTAAAAAACTTAAAAATATACGGAAGTAAAGTCTTCGTTAGAAAACCAGAAGCTTTGAGAAAAGGAAAATGGGATGATAAAGCCCAATTAGGTATATTAGTAGGATATACGCACAATGGTTATAAAGTCTTGTTAAATAATAAGGTAATAAATGCCAGACATGTACAAATTGTCGAAGATGGCACTGAAATAATCTGTTTGGAAAAGGTTATCGATGAAAATATTATTGAATTAAATTTAGACGAATCAAATGATTCAAGTAGTGAAACAAGTAGTATTATTGAAAATAATTATGGCAATGAAAATTTAATTAATAATAACGATGAAATTGAAAATATTGAAAATGAGAATGAGAACATCGATAATGCTTTCAATCGTTCAAATGAAAATTTAAATGTTAAAAGAACAGAAAGAAAAGTCCGGCACAAAGATACGGAAGCCCTGTAGCACATTATATTTATATACATTATGTAAATGCAAATGTACCGAATACAGTTGAGGAGGCGTTAAACTCCAGCGAATGTAAAGAATGGCAAAAAGCTATGAATTCAGAAATTGAATGCCTAAAGAAAAATAATACATGGGTTGTAGTTGAGAAAACTCAAAATAAAAAGATTATTGATGTAAAGTGGGTCTATAAAAGGAAAAGCGATGACTCTCTTAAGGCTAGGTTAGTTGTTAGAGGTTTCCAACAAAGAGAATATCAAGAAAATGTTTATTCGCCAGTAGGAAAAATGGAAACGTTAAAAATTTTATTAAGTTATTGTTGCGTAAATAATCTGTTCATAGAACAAATGGATGTAGAAACAGCGTTTCTTAACGGAAAAGTAAAATCAGAAGTTTATATTCATGAACCACAAGGTTATGAAACCGGCAAAAATAATGTTTGCAAATTATTAAAAGCACTATAAGGATTGAGAGAAAGCCCAAAAGCTTGGTATGAGACATTTGATAAATGCGTGAGTAAAGTCGGGTTTATAAGAAGCAATTATGATTACTGTTTATATGTAAACAACACAGACGATGATACTATATACATTTTAGTATTTATAGACGATCTCTTAATATGCTGTAAAAATAAAGATAGAATCAATGAAGTTAAATCTGCTTTAATGAAAAGATTTGTAATGAAAGATCTAGGAAATATTAAATCATATATAGGAATCGACATTGATTATAATAACAAGAAAGGTATAATGACTTTAAGTCAACAGAAATATATAGAATCATTGGCTGTGAAATACAACTTAGAAAATGCGAAACTGTATGATACTCCGATGGAGACAAATTTAAAACTTGAACAGGCTAATAAAGCAGATGAAACAATAAAATATCGAAATTTAATAGGTGAATTATTATATATTAGCACAGGTACAAGACCTGACATAACTTACAGCGTGAACTACTTAAGTAGATTTCAAAGTTGCTACGATTCAACACATTTTAAATACGCGATGCGAATATTGAAATACTTATACAAAACGAAACATTTAAAATTGACTTATTGTTGTAATTCAAATCAGGATAAAATTGATTGTATGGTCGATTCAGACTTTGCAGGAGATAACATTGACAGAAAGTCAACCACCGGATTTGTTATAAGAATGTATGGAAATATAATATATTGGAAAGCACAGAAACAAAAAACTGTGACTAAAAATTCAACATTTGCTGAATACATTGCATTGTCTGAAGCGACAACAGCAATATTGTTTGTAATTAATCTCTTGAAAGACGCCTTTAATACGACATTTAAAAGTCCTGTTAAAATATACGAGGATAACTCAGGCGCAGTAGCAATAGGTAAATTCGGTAACTTAACAAAAAATTCTAAGCACATTGAAGTACAATGTCATTATGTAAATGAGAATTATGAGAAAGGTATTATCGATATTGTAAAGATAAAAACTGAAAAAAACATAGCAGACATATTCACTAAGAGTCTATGTAAGGATAAATTTATTAAAATTAGAAACGCGCTAAAATTATTATAGAATATTATAAATAAAAGTCGAAAATTCAAGGAGGCGTGTTGGATATTGTGAATATTTCGCCTTCTGTATATGAGCGTACGCATGAGACACAAACAGCGCGACACACGTATACACACATGTAAGTCTCCCCTCCCTAGTGTGTCTGCGACTATGTAGGTATGTCGAGCGGCAGTGAGCGACGCGCTATACTCTCTCTCTAGTCTCGGACGCTCAGCATGTAACATCTCGCGCATGGCGCAGGCAAGCGCCGATTATAATCGTCAATTACACTTAACTCTAATAAACTAGTCATTCTTTTAAGTCTAATAAAAGAGTTCATTTCACTACACCTTTCCACCAACTCCAACAAAATGAAACAGAACAAAGACAATTGCGCGAATGTAGAGTAACGAAGAAATTAGAATTAAAACACTCGAGAGGCGAGCGACAGAGTCCTCGTTGTGTTCTTATCTTATCTCCATGTCACTGATAAAACTACAAAATAAAAATTTTTCAATGGTTGAATTTTGAATAATTTTTTAACGACATTATATTCAGGGTGTTTAAACATGCCTACTGGGTTAAAATCACGCTCGTATCTAAAAATTAACTTATTAAATAATAACAATTTTAGTTTTTATATTGTCAAACTTTTTAGATTGTAATTTAATTGCGACAAGTAACATGATGATAAAGATTTACATAAAATCTCGCGTTTTACTTAATTATTGGGTTGTTGATGGAATTTTTTTGAAAGGATGTTCGCACGTTGCTTGACGCGAATATGATATTCTTTGCTGAACCTTTGACTTTCCTGTAAAGTTCAAGAGCACATAGTTTTGATCACGTTGGGCTTACTTTCATGCACGTGAAGCAGTAGTTGCATTTTTAGAAAGACGTAACATAAGATGATCTTATTGTCACGCGTTTTGAGGATTCTTCTCTTTCACCGCTTTAAACACTCTCACTTCTCCTGCAAACTGAAGCGCTGTAAGATGCAGTAGACGAGTTTACTGGATAAACCCTCGAAAATTCGTTCGGTACGGTTGGCTCGTTTCGAAAACACATACTTCTGGGTAAATTGGTGCCTAAAACTAAAACAATTTGTGTTATGGTGAAAATTCCGAAGATATTCAATTTATTAAGGTAAACGAAATTTGTGCGCGAAGTGGTAGTACCGAGCTAGAAACAGAAATTGACGCTAAAGACGAGAAAATCGACAGTATTTCAGAGCAGGAAAGCGAAATTGAAGTTGACGGCGAATACAGTGAGGTTGAAGTGAATTATATTGTTTGCGAAAGTGTGCATAGTGATAATAGCGACTGCCAACAATCAGTGTGTGAAGATAATTATAAAGGATTTACCAAAGAGGACTTATATAAAAATAGTGAAAAACTGAGGTTTTTAAAAACTTTTGAAGAAAGCAGAAAAGAGAGTGCAAAAAGAAAATAAAATTGACTTTTTAAGAAAGAAACAGAGTTATTTTAAAAAAAGCTTTACGTTTAAATACAAAATTGAAAAAATTAAATCGTGCAATTAAGAGATTAAAAAGACAAAGTTTTCCTCGTGACTGTAAAGCGATAGTGAATTACCCGCATAATGCAAGCACCAAACCAAGAAGAAGAAACCGAAAAAATCGGTGATGATGTGGAAACAGAGGCCGATTTACCATTAGAAAGTGCGAGCATTATCAGATATAGTGACCAGCTCCAAAGACTATTTCAAGCGCGTCGGCGTCGGGCTTTCCCAATTTTTATTTGGCCGCAGTTTGCTAATACGCTGGTTAAATTCTTGGTTTGGCGCGATCATTACCGTATGTACCAGTGGTCTGTTGCAACAGTTACAAATGTACAGGATTTGTACAACGTGAACTTTGAAACCCTGTCTTGGTGTCAGAAAGGTACAGCCATCGCTGTGAAACACCTGCAGAACACCCCCATATATTGTGTATTTTATTTTACGGAAACTCATTGGGCTCTAGTCTACAAAAATAAGATGAGGAAGCAGGAGAAACTCGAACGCATCCGATTTTTCTATGATTATAAGGTAAGAAAAATTGTATATATTATTTACAATATAATATTATAACATATAATTTTTATAATAAATATAAAAACGATGTTATAGTAGAAAGCATTACGACTACCTCTCGGCCAACACCCATAAATCGCTTTCTCTCTCTCTCTCTCAGGCACGTGTACCGCGTTCACAGGCAATATCGATGAATCCTCTGTGCAGCGCGAGCTCGTTACTCTCCACCTCTTCCAACGCAGCTTCAACAATCATTGTATATCCGAAAACTTTTGCGTTTCACCCAGCGCGCCGCAATTTAAAAGCACCGCTACTACCACGAGCAGCACCACCAGCACCAGCACAGCATAACTTGCGACATTCGCGCGCCGCTGCGCGAGGCAACGGTCTTCATATTCGCCATGTTAAGCACTTAACTGCCGCCCGCTCATTAACCTCAATCTCGCTCGCTCTCTCTCTCTCTCTCTCAAATTTTTTTTTTTGTCATATCATACCCTTTCTCTCTCGGGAAAATATAGGCGAAAAAATAGTCTTTTCTCATCCTAAGATACGAAAATGTGTGGTCTATACCATTTCAACTTACAAAATTTAATTTCATTAAAAAGTTAAGTTCAATTTAAAATACTCAGCCCCTGTGATGTCATGGTGATAAGAACTGGGCAAATGCTCGAGTGAGGGTTATCGATTATGAGATTACATTACATGTCTTACAGCTTGTAAGACAACGTTTTTGTCACAAGCTGAGAGCCATACACCTGATTGTGGATTGTATTTCTCGCTTGACAAATTGTGCTGATATTGTGGGGTCGCATGGCTATGTTTTGCTCTCGAAGATGAATCCCTATGTCAGTACATTCTTTCACGTGTGAGATCTAGTCTTCAGCGAGGCTTACTTATCACAGCACGGGAGGGGATACCGAGCTTAAGAATGCGTACATCAGCTTTTTTTAAAAGTACAATGTATTGGATGCAGAAAACCGTGGATCCTCCTACCTACAGGATCGCCAGTGCTCATCTAATCTTCTCAGCATGCGTGTCGTTGAAAATTGTATCGCGAGTGTATCTTCACCAAGTGAGAACGCCCCCGTGTTTGAAACCGAGGTAGATCTCGTCAATTTGTTATACGAGCGAAATATTCTACAAGATGATATGCAATTTTCATCTGATACAACAGTGTGTGATAGTGATAGTGCTTTAAGCAGTGACAGCGACATTTCTAGTTGTTGCACATCAGATGTTTCTAGTGGTGATGAAAGCGTAAATTCATTCAACGGTCAGTTGCACCTTGTCCTATTAGATATACAGGAGCAGAGAGACCGGCGAAAGAAATACGTCACCGATAGACGCGCACGGAAATGGTTAGGGCGTGTACGCCTGGGTCTGTCCTGTACCCGTAGACGGGTCAGCAGCGACGACTTCCCTTTCCGCGGATTTTCGAAGGACGATATCAACATGGAATATAGTGAAACAATTAAAAAACTAATAGAACAGTGCTTACCAAAAATAGTGTTACCGACAGAACGGAAAATTACTAGAAAAGTTTTTTTCGGTTTGTGTGACAAGAGATATAACCAAAAGAAAAGTAAGTGGATATACTGTGAGCGGTGTAGGATGTGTGTGTGTCCTATGTGCAAAATGCATCTGTGTTGTCCGGATCATTAATGGTAGGTTTATAAACTGATATATATATATATATATATATATATGTATACATTTTGATATACATTTTGATACATCTTGCACATAGGACACACCCACATCCTGCACCGCTCACAGTATATCCACTTACTTTTCTTTTGGTTATATCTCTTGTCACATAAACCGAAAAAATCTTTTCTAGTAATTTTCCGTTCTGTCGGTAACACTATTTTTGGTAAGCACTGTTTTATTTTATATATATATAAACTTGTATAACGTTAGTTCCCAGGACCCCATGTTACTGTATACCTATACGTGACTAAAGAAATAATGTCTCTTATGGGGGCCGATGTCCTCAAAACTGACGTTAAACATATGTAGATTCAGGGACTGTCCCCAAAACTAACAAATGTCCCCAAAACCAACGTTAAACATCTGGAATGTCCTGGAAACTAACATAAAACATAAATATATATATATATATATATATATATATATATATATATTTATATATGTACATAATTTAAATTTTAAAACCGTATACCTAGATTTTTTCGAGCATTCTCTCTCTAGAATAACATACGTGTGTGTGTGTGTGCGTGTGTGTGTGTGTGGTGTGTGTGTGTGTGGTGTGTGTGTGCATATGTGTATGTGTGTGTGCATCTCTCTATCTCCCTCTCTGGAATGGCGCGTGTGCGCGCGCGTGTGCATGTGTGTGTGACGTATGTGCCTGTGTGTGTGGTGTGAAAAAATAAAAAATGTTATAGTATAGAAACCATCTCTCTCTCTGAAATGGTGCGGGCGTGCGTGTGTCTGTGTGTGTGTCGTGTGTGTGTATGTGTGTGTGTGCGCGCGCGCGCAAACGTATTCACCATAGAGAGACTTATGCACAAACTTTGCTAACGCAGCACTATGACGAGGCCCGGCAAACATTGACCTCGGTTGCGCCGATGAGTCATTGTTTGGGTCTCGCCATAGTGCTGCTATAACTACTGTAGCAGATTACGCACCTACTTCGCATTTTAAGGGCTATATATACGCGTGAGCGCGGACGCCGGGGACAGCCTAGAGCAGAAACCGAAAAAAAAGTGGAAAATCACTATCGCCGAATCGTTAGCGCATCTCACAGGGTGGTGCGCGCATCCAGTAATTTCGGGTTTGCGTTTGCGCAAAGGGTCGAAAAGTTAGATTTTTTTTTGGACGTGGATCGTTCGCGCGTGCGCTGCTGGATCTATCGCACCTAGTGACTTTAGTACCGCGCATGCGCAGCGCGCGGAAAACGCAAATTTCGATTTTTCGGCACGGAATCGTTTGCTCGCGTCCCGAATAGATTTGCGCAGGAAGTAGAAGCTAAAAAAGTCAATTAGTTTATTTGCAACTCGTAATTAAAGACATATAACCCCGCGAAAATGCTTACGCATCCGCGAAATCGCGACTGCACCGATTTTATCGTTTGCGCATGTGCTGAATCGTTTGCGCATGCGATAAAAACGTTTGCACATTGCGCAAACAAGAGAATTAAGTTTGCGCAATACCCACGAAGCGACATAACCTCCAAGCAAGCAGCTTAAAAAGCGAATTACCTTGGTCTAGTACAGACCAAACCAGCAGTTGGGGAAATTCGTATTTTCCTTAGTCAGCGGTAATCCAGTAGGTACCTTGTGAAGGATACCACTGACTGTGCAAAAGTACAGTAAAGCCCGCGGGATTGAAGAGCAATCCCCTCGCCCACACACGACTTGCGACTGTCGGCGTCATAGGTTACGATATTGAGGCGGCCGTGGAAGAGTGGTTACAGTCGATCTCCCGAAGTGAGATCGACGAATACCTGTCACGGCTCGAATTGAAGCGACAGGACTCGGTATTCCGCCTTTCGGAGCGGTTGCACAAATGGGTGTTGGGGATCTACGTGCCGGAAGACTTTGAAGAGTCAGCAGGCACGGATGATGCTATAGCTCGGAGGACGCAACTCCGACAGGAGCTCATCCGTAGAATCGCCACTGAACAGGATGGCACCTTCGTGGAAATGTCCACTTGGAACAAACACCCACTGGAGATGATCATAAAGAGTGAGGCAATCTTGGAGATTGTCCTCAAGGCAACGAGAGAGGCAGCAAGACTAGGCCAACACCCACAAAGATCTCAGGATACGGATGACGTCGGACGTAATCCAGACGCCCGGAACACGGACCAGTCATCGACGAGAAGCGGCAACGCGAACAACGCAGCAGATGAAGACCCCAACGATCACAACTGCGGAGATGGATTTAGAGAGAGAGCTGATGATGGACAGGAATCACAGCCTGAAGAGATGCTGCGTCTCCGGTCCACAAATGGAACAGAATACCAGATGCCTAAAAACGTCGGGACATTATTAGTAGACCTAATAACAGAAGTCCGGTCGCTGCAGCAGAGACTAACAGATCAGCAGTGACAGGCGGCGTCTAGCACCAGAATAAATGACGTCCACTTTGAGGAAACGTTTTATGCAGCGGATGGGCCAGGAGCATGGGACGAACGGCAACGTTCGCCCCCGTCAGCTCGCCCCAGGGACCAGGCTGGTTCCCGCGACGGAAATACAGCCTGGGAGGGGGGCAACCGCCGCTATCCGGCGAGAAATACAAGCTGGCAACACCAGACCACACAGGGCACATCGGCAAATCTCTCGAGGTCGGGGTTTTACTACTCAAGAGATATAGGCCAGATCGTACAAAGGTGCAAAGAGCCAGATCATCGAGGTATTCCTGGCTAAGGTAGAAGACTGCAGATTCCTGGCCAACCTCACCGAAGAAGAGGTGCTCTCGTCGTTATCGGAGCTGTCCACGGACACGGCGGCCACGTGGTACCGCAATCAGAAGGCGAAGTGGGCCACATGGCAAGACTTCGTATCAGCGGCGAGGCGCTGGTACGTAACGTCAAAAGGTTTCCAGCAGCGGCTAATATCAGAGGCTAAAAACCGTACCCAGGGGGAATACGAGGCCGTGAGGGACTACATCACGTGCCTCACCGCGATTAATCTCAAGATATCGCCTCCCCCGAAGATGGAGCAGCAGCTGGATCAGCTTCACCGGAACCTCCGACCACAGCTTCAAGCCATGGTTCGGAGGTCGGAATTTGACTCGGTGGAGGGCCTGCAGGATATAGCCGTGGAGGCGGAGCAAACGCTGGAGAATTCCAGAACATTCAGGCCCCCTCCACAGCCGGCAGCAACCCTCCTGCCAGTGATGGCTTATAAGCCATCCCCCAAAGCCGACCCTCAGAAGAAGCCCAAAGCGGATGCCAAAGAGGGTAAAGTGGCCGCTGCGGTCGGCGTGACCGGGCCCAGATCAGACGACTGGGGGCTATTCTTCGTCGGGTGCTAAAGGAGAGCCTCGCAGAGATAACGAGCCGTACAGTAGGGCACCCTGCGCAGCGCGCGTCTGCTGGCCCGCGCAGAGGTCGTGGCTATCAGCCGCTGGGGCGAGCGGGAGCACAGAGGCCACCGTCGCCAACCCAAAATGGCAATAACGCGGGTCCGAGAGGGGACTCCGCGCCGCCCGCCAACCCGGGGGGTAAATCCCAGGGAGAGCCGAGACCGCCGCTGAGTTGCTACTCATGCGGCAAAATCGGCTACATGGCGAAGCATTGCCCCAATTGTTCGGGAAACGGGAAGGGGGGCGATTAGTGGAAATCGCCCCTGATCCGAGTCTCCAGGGAGCTCGAGCAGTGGTAGTAGACCCACTCGAGCCGCCTCCGGCGGTACCCACGGTGCCGTACCCGAACACGACTTCAGTGTGTCAGGACACTGCGGCTGCGTGCGACCTTCGCCCGGCCTCCGAGGAGTTGGTCGCTCACCCGACCGAGGAGAAGCCTCCATCGGCCAACCAACCAACGCAGAGATGCGTTGGTGGGTTAGAATCGAGGTGGGTGAGTTCAATCTCCGAGCGTTGTTGGATCCAGGAGCGTCCACAACGGTGATGGGCACCGTTGGTCTCCAACTAGCCACAGCGCTCGGGCAGAAATTCGTAGCGTCCGAGAAGCAAGGTGTTAGGCTTGCGGATGGTAGCCACTACCCCTTGTTAGGCCACGTGCTCCTTCCGATCACCGTGGGTGGACTTACTCGCGAAATTAGAGTCGCCATTATGCCCCAGCTCGATGCAGACTGCTACATAGGGGTCAACTTTGTACGTCCGGTTAGGGCCGTACTTGATCCGGATACAGACAGGCTCTTCTGTAAGGACTCAGAAGCCTATGTTGAGCTGAAAGTAGCTAGCTTGACCACCGATCCAAGTACAGTGTCTGCTATCGGGCTTGAGGACGCTACGGACCTTCAGCGGGCGGAACTGAACGAGATGGTAGATGCCATCCTGAGCAAGCTCCCGCCAGGCTTAGGATGCGTAAAAGGCGTAGAGTATGAGATCACTCTGCGGGATCCTCGACCAATCAAGCAGCACCATTATCCCGTGTCGGATAAGGTGCAATAGGAGATACACCACCAGCTATGGGAGATACTCGAAAAGGGAGTGATCGAGCCCTCCCGACGCGGATGGTCGGGCCCCGTGGTGATGACTCCGAAGAGTGATGGAACACCGCGGTTCTACAGTGATCTGCGAAAGGTGAACGCAGTCACCGAACCCGACGCATATCCTCTGCCGAATATGCAGGATATTCTGCGGAAATTGAGGAAGGCGACGTTCATCTCCACGCTCGACATTAACCTTCTGACAGCCGGCATGACGTCATATGGCGTCATTCCATGATCGGCCCACATATACTATCACTTAAGAAACATTTATATGGAAAATTTCGAGAAAGTTACACTTTTTCAGTAGGAAAAATGCCGGCTGTCAGAAGGTTAAGAGTGCTTACCACCAGATACCTCTGGCGGCGGAAGCACGGCCGATAACAGCCTTTACGGTCCCGGGATTGGGGTTATACCAATTACAGCGGATGTCGTATGGGCTGACGAACCGCCCGCCACCTTCCAGCGGCTGATAGACCAGATGCTCGGACCCGAGCTGGAGCCACACGTCTATGCCTACCTCGACGACATTATCATCGTCGTCGAGACGTTCGAGAAACACAAGGAATGTCTGCGAATGGGGCTAGAACGGCTAATAGCCGCTGAATTGACCCTCAATGCAGAAAAGTGTGTTTTCTGCAAGCCAGAGGTAGCTTACCTGGGCTTCTTGGTTAACCAGGATGGCACGAGACCTAACCCGGTCAAGATAGAGCCAATCAAGAATTACCCGGTGCCCCAGAACCTGAAGGCTCTACGGCGCTTTCTAGGCACCGCCTCATGGTATCGGAGATTTATACCGAACTACGCCACCATCGCTGAGCCGCTCAAGAATCTGATGAAGAAAAACCAGAAGTACGAGAGGCTCGAGGAGCAGCAGCATGCTTTCGAGCTGCTGAGAGCGATGGTGATGACCTCACCGATACTGCACCGACCTGACCCGGAGGGGCTCTATATCGTGCAGACGGATGCGAGTGACGTGGACCTAGGAGCCGTGCTGCTTCAAGAGTTAGACGGGTCGGAGAGGGTAATCGAGTTCGCGAGCCGTGTGCTGACACGGCAGAGCGCAACTACAGCGTTACCGAGAGAGAGTGCCTAGCGGTAGTATGGGCCATACAGAAGTTTCGCCCATATATTGAGTGCTATGAGTTTAAGATGGTGACAGACCACAGTAGCTTACGGTGGCTCTGTTAGATGAAAAACCCAACGAGTAGGCTGGCTGGTTGGGCGTTGGAGCTGCCAGGCCACAAGTTTACGGTCGAACACCGCAAAGGCGCCTTGAACCACGTGGCCGATGCCCTCTCTCGTATGTACGAGGATGAGGACGAGCTAGAGGTGGCTGCGGTGTCATGGGCAACTGACACCGAGGACACGTGGTATCGAGAGTGGTGCGCGAAGGTCAAAGAGCAGCCCAAGGACTACCCTACCTACAAACTCGTAGCCGTCAGTCTCTATCGGTATCGCCCCAACCCGGAGGTAGACTCAACCCTCGGCGACGATAAAGATGCCTGGAAACTGGTGGTACCAGTAGAGCATCGTCGCGAGGTGTTGCAGTAATGCCACGACGACGCCACTGCTGGACATCTCGGCAGAGAGAAGACGTTCGTCGGAGTCGCGCTGCGCTACTACTGGCCGCGTTACTATGCGGAAACGCAGGAGTACGTGCGTAACTGCGAGACGTGTCAGCGCTACAAGGTGGAACAGAGAGCTCCAGCCGGCCTAATGGGACGACGTGTCGTCGAGAAATCATGGCAGATCGTGGCCGGAGATATTATTGGACCCCTGCCTCACACCTTCAAAGGCTTGGAGTACATCCTGGAGTACTCCAAGACCTTTTTACCAGGTAAGTGGAGGCCTCCCCAATACGCAAGGCCAACGCCAAGACAGTGGTAGGGGAGCTGAATCGGAAGATCTTCCTCCGGTTCGACTGCCCGGAAGTCTTCTTCATGGATAACGGCACAGAGTTTAAAAACCATGTCGTGGAAGACTTCCTGAAGGAGCGAGGTATGCATCACATTAACACTCCAACCTACCACTCTCAGGCTTACCCAGTGGAGCGCGCCAACCGTACACTGAAGACGATGGTCGCTTCTTACCTTAAGGAGCGGCACATGACATGGGACGAGAAGGTTTCCGAACTTCTCTTCGTCATGAATACAGCTGTGCAGAGCTCCATCGGGATGAGTCCGGCCTTGTTACTCTATGGGAGGCAGCCCGAACGCCCTGGCACGCAGCGTTGGCAGCAGGAGGTGGCGGTAGAAATCCTGGCTCAACAGGAAAGCTTGGCTCGCTGGAAGGAGCGGCTCGACGCCCTCCCCGAATTACATCAGCGAGCCGTCTCGCAGGCCAGGGCTGCTCAAGACCGCCAAGCGGAGTACTATGACGCTGGACGGCGTGAACTGATCTTTAAACCGGGTGATACAGTGTGGAAGCGTAGCCACCCCCTCTCCTCAGCCGCCAAGGGCATCGCGGCGAAATTAGCGCCGAAGTTTGACGATCCGTATTGGATTACGGACGCCCTTGGGTCCAAAACTTACCGGCTGGTAGGTGATGGCGAGCAGGTAGAGGAGGTGGTGGCTGCAGACCAGCTAAAAGCCTACCACACCGAATCACCGGAACCCGAAGAGCCGGAGGAGGGGAAGGACTTAGAGGCTGCGCGGACAAGCTATCCGCCAGATGTTGCCCCTACCGAAGAACCACCATCGAGGAGACATGGGAAGCCCCCAGGAGCTCGAGCAGAGGTCCAGAACCCGCTCGAGCCAATCCCTGCGGCGCCGCCCACTTCGAGTCCACCGTGGAGGGGACGCGGAAGGCCCCCGGGAGCCCGAGCAGGGATAATAGGCCCACTCAGTTCGACTTCGGTCGCCCCAACTGATCCTCCTAAACCCCGGCGAGGACGCGGGCGCCCTCGTAAAGCCCCGTAACGTTCCCTCCTTTCCGCCACGGCCGAGGATTAGACGTGGCCTATCCGTGCCCCTATTACCAACATCCCAGCCTTACCATATTTTCCTTTGCTTTGTTGCAGCTACTGGAGGTTTCGGAGGAGTCCGTGGAGCAGGTCCTGGCGGTCCTCATCATCCTGGACTTGGGCATGGCGGTCGAGGGAACCGTCCAGGCCGCACTCTACCTCCTGCGAGAGAAACGGCTCTCCAGGAAGCAGGAGAAGCTGGAGGAGGCCGTGTGGGAGCGCCCGCTCCGGGAAGAGAGGGAGGAGGGCCAGGAGGAGGCCGACCGAACCAGCCCAGCGGTCCCGGTGGCGTCGCCACGGGACGACCTTAGCCCCCCTCCGGCGGCGTCCATCCCGCTTAGCTGGCCGAAAGTCGCCACCAACGACTGCGCGACCCAGACGGATGGAAGCGGCGGCCAGCCGCCCTCCACCTGGGAAGGGGTCACGTGGATCCTGGAGCTGGCTCACGGGCTGAACCGGGAGGCCCAGCGCGCTCGCGACGACGCCTTCGCCGCCTTCGAGGGGTGGTGCAGTGCCAACCCTGCACCCTCGGTGGAAGTCACCAGGTGGCGGCAGCTGATCGGTGACAAGAAGGAGGAGCTGCAGCACACCGCCACCTAGCTAGCGGAGCGGCGAGAAGCCCGCAGCAAGAGGGCCGCTGAGGAGAAGGAGGCCCGGTGCCGCGCCCGCACTGAGCTACAGGCCTCCCAGGCCGAGCGACTGGCAGAAGAGGCGGCATCCGCGGAGGTGCGGGCCCGCCTGGAAGAGGCCCGGCGCCGCGAACGGGACCTCGTCGAGCACCTGGGCCGCAAAACAGGGGCCGAAGGGGCAATCACCCTTCTCCCCATTTCAAGGGTGAAGTACTGCATGGCCTGCTGGAGAGCCGGTGTGAAGGACACGCACTGGCGCCCAGGCCATGCAAACCACCCGCGGAAACCCGTTTAGATCGGTAGGAGAGAGAAAAAAATGAAAGAAACATCCGCACTTACTTGAGAATTTGACGACTTATTTCTGCGCCCTATCTCCTTTCCTTTGTCGATGTAGCGTCCGAAATAAGCCAAATCTGGGTGGGGTTTTTTTTAATTTAGTTTATAATTAAATTAAATTTAATTTATAAAAAGATAATTTTAGTTTATAATATCTCTGAAAATTATGACCAATCATTTTGCCAAAAAAACTCTGCCGAGAACTATCAATAATATACATGTACAATGAATTTTGAAGCGAATAAGACAATTTTACTATCGTAATAGTTGAACATCCAAAACTCATTTTTTTTAATTTTAAAATTTTTTCATTTCTGTTAATAACAAAAGAACCGTGATAGTTAGAAAATTAATTTTTTTTTAGAAAATATAGGTAATTTAATTATGTTTCGAATGCTATAAATTACATTAAATTACATAGAGCTCTAAATATCAGTTGCAAATTTATAGGCAATTGTGATATATATTTTACGTATGTGAAATTTTGTGGAAATGTATAATCTATAAAAATTTGAATAAATTATGTTGGAGTTTTGTTATTTCTGTCTTTCTGAAGTATTAAATTTTAAATATTGGAATTAAAAATTAATTAAAGGAATCATTAAATAAAGTTTGAGGAAGCTACGTGCCAATGAATTGGCAGCGGTTTTTTACTATGCTGTTGCTCGAGCATCCACCTTTTCAAAACCAACGCGTTTCGAAAAGCACACACTGGAAATTCATGGACACTATGATTTGTACATGAGACTGATTCTACAGGCAGACTTCTCAATGCAGGATATCCCATCTCCTCGATATTAAAAAATCATCTGAAAATATTTTGCTTGTTAGAAAAAATTCCTTTTTTTGAAAATAATTTTATAACAAAAATAGCTTACTGATCGGGGAAAAATCTCTTCAACCATTTAATTTTCTCCAGTTCTTTCACGTAAATCTCTGCTCCGAAGAGTACACCGCTGAGAGTATTCATCCTATGGGATGTTGCCGGCTCTCCACATTATTCCGTGGAAATTTTGTTCAAGCCAGCGATTTTCAGACTTATTTTTGTCGAACAATTTGTCCCATGCATAAGGCGGTTTAAATAGGAAAACCGAAGGTGTAGGGCCTTCCTCGGGAGGAATGATGGCTACTTCCTTGAAAACGAATTCATTCAAGGTTATCTTGAATCCTTGCACATCGACAATACTTCATCTTGCTGCTGTGACTGTTTTCGAACGAGAGAAAGGAAGCGAATGAGGTTTTCATCATCTTTCTGTTTCTTATATGTATCCCTTTGAATTTTTTTTAATCAATGACGTTATTTTTCCCCCTACCACGATACCTACAACCAATCAGAATCGATCTCTTCTTACGGGTTTTTAGATAAAAGGAGGTGTCTATGTCGCGAAGGGTCATTCGACTGTCTCGAGCGGTCAGTGGCTCAAAATGTCTCAACATTTCAAAAATACAGCTCTTTTGCTATGGAAATCATATCAGAGTACTTTAAGTGGTAAAGCCGTTGAAAGTGATGTAAATAATTGGATTGCGCTTGGTCGTCGCGCTATAGTAGAAGCTGAAAAATTGTCTCAACGCAGGCCCGAGATAGTTAACTTAACAGTGGCCGATAGGCAAAAATTGCAAGCTGCTATCGCGCTTATAAAAAGTATTTTATGCTTATTGAGTGAACATCGAGTAGGTGCTGAACTGCAAGTGAGTGAAAATGAATCGGTGAATTGGGATGACTTTCAATCAGCTTTCGAGAATAGAATAAGGACGGGCGTCATTACAAATCGAAGACATCTCGATTTATTACCGTTTATGAATGACGCTAAAAAGCAGTTTATCGAAAAAGTGAATGAAACTCTTAAAGAACCTTTGAAAATAAATACAGTGTTAGCGGCCGAGTACGTGATAGTTAAGGACGGTGAAGAAACAATTGACATAAAATATTTCAACACCGAAACGGCTCCAATATATTCAACCACTGATTTAAATGAATGGTTTACTATGAACGTACAAAATCCAATCGATACAGACATGTAAGAGTTTCAAGAGCGCGAGTCAGGTTGGTCACTCAAATCAATTTTAAATTTAGTTGTTAATATTTACAAGTTTAATCCAATGAGAGGAAGCTCGTACATTGATTTTCCGCCATTCATCAAGAACAAGAAGGCCTGTATAAATGTAGAAAATAGAGAGGATGATGAATGTTTTAAATGGGCAATTCTGTCGGCACTCTACCCCGTTGAGAAAAATGCCAATCGAGTGGTGACTTATGTATCACATCAAAACGATCTGAACTTTAAGGGAATCGATTTTTCCGTTGAACCCAGAAAAGTTAGTAAGGTATTTGAAGAAAAAAGGAGAAGCATTTGATGTCTTACCACGGCATTTGACAGTTGACAAAAAAGAAAAACATGTTAATTTACTACTCATCGAAAATAATTATGTTAACGAAGATGAAGATGGCTCGACTCTCGATGATGATAATGTTAACATCGAATTTAAATTCCACTATGTGTGGATAAAAAATTTATCAAGACTATGTAGTAAACAGCTATCTTCTCGAAACCATAAATCTTTCATCTGTGATCGATGTCTGCATTATTTTCGAACTGAAGCAAAATTACACTTCCAATTGAGAAAAACAATACCTTAGAGTTTACAAACTTTGGTTTTAAAAATCGTGTGCCATTCATAATATATGCCGACTTTGAGTGCATGTTGGAACCAGTTACTGATAACGAACGAGCTTATCAACATCACAAAGCAATTAGCGTAGGTTTTTTTATTAAATGTAGTTACGATGACAATTTCTTGGAATATAAGAGTTATAGACAAGAGGATGAACAAGCCATATCTCCAGCCAAATGGTTTGTGGAAAATCTTCACTCTCTAGCTGTAAAATTAAATGATATGTACAAAAATCTGTAGCCGATGAATAATCTAACACCTTTGGAAAAAGTCAAGTTTGATGGCGCGCGTCTATGCCACATTTGCGAAAAGCCGTTCATGAAAGATGCCAAGAGAGTACGTGACCATTGTCACTTCACGGGAAAGTGAGTATTTTTTTTATCTTTTATTATTTCAAAGTATCTATAATAACTAAAAATAAAAAAATTATTACAGATATCGTGGACCTGCACATAGTAAATGTAACATCGCCTTCCAAGATTCAAGAACTATCCCCGTAGTTTTTCACAACTTAAGCGGTTACGATACGCATCTCTTTATCACAGAAATCGCCACATGTTTCGAAGATCGAGTTGCGCTCATTCCGCAAACAAAAGAAAAATATATATCTTTTACAAAGTTTGTGGAAAAAACTGATATAAACTTACGTTTCATCGATTCATTCAAATTTATGGTTTTGTCGTTTGACAAACTCTGTTCATATTTGGAAAAGCTAGATATTTTGTAACGCACGTTCAAGCAAGACGATCTATCCGATGAATAATTATACTTTTGAAAAGAAGAGGAGTTTTCCCGTACAACTATATTTCATAGTTTGAAAAACTTAAAGAAACAAATCTTCCATCGAAAGATAATTTCTTTAGTAGTTTGTACGAAGTGCATATAAGCGATGAAGATTATGAGTATGCCCAGAACGTTTGGCAGAGTTTCAATATTCAAGATTTAAGGCAATATTCTGACTTGTACCTCAAGACAGATGTTATATTATTGACTGAAGTTTTTGAAAATTTCAGAAATAGTTGTCTTGAAGCTTATGACTTGGATCCTGCTCACTATTACACGACGTCTGGATTGACTTGGGATGCAATGCTCAAATATACTCAGGTATTATTCACTTAAAATAAAATTAATTTATTTAAAACTCATATTTCGATATTCTTTTTTACAGATCAAACTCGAGCTCTTACAGATGTAGACATGTTGCTGTTTCTCGAGCGAGGTATACGAGGAGGAATCAGTCAGTATTGCAATCGCTATGCCAAAGCAAACAACTCGTATATGAAAGAAGGTTATAATGTTGATGAGGATGATAAATATTTAATGTATTTTGACGTCAACAATTTATACGGGTGGGCAATGACTGAACCCTTACCCTACGGTGGCTCTATATGGGTGGAGTACTTTGTTGAAGTGGACCTGAAGTATCCCGAAACACTCCATGATGCTCATAAAGATCTACCGTTCTGTCCTGAGCACATAGCACCATCAGGTTTTAAGCAGAAAAAGCTGATGACGACGCTTCACGACAAGTATCGCTATGTGCTTCACTATCGAGCACTTAAACAGGATTTCAAACATGGCTTAGTTCTCGTCAAAGTATATCGAGCCATTCTATTCAAACAGAGTCCATGGCTTAAAAATAATATTGACTTAAACAGCGCAAAACGCAAGGAAGCCAAGAATGAGTTTGAAAAAATGCTTTTTATACTTTTCAACAACGCTGCTTATGGAAAAACAATGGAAAATGAAACAAAACGCGTCGACGTGAAGCTAGTCAGCAAATGGGAAGGAGGCTATGGTGCTGAGGCTCTCATCGCCAAACCAAATTTTCATAGCAGCGATATGTTTGATGAGGAGCTCGTTGCTGTACAATTGCTACGAACGAAGATCTGTATAAAAAAGCCAATTTACATCGGCTTAATCGTATTGGATCTGTCAAAGACACTCGTATATAGATTCCATTATGATTACATGCGAGATCGCGTAGGAGACAACAGCAAACTATTATACACCGATATGGATAGTCTGATCTATGATGTTACAGGTATTGACATGTACAACGTGATGTCGCGAGATATCCACGAGTTCGACACATCAGACTATCCGGAGGTCAATCCGTTCAACATGCCACAAGCCAATAAAAAGAAGCCTGGTTTGATGAAGGATGAATGCAACGGTGAGATCATGATGGAATTCGTCGGGCTGCGGAGCAAAATGTACAGCGTGAAAGTCCAGAACCAAAAATCTATTAAGAAGGCCAAAGGAGTAAAAAGTTCTGTAGGTAAAGCAACCATCGACTTGGACGACTACATCAAGTGCCTTCGCGAAAATGTCATCGTTACTCGAGAGCAGCAAAACATCAGGTCTCGACATCATAACATACACACTGAAAAAGAGAACAAAATTGCTCTCAGTGCGCACGATGATAAACACTGTCTACACCCCGGAACCACAGATACACTACCCTGGGGCCACTATAGAGCAGAAGTGGTGGAAGAGCGGACCAATGAGAATGAAGCTGGTGGAGAGGGGAACCAGAGCCGCCGAATCCCGCAGAGGATCAAGCTGGCAGAGAGGGGAAACGCGAGCCGCCAAATTCCGCAGAGATGGCGATGAGGGGATGACTCTATATCAAGCGGCTTCGCTGGAGCGAGAGCTCATTCGATCAGTCGAGCCTTCAAGGAGCAGTCAGCAGTGCCAACAACAGATTTTAGTCTCGCTTCCGATATCCTCTCTTTCTGCAGCCTCGCAGTCGCTCTTCGATCATCAATTCAAAAGACCTTGTGAGACGTCTACTAACAAGTCGAAAAACAAGAAACTGAGAGAATTCTAAGGTCAGTATTTTATTTTTATTAAAAGTAACTTTATTTTCATTAATAGATTGATTTCTTTTAAAAATTAATTATTTGTAAACTTTCTGTTATAGATGGATCTTTCAAAATTAAACGCGATTGCCGTTGAGGTTTTCTCCCAACAAAAAGATTGGTCGATCTGACCAAGGGCCAACACTACATGGTCACAAGTCTGAAGTCTGTGTCAACCAAGTATGGAAAGAAAGTTGTTGCGGAACTTGACAACGAGTTAGATGTATTTATGCTAAAGAGAGTGTCGGAGGCTCTCGCCGAAGATGAACACTTGTTCATCAACCTCCAGGACGCAGCCAACAAGTATGAACTTTTTATAGTATAGAATGGTGGTTCTAGCGTTGAGTTTAGCGGCAAGTGATTGTGAAATAAATAGTTAATGTAAAATGTAAAAATTTTTAAGTATTTCGAAAATATATATAGTTATATAAATATGTTTAAGTAATACGAATATAATATATATAGTTAACGTAAAATGTTTAAGTATTGCGAAAATATATATAGTTAAGCGCAAATGTATATAACTTTTGGAATTTATTTATTAATAAACAAATTCATTGTGTAACTTAAAAAAATTGTTTTTATTTATCCAATCTATATATTTTTACATGATAAAATATTACATATCTTTTTTTTTTCAATCCAACTATTATGTGAATTGTCAAAACCAAGCCATTTTACAAAAATGTTACTTCCTTTTTTCTTAATTACTTTTTCTACGAGATAAATATCTGGATACTTGGCTTTGAGTAGTTCTTGCTCGTAGAAACCGCCTGAGACGGGCTGATCTTGATAGTCCTTCAGATGGTAAGTCGTGGGATTTGTAGCTGCTATACGTACAATTGTAAATATCTCTGTAGACCAATTGGGAGTATATAATTTGTCAAATACTGCTTTAGCCTTGCTCACTCGAACTTTGTCACGAATTTTAAATTTGGGCTTAATCTTCTTAGTTATTTTACGGGCAAATTTCCAGAGTATATCTGCTTCCTTCCTGGCTCTTACATCTTTAGATTTTACACCGATAGTACGATGTTTACGATTATTGTATGCGGTAAGTAAATCAGGTAAAATATCTAGCCACTTGTAATTGCCTCTCAAACTGAATTTTTTCAACATTGCACTTTTCAGTGTGCGATTAAAACGTTCACATATCGATGCTTTTAGATTGCTATAGGTCGAGTACAATTTAATTTTGTATGTGTTCATAAGTTTTTGAAAATCTGTGTTATAAAATCCTTTGCCTCGATCAGTATGGAGATTTTTTGGTACTTTGCCTTTAACCAGCACAGATTTCATAGCTTCTGAGACATCTTTGCCTGTTTTTCTCTTTACAGGAACGGCCCATGCGTATTTGGAGAAAATGTCGATTATAGTGAGCAAGTATCTATAGCCCTTATTGTCGCGAGCATATGGAATCATTTCGACGAGATCTGCTTGCCAAGTCTCGTCCAAACCACGCACGTCAAAGTTTCGACGTGTATAGTTGCGTCTTGCAGGTTTGTGCAGTTCTTCAACTAGTCTTTCGTGTTCCATGCTTATGGAATTACTGATTGATTAGCTGTGCCATAGCCTCTTTTATAGACAAAATATCACCTTTTATTTGAGATAACTGTACATCAAGTTCATCTCTATGATTATCAACTATTATATCCAAATCATCCAGACTAGTTCTAAGTCTCATAGTTATATCAATCATTCCTCGAATTTCTATTTAAATGATATTTCGTAGAGTCTCTAAATTTTCAACATCGCTCGGTTGTTGAGGATCGGCAACATTGCATAATTTTTTATTTTCTATGTCGTAGTGGCCGTCTGTCGTGACTTTCAAGCCAACACCAGATGGCCCTCGACTACCTTCGGTTTTTCCAAGGTTACGTCCAAATACGTCAACGCTCATTTTAAGAATGAGTCGTATATTCGTGTGCGCTTAATATAAATAGCCCGCTTCGCGCAGTTCTTCAATTATAGAGTGTATCTCATTTACGTGACTTGGATTTCCGGCAAATCTTTCAGCTGTTAGTAATTGAAGACGATCAACGAGCTCGTTTGGATCGTCCCAGTAGACGTATTCTAAAGCAGTACGCTTTTTTACTTTATAACGGGGTAATGAGCCACCTTTAATCGGTTCTCCGGTAATTGTTTTCGAGGTCATATTAAACATCGGAGCAATAATATTATTAAATTTATTACTATTATGAACACGAATCCTTTCGTTCTTGTCATACCGCTTTTTATGAGCAGACGATAGTACTAAAATTTTGCGATAAATTTTTAAATCATCTGGACTTACATTATTTTTATTTGGTTGTTTCGCTATGAGCAATTCGAGTAATCCTGTAGTTTTCGGGTATCCTACTCAATTAACTTTAATTTTATTATTATTAAAGCTAATCGGTAAATTACCAATAAAAAATTCACCCTTTTCATTTGGTACTCCATAAATTTTGTCAAGATACTGAGTTTGATTGAGCTTGAGAGCCTTGATGTACAAATCAGAGTCGTCAGCATCGTTATCGCTACCTACTGTTTTGAAAGATGTCACGTGGGCATTCTGTAGAGTATCATCAAACTCATCACTCTCATTCTGTTTTACGCTACTTTGTTCGACTGTGTTATGTTCAACACTACTTTGTTCAATAGTCTTATTTTTCTGAGCTACAGGTTTTTGAAGCGGATCAACTATTGGTTTGAAAGTTTCACTTAAAATCTTTTCGGCATCGTCTTTCCCAAATTTTAATATTCTATATTTGCGTTTAATCGCATTTTGTGAGACTCTGAGTAGACGTATACGTTTTCAAATCTAACGCCGTTAGGGTGTGTTATGAGAGCAAGTAGACTATTTGTTTTTCCGCAGTTTGACGGGCCGCAGAAGACGGCTCGTATACTATGAGGAAGTAAATCCCCGTGTCGCTTTTCTCTTTTATCATGTTCTACGAGTGTATCAAAATTTTTTATTGGTAGCTTTACTGTTTGCTCTTTCAAGTTCATGATCTTTACTCTATATGAAAACCAAATCACGACTGACTGCTATGAGTATAAATAGCGGCCTTATATAACTTTCATCATCAGTTGTCTGTTGGCTTTCGAAGAGTGATGATCACTCACAAACGAACGCGGTTTAGTTAACAAAATTATCAATAAACTTTGATTTGAGCTTCATATACTCATAAGCTCCATTTGAGCTTCACATACCCGGTTATCAGTACTGCGGTCCAGGTAATAAGTTGGCAAAACGTTTAGCAAGAGGAGATCTTGGAATTAATCCCTTAGACGTTGCTTGTAAAGAGCACGATATTGCTTATTCTAAAAATCGTGAAAACGTTCAAGCGAGGAACACCGCAGATAAAATTTTAGCTGAGAAAGCTTGGAATCGAGTTAAATCAAAAGACGCTAATTTTGGTGAAAAAGCGGCTGCATACGCTATAACTAATACTATGAAATTAAAATCTAGATTCGGTATGGGTTTGAAGAAGAAAAGTAAAAAGAGAAAGCGAAAGACCGCTAAAACATCTAAATTGGGAATGGGTTTAAAAGCCAAGAAGAGAAATCAAGTTCCCTTGAAAAGAATTATCAAAGCTGGTGCCTTTAAATCAACGCCAAGTAATTGCGCTCTAACAGTTATACGATCAGCTTTGGCAAAAGCTCGGAGCACTGTTAAAGAAGCTAGAGGTAAAAAGAATATTAAAATTCCACGTATTTTACCAGTCTCTGTAAAAACAGGAGGGGTATTGCCATTTCTCATACCCCTATTTGCAGGCTTGAGTGCAACTGGCGCTCTAGCTGGTGGAGCTGGTGGAATAGTGAAGGCCGTAAACGATGTAAAAGCCGCTAAGCAGCAGTTGGAAGAAAATAAAAGACATAACAAAACTATGGAAAGGGTAGCGTTGGGCAATGGTTTGTATCTTAAATCGCATAAAGTTGGATTAGGTCTTCATTAAAAAAAAAAAAAAGTTCGACCAAATAAAATTACCTCAGCGCGCACTTACCAATGTTGACATATTAAAATATGCAAAACTTTTAAAAATACCTAATTTTCGGGGAGTATTTATGAGAAATGCATTACCAGCTTCTGGAACGCGCTATAGTGAATCCGCTATAGTTAATCTAGATAATGCTAGCGGCCCTGGGACACACTGGGTTGCATATAGAAAAAGAGTTAAAAATGTTGTATATTTCGATAGTTTTGGTGATCTTCGCCCTCCGTTAGATTTAATGTTATATCTCGGGGTTGACGAAGTTAAATATAATCATGAAAGATATCAAGATTTTGACACATACAATTGCGGTCACCTCTGTCTAAAATTCTTATGCGGAACTATATAAGGAGAGGCGGGGGAAGCATTGCATCATTCTGATTTAAGATTCATTAACTCTGACACTTTCAGGTACGTCTTCTACACTAGAAGCACAGTATTTTCCATCAATCGAGCTATCGCCAAACAAAAATTACGTTTTAGGGCTTGTAGAACTTTTAACATTTTATTCAATCCCCAATATAGACATTAACAATATTAAGTTTTACGTAGGTGAAAGCGTTTATACTTTACCAGTAGGAAGTTACAAAATTGAGGATATTGACAAATTCCTTCGTAAAAAATTAGCGCACAACGACATTACTTTCAATTTAAAGCCAAACAATAATACTCTTCGCTGTACAATCAAGTGTAGCCTACCTATAGATTTCCGACCTGAAGATTCTCTCGGTTGTCTAGTGGGTTTCACCAGACGTATTCTCGAACCGAACGTTGTCCATAATTCAGATTTACCTGTTACAATTCTCAAAATCAACGCTTTGAGAGTCGAGTGTAATATAACTTCGGGAGCATACATAATCGATAAAAAAGTACACACGATACCCGAGTTTTTTCCTGCAGTACCTCCAGGGTATAAAATAATCGAAGTTCCCTCACACGTCATTTACCTACCGATTGCCGTTAAGCGTATAGATCATTTACAAGTACGCATCATCGATCAAGACGGCGATTTAGTAAATTTTCGCGGAGAAGTTATAACTATAAGATTGCATATTCGACAATCATAATGAAAATCGTATATAACAAAAACTATATAAGCAGAGGAATGTGCCCGCCACGCCTCAGTCATCAACCAACTGTGAAGGCGCAAACACGTCAGAGCATAAAAATACTAAAACGTCTAGGATTAAAAGTAGTACTTCGTGGAAGATAACTTGTATCATCTTTTGCTGTTATCAACGAAATGGAAGAAATTCTAAGCATACATACACCTGTAACTTTCGATGAATCCGTAGCGCACTACGAGGTTCACGCTCACCAATCGTATACAACATCATTCAACAACAGCGATGAAATACGCATATCCATTCAACATCAAGATTTATGTCTCTTACCTTCCCGCAGTACAATACATATTTGCGGGCGATTGGTTAAAACTAATAATACTCCCACTACAAATACAAAACTTGTGAATAATGCCATTTGCCCCTTGTTTGAAGAAATCAGATATGAGTTGAACGCCATTGAGATTCGCCATTGAGACAAGTGCAAAAATGTTGGCTTAACCACTCTCATGAAAGGCTGGGTGTCACTCAATTCAACTCAGAGTTTGATCATTGAAAATGCGGGCTGGATCGATGTAGAAGAAACACAGAATATTGTTGATAATGCTGGTTACTTTAATATATCGATTCCATTGAGCCTAATTTTTGGCTTCGCAGAGGACTATCGTAAAATTTTAGTAAATGCAAAGCATGAACTCGTTCTCATGAGATCAAGAAACCACTTAAACGTGGTAATCTTAACCTCGATGTGAATCGTAATCAATTTGCCATGCTCTACGATATGTACGCTAATTTTCAAAATTCTTACTATGGTAAGGATCCAGAACCTATGTTGAAAAAGTCACAATATCTCACTTACATGCCCCTAATAGTGATAGACTGCTCAAAACAAAACGAGTCCTTAAAGAGCGCCCCTGTAGACATTCTTCTGGTATTTGAAGCAAAGGAAAATTTCCCTGCTGGAACTTCAGCCTACTGCTTGATCTTGCACAATCGCATAGTTCGATA
This sequence comes from Torymus aiolomorphi, assembly GCA_036365515.1. NCBI lineage: Eukaryota > Metazoa > Arthropoda > Insecta > Hymenoptera > Torymidae > Torymus > Torymus aiolomorphi. The sequence goes on along the minus strand of CM070874.1, from coordinate 171,191,070 downwards.
TAGTCCCATAAGCGGCGACGTGCAGAAACTTTAAGGAGCATATAAAGCGAGCGAGCCTTCGGCTCCTTGCCATTCGTCATTTGGAATTCGAAACAACAATTTTGTACAGCATGGATTACGCAGTGGATATCCAGGGCTTTAAAAGGCCTGGCAATGATTTCGTTCTGAAAGAGTTGGCTTTCGTGTTTCTCAACGATGACGAGACACCAGTAGTGCTACTTTTTAAACCGCCGTTTTCTTGGAGAAGACTAACAGACAAGTACAAACGTGAGAATTTGTGGTTAGAACTTTGCTACCATGGACTATCGTGAAATGGTGGTGATTATGATTACACTAAAATCGAAAAAATACTTCAAGATGCATTGAAAGGTGCTAAAAGAATTTTCGTCATTGGTCAAATAAAGAAGTTGTGGTTAGAACATTTTAACTATAATGTTACCAATATCACTGAAATGGGCTATTCATCTTTCGACTACCCAAGATCAGTGACTATATGCTCTAACCATAATGGAGCGTGTAAAACTACTTGTGCCCTGTACAACATACAGCGCATGAAGCAATTTTACAGCAAGGATCCCAATATGGAGTGGAAAGACGTTATGGAGTGGGAAGACATTTCGTCTGAAGAATAAAATTTGAGGGGTAATTGTGAGGTTGATAGACAGGTAGAACCTCACAGGATAGGAGCGGGGTGGGGCTCTTATCCACCTTCAAATTTTATGTAGTTGTCCGCTAGATAGTTGCAGTACTCTCGCAAGCAGTCAGTCGAGGCTTTCGTTATATTTAAGGTTATAAGCATACAGTTTCCTTTCATCAAAATGGATCAAAACAGCTCGACTGTTGCTCCTCAGCAACAGCAACAACAACAAAAGAATGACAGGAAAAAGTCGCAGTTGAAAAAATGTACGGAAAAATTTTCTACGAACACCCATTCTTTGCCTGAGCAACATGGCTACAAAAAGTTTGAAAATTTACTAAGCCAGAAAACTGCGGGCCGCTCGCCACCGACTGCTGGCCGTAACGTCGCTTATTTTTGAATACCTTCCTGAATACATAATCAACACGTCTTTCAGCTACAAACAATTAGCACTTTTCAGGGCTCAATATTTTCAAAACGAACACAAAATATTCATTTTGTTTGAAATATTTATATGAACGTAGATATTTCTCCCCTAGCCTTATTATTCTCTCTATTAGACTTATAATTTTTCGAAAGCGAAACTTTGAAATCCTTCCTTAGCGCAGACCTTGATAAACAAACGTAGATATTTCTGCACTAACGCGGACCTCCAAGAGTGGCCGCAGTGGTCCGAGGGAGTTATAACTTTTTTCGAAAGCGAAACTTGGAAATCCTTCCTTAGCGCGGACCTTGATAAATAAAGAAAGAATACAAACTTAAAATCGAGAGCGAATGGCCTTGAACGCGTAACAGTGGCAGAGCGGTAACGTTGGAAAGCAGATCTCTCCGTAGCAGAGTGGTAACGAAGCCGCTCCGCAATCTGAGGGTCGCGGGTTCGCGCCCACCCTTTGGAGATTTTTTTCGGTAAAAAATTTATATTCTTTCGAGAGCGTATAGCCTTGAACGTAAATTTCTTGACTTTGAAATTTCTTCGTTAGCGAAGCGCGGACCTTCGATAAACAAAGAAACAATGTCTAAAATAAACAATTTTTTATAAAAATGAGGTTTCTTTCTTTAGTAATAGGTTTTTGAATATTTCGATCATATAAATGGGCTAAAAAGTTTATAAAGGCAAAAAAGCTTTAATTTAAGCTGTATTTCATTAAAAATGTTCAATTTAAAAAAGTTATAGGCTATTAAAAATAGACTAACAAAATTTCCAAGCATTTAACGGGTGGTATTTTAATCTATCTTCTTACTTTATTTTCAATACCCTATAACTTTTTTAAAAATATATATATAATCTCTCATAACCTCATTGATTTTACAAGTGCAACAGCGATTTGTTACGGCTACCATAAAACGCGTGCGAGTATTAATAGTTATATATATATACCAGCAAAACAAGCAAGCGCGTTGCTCCGTGACCTGCGAGTCTGCTTGTCTCTGTTGCATGTGTCTAACCGTTTTACGGCTTTACTGGGCATTTTCATTGCATTCCGTTGGATTCAAGTAAGATTAGTGCTCTTTCACTTGAGTACCTATGTAATAATACAAGTCAAATACAGCTTTTAAGTAATATTTATTAACCCTTAACGAACTATTCCTTAATTGTTAAAGAACAGAGTAGGTAAAGTTGAACATTTTCATGTGTTTACGCCAACTGCTTGATTTCTTAACTATTTATCCGTCGGCATTTGACGCTTTTCAAGTGCACGTCCATTAACAGTCAAATCGGAGTCTTTGTACCAAGGCATTCTTTCTATCAATGATACAAAATGTAAAATTACAAATTTTATATTTATTCATAAAGCCTTTCTTGAGAAATGACGATTTGAAAAAAAGGTTCAAAAAATTTTTTAAATTTTCAATGTCAAATATCTCCAAAAATAATTCCATGATATGGATAAAATTTTACACACACAAAAAATTGTCTATAAATTTCAATTTGATTTATTGAATCGACGTCAAGGAATAGCTATTTGAAAACATTCAAAACAAAAATTTAACTTCAAATATTTTTATGAACATTTTTACTTGGCTAACGAAAGGGCTTCAAAAGTATAAAAGAGCGACCTCTCTACGAAATTTAATAAAGATTTATTGATTATTACTCCAGTTATCGTGCGACAATGAAAATGCAATTTTTTTCTTCAATAATTTTTTTCTCATTAACAAATCGATAAAACTTCTTAAAATTTTTAGAGGTAAAATTACTTTTTATACTTAATAACTAACACAAATTTCGTGTAACAATATGGAATAGTTTCTGAGATAAAAATTATAGAAGAAAATGACACATTTACCTTCATAACAAATGAAGGACGATAGATATTTAAATTAAAAAAAGAAAATGTAGGTAATGTAATGCCCTTTCAAATGCATTTCAGAAAATTGAAAAAAATTTACGCTATCATATAAAAAAAAACCGCTGCCAATTCATTGGCCCATTGCTTCATCAAACCTAATTTGCTGATTCTTTTAATTAATTTTTAATTACAAAATTTATAATTTTTTGCAACAATTTATTACATAATTATATTAAATTTATTTATGAAGATTAAAAAGTACTAAGATTAAAATGTGTATCCAGGGCTTTTTGCTCTAACATTTCGACCTCTGTTATTTTGTCCCAGCGCTTCAACAGAGATGGTCTAACTTGAGCTGTACTTGTACCCCTGAGGACGCGGCCAAGTGTGCCCCGCGCCGATAGGCTTCTCCTCTATCAGAATCTGTGGCGGGATTTTCCTCACAGTTGAGGATACCCGCTTGGGGTAAAGTATTTTCTAGCAGATGTACCATGTTTGATTTCTTGTTGTCGTGATATGCCTTCCCCTATCTAGTTTTGATCCACACTGTGTATTTTATTTCACCGTCGCCCTTCATATCTGACGATTTTCCCCTACCCGCCACCTGGGGAGGGGCCTGATGCGAGGTTAGCAACTCGACACGGGGATGTGTATGTGTGTGTGCGTGTGTGCGTGCGTGCGTGTGTGTGTGTGCGTGTATGTCTGTGTCTATGTGTGTGTGTGTATGGGGATATTTTTCATGGCACATGAATGTACTAGGGATTGTACGAAAGCTTTTTTTAAAGGAAAAGTTATAAAAATTTGGAAATTATAGTGACTTTTTCTAGATCGTTTGGAAAAACACATAAAAATCCTCAAAATGTCCACGATTTTCGCTCTTTTTGTAATTTATCGTAAAAGAAATCGTCCTCCACCATTAAGTTGAACTTTCTTGTTATTCCTCTATTAAAAAATGTACATATTCTTTTTGGTTCAGTAACGTGCTTCGTAAAGTTATAGTCTTTTACATCTAAAATTTTAGTTTTCAAAAAGTTAAAAGTTTCTGGGATTTGCTCATGTAGATACATAATATAACACAGTTTGTTTTAACGGAACTATAAATAACAAAACATTTTATTTTCTACATTGAGCAATTTTTACAATGAGCGCGTGTAAGTACTTAACATTTCAGCGACCGTTTTTTCTTTGAGTTTGGCTTTTTTCTGTTCGTTTTCGAAGTTGGGACATTTTGTTAGTATGTGTTTTACGGTGACTAGTGTTTTACACTCTTCGCATTCTGGTTTTGCATTTTTTGTGATAAGGTATTGATGTATGAATAGTGTATATCCTATTCGAAGCCTTGCTATTAGGTTTTGTTTTCTTTCTATCGAATTTGGTGGCTGGGGCTTTATTGAGGTAAAAGATGACGGTCACAAAACCGTCCAAGTAACCATTTTTCTTTCAATAATATCAACTTTATTTATCGTCTTTTCAAATATTGTTTATCTCCTAAAGACTTCGTGCGTTATAGCACGAAAAAAATCGGAATGATTCGAAGGGAAATCTTGTATGGTTCTGTGACTGTCAACGCGTACCTCGATAAAGCCCCTGGTCTTTTTTCGTATACGTTTTCCCTTACATTATGGAGAGAGGTTTTGTTATTGTTCGTCCATTGTGTATTATAGTTACTATTAATTTTAGTTTTAGCTAAGTTTTTAAAATCCTTGTTTGTCATAACGTTTGTGTTTGAATGAAAAATCAATTGGCTTGCTCACATTGCTGCTTCTTTAGTTTCTTTAATTTTCGCTGCATACGGTAGTTTTGTACATACAAGTAGCTTGTCCCTCGTTTTATGTATTTCATTGAGAATTTTTTTTACTATTATATCAGTGCTTTTACTTTATTTTGCTGTTATAGTTGAAAATTCAGTGAATATAATAAATTTCCCTTTGGTTTCTTGGACGTATTTTATAGCGTTAAGGAGTGCATTAGCTTGAATAGTTCGCGCGGTATCCCATTTAGCAAGCTTTTGTAAAATTTTTTCATTGTCATTCAATAAAAATGCACTTCCTGATGATTTGTTTCCTCTATAAAAAGCAGTATATATTTGTTTTTCTGTAGCTAGGGGGTTGTTTTGCGAATTTATAAAGACCGTACTTAAGGAATTGTTCGTTGGGCAATTCTTTTTTTTCTTCTTTTCGTAGACGTGTCAGTTCAATTTAATTTGAAGTAATTAAAGTTTTGATTATTAGGAAAAGAAAGTACTTTCAATGTGTATATTATAAGGAGATGATCAGGGGTGTGGGACCTGGATTTGGCTAAAACTGCAGTAGGCACTTCTTTATGACAAATAATGAGACACGTGTCTCGGAGCTTTTGTGAATGGGCTTTTTTTCTAGCTTCAAGCTACAGTTAATGAATATTCCTTACTCTTAAAGAATGTTCATTTGAGTCAAACGTAATAAAAAAATTTCTTCGCAAATTAATCGCGCATTTCTCTCAGACCATTCCTTCTATCAATGTATGGGGTATATATAGGCAATATAAGTGTAAAATTTCATCAAGAAAATGTGATTTGAAGTAAATGTTATTTAGTAATTTTAAAAGGTTTTGAATTCAATATTATAATCAATTATTTTATTCATTTTTTATACATAATTTGAAAATTAAATCTCATCTGTTATTTTATTCATATTTTAAATATAAATTAAAAATTAATATTTTCTAATCTTAATAAATTAATGTAATTAGAATTGTTTCATAAGTTGGTGTAATAATTTGTAATTTTAGCATTAAAAATTAATTAAAGGAATCAGTAAATTATGTTTGAGGGAGCCCCATGCCAATGAATTTACAGCGGTTTTTTTGAGGTATCCCCTTCTGTAATAATTTTACATGTTCCAAATTTATATTATATTCAACATATTTATTGAAGATTGTGTAAAATTATATTATGCTATTAGAATTCACCATAAACATTAGAATTTAAAAATAATTTTTGGAGGAGGGCAAAAATTTTGGACGTATTTTGGATAGAGTGATGAATTACTTTAAGCAGAGCATTGTATGTATTTTAAATATTGGTCAATTTTCTTTTTCGCTGGAAGTAGATAGATGTATTTTAAAAATTTCGAGAGCTAGAGATGGCGATACTTTTATCGTATCTAAGAAACACATAATTTATAAATTCTCAGAAATAATATATTTTTTAGGATTTCAATTTGTCTTATAGTTAGTATCTGTTTTTTCATTTATTTTTGCTTCCTCATAGAGGAAGCTTTGTAATAGTAAAATTTTAATTTTCTTTAAATTGCTCTAGAAACATGAATAAAGGTGTTAGAAGTTTGTGTCACATGATTTTAGAAAATGTCTGTATGGATGTGTGTGTGTGTGTGTGTGTGTGTGTGTGTGTGTGTGTGTGTGTGTGTGTGTGTGTGTGTGTGTGTGTGTGTGTGTACCGCTTTATTTTCGGATCTACGCAGTCGATTTTAACCGGACGGGTCTCATTTTTTTTGTTTTTTGATTCCGAATTCCGGAAAAAATAATTTTGTACGACTAACTGATTCGTTTTTGTTTTATGTCGAATTTTTCATTTTCGAAAAATTTATTTTTGATTTTTTTTTAATGATTGGATTTAAATTTTATAATCGGATGGGTAGCGTTCGAAAGAGCATAAAAAACCTATATTTAAAAGAAAAAAAATTTTTCTAGCTATCACGGTTATTTTGTTATTAACAAAAACGTGTTTTTTTTTTAAATGCTTATAACTCCCAAACTAAATGGTCAATTTTTTTGAGAAAAATCATGGTAATGGAGATTATGAATAGCTATAATCTGTATAAAATTGAATCCATTCTGTTGGTTTGTTTTTGAGAAAAATATTAAAAAATTAAAAAAAACGTGTTTTAGGTGGCGATAATTTACCGGAGTAAAATTGTGTTAATCGCTTCAAAATTCATTGTACAGATAGATTTTTGGTTGCCACCTGCACCTTTCTTTGGGATAGATGATTGGTTCATAAATTTCAGAGATTGTTGAGGTTAAAATTTTTGTAACCTCTTTCTCGAATCGTAATTTCTCGAGAACGGCTGTATGTATCAGAATGGGAGAGGTAGCATTTAAAAGAGAATTAAAATACCTATATTTTCTAAAAAAAAAGTTTCTAGCTATCACGGTTCTTTGGTTATTAACAAAAACGTAAAACATGAAAAATGAAAAAAATGAGTTTTGTATATCCAATGATTCCGGAGGGAAAATAGTCGTAATTTCTTCAAAATTCCTTGTGGAGGTAGATTTTGGATAGCTCTTGGTCGAGTTCTTTGGGCAAAATAATTGGTCCATAAATTTCAGAGATGTTTGAGGTTAAAATTTTTTAAACTTTTTTTTAAATCGTAATTTCTCGAGAACGGTTCTATGAATCAGCTACAGATTTCTAGACAGTTTTGTATGTGATATAGATATATATGTATGTGAATTTTCATCAAGATCGTACGAATACTTTTTGATATTCAAAATTTTCTTATTTTACAAAGTTATTTTATTTGTCACCTGATAACTAGAGAAAACTTGTTTTAATTTTTTTTAAACTTGGCAGAGATGTAGAGTGTATATTATTTATTATATGCGTTTTTAGAGTAAAAGAATTCGTTTATGAATTTCAGAGATATTCGAGGTTAAAACTGATTTAGCCTTCTTTTCAAATCGTAATTTTTTGGATATATCTATACTAGAAAATGGAAATAACACGTGCTACGCGTGCGTGTTGTTCACTTGCTTTTGTTTTTTATTGAGGGTAATTTACAGCGCGATCAAGTTTTAACCACTTATTATACTCATTGAAAAATATATTTGGTTGAAATTTCAAAAGATTATCTTTATTTGTTTTTAAAAAAACAATGTTTTATAAAAAAGTGGGAGTTTTGTTGTCACGCGATAACAATATTAAGAAAATTAACCAATAGTCCTAAAATTTGGGAGAGATATATTTTTTTTATATCTTCAAACTGAATTCGTTGCCTAATAAAATCAAACTACTACGACGAAAGATATTTGAGGTTTAAAATAAAACTAATTGAACATGTGATAATATTTTGAAAAAATTGATTTATAAAAATATCGGGTTGTCGCACGAGAAAAAGAGTAACAAGAATGAATTTTCGAAAAATATATATTAATTTATTACGAATATTCATAAAGAAAATTGGGTATGATACAATTAATTATTGTTATAAAAGATTAAAAAAAAAATGAATAAATACATTATTTTGAGGAAGCTAAGTGCCAATGTATTGGCAGCGGTTTTTGTTTTTTTAAATTGATTATTTTCATTAATATTTTCAGAAATAATTTTTCTTTTACGATTTTGATTTGTATTGTTAATTTTATTTATTTCATGTCTTATGTTAATATTATAATAATTAATTATATCGTAATGACCTGCATCGTATTTACGAGAAAATAACAAAGATAATTTAAATACACTTGAATTATTTCCAAAAGAATGCATTATAGTAGAATTATTAAAATATACATTAACATAAATATTATACATTTGTGTAAAACTTTTAATTTCTATTTCAGTTCCGTAAATTGCATTTTTTGACGTATATTCATAATAATATTTAGAATTTGATATTTTTTCGTAATATTCAATTCCTATTATAAAATCTTTATAAATATCATAATTGTTTATAACATTATCAACAATAAGTTTTCTACATTTTAGATGTAAACTTTGATTTTCATATAAGAAATATGAAAAGTACCTAAACAAACAATTACCATCTCTTGTAACGGGATGGCTAGTGTGGGAAAATCCCAACAAGCCACAGGCCAGCGATGCCCTAGAACACGGTGCCGCGGGTGTCAGACTAAAATGACTTGCCCGGGGATCTGCTCCTGGAATCCCGAAAACAACGCGAAGATCGCACACGAACTTCGCTTTCCAACTAATTGGATCGCTGAGTGAAAAGCGCGCGCTCGAAGAGTAAAGCGCGCGGCCGCTATGCTCAGATATGAAAACGACTGGCGGAGTCGTTTTCCCGCGGAGGCGGCGGTATCCGGGAGAAGGACAGGTTGTAATGAACAACGCGACGAGTAACTAGATATCACAATATATTCACAATCACTAATCTCTACAAGCACAACGCAAGTGCTGATTAGAACAAAGAGTTAGTTCGCGCGCGACCGTTAATATTCAAACGCGCGAACTACACGGCGCGCGGCGAAGCTGCTAATTTCGCGCGCGGTGTTAAAGTACGGCGGGCTGACACACACCCCCACGTACACGGCACAGAAGGCTTGCACGGGGCGATTTCCGTGCGAGCCTTTACAATGAACCCGCGAGAGGAGAGTAGAAAACTTACGTTAGGAAGGAGCAGCCGGTGCACTCGACTCTCTCTCTCGCTCCCTGTCGTTCGCACAGCAGTTGCGCTCTCTCTCTCTCTCTTTCGCTGTATTGGGTCGGCAGGCGGGCTGGCTGCCGGCTCCTCGCTCGCAGGCTCGTTCTGCTCGTGGCACACGCTACGCGGTATCGCTCTCTCTCTGTCTCTCTTGTGCGCGCCTCCACTATTTGCGGCGCCTCCACTACACTCGCGGGGTCTCACAAAACGATCGAACGGCGTGGACAAGTAAACTCACGAAGAACGGAGGAGATCCTACTTGCGCGACGGCAGACATGAAGATGGCTCCCTTTTCTCGCGGGAACTAGTTAGCAGCTTCGCGACGGATGACGGGCATTTTACGCGTCACGAGACCGATTCGCTACGCGCGGCGCGCCTCGATTCGGCTGCGCAGGAGTTGCGCGCGCGCGCTCACTACCTTCGCGCGGTAGATTAGAATCGCGGCTAGACACGCGTTACACCCCCCCGCCAGACGCTGCTTAGGGGACCGAGAGCAGCTCTGCTAATCATGGCCATCGTAAGGAGGTTCGGAAAGGAACATTGCAGAATCGGAGTCACCGGTTTTTCTTTTTAATTTTTATTAAAAAAAAATATATAAAAAAAACTTCAGGGCTTCACCCCTCTTCAACTGGCCCGGGAATACGATCGGCGCCCCTTGTAACGAGCTTGGTTGGGGCAATGTTTTGACTTTTTCACCCCAAGCTCGCCACACATAAAGCACCGGGGGATTGCGTTACTGTCGAGCGCATCCCGGGCCGCTCGCTCTTCTTCGAGCGCCCTCCTAAGGCGCTCTTCTTCTTTTTGGAGACGGCGCTGGGCCTCTTCCTTGACCCGGCGCGCCGTCTCCTCCGCCTTTTCCCTGGCTCGCCTGGCCTCTTCCATGCGCTCCTGCGCACGAGCCAGGCGAGCCTCCTCCGCCTTTTGGAAGGCGGTGCGGCGCAGCCTGGCGGCCCTGGCCTCTCCGCGAGCTCTTCGCGCCGGCCTTGGGCCATTCCGACCCTTTTGCCGGCTTGCCGCTCGCCGGCCTTACCGTGGCACTGGAGAAAGACCTCCAGTGCGGCCAGGGCAGCGTCCTCCGCAGCGCGCTAGGACTTGCTGAGGCACCACGCTTCCTCGAGGGCCTTCTCCACTGGGACCCAGGCCGCACCGACTTCATCACTCGGTGCCCACTTGGGGGCCTGGGTCGGAGAACTCTCTTTCCTTTCTTCGTCGGCCCGAGCCGCGCTGGCGTTTCCTTCCGGCGCCATCTCTGAGGCTCGGACCGACGCCTCTTGTGAAAGCCGTTCTTCCCGGCTTTCCTGCTACTCCTTCGGGGGACGAGGTCGCCGAAGCGGACTGGGACCGGCCTCTGCCCAGGCCGGCTCCGAAGGTCCCTTTCTTGGCTTCGGCGCCTCTATCTCCTCGATCATGGCGGTGGAGGGCTCTTCCACTGGCTGGGGTGCCAGTGTCACAGCGTCGATGCCCTCCACGACCTGCTCCAAAAAATCGATGACGGTGGGGTCAGGATTGCACTGGATTAATCCAGCGATCACCTTCTTCGCCGTCTCCGCTATTTCGGGAGTCAGGCCTTGCATGTCCTGAAACAGGTAAATCGATCCCGGGGAGGAGTGAGATTGAGGACTGGAGAATTAAGACGAACACAGGTTAGTACGTACGATACAAGTTGGACGGCACAATTATTGCTTTTTATACGCTCGGGTTCTACGAGGACTAATTAGTCCGGCATCAGCAAGTACGGGCTTCTTCTTTGAACCCTTTCGCCTCCCTGGGCCTCGCTTGGGTTCTATTGGACCGGCCACACGCATAGGCCGGCCATCGTTCGCACGCTTTCCTGGCCTAACTAATAGCGCGGTCTTACGAGGTGCACCGCGCCTCTTAGCCGTCGCCCGGGGCTGTACATGCCCCCGGCTAACTCTGTGTCCCTCTGACGTGTTCCGTTCGGCTGAAGAGTCCCTCGCTGGTAGCATCTGGGCTACTTCTGCTGAGACGTATCTCTTGAGTTGCTGCGCATGGACGGGACGTATTGTTCGACCATCCTCACCTTGGATCTCATAGGTGTTTTCGCCTAGAATATTCACAATCGTGTAGGGCCCCGCGTACTTCGGGGCTAATTTGGCAGAAATCCCCTCAGCTGCTGAGGATAGTACCTTATTCTCTCTCCATACACGATCGCCTAGACAGAATTCTGGAGGTCGACGATGAGCGTCATAATATTTGGCTTGTCTCGCCTGCTCCGCTTGCGCGTCGGCCGCCGCCCGAACGTGCAATTCGCGGAGATTGTCCATACGTACCACCCAATTGTTTATCGCCTCTTGCTGCCCTTGCTCTTCGGCTAACCTGTCTTCCTCCCGCCTTAGTGTCTTCGGTGGGTCGGGTTGTCGGCCGTAAATGAGCATGGCAGGACTTATCTTTGTGGAGCTGTGTTCGGCAGTATTGTACGCGAACACCAGCTCATTCAGTTTCTCATCCCAGGACCGGTGATTTTCCTCTGCGTAAGACATAATCATTGTCTTCACCGTTCGATTCACACGCTCGACAGGATTGGCCTGAGGGTGATACGGAGGTGTAAACGTGTGATGCACGTTTCTCTCCTTTAAGAATGCCTCTAATGGTGCATTTTTAAATTCAGTCCCATTGTCTGAGAGAAACACCTCCGGGACTCCGAATCGCAGACATACTCGCTCGTTGAGTCCCTTAATTACCGATTTACCATCTGCCCTTTTTATCGGAATTACTTCAATCCAGCGTGTGAACAAGTCCTGGAATATGAGAATGTATTCGTGGCCGTGCGAGGTTTTTGGGAGGGGCCCCATAATGTCACTGGCCACGATTTGCCATGGACGCTCTGTAATTCGGCGTCCCATGAATCATGTTGGAGCGCGCTGTTCGACTTTGCACTGCTGGCAAATTTGGCACTGGCTCACGTATCTGGCTACATCACGGGACATGTGTGGCCAATAATACTTCCGCTTTACTCTTTCTAGCGTTTTCTCGCGGCCCAAGTGCCCAGCAGTTGGAAAGTCATGGCATTCTCTCAGTACTTCGCGTCGCTTTTCGTGAGGGACTGCTAACTTCCATGCATCATCGTCGCCGAGAGACTCGTCTATGACTTCATCAGATTCGTACTTGTACAGTCTCCCCCCCGCCAGTTTGAACGTGGGGAAGTCTCGCGGCCGCTGTTGAACCTCTTTCACAATTTCGAGGTACCATTGGTCGTTTGTATCGCGTTCGAGCTCTAACGCGGCGACCGCTGGCTCCTCTTCCTCGAACATCCGCGAAAGGGCATCTGGGACATTGTTCAAAGAGCCCTTTCGGTGTTCGACTGTGAAACTGTGGTTTTGTAGTTCCAAAGCCCATCTTGCTAACCTGCCTGATGGGTTTCGGAGATCACGGAGCCACTTCAAGCTGCTATGATCCGTGATGACCTTGAAGTCATAGGCCTCTATATACGGACGGAACTTTTTGATTGCCCAGAGAATTGCTAGACACTCTCGTTCCGTCACGCTATAATTCTTCTCGGCCGCGCTCAGAGTTCGACTAGCGAACTCTAGGACTCTTTCGTTGCCGTCTATTATCTGGTATAGCACCGCTCCAAGTCCTGTATCGCTCGCATCCATTTGCACCACGAACTGTGCGTTAGATACCGGTCTGTGGAGAATCGGTGCAGAAGCAACTAGCGCTTTTAGCTTTTGGAAGGCCTCTTCTTGTGCCGTTGACCACTCGTATTTTCGATCCTTTTTCGTTAGTTCAGTCAGTGGTTCAGCAATTGTGGCGAAGTTTGATAAAAACTTTCTATACCACGAGGCCATTCCTAGGAAGCGTCTCAGCTGACGGAGGTTTTTCGGCACCGGATATTCCATAATGGGCTTTATTTTCTCGGGGTCTGGTTTAAAACCATCCCTATTTACTATGACCCCGAGATATTGGACCTCATCGCGACAGAAGACACTCTTCTCGCGATTTATTGTGAGGCCCGCGTCCTTTATCCTATCTAGAACTCTTTTTAGAACCTCTTTATGCTCCTCGAATGTTTCTGTGACTATTATTATGTCATCGAGATACGAGTAAGCAAAAGGTTCGAGTTCGGGGCCGATGACTTTGTCAATCAGCCTCTGGAAGGACGCTCCGGCATACGAAAGACCGTAGGGCATTCTTGTAAATTGAAATAACCCTTTGCCTGGCACGGTGAAGGCCGTAGTCTCTTTGGACTCCGGATTTAGTGGTATTTGGTGGTACGCACTACTTAAATCCAACGTGGATATGTATCGCGCTTTCTGCAGTTTGCTTAAGATACTCTCCATGTATGGTAACGGGTATGCGTCTGGCCTTGACGCTGCGTTCACTTTTCTGAAGTCCACACAGAAACGGAACTTCCCGTTGGACTTGCGTACCATTACCACAGGGCTTGACCAGCCGCTTGTCGAAGGTTCTATTATACCCGCGAGTAGCATTTCCTCCACCTGCTTGTGCATCTCTTCCTCGAGTTTTCGAGATACTGGGTAGTACTTCTGTTTTATGGGTCTTGTGGAGCCGACGTCTACTGCATGCTCAACCCACGAAGTACACCCTAATGGTGCCAGGCCGTTTCCCATCAGCTCAGCTACTAAAGCTTCCGCTTCTTTGCGCTGCTCTTCTGTTGGGTCCGCCAACCCTATAGCTGATACGGACACGGTATTATTGGCGGTTATGGAGGCTACTTCTAACTTTACGCTTGCATCATCATCTTTGAGATGCAGCGTATTGTTAGTGGGGTCTAAGACGGCGCTAAACTTCTTAATGAAGTTCACCCCAAGTAGCACTCCGTGTCTAGGTCTGGCATGATTGCGACGCGCACATCCTTGCACACGCCTGCCACGACCATGGGTAGATACACATAGCCAACCACTGCTATGCTCTGCCCATTAGCTACCCGTGCCGTTAGGCCGCTGGCCGGGATTAATTCTTTTCCGCAGGCTGTAGCGAGCTGTAAGCCGATGGAATTCATCCCAGTCCAGGAAGCTCCAGTATCGAAGAGTGCCCGTAGCCTGTAGCCGGCTACACCTACTTGAAGCCACCATCGCGAGCATGTTTCCTGGTTATCTTCGTTCTGCTGAGTCGCGGGCACTTCTTCGCTCTCTCCTTCAGGCAATTGGACCGAGTTACCCTCGGTCGCTGATGTGAGCTGGGGGCGGGCGTGTGGCCGTGTTTACCTGCCCCTTGGCCGTTTCCCTGCTGGTTTCCGGCAGCATTGGGGTTGCGGTCGCTTCCCCTTTGCTCGTTGCCGTAACCCCTTCGGTACTCTGGCCTTTGTGGAGGTCCATTACTCCTTGGACTTGGCGGCCTAGCCTGGTTGGTTGCGCTACTACCCCCATTAGGCTGATTATTACTTTGCCCGCCTTCCCGCTGCCTGTTCTCCCAATTATTCTTTTTCTTGGGCTTCTTGAACGACTGTGGGTTTGGCGTTTGCCCACTATTTCCGTCGGTGCCTTTCTTTGTCAAGCTTGACAAACACTCGGCCATCACCCGACGGAACATAGCCTCGAGGCTTTCTCGAGGCTCCTGCTGTTGTTGCCCCATCGCCGCCACTCCTGGATTCTGCTTTTTCCGCTGATCCGTGGTTGGCTCTGTAGGTACGTAGGCAAACTCTGGCAAGTAAGTGCGCTCTGGCGGTGCTGGCGAGTGATACACCTTATCTGCCGCGAGCGCTAATTCGGCCTCCCGGGCTAAATCCAGGAGCCCTCGGTAATCCGTAATTTGATTACGCATCACCATTTCTTGTAGTTCTGGCCGCATGTTCCGGTGCAACATGTCCAATTGTTGGGGCATGCTAGGCACCGGAACTAACTTGAGAATCAAGGCTTGCAGATTCACTACGTAATCTCTCGTGAGTTCGTTTCTGCCTTGAGTACTCGCGTTTATCTCCGCTAGGATTCGCTGTTGATGGCCCCTGTCACCGCCATACATGTGTATTATGGCCTCTTGGAAGTCTTGCCAAGATCGCCACGTATGACGGTTACTCCTATACCAGGTGGCCGCTACTCCACTCAGGAGCTCTGACAATGACAAGAGTACTTCGTCGTACGTCAGATTTGCTAGAGCTCGACATTCCTCTACTCTCGTGAGGAATAACTCGACGCTCTGCTCCTTCAAGGACCCAGAGAACTTGATGTGCCATTTCCTTACGATTTGGCCAACATCACGGTTCGTCTGTTGAGGCACGTACGTCTGCCTCGTAGACTGGTCCAGTGTAGCGCTCACCCCCGCCTGACGCTGTGTAGGATTTCTTCCGCTATTTCTCCGAGCGTCCCTTGGCGATTCAGTATTGGGGCTGCTGCTGTCAAAATTCACATATGTGAACGTGTCCTGAAAGTTCACATGTGGTGATCCTCGTCCCCTGCCCGCACTCGGTAGTTGGACTCCCTCCAAGCGCGTGCTTGAGGGTGGGTGTCGAGCTTCTTGGAGTATTCGCACACTCTCTTTGAGCTCTTCCACCTCTTTGACGAGTCTATGGATCACCGACAGCAGCTGTTCTGAGACTACGTTATCTCCCACAGCAATCCCTGCGGTACGCTGTTCCCCCGCACTTGGCCACTCAAAACTCTGTGGCTGCGGTGGACTTCGCGTTTGCTGCCAGAACGCGTGCTGCCCATTTTGTGCCGACAACGACTCTTGTTCTTGACTCCGCCGGAATTGTCGTTGCCTGCGCTGCTCTTCTAGCAACGCCTGCTGTCGCTGCTGCTCTTGACGCTTTCGCTGTTGCTGCCGCTGCTGCTCCTGCTGTTGTTGCTGTTGCTGCAGTCGCTGCTGCTCCATCTGCTGCTGCTGTTGCATTTGTTGCTGCTGCATTTGCTGCTGCTGCATTTGCTGCTGTTGCAGTTGCTGCTGCTGCATTTGCTGCTGCTGCATTTGCTGCTGCTGCAGTTGTTGCTGTTGAAGCTGTTGCTGTTGGAGCTGTCCCTCGGCTTCGGCTGGAGATGTTCCGGTGAGTGCTGCAGAGCTCAATATCTCTGTCCCGGAACCCTCCTGGCCGTTTGCCTCATCCGCTGGCTCCACCACTGCATTATGTGCTTGTTGTGGAGCGTTCATCCTCCGAGACTCCGAGAGTTTTTGCATCACTATCGGGTCATCAAGGAGCGTAATGAACGGGTGCGGTTGGTCTGGATCAGTATTGGGATCCACAATAGTCGACCCAGACTTGTTCATCAACGTTAAGTCGATGAACGCCCTTCGGGACTGCTCGCGTTTAGCAAACGCTTGCTTCTCCGACAGCTCCGGCTCTGGCACAAAATCGGCGGCACTGTAATCGCCCATAAGCCACTTGATCGTTGTCAGCATATTCACTGATTGCAGATCTGACTGCTGCAGACCAAGGGCTTGCATGGCCTCGATAATTTCCTCTTCGGGCTGTGTATACGCCCAATTGAGTATCGCAGATTCCGCAAATTGCGACGATCGGGCCATGGTGTCAATTGGCTGTGCGCTTCCCCACGAACTTATTTTACTAGCGCGAGTAGTATCCGGATTGATGGCAGAGAGAGTTTGCCTTTTCAACCCGTGAGCTAGCTTTTTCAATGCGACCCCGGGTTACTTTCTAAGAGCTACGGCGGTTGCTCTTAACCTCGATAATGCACGAGGATTTCCCGTATGCGGCTCTAAAAAAAAATAAAAGCTATTTCTGTAAGTAATTACGATTTGTAATTAATTACGCTCCACTACTCGCACTTGTAATTTTAAAATAAATATATGTGAAAAAAATATATATATATGTGTCAAAACGGACAATATCACCAAAAACACAAAAAATAAATACAATTTTCACCTAAAAAAAATAAAAACAATTTTTAAGTTCGAGGGGATTTTTGCGCTCGAGTTTTTACTCGGACGCACAGTCAACTTTTTGTTCCGAGAGTGCTTGCCGACTTTCTCTCGATCTTCTTCTAACTGCACGATAAAAGAAAAAAAAATTTTATTTTTCGTCCAAAAAAAATAATTCGTATCGGAAATACGAGAGGACGAGAAGAAAAAAAAATTTTCGAGACGAGAAAAATTAATTAAAAAAATTAATTATCGCTAAACAAAAAAATTTTGTCGTTAAAAAATTAATTGTTATTAAAAAACTTTAATTGTTAACAATAATTCCTCAACGCTCCAAAAATTCCGCGATCAATATCTCTCCTCGTCGGCACACTAGGTCGAGGGTTATTGGCTACCGCACGCCTAACCTCTCGACCGCACTCTCGCAACAGCACGGCTGTGTCACGCACACGCACACACGCGCCTACGAGCTGCGGTACGAAGAGCCTTTGTTTGCAGCTTACGCTCAGCTACGCTGCTGAGCTTCTTCGCGCCAAGCTTCGCCGCGAATCACGTACGCGTCGCAGGTCCTTCTCCACCCCCAAAACGTTGTGGCGCCAGTTGTAACGGGATGGCTAGTGTGGGAAAATCCCAACAAGCCACAGGCCAGCGATGCCCTAGAACACGGTGCCGCGGGTGTCAGACTAAAATGACTTGCCCGGGGATCTGCTCCTGGAATCCCGAAAACAACGCGAAGATCGCACACGAACTTCGCTTTCCAACTAATTGGATCGCTGAGTGAAAAGCGCGCGCTCGAAGAGTAAAGCGCGCGGCCGCTATGCTCAGATATGAAAACGACCGGCGGAGTCGTTTTCCCGCGGAGGCGGCGGTATCCGGGAGAAGGACAGGTTGTAATGAACAACGCGACGAGTAACTAGATATCACAATATATTCACAATCACTAATCTCTACAAGCACAACGCAAGTGCTGATTAGAACAAAGAGTTAGTTCGCGCGCGACCGTTAATATTCAAACGCGCGAACTACACGGCGCGCGGCGAAGCTGCTAATTTCGCGCGCGGTGTTAAAGTACGGCGGGCTGACACACACCCCCACGTACACGGCACAGAAGGCTTACACGGGGCGATTTCCGTGCGAGCCTTTACAATGAACCCGCGAGAGGAGAGTAGAAAACTTACGTTAGGAAGGAGCAGCCGGTGCACTCGACTCTCTCTCTCGCTCCCTGTCGTTCGCACAGCAGTTGCGCTCTCTCTCTCTCTCTCTCTCTTTCGCTGTATTGGGTCGGCAGGCGGGCTGGCTGCCGTCTCCTCGCTCGCAGGCTCGTTCTGCTCGTGGCACACGGTACGCGGTATCGCTCTCTCTCTGTCTCTCTTGTGCGCGCCTCCACTATTTGCGGCGCCTCCACTACACTCGCGGGGTCTCACAAAACGATCGAACGGCGTGGACAAGTAAACTCACGAAGAACGGAGGAGATCCTACTTGCGCGACGGCAGACACGAAGATGGCTCCCTTTTCTCGCGGGAACCAGTTAGCAGCTTCGCGACGGATGACGGGCATTTTACGCGTCGCGAGACCGATTCGCTACGCGCGGCGCGCCTCGATTCCGCTGCGCCGGAGTTGCGCGCGCGCGCTCACTACCTTCGCGCGGTAGATTAGAATCGCGGCTAGACACGCGTTACACTCTAATTATTTTGATTTTAATCAAATTAATGTTCCTTTATTGTTATTTATAAAAAATTTAAAAAAATCTAATTCCTTATCCTTATATTATTTAATTTATTAATTAGCTGTCGACGAATATCGAAAAGCGAGTGGTCATCAATGTGTTTCGTTTTTCCATCCAAAGCAATACACTTTTGTTCCTCTATTGTTATTTATTAAAAATTTAAAAAGATCTTATTCCTTATCACTATATCAGTTAATTTTCTTATTAGCTGTATAACATCGACATACCCGATAATATTGTAATAGGCGCACAGTGTTCTATTTTGAAAAAAAATGGACAAAATGAAATATCTCGCGAACGGATATCGATAGCCGGATGAATCCAACTGCATTCTAAAGTTGAAGTAATGTACAATAAAGGAAAAATAGTCCAATACTGATCATTTGACCCTGTGACCTTGGAAATGAAAAATGAAAGTCGAATAAATAACGTATTTTCGGCTTTTTCATTGTAGACTTTCTGGCTATCAATTTTTTCGAATCAAAAAAATATGTACTCCTGTAATGTTTGATGCAAGGAATCCGAATTTGATGTCAGAATTGTCCTATCAAACACCAATTTGTTTTTAAATCTGAAAACTCCATAAAAAATACGAAAAATTCACCCTGAAAAAATGGAGCATTATTGAGTAATTTCGACTTCAAATTCGGATTCAGCGAATCAAAATACATGGGTACATAAATACAAGTACACAAATTTGTAGGTGCATATATGAATTATTAAAATTTAAGGGTTATTAAAAAATGGCATTTTTTACAATATTTTCATGCTCTTTAATAAAATTGTATTAAATACAAGCGTTTGTGTACCCATGTATTATGATAAGCTAAATCCAAATCCGAAGTCGAAATTACTCAATAATATTCCATTTCTTCCAGGGTGAATTTTTCGTATTTTTTATGGAGTTTTCAGCTTTAAAAACAAATTGGTGTGCGATAGGACAATTCTGACATCAAATTCGGATTCCTTGCATCAAACACTACAGGAGTACATATTTTTTGATCGAAAAAATTGATAGCCACAAAGTCTACAATGAAAAAGTCAAAAATTCGTTATTTATTCGACTTTCATTTTTAATTTCTAAGGTTACAGGGTCCAATGATCAGTATTGGATTATTTTTCCTTTATTGTACATTACTTCAACTTTAAAATGCAGTTGGATTCATCCGGCTATCGATATCCGTCCCGGTCAAAAATATCCAGTTGGGAAATCCAAGTGGATTTTCCAAGAGGGAAATCCAGCTAGGGAAGAGTGGATTCCAGCTGGATTTTGGTGGATTTCCAGTCGGATTCCCAGTTGATGATATCAAATATTCCCACCCATTTTTAACTGGATTAAATGGAAATCCACTTATAATAAATGGGAATTCCTGGGCGAAGGCGGAAATCCATGTAAAAATCCAGTTAAATGTTTGTGGGAATCCACCTAACTTTCGCATTTCTATTAAATGGGAATCCACTCAAAATTCTACTTAATAATAAATGGGAATCCCAGCGTGATGGCGAAAATCCATGTAAAAATCCAGTTTAATATAGATGGGAATCCATCTAACTTTCGCTTTTCTATTCAATGGAAATCCAGTTAATAATGCATAGGAATCTTGTTATATCTAGGTGGGAATCCACTTAAATATCCAGTTAAAAATGGGTGGGAATATTTGGTATCATCAACTGGGAATCCGACGGGAAATCCACCAAAATCCAGCTGGAATCCACTCTTCCCCAGCTGGATTTCCCTCTTGGAAAATCCAGTTGGATTTCCCAACTGGATATTTTTGACCGGGGTTCGCGAGATATTTCATTTTGTCCATTTTTTTCAAAATAGAATACTGTGAGGCATAGCGAGTGGTCATCAATGTGCTTCGTTTTTCCATACAAAGCAACATACACTTTTATTCCTTTATTATTATTTATTAAACATTTAAAAATATCTAATTCCTGATCATTATATTATTTAATTTCCTTATTAGCTCTCGAAGTATGTATAATATTGTAATGAGCGTAGCGAGTGGTCATCAATGTGCCTCGTTTTTCCATCCAAAGCAATACACTTTTGTTCCTTTATTGTTATTTATTAAAAATTTTAAAAGATTTAATTCATTCTCATTATATCATTTAGTTTCCTGATTAACTCTATAACATCGACATACCCAATAATATTGTAAAATAATATTGTAATGAACGTAGCGAGTGGTCATCAATGTACTCCATTTTTTTTATCCAAAGTAAAACACTTTTGTTCCTTTATTGTTATTTATTAAAAATTTAAAAAGATCTAATTCCTTACATTATGTCATTTAGTTCCCTAATTAGCTCTATAACGTCTACATGCCCGATGATATTGTAATGAGCGTCCTGAGTTCGTTTTAATTATAATTTTTTCACATAATAATAAAATTTTCTTAACGATCAGTTCCAAGCTACCACCAAATTATTAAAAATTTTTAAATACATTGAGCGGTTACCTCTAAGTGATCATCAAAATTTTAAATACGCTGAACGGTCATTACCAGGCGACTGCTTAAATTTTCTAAATAGTCTGGTCCAAAAGATCACTAAAATTCATGAATTTTCTTCAAATTGTTAAGATTAAAAGAATTTGGCCTTTTTGTAATAATTTTACTTAATCTTGATATGTAAAATTATTACAGAAGGGGATACCTCCAATAAACACACCTTTCTATCTACCCCCTGTGTGGCGTGGAAAAGATAGACAACAATGATATTACTGTTTATAATATATCTACCTTATGAGTAATGTGAAAAAGATAAATTTTTAATTCTGTTGGATATATAGTAAGGAAAAGCATGAAGCTATTGTGGGCGGTAAAGGGTGATGGTGGCGAGTGGTGAGGGGATGGGGAAATGAGGGGCTTCTGAAGATCCTAAAACATGAATATAGACGGATTAACGGTGTTTTGAGGGGGGCTAAGATGGGCCATTGAGGGGTTGAGGACGGCTGATCTGTCAGATTTTTTCTTACAACTATATAATATTAAGAAATATATGCTGTGTTTATATGTATACATATATAGGTTTTGGCATGTTCATATCTGTGTGCCTCCACGCTATTCTATTGAAAATGTCATCGGTAGACCGTCAGTGTACCACAGGTTTTTTTCGTGGAACTTGTTTCCCGCGCCCAGTTGGGTTTCGAAATTATGTTATTGGAATTTTATTTGTAGCCCGTCTGCGAGCCTCCATATTCCTGCGTAGATCTCACTTCCCCCATCTATTTGCATGGAAGTTTGTTTTTTTAGAAAACCCTGAAATAAGTTAATTACTCGATTTATGAAGAGAGCCATTAAATTAGATGGCTTAGTTGCTAGATAGTTATTTTTCAGAAAATAAAAACTATTTTAACCCACTAACCGACAAAACGGCATCGCGGGTACCTCCAACTTGGACTTTCATTCTTGTTGAGTATAGTGTAAACTGTTTTTCGACAAGTACATACCCTACTATTTTTGGGGGTGCTCTTTCGAATGGTGCTACTTAAAAAATGAAAAAAGATGTTCTCTATTTTTGATCTTTTATTTTTGATAATACTAAAAGATTTTGATGAATTTCGAAGTTTTTGATGTTCCCCCAGTCAGAATAATAGATTTAAAAAAATGTATGTATGTATGTATGCATGTATGTATCCAAATTTTGTTTACAACATAACTCTTCAACGGATGGACATAATGAGCCGAAATTTTGCATGCATCTTAGGTATGTCCTAACTTAGAATTGATAAAATTTTGGAGTCAAATGCATGAATTTAAAGCCTTATTTGGATTAAGTAGCAATTGGAAATTTTTTTTTTTTAAATAATTATTTTCTTTAATGTGTTCCAAAGATACGGTAAGTAGTTTTTTACTTAAAATTGAGGATTTGAAGAAGTAGCTACTTTTTCGAAAAATAATCTAATTATATAAATTGTAAATAACTTTTTTTGGCATTTTATCTTAAAGATACATATAACATACACAAATATTCTTGAAATACGCTTAATTCACTCTCTATCCATGTCTTGTAAGACTATTTGAAACATTTTTGAGTCGAGAATACTGATTAGAAGATTCCACCAACTTTGAACAAAATAGTACTTCTCGGTATTAGGCCTAAAGTAACATTTTACGGAGGAGTAATGAAGACTATTTTTTGTTATACGTCTCCGTAAAGTCATACTTTAATGAATTAAAAAATTGCTTTCGCAATTTATTTTTATAATCAATACATGAACCATTTTTTACATAATGTTTTATAATTTTAGTATATTTCATCGGGTGGGAAGGAGAAGGTTCTATCTCAACGAAGCACGTGAAAAAGTCCTATCTCAGTTGAGCGCGTATGAAGGTTCCATCTTGGCGAAGCACGGTAAGAGGTGATATCTCAGTTGTGCGCGTAAGAAGGTTCCATCCGGGGGAAGTGCGTGAAAAGGTCCTATCTCAGTCAAGCACGTAAGAAGACGCCATCTCGTATCTCTTATAGCAGCGAGATGGCACCTTCTTACGCGCTCGTCTGGAATAGGACCTTTACACGCGCTTGACCGACATAGAATCTTCTTCCCACCCGATGATCATTCTTGTTATAAATTTATGTGATGAATTTATTTATTCAACATATACCCACTCGCATACAATCATGTATGAAATAATTTGTGAATTTTACTTTTGACTTACAGCTTTGTATTTTTAATTTGAAATTTAACAATTACGATTTTTTCCCCATAAATGTTTTTAAATATAATTTTATATATACTTTTGAATAATGTATTTCTGCAAAATCAAATATGCAGAAAGAATGCAATTTTATATTAAAATATACATTTACAAAAATGATTTGATGTAATTTAACTATTCTCTTTGATAAAGCATTCTGGTGATTTTACGCAAATAATGAAATCCGGAATCATTATCGAATAGCGGATTCAAGAGATCGGTTGGTACGCGTTTCTCACTGAGCATGCTCTGCTGATGATCATCTGGGGCTTCGAAAGCCGCGAGGTAATGGCCTACGAACACTTGGGCAGAGCTGGCGCACGTAGCCGGAGCAGTATGACTAGATTGTGGCGATTAATCGCCACTTTTACATGCTTAGTATTACTATATATATATATAGTAGGGGGGTACCCCCTACTCGCTCCGCTCGTTAACCCCCGACGTTGAATATCAACGATTTGATTTGAAATTTCAAAGCATCCTACGAAAATTAATGTACTCATTAATATTTTATTTTATAAAAAAATTATTATTTTAAAATAAATTATTTGAATTAATTATTTTATTTTATAAAAAAATTATTTTATTTACAAATAGTGTTGTTAGTTAAAGAACTTAATTATAAAAGGAAACTTAAATAATGTAATAACCTTTTTGGGACATTATAAAACGCGGTGAAACATTAAACAATGCATATACATTGTTAATTTAAAAATGAATGTGTTGCCTATCTTTTCCATGCCACCCAGGAGGTAGATAGACAGGCGCGTTTTTTAGAGGTATCCCTTTCTATAATAATTTTACATACCAAGGTCTCATAAAATTATTACAAAAAGGCCTCTCTCTCTCTCTCTCTCTCCCATAAGTAAATGGAAGAGATGCCAACTTGATTAGTGCCCCAGTGATAGGCACGAGGTAAGAAGATGAAAGCGAGGTCAAGGCCTCGCTCTCTGCAATCAGCTCGCCACGAGGTACCATCTCTCGGCATCAGCTACTGCAATTTTCATCGGTCACACTCAACTTATATTCACTGGCTCTACTCATTGACATCGGACACGCTCACCTGCACTTCTCACCATCGTTCACGCATCAACTCAAAGTGCATCGACGATTAGTAGAATCGCTTCGGCTGCAAGGTAGCAAAACTCACGCCACGAGAGGTTAGGTTACCAACCACGTGTTGGCACAGGAGCTGCATTACCATTTGATTGTCAGTATTCTCACATGCATCAAATCATCAACATTTGTTTGCTATTTTGTATTTAATCAGCTTCATTGTACGTGAACCGAGGAGAAAGTTTTTGACAAAACTCCACATTCAACAGCGGCCAAACTGATCTCTAATACAGCAACAAACTCATATCTCAACAGGTCAGTTATCTCTAGTGAGAGATTTCTATTCAATTCAACACCATGATTATTAATTATAACTCACGTTGCGTACACATAACAAGATGTCAAAACTCAACTATTTAATTATTGAACACTCAAAATTTTCATAAAACTCAGATTGTAATTCTCTTGTAAGTCTAGCGTTAACATTGTAATACTAAACATTTTCCTTCTAGTATTTACACAAATTGATTGAAATAATATTAAATTGTTAAACTCAAGTTAGCTTAAACTAAGATTGTTAATGAAATAAGTAATTATTGTACAGATATACTGAACCTAAAATTGTAAGAATTGTAATTATTGTGCGCTATTATGTTTTATACAATATACAATGAATTTAACTTATGTGTGTTGTCTCAGTTTATTTCAACACCCACAGCATGTACTCATATAGTTAATTAAGGTTTACTCAAACAATTCATAATATGCACATATATATATATATATATATATATATATATATATATATATATATATATATATATATATATATATATATATATATATATATATATATATATATATATATAATTCTCTTATTATTTTTTATTGTCTTCAAAATTTTGTTAAACGGATTAGGCTTTTTTTGATAATTTTACACAATCATGGTATATAAAATTATTACAGAAAGGGATACCTCTAAAAAACGCGCCTTTCTATCTACCTCCTGGGTGGCGTGGAAAAGATAGACTTTTTATATCTTTCTAAACTTATAAAAGATTTTTACCACTGTCATCAGCCCCTTTTTAATTTCATAAACCCTCCTTAAAATAAGGTTCAAGTAAAATAATTCCAACTCGTTAATTCTTTCTGTCTCCACGTCTCTGTCTCTATGTCTCTGTCTTTACGTCTCTGTCTCCACATCTCTGTCTCCTCATTTCTGTCTCTACGTCTCTGTCTCTACATCTTTGTCTCTATGTCTCTGTCTCTACGTCTTTGTCTCTATGACTCTGCCTCTACTTTTTGTCTCTACGTCTATGTTTCTCCATTTCTGTCTCTCTGACTCGGTTTTTACGTCTCTGTCTCTACGTCTCTGTCTCTACGTTTCTGTTTCTACGTCTCTGTCTCTCTGACTCGGTCTCTACGTCTCTGACTCAGTCTCTACGTCATTGTGTCTACGCCTCTTTCTCTACGTCTCTGTCTGTACGTTTCTGTTTCTAACTCAGTCTCTACGTGTCTGTGTGTAAGCCTCTGTCTCTATCTATCGTTCTTTGACTTTACGTTTCTGTCTCTACGTCTCTGTCTCTATGTCTATGTCTCTACGCCTCTGTCTCTACGTTTCAGACTCAGTCTCTACGTCTTTGTGCCTACGCCTCTTTCTCCACGTCTCTGTCTGTACATCTCTGTCTCTGACTCAGTCTCTACGTGTCTGTGTGTACGCCTCTGTCTCTATCTATCGGTCTTTGACTTTACGTTTCTGTCTTCACGTCTTTGTCTCTATGTCTATGTCTCTACGCCTCTGGCTTTACTTTCTGTGTCTACGTCTCTGTCTCTACGTCTCTGTCTCACCGACTCTGTTTTTACGTCTCTACTTGGAGGCCATTGAGGGGAGCCATTGAGGGGGGGCATTGAGGGGGCATTGAGGGGGGAATGAGGGGGGCGATTGAGGGGGGCAAAGAGGGGTGAGGGGCGAGGGGGAAAGGGGAATTGAGGGGCCTTTGAAGATTCTAAAACTCATAGATAGAGACGGATTTCAACGGTGTATTGGGGGGGGGGGGGGTTGAGGGGGGTCAAGGGGAGACGGGGAGTGGCGAGGAGGAGCGAGGGGGGCTGATCGGTCAGAATTTTTGAACCAACTATATGGTATAGAGAGATATATATATATTGTTTACCTGGCACACTGAGCCGGAGTGGGAGATCAATCGCTATTCGTCCCTTACTGAGCGCGCTCTGCCGGCCGATGTCTTTAAGCGATTTAATTTCATAGCTGTCAGGAAATAAATTCTTACTTATCAAACCACCGTTACGTGAAAAGTACTTCTCTACTCTATATTTTTTTCAGTATAGCCACCGGCGGATCACCATCGCGGAACCAAGCGTGGGGATTTTGCAGTAACGATCATCCGCGCCGTGTTTGTGCCGTTATTTTGTAGGGTCCCATGAGTGCCTTTTTGCCCGTGTAAATTGTCATTTAACCTTTAGAGGGCCGGGATTTTGAGAAGGAAATTCACCTAAAAAAATTGGGACAAAAGGTATCTTATATCATTGATTGAACGTAGACAAAGTGTCGATAAGGGGGTGTGCCATTTTAGTGATTTTCCGGCTCTCTAAAGGTTAAGCTATTAGGTGTAGAAAAAAGTTCTATCCGTTTGTAATAGATGGCGCTGTCTTGGAAACAGATGCTTACTGGTTTCATATCTGTATACTAGTGTATACTGCAGATCCTGTTCTTCAAATAGACTGCGTATGCAAGTATTCATTGCGAATATAATTCTGCCTTTAACATATATAAAAATGGAAGTAGATACTGTGCATATGCTTACTTTACGAATTACATCAAGGTAAAACTGCCGCTGAAGCTCATAAATCGATCGATGCTACTTATGGAGAAAAAGTTATTGATGAGAGTACATGTCGCAGATGGTTTCGAAAATTTAAAGACGGAGATTTTGACTTGAGCGACAAACCACGATGTGCTAGGCTTCAAAAGATGAGTGATGAGAAATTGCAGGAGCTACTGGATGAAGACTCGGAACAAATGCAACATTAGCTCGCTAAAAAAATAGGCGTTATCCAACAAGCTAGTTCCGAGAGGTTACGTGCGTTAGGAAAAATTCAAAAATGTGGAAAATGGGTTCCTCATGAATTGACCGAGGAGCAACGTGAAAGGCGAGTTGAGACGTATCTCTCATTGCTTTCAAGACAAAAAAAGAAGAGCTTTCTGTGGAAATTAGTGACTGGTGATGAAAAGTGGATCTATTACGAGAATTCTAAACGTCAAAAACATTAAATAGATCCAGGACAGCCCACAACATCCACATCAAAACGTAACGTCTTTGGAAATAAGTTGCTGCTCTGTGTTTGGTGGGACGAATGGGGCGTGCTATATTACGAGCTTCTCAATTCCGGACAAACTGTTACTGGTGAACGATACTCTTCTCAATTAAACCGTTCAGTGGAAAAAATCCAAGAAAAGAGGCCGTATTCTGGGCATGGGCGAAGACCAGTAATTTTGCAGCATGATAAGGCTAGGCCACACAGAAGTTCCACGGTCCGTCAAACCATAGAAGAATCACAATGGGAAATTTTACCGCATCCGGCGAATTCTTCTGACATTGCACCATGCGATTACTACCTTTTTCGCTCATTACAAAACAGCTTAGCAGAGCAACATTTTCAGAATGAAGATGAAGTACAACAAATGGTTGATGATTTCATAAAGTCAAAAGATGAAGCATTTTTTCGCCACGGAATACATCAGCTGCCTAGGCGTTGGCAAAGGGTGGTAGAAGCCGCCTGTGCCTATATTGATTAAACTTTGTGTTTTGTTTGAGTTTTTTAAATAAAAAAAAAGTTGCTGAAAACGGGTAGAATTTATTTGTACCCCTAATAAATAGGATTTTGTACCTTATTGCCCATTCAATTTTGCCTGGATAAACTTCGTCTCCGTTCCTGCGTATAAGGTTTCAGTACTTATTGTAATAGATGTGCGATCTTACCTTGTTATGGCAGCAGACAGCTCCAGGATGTCTTCATGCCTGCCTGTCTACATTTTTCATATTAAATTTAGAATCATTGTCATACCTATTGCCTCGCGAAGGATTCTAATTCATAACTTTGATAACGCGTGACCCCGGACGAATATTTGTAAAGATGAATTTTTTGGATACATATTTTTGTATATTAACAGAGTAATTGCCGTGCCATCATAATTATGCTTATCTAAGGAACCTATACGAGGTACCCATTGCTCAGTGTAGCTAACATATTTTCTTTGATTTATAATCTACAATTATAAATACAAAATTATCTTTTATGAAATTCAACTGATATTTATTTTGTAAACAATTTGATTATGTATTGCTTAGGAAGGTAGATAGTAAATTTTACGTCATTATTGCCTATAGCATTAAAGACTCAGTATTATTCAATTATTGATTTGTGATTACTTCATCTATGTCTCTGCATGTTTGTTTTATGCACTGACAGATTTTTCGGGTTAGCTGCTGAACATAGTATGGGCAGCAACTCTACTTTATGTTTTGAGCGGCAGCTTCCCAAATTTTTCTAGCGCTGCTGCACAAAAACGCGATACAAATGCGTATGCCACGATTTACGTACTACCGCAGCGTCAGACTAAAGCAACTGCCGTATAATTTTTGAGCAGGAGCTCTCCAAAATTTTTGCGCAGTATCCGTGCCGGCCAGTGCAACAACGGTTCGAAGAATCTCTCACAAGGAAGGTACCCCAAGTGTAAGTCGCCGATTTGGACGATATTGCAATATGTTGTAGTACATTAAAAAATAAGAGACACGTCTTTTTTTTACGTGCTGATAGACACTATAAGGGGGTGAAATCTACCCCTAAAGTTCACCCTCAAAAACAGTTTTTTTCAAATATTTCAAAAACGAATAAAGCTAGTTTAATGAAACCGACGCCAAAAGTTGTAGAATAAAAAAGCCTTCAAAACAGCATTACTTTCAATTTTAAGGGTAGCAACCCCTATTTTTTTTTCAAGAAAACTAAGCTTTTCTCATCAATTTTCAGCTATAAAAATTACAATAAATTATATATCGCCTCAAAACAGATTTCATTTAAAAGAAAATTAAAAAATAAAGTTGACCTGTCTCATGGTTTTGGCCAAAATTATTTTTTAGGGGGTAACCACCCCTTATTTATATTTTGTTCATTATTTCAGAAATAAATAAAGGCATCTTAACAAAACCAACCCTAAAAATTTTAAAATAAGAAAGGCTTCAAAACAGCATTATTTTCAATTTTAAGGGTAGCAACCCCTATTTTTTTTTTCTAGAAAACTAAGCTTTTTTCATCATTTTTCAGCTATAAAAATTATAATAAATTATATATCGCTTTAAAACTGATTCCATTTAAAAGAAAATTAAAAAATAAAGTTCACCTGTCCCGTGGTTTTAACCAAAATTAAAATTATTTTTTAGGGGTAACTACCCTTTATTTTTATTTTGTTCATTATTTCAGAAATAAATAAAGATACCTTAATAAAACTAAGGCTAAAAATCTTAAAATTAAAAAGGCCATAAATCTGCATAACTTTCAATTTTAAGGGTAGCAACCCCTATTTTTTTAAAGGAAATTCTTTATCAATTTTCAGCTATAAAAATTACAATAAATATATCTCTTTACAAACCATTCCATTGAAAAGATTGACCATAAAATTTTGACCAATAACACAGACAAACGCTATGTAATTTTAGCGCTTTCGGGCAATCCGAAATACTAATTTATCATTAATTTTGCAAAGTTAGTTTGGTTAAACTACTTGTTTAAACGGATTATTGTAAAGCTTTTTCGAAAAACTAATTTTGACTTGAATTCCACAAGAAAAGTAACATGTTTATTTAAACTTTTATATGTTGTAGTGAATCAAAAAATGAAAAATATTTATATTTTTTATCTGTGAATAATACATTTTAAAGGGGTGCAAATCATCCCCGGAAGTTCATTATGTTCTTACTTCCCTTTATTATATTTATAGAATTTGTAGCTAATGGCCGTACTACCAAGGTGTTTTTTATAAGTAAAACAATTATTTACAACGTTTCGGACATTTTATTACGTCCCTCTTCAGGTTCTAAATACAACAATTATACAATTATTTTCTACAATTCACAATAACTTAATTTCGCATTAATAAATAAAACTTACATTTAAAACGTATTGTCAGATTCTTTTACGGAAAGTAATCCGTTCGTCACTGCTTACAATTCGGATTTTTCATCGTATTTATACAGATGTTACGCATATATGTGTGTGTATAAGAAGCGCGTACAGTGGTGGGGATGCAATAGACGATTTTCGAAGCGACACAGCGGGTGTGCTATCAGGAGAGTATGTCTAAGTAGAGGGGGGACCCCAACCAATGTTACAAAATTCTCGACAACGAGCAATCCTACGACACCGTGGGCGTGCGTGGTAACTCTACCTCAGCATGTTCTCCTGTTCTCCTTCACTTGCTGCTTTCAGTATTTTCCTCTTATAAGCACATAAATTGACAATTATTTATTAGAGTGGTATATTCTTTTGGTAAACTATTAATTTCGAATTGTTTATTCATATATCTTGATTGTGTGTGTATGAATACAGCTTCCGAAAATAATCTTTTTCCTCTATTAATTTCTGTATCTAGAATTTCTACATTATTGAAATCTATTTTATGATTATTGTTTTTTGTGTGTAGATATAATGATGAATTATCATCTTTCCTAGTGTATTTTTTAGAGTGTTCATTAATTCGTACATTTAAACGTCTACCTGTCTGGCCAACGTACGAAGCCTCACAATCTTCGCAATTAATTTTATAAACAACATTCGCTTTATCACAGATTTTAGTATTATCTTTACCTAATTTAATAATATTATTGAGTTTATTCTTGGTACTATATATGATATTTGTATCGTGTTGTTTAAACAAAATAGTCATGGATCTTTCTAATTCTTTAACATATGGAAGTGTATACATTTAACCAACTTTACACCACAACGTCTGGCCAAGAATACGTTGTTATTACATATAATATTCCATGGATTTGAATACTGTTAAAAGACCAACTTGCACCATGGATTCAACATCTTTAACATTACAAACAAGTATGTTTTACAATTCACAAAAGGAATTATTAGCGCACTATCTAAGAACACGCATAGATATTAAAGTGAATTTAATCTTATATTTAATGTATAAAGTGTTTAATTTAGAGACAAAAAAGATTTTCCAAAAACTTTGTAATATATTACGTAAAGAAAGTTGTTATCGGGAGAGATTAAAATTTCTTATAAATTGTAAATACTTTGACGTTTTTCCAAAACACTTAGATTTCATTACACAAAATATTTCAAAAAACCATATGTATTCTAACAAGTGTAAAATGAAACAATACAATTTAATAACTAAAGTCAAAAAACAGCTTTTAAATACAGAAATTAGTGACATATACATACGTTTAGCTAGCATAAAAAAAGATATTACAAAAGTGAAAAAAACTTTGGAACATACCATCGATAATGATATCGTCATTCTTTTTGTTAATTATTATAATATAAAACTTAAATTTATTAATGTGCCTTTCAAACAAAAATTAGCAAAAAAATTAAATGATATCTATTACAAAAAATATAATAGTAATATAGACAGAGATAGATATAACGTTAATTTGAATAAAAGCAATGTCGAAAATCATAACACGCAGGTTATTGAACTGAGCGAAAATATACAAGAAAAGTGGTGTGTGAATGTCGCGGGCATTGAACTCCCGAAATATGTAATTGATGTGTTGAAACTTGGAGAGAAATTTAATTTTAATAACCGTTTTGACAACACACTAACATTGCAATATATAAAGAATTTTGAGATGTTCATAAATAATAATGATAATGATGAAACTGTTAAAACACTAAGGGGTACTTTTCTCAACCTATTAAAAAGACACTACAACAAAGAATTATCAAATGAAAACCATTTTGATAAACAGTTCAAAACAGATTTAATGAAAACAAAAGAATTTATAAAGCGAAATTCACAGTTACTTATCACTAGAGCTGATAAGGGAAATGCTACCGTTATAATTAAAAAATCTGATTATATAGAAAAAACTGAAGGCCTTTTTCAAGATAACAAGTATTATAAATTAGTCAAAACAAATCCTTTATCTGGTTTAGAAAGAAGAACTTATGAATTAATCAAATGGTTAAATAAGATTGACTTCTCGTTTACGGGAAAAAAGTTTGATTCTATTTTACAAAAGTCCAATATTGCAAAAGCATATGGATTGATAAAAATTCATAAGAATGGCTTTCCCATAAGACCGATAATCTCGGCTATAAATTCACCGCTTTACAACATCTCAAAATTCTTTACGAAGTTCTTATCAAATTATCAAACAATCTAAAACAACCAAATTCATATGTAGATAATAGTTTTAAACTAAGAGAACAAATAGATAATTTCCAAATCCCACCTGATTTTGTAATAATTAGCCTTGATGTAGTAAGTCTTTTTACCAATATTCCTGATTATTTAGTTTATAAAGCAATAGAAAAAAGATGGACACAGATATATAATAAAATTAATATGAATTGCACAGAGTTTTTACATATAATAAAATACATACTTAACAATAATTTTTTTCAATTTAATGGAAAATTTTACCAACAAATTTTCGGTTCAGCTATGGGTAATCCCATTAGCCCCATCTTGGCAGACATTGTCATGGAAGATTTGGAAATTCAAGCGTTAAATAATCTTAATACGAAACCTTTTTTTTATTTCCGTTACGTTGACGATATTATTTTATGTATAAAAAAAGACACGATTGATCATACTGTAAACACGTTTAATTCCTATGACCAAAACTTACAGTTCACTGTTGAACTACCACTTAATAACTGTATTAGTTTTCTTGACATCAAAATTATTGTCAATAATCAACAACGCATTATCACAGATTGGTACCATAAACAAACTTTTTCCGGAAGATATTTAAATTATTTATCCCAACATCCTCTTTGTAATAAAATTGCCATTATTTATAGTTTAGTTGACCGAGCATTTAAATTATCACACAACTCTTTTCACAATAAAAATATAAATTTTATCAAGGAACTTTTAAAACAGAATAATTATCCACCTGAATTATCAGAATTTCATATAAAAAAACGCCTAAATAAATTAAGAAATAGTAATAACAATCGATGCAATGAGAAAAATAAAAAAATGTTTATTACACTTCCATATGTTAAAGAATTAGAAAGATCCATGAATATTTTGTTTAAACAACACAATACAAATATCATATATAGTACCAAGAATAAACTCAATAATATTATTAAATTAGGTAAAGATAATACTAAAATCTGTGATAAAGCGAATGTTGTTTATAAAATTAATTGCGAAGATTGTGAGGCTTCGTACGTTGGCCAGACAGGTAGACGTTTAAATGTACGAATTAATGAACACTCTAAAAAATACACTAGGAAAGATGATAATTCATCATTATATCTACACACAAAAAACAATAATCATAAAATAGATTTCAATAATGTAGAAATTCTAGATACAGAAATTAATAGAGGAAAAAGATTATTTTCGGAAGCTGTATTCATACACACACAATCAAGATATATGAATAAACAATTCGAAATTAATAGTTTACCAAAAGAATATACCACTCTAATAAATAATTGTCAATTTATGTGCTTATAAGAGGAAAATACTGAAAGCAGCAAGTGAAGGAGAACAGGAGAACATGCTGAGGTAGAGTTACCACGCACGCCCACGGTGTCGTAGGATTGCTCGTTGTCGAGAATTTTGTAACATTGGTTGGGGTCCCCCCTCTACTTAGACATACTCTCCTGATAGCACACCCGCTGTGTCGCTTCGAAAATCGTCTATTGCATCCCTACCACTGTACGCGCTTCTTATACACACACATATATGCGTAACATCTGTATAAATACGATGAAAAATCCGAATTGTAAGCAGTGACGAACGGATTACTTTCCGTAAAAGAATCTGACAATACGTTTTAAATGTAAGTTTTATTTATTAATGCGAAATTAAGTTATTGTGAATTGTAGAAAATAATTGTATAATTGTTGTATTTAGAACCTGAAGAGGGACGTAATAAAATGTCCGAAACGTTGTAAATAATTGTTTTACTTATAAAAAACACCTTGGTAGTACGGCCATTAGCTACAAATTCTATAACTACACCAAAACCTACCATTGGCTACATTTAACCAACTTCCCTTTATTATATTTTGTGTATTATTATAAATACTTCGTCAAAGGCAATCGTACCGTTTTGATACGTGATAAATAAAGCATTAAAAAAAAATTAATGTGTGTGTGCGTGTGTGTACGTGGATGTCAGTGATTTTTATGCCGTAAATAAGAGTAATCGCTGATTGTGAATGAGAAAATAATATATTATTTTTATGTAATTATGAGGCGGATATTTATAGATTGGTGATTTAACTCGTAGTTTCATATATTGCTGGTAAACATTGTATTTATAAATCGGTAGAGTTCCAGTCGTGCAGTGTTGTTTTGTGAAAGGGGTTATTTCTAAAATATTGTGGCTGTAATATTGCATCAATTCATTTTTTTAAATGTCAGCAGCACTACAAAACTACAGGTAAATGTCTATTTATATATCAGATCTAATGCATTAATTGTAAGAATTTCGTATCTGTCTATAGGCTTTAATAAAATTATAACAGCTTTTCAAAATTATATTTTGCGTTATTTTTAATGAACATATTAGAAAGTATGCAATTCCGTACATTGTTAGATTTTTTGGAGATACATTTGACGTTATAGAGCACAAATAGTTTAAATTGATTTTTCTTTAATTTTAAAGATTTAAAAAATCCTGATTTATAAGTGCATAAAGTATTTTTAATATTTTTACCAAAATTAAAAAATGTATCAAAATATACTTTATTGTGTATACTGTATTGTTTACTTTCTGTTATTAACAAAATTATAGACTCCTGATTCAATTTTTAGCCAAAATTGTATACGGTTCCTTTACTATTAGATGTTTTACAAATAATAAATTTTACATACAAATAATAATTTTAAATAACTAAATCTTAATTTTAATAAATCTAAAGTAACAGGCATTGTGCAATACATCTTATCGATTACTGTTTTCAAATTAAAAAAAAAACTCGAGATTACCTTCTTTTCATTTTAATGAAGCGCTTTAGTAAAGAAATATACAGATACGATATTCTTAATAGATTCTTAACAGGATGACCCAAAGTATAAATATTTGTTTTATTTGTATGTGTCGCCTTTTTAAATGCAACATTATTATCTTGTGAAAATATGGTATTTTTTAATATTTAAACAAATATTTCCCGGTAAAAAGACATTGGTCGCA
This sequence comes from Torymus aiolomorphi, assembly GCA_036365515.1. Classification (NCBI taxonomy): domain Eukaryota; kingdom Metazoa; phylum Arthropoda; class Insecta; order Hymenoptera; family Torymidae; genus Torymus; species Torymus aiolomorphi. The sequence goes on along the minus strand of CM070874.1, from coordinate 171,155,057 downwards.
TGATGGAGTACATCAGTAAAAGCGTACAACGTACAACGTACAAAGCTTCCTCATTGAGAAATAGCTATGTTCTCGCAACATAGTAATGTAACGTTTAGAGGGGTGACGCATACAAATTAAAAAAATGTTTTTATTTTCAGCATTCTATATATGTGTGTTGTAAAGATACTATTTCTGTATGCAATTATTCTTATAAATGTTTCATTATTTTAGCACTCAAAATGAAAATTAATCCTCTGAATGTTATTAATTTGCTGCTTGCCTATTTCCAAACACTTGATATTGAAGATAGCCTTATAATATTAAAGAAATGGAAATAAAAGACCATTTCCAAATGATACTGTTAGATTTAATGGAATCGTCTAATAGCATAGATGTTATAATGGAAAAATCGTTGGATTTTCAAGAAGAATATAAAGAAACAGATGCACGTATTGTGGAAGATGTTGATTTACATACACTTCCTTACTATCCTGAATTACCTACGGATCCATTGATCCCGTACATTACGGGACATGAAGAACCATTGAGTTTTGAATGCGAAAAAAGGGCTGTAGAATATTGGAGAAGTGGAAAAACAAAAAAGAATTTATCGCTTAAAACAGTTCAAAATAGATTCAGGAAAGTCAGTTCTGAAACACAGTTACATACATCGCTGGGCTCACCAAATCAATCAAGGTGGAACTTACCGAGAAAAAATTGCAAGAATTTGCGATTTCACACTAGAAAATTTTAAAGCTGCTACTGAAGCTGGATTAATAATTCATGACAACGATTTAAGAAGATGGGCTCTACAAGCACGAAAATTAATCGGAAATGAGGACGTAAGATTTACAGCTTCAAAACATTGGCTTTCAAAATTTAAAAACACCCATAGAATTGTTTCTCGAAAAATTAATAAATTTATCACAAAAAAAGTATAGAAAATAGAAATGATTTGCATAAAAAAGAAGTAGAATTCGTAACAGAAGTCAAACAATTGATTAATCAAATAGGCGCTGACAATACATATAATTCAGACCAGTCTGGTTTTCAGTTGGAAATGCATTCTGGTCGATCTCTTGCTTTTGAAGGAGAAAAGAAATTACAGTGCCTTGTACAGTCGGTCACATCAACAACTCATAGCTATACTGTACAGCCGACAATTTCAGCCACAGGAAAGTTACTATCACCATTATTTTTAGTATTAAAGGAACGAAGCGGAGAATTTGAACCAATTGTCTCACAAAATTTGTTTGTGCCTACAAACGTATATGTTACATCCTCGACCTCTGGAAAACTTAATTCAGGTAAAATCACGTTCTATTAATTTCTAAAAATAAAACGTTAATTATTTCGGAAGACACATTTAAATAAAATCAAAATTTGTAGAACTCTTTAAGGCGTGGTTAAAAGAGGTATATTTTCCTCAAGTTGGACCTAGAAGCATGCTGCTAATTGATTCGTGGAGTGGTCATTGTCCAACGATTGTACAGGAAGTTACGCCACACGATAAAACGCGACATCTCAAAATGATACCTACAGGAACGACTGGAAACATACAGCCGTTAGATGTATATGGATTCCGCACATGGAGGAACTATTTTAAACATTTTTTAGACCATGTTTTGCTCATAGACGAAGACTTAAATTTACATTTGAGAAATAATATAATTAAATTACAGTCTTTGGTTCATAACCAATTTTCATCTCCACGATATCTATTTAAATATTCGTGGTATAAAAGTGGGTATCTTGTGAATCGAGCAGGAGATTTCGATGACCCCGTAAGTTTCAGTTTCGGAGATTCCCGTACAACGCATTGTGAGATCAATGGTTGTAATAATGTTGCAATTGTTAGATGTTCGTGGTGTAAAAAATCTTTATGCTTAAAACACTTTTTTGAAGAATATCATTATTGTACAACTTACAATCCATAATGCCTCGAGCTATTCGACAAACAATTACTTTTTTGAGAATACTTTAAATTTTTTGTAGTAATAGTAATAATAAAACTTGTGTTGTTAAAAACAAAAATCATATTTACATTAGTTATCATTTCATTCTGTATTTTTCTGCAACACGTAACTTTAATTTTTATTATTTTTTTGAAAAAAAATTAATCTCACTAAATTTTGATTATTTACGCAATTTTTTCAGAAAAAAATAATAAACACATTTACCCTTCCTGCTAGAAAAAGTTAGTAGAAGTCGATAAAAATCGATAAGTTTCACCATTGAAGTCAATAAAGTGTCTTAATTTCCTTAAAAAGAGAAAAATAGGGGTTCCTACCCTTAAAATTGAAAGTGATACAGATTTGTGGCCTTTTTAATTTTAAGATTTTTAGCGTTAGTTTTATTAAGGTAGTTACCCCCTAAAAAATAATTTTGGTTAAAACCACGGGACAAGTCAACTTTATTTTTTTAATTTTCTTTTAAATGGAATCGTTTTTGAGGCGATATATAATTTATTGTAATTTTTATAGCTGAAAATTGATGAAAAAAGCTTAGTTTTTAGAAAAAAAAAATAGGGGTTGCTACCCTTAAAATTGAAAATAATGCTGTTTTGAAGCCTTTCCTATTTTAAAATTTTTAGCGTTGGTTTTATTAAGGTATCTTTATTTCTGAAATAATGAACAAAATATAAATAAGGGGTAGTTACCCCCTAAAAAATAATTTTGGCCAAAACCACGAGACAGGTCAACTTTATTTTTTAATTTTCTTTTAAATGGAATCAGTTTTGAGGCGATATATAATTTATTGTAATTTTTATAGCTGAAAATTGATGAAAAAAGCTTAGTTTTCTTGAAAAAAAGAAATAGGGGTTGCTACCCTTAAAATTGAAAGTAATGCTATTTTGAAGGCTTTTTTATTCTACAACTTTTGGCGTCGGTTTCATTAAGCTAGCTTTATTCGTTTTTGGAATATTTGAAAAAAACTGTTTTTGAGGGTGAACTTTAGGGGTAGATTTCACCCCCTTAAAGTGTCTATCAGCACGTAAAAAAAATACTTGTCTCTTATTTTTTAATGTACTACAACATATTGCAATATCGTCGAAATCGGCGACTTACACTTGGGGTACCTTCCTTGTCAGTGTGTGTTCTAATCGAGATGACTCCTACCGTCGGAACTCGCTCCTCTCCAACTTTGTAAGCTCTAGAGCATAATTTTAACTCTCTTCTTATAGTATTCAATTTATATTAATGTTTGCCTCGAGAGGCATTGCTCATGCGCGTATATGCCTTTCCCATTACGACTTATTACTACCATAGTTAATTCGGCAGACTACTTTTAGTCTTCATCCTATTTGCCTTTTGTAGCAAACCATGATTATACTTATCCAACAAATATGACGGAAGAAATTAGTTGCTTCCCGCGTAGCTAAAATCTTCAACGTGTGGCACAGAACGGCATTTTGTTAACTACAAAATTATAAAAATTAAAAAGATAAATTTTTGTTTAAGTGCCTTTCAATGGAAAATTTCATTTTTGACTCAACAAATTTAAGGTTTAATAAATTTAATTTTTGTTTATAAGGAGTCGTGAGAATAAAAATTATTTTTGCATGATTGGAACATTTACAATATTTAAAAATTATTATATCGCATGCATATTTTGTTAAATTTAGTCGATGCTGTAAAATACGTATGGATAAAACGTGATACTCATACGCGCAGTAGACTTTCGCTTGGGGCGCGAAAGCAAGATTCACGCACGTTTCCACTGGGAGTATCCTCGTGCATGGAAAATTGTACCGTACGAGGACTCTCGTGGGGTGTGCGACAGAGAGAGAGAGAGAGAGAGAGAGAGAGAGAGAGATTCGCGCTCGCGAGTTTGTACGGTGCGGGATAATAATCGGCCTGGAGGGGATAATAACTCGATGCACCAGGCTAGGCCGCCAAGTCCGAAGAACAATGGACATCCACAAAGACCAGAGTACCAAAGGGGATTCAGCAATGAGGAAAGGGGAGGCTCTCTCAAACCCAATACTACAGGAAACCAACAGGAAAATGGCAAAGGGGGCAGGTAAACACGACCACATGCCCGCCCCCAGGTCTCACATCAGAGACCGAGCGTAACTCTGTCCAATCGTCTGAGAGAGAGAGAGAGAGAGAGAGAGAGAGAGAGAGAGAGAGAGAGAGAGAGAGAAAGAGAGCGAAGAAGTGTCCGCAATGCAAGCAAATGAAGTCGATCAAGAGGCTTGTTCGAGATGGTGGCTTCAAGTATGAGTAGCCGGCTACAGGCTACCGGCTATCTTCGACACAGGAGCTTCCTGGACTGGGATGAATTCCATCGGCTTACAGCTCGTGGCAGGCTGTGCAAAACAATTAATCCCAGCCAGTCACCTTAACAGTATGGGTGGCTACCGGGCAGAGCATAGCAGTGATTGGCTATGTGTATCTGCCCATGGTCGTGGCCGGCGTGTGCAAAGACGTGCTCACTGCAATCATGCCAGACCTAAGCACGAAGTGCTACTTAGGGGTTAACTTCATTAAGAAGTTTAGTTCCGTCTTAGATCCCACAGATAACACGTTGCATCTCAAGAATGACGATCCAAGCGTAAAGTTAGAAGTAGCCTCCATAACCGCCAACACCGTGCTCGTATCAGCTATAGGGTTCTCGAACCTAACGGAAGAACAGCGCAAAGAAGCGGAAGCCTTGGTAGCTCAACTAATAGGGAATATCCTGGCACCAATAGGGTGTATTTGGTGGGTCGAGCATGCAATAGACGTCAGCTCTACAAGATCCATTAAAGAAGTACTACCAAGTATCTCAGAAGCTCGAGGAAGAAATGCATAAACATGTGGAGGAAATGCTAGTCGCGGGTATGATAGAATCCTCGACAAGCGGCTGATCAAGTCCAGAGGCAATGCTACGCAAGTCAAACGGAAAGTTCCATTTCGGTGTGGACTTCAGAAAAGTGAACTCAACATCTGGGCCATACATGAAGAATATCTTACGCAAACTGCAGAAATCACGATGCATCTCAACGTTGGATTTAAGTAGTGCGTACCACCAAATACTACTAAACCCGGAATCCAAAGAGATTACGGCCTTCCAGAGGCTGATCGACAGTCATCGGCCCCGAACACGAACCTTTTGCTTACTTGCATCTCGACGACATAATAATAGTCACAGAGACATTCGAGGAGCATAAAGAAGTTCTAAAAAGAGTTCTCTACAGAATACAGGACGCGGGTCTCACAATAAATCGCGAGAAGAGCGTCTTCTGCAGCGACGGAGTTCAATATCTCAGAGCTATAGTAAATAGAGATGGTTTTAAGCCAGACCTCGAGAAAATGAAGGCTATCATGGAATATCCGGTGCCGAAAAACCTCCGTCAGCTGAGACTCTTCCTAGGACCGGCCTCGTGTTATAGAAAGTTCCTAGCAAACTTCGCCACAATTGCTGAACCATTGATAGTACTTCTCGAAGAAAGATCGAAAGTACGATTGGTCAGCAGCACAAGAAGATGCCTTCCAACAGCTAAAGCGCTAGTAGCTTCCACACCGATTCTCGACAGACCGGTATCTAACGCGCAGTCGTGGTGCAAACTGATGCGAGCGATACGGGCGTGGGAGCGGTGCTATACCAAATAATTGACGATGATGAAAGAGTCCTAGAGTTCGCTAGTCGAACTCTGAGCGCGGCCGAGAGGAACTATCGCGTAACGGAACGAGAATGCCTAGCCATTCTCGTGGCAATTGAAAAGTTCCGTCTGTATATAGAGGCCTACGACTTCAAGGTTATCACGGACCATAACACCTTCACGTAGCTCCGTGACCTCCAAAATGGGATCGGAAGATTAGCTTTGGAGTTTTAAAATCACAGTTTTATGGTCGAACACCGAAAGGGCTCGTTGAACAACGTCCCAGATGCTCTTTCGCTTATGTTCGAGGAAGAGGATTCAGCAGTCGCAGCGTTAGAGCTCGAACGCGATACAAGCGATCATTGGTAACTCAAGATCGTGAAAGAGGCTCAACTATGGCCACGAGACTTCTTCACGTTCAAGCTGGCGGAGGGAGACTGTACAAGTAGGAACCAAATGAAGTCATAGACGAATCTCTCGGTGACGACGATGCGTGGAATCTAGCGATCCCTTACGAAAAGAGACGCAAAGTACTAACAAGGAGACCATCCCAGCTCAGGAACATAGGTTTCGCCCAGCTTGGAAAAACTTATATTTTTATGAAAAAAATGAACCCCTGTATTTTCTTTTCCTCCATTGGGCCTTATTTCTCATGTTATAGGATTGTTGGGCTTTAAAAATGTTAAAATCCTCATATACTTGATTATAGAGTTTTGGGTTCGGACATAATATTTTTTAATGTTTCGAAGAGATTATGTAGAACATATATCTTTATATTTTAGTTCATATAATTTAAATATGTTCAGACAAAAACTAAAAATGTGTTCAATATGGTCATGGCTTTTTACATGCGTCTCCAAGAAACGCATGTAAATTGCCATAAACTCTCAATTTCTTGAAAATGTTACTCTTCGATACCTTACACATTATATTTACCAAAAGCCAAAAATATTTATTCCTCACTACGACACTAGAAATTCAAAAACATATTGGCATTCAATTAACACATGTATAAATATGAAAAACATGAGGAAACCTCAATATGCCAGCAGTGAGATAAAAATGCTAAAGAAGACACGAGGTTCCCTTTTTTCACAAAAATATATAATATCAGAAGGATTCCTCTAAAAATTCAACAAAAAAAAAAAAACAATCTTTAAGATTGCACAAATATAAAAATCCAATTCGTGGACATTTCCTTATACCTTTCATTACGTAAAGGTTTATTGCGTAGAATCTATTATAGAATTTAAGAACAAATAGCCATTACTATCTATTTTTGACGATTGCTACTGTAATCAATAGACCTATTTTCAGGTACGACGGCGGCCATGGACGGCATAGCTGCTCGTGAACCCTAATACAGTGTGCTTTCTAGTCACTCATCGCATTGTTATTCGTAACCAAACCTTCTCTCGGATACCGCCGCCTCCGTGGGTAAACGGCTACGCCGGTCGTTTTCATATCTGAGCAAAGCGGCTCTGCGCTTTACACTTCGAGCGCACGTATTAATCTCAGTGATCCAATTTGTTGGAAAGCGGAGTTCGCGTTCGAACTTCGCATTATTTTCGGAATTTCAGGTGCTGATCCCCGAGCTAGGGCATCGCTGGCCTGTAGTTTTTTGGGGAATTTCCCCTAGAAGCCATCCCGTTACTGGATGTAAAATTTGCTCCTTTTGCACTTCACAAATATTATTTAATTCACTATTTTTAAAAAACGAATCGCTGTATCTACGCTTTCTTCCTTTAGGCAGGCTATAATTAGTTCATCGTTGATCTTCTTGTAAATGTTTTTCGCCTGTATTGTTTTTTCATTAATTAAACAACGAGTTACAGAATGCTCTATATTTTTAATTGTTTCTTCTTCTGTTGTTTTTTTGATAACAATTTTCGGTACACGCTTTGTTTTAGGTTTGTCATTTTTCACTACTTCTGCATAAGTGCTTCTATTTAAATTACCTCTGCTATTTAGTTTCTGTATCAGCAAGTCAGTTTTGTCTGCTAATTCTTCATTAAGCTGCTTCAGAGTGTTATTTTTGTCGACCAATTCTGATATTAGTTTTTTAAGCAGTGTTGTTTCTATTCTGAAATTTTCTATGCCACCGTTTTCTTCAAGTATTGTTTCGTTGAAAGCTTTCTGAGTCTTTTCGTGAATTTTTTCTAGTAGTTCCTTTCTTATCATATGTTTCGCTTCGATTTTGATTTGCGCGATAGCAGTCCTAACCTTGTTACTCTCAAGCACATGGTCAAGTTTTGAGGTTAGGTCCATGTCCAAATGATCTTGACAAATTATGGATGTATCACTAAATATTTTTGAACCGTTAATGGGTTTAAAATATCCCACATAATAAGCTGCTTCACAAATTATACAAATTAACGCTTTTACTTTACTTTTTTGACAACACTTGTAGGATTTGTTGGAACTCCCATTGAGAGGCTCCGTTCCATCTGACGGAGCCATGTCATGTTCTGAGACTCTCTCTCATGTTATGCGGGTGGCTCTTCTTTTCACTCGGCGACTCTCCGTTCACCGCGCACCTCGTAGCACAGCCAACGAACTCGGAGTTTTCTTTACGTTTTCGCTTACTTCTTTCCCAAATGTCTGCAAAGCGACCAAAATCCGTCTGCGTTTTTAGAATAAAAATTCTTTGATTATTTTTCTATTCAAAGAAAGGTTTTTAAAATTTATTTCTGCTTTTTTTTGTAAGGGATTTTTATGTTTAAAGACCACATAACCTCAATCTCCCTCAACAGCCTATCTTAAAAACTCGTGTTTCAAGAATTATTTCCTCCAAAAAATGGGCGATGAAAAATACTGAACAAATTCATGTAATCTTCTTTTACGTCAAGGAATAACATATCAAAATTGTAAATTGTTTGCTGCTTTTATGCTAAAGGTAGGAAAGCCCTTAAGACAAAATGATAATGTGTAAAAACAATATTAAAAATTTTAATAACTTTGTGATGAGTTTCTGTTCTATTATTCTGCACTAAATCTGAAAAAACACATATACCTTTTACAAGTTTTTGTAATCTTTCTTCCAAAATAATAGCAATATCACTCTATTTCGTATTATGGTCTTGAAGCTCCTCTTTAATTCATTGAGATTGAGCATCGTTATTCATCTTCGAAATAGGGTCTTGTCCCACTTTATTCACATAAACAAAATTATTCTGATGAGACTTTAAATTGGATTCCAATTCTTCAAACCTTTTCTTTGTAACGGTGAAATTTTTCGACTCTGAGATTTCGATGATTTCCGAAATATTCGAGCTCCCTGACTCGAAATATGCCTATTTTAGAAAATGCTTATATCTGTGGATAGGTGGGTGAGTGTGTATCTCTATGTAATAAATTTTTCGGCACCATAATTCAAGACTGGAAAGAGATATTGAGTCCGCCTTGGTACGTACATGAAGCTTATTTTGAAGTTATGCAGGTTCAATTTATAGAAAAAGAAAAGAGTTTTCATAAAAAAAAAACATGAAAAAATCGAAAATTGCTTTTTTCACGCGGGTTTCAAAAATAGGTTTGAAGTATTTTTCTGAAAGATTTCCTATGCATTGATATTATTTTTATCCGGATCGGATAACATTAAGTCGGCTGAGAAAAATAAAGAAAACTATGAAAAAATTTAAAATAATTTTTTTGAGGCGAGGTTCAAAAATATATTGGAAGTCGGAGCAATTTCAAAAAGTACTTTTGATTTTAGATATATTTTTATATCTTTCGTCCAAATAGGATAACATTAAATCTGTTAAAAAAATAAAGACAAATATGAAAAAATCAAAAATAGTTTTTTTTAAGCGGGTTTCAAAAGTAGGTTTGTAGTAGGGGCATTTGAACAGTAATTTTTGATTTCCTACTCATTGATTTTTTCGTCCGAATCGTATAACATTAAGTCAGTTGAAAAAATTAAGAAGAATTTGAAAAAAAGGAAGTTATTATTTTGAGACGACGATCAAAAATATATTGAAAGTAGGAGCAATTTCAAAAAGTACTTTTGATTTCTTATAGATTAAAATTTTTTTCGTCCGAATCGGATAACATTAAGTCGGTTAACAAAAATAAAGAAAAATATGAATTAATCGTATATAATGTTTTTCTAACCTAGGTTGAAAAATAGGTTTGAAGTAGGACCAATTTTAAAAAGTACTTTGGATTTTCGTTCCATTTTTATTTCTTTCGTCCAAATCCGATAACATTTAGTCCGTTAAAAAAAATAAAGAAAAATACGAATTAATCCAAAATAGTTTTTCTTGATCGCGGTTTCAAAAATAGGTTCGAAGGAGGAGTATTTTCTGAAAGTACTTTTGATTATCTATCCACTAATATTTTTCGACCGAATCGACTAGCATTAAGTTGTTTGCAGAAAATAAAGAAAAATATGAATCAATCGTAAATAATTTTTTTGGAGACGCGGTTAAAAAATATATTGGAGGTAGAAGCATTTTCTTAATGTACTTTTGATTTCCTATCTATTGATATTTTTTTCGTCGGAAAAAACGGAAAATATCAAAAAATTAAAAATACTTTTTTCTGAGGCGAGATTCAAAAATAGGTTGAAAGTAGGAGCATTTTCTAAAAGTACTTTCCGTCTGAATCGGATCTGGTGATTAAGTTGGTTGAAAAAAAGAAAGAAAATGAAAGAGTCGATTTTAATTTTTTTCTATCCGAGGTTCAAGAATATGTTGGAAGTAGGAGAGTTTTCAGAACGTACTTTAATTTTTTAGCCATTTTTAAGTCTTTCGTCTCAATCGAATAAGATAAGTCGATTTAAAAAAAAAAGAATAATATGAAAAAATTTAAACTAATTTTTTTCGAGGCGAGATTCCAAAATAGGGTGGATGTATAGGAGCATTTTCTGAAATTACTTTTGATTTCCTATCCATTAACATGTTTTCATCTGTATCAGACAACATTAAGTCAGTTGACAATAATGAAGAAAAATATAAAACAATCGAAAACAATTTTTTTTGACACGGGTTTCGAAAATCTGTTTGAAGTAGGAGCATTTCCTGAAAATACTCTTGATTTCCTATCCATTGTAACGGGATGGCTAGTGGAGGAAAATCCCAACAAGCCACAGGCCAGCGATGCCCTAGAACACGGTGCCGCAGGTGTCAGACTAAAATGACTTGCCCGGGGATCTGCTCCTGGAATCCCGAAAACAACGAGAAGATCGTACACGAACTTCGCTTTCCAACTAATTGGATCGCTGAGTGAAAAGCGCGCGCTCGAAGAGTAAAGCGCGCGGCCGCTACACTCAGATATGAAAACGACCGGCGTAGTCGTTTTCCCGTGGAGGCGGCGGTATTCGGGAGAAGGACAGGTTGTAATGAACGACACGACGAGTAACTAGATATCACAGTATATTAAAATCAATAAGGATTACATGCACAACGCACGTGCTTATTAAAACAAATATAAGTTAGTTCGCGCGCGACCGTTAAGATTCAAACGCGCGAACGATATGGCGCGCGGCGAAGCTGCTAATTTCGCGCGCGGTGTTAAGGGGGTTTCACCCAAAACGCCTTTTCTTAGAAATTTCTCTCAATTTTGACCAGGTGTTGATAATACTATTGTCTATAAGATATTTCCATCTAAAAACTCCCAGCGGTTTAGTTCTCGAGATATTCAACATCAAAGTCGCGCATTTTAACACAGCGCCTTATGGAACGGCCCGCGCGAAATGAACGTTTTCGTCTGTAACACGAAAAGTTTTCTTAGCAATTTTTATAAAAACCGAAATCTTATTAATGACATCTATTAGAACAAGACATTCAAATCTGAGAAAGCCCAACGGCCTCGTTCGTGAGATACGTTAATTGAAAGTGCGGAATATCAGGTTAGATTTCACGCGCGCGTGAGACGCATGCATGGCAAGGGAAGAGAGAGCGGGAGCGCCGCTGGCGCGCAGGCCTGCTGCGCACACACAGACAGGCGTCTCTCGGTATCTGTGCTCAGTCCCGTAGCAAGCAACTCTTAACAAAAAGAGAGGGGGAGCGCATGCGAGAGCCTGTACGCGTCGCACGGGGCGCCGTGCTCTGTGGGTTCGGGCCTCGTTGGTGAGACCCCATTAAATTACGGCGGGCTGACATACACCCGCACGTACACGGCACAGAAAGCTTGTACGGGGCGATTTCCGTGCGAGCCTTTACAATAAACCCGCGAGAGGAGAGTAGAAAACTTACGTTAGGAAGGAGCAGCCGGTGCACTCGACTCTCTCTCGCACCCTGTCCCTCGCACCGCAGTTGCGCTCTCTCTCTCTCTCTCTTGCTCGCTGTATTGGGTCGGCAGGCGGGCTGGCTGCCGGCTCCTCGCTCGCTGTCTCTGTCTGCTCGTGGAACACGCGACGTGGTATCGCTCTCTCGCTCTCTTTCTTTCGCTCGCTCGGTAGTCGGCGCCTCCACTCTACACTCGTGCGGTCTAACAAAAAACGATATGACGGCGCGGACAAGTTAACTCACGAGAGACACGGAGGAGATGTTGCACGCGCGATGGCAGACACGAAGATGGCTGCCGTGACTCCTATAAAGCCGTAGCAGCTTTGCGGGTACGCGACGGGCGTATTACGCGTTGCGAGACCGTTCTAATCCGGTCAGGATGCTCGCGCGCTCGCGCCCCCGGTGAGCATGCCTGCTCGGCGCGGGTAATTCGAATCTCGAATTACCTAACTCACGCACGCGTTACACCCCCGCGCCAGACGCTGCTTAGGGGACCGCGAGCAGCTCCGCCATCCATGGCCGTCGTCATACCTGAAAATAAGGTTAATTCGGTGGAGCCATTCGGGAAGAAATTTGGGACAAGGGAAGTATAAAAAGCGGAGTCACCCATTATTTTTTTTTTTTTTTAAATTTTTATTAAAAAAAAAAACAAAAAAAAGAAACCCTTCGGGGCTTAGCCATCTTCAACTAGCCCGGGAGTAAGTCCGGCGCCCCTTGTGGCGAGCTTGGTTGGGGCAGTGCTTCGACTTCTTTACACCAAGCTCGGCACACATGAAGCACCGGAGAAGCATCTGTGCATTTAGCACCTCCCGGGCCACCTGCTCCTCTTCAAGCGCCCTTTGGAGGCGCTCCTCTTCTCGTAGGAGACGAGGCTGGGCCTCCTCTTTGGCCCGACGCGCCATCTCCTCCGCCTTTTCCCTGGCTCACCTGGCCTCTTTCATGCGCTCCTGCGCAGCCTGGAGGCCCTGGCTCTGCGGCGACCGCGAGCTCTTCTCGCCGGCCTTGGGCCATTCCGACCCATTTGCCGGCTTGCCGCTCGCCGGCCTCACCGGGCACTGGAGAAAATCCTGCAGTGCGGCCAGGGCTGTGTCATCCGCAGCGCGCGAGGACTTGCTGAGGTGCCGGGCCTCCTCAAGGGCCTGCTCCACCGGGACCCAGGCCGCACCAACTCCATCGGTCGGTGCTCCTTTTGGGGCCTGGGTCGGAACATGTCCTTCTTTTCCTTGTACGGCCCGAGCCGCGCCGGCGTCAACTTCCGGCGCACAATGATGGGCTCGAGCCGCCTCCTCTTCGGGAACTCGGCCAGCACCAATCGGCTCGACTGGTGCTTCTTCTGGCCGAGCCCCGCTCTTCTTCCGCTGCTCCTTCGGAGGATGAGGTCGCCGGAGCGGGGACGGGCCAACGCCTGCGTCGGTTGGTCCCGAAGATCCCCTTCTTGGTTCCGGCGCCTCTAACTCCTCTATTACAAGTGTGCAGGGCTCTTCCACTGGCGGTGGTGCCAGTGTCACCGCGTCTATGCCCTCCACTACCTGCTCCAGGAAGTCAATGACGGCGGGGTCAGGGTTGCACTGGATTAATCCAGCAATCACCTTCGCCGTCTCTGCTATTTCTGGAGTCAGACCCTGCATATTCTGCAACAGGCAAATTGACCCCGGAGATTGGTGAGACTGAGGATCGGAAAACACGGACGAACACGGGTTCGTACGGACGGCACAATTTCTGGACGACACACTTAGCGCTTTTTGGATGCTCGGGTTCGACGGGGGCTAATTGGCCCGACAGCAGTAGGTGCAGGATTCTTCTTTGAGCCCTTTGGCCTCCCTGGGCCTCGCTTGAACTCTGTTGGACCGACCACACGCGTAGATCGTCCGTCCCTCGCACACTTTCCTGGCCTAACTAATAGCGCGGTCTTACGAGGTGAACCGCGCCTCTTAGCCGTCGCCCGAGGCTGTACATTCCCCTAGCTAACTCTGTTGCCCGCTGGCACATTACGTTCGGCTGAAGAGTCCCTCGGTGGTAGCGACTGTGCTACTTCTTGATTACTTTTATCCAAGTAGTTCTTGGGCTCTTCTGCGGAGACGTATCGTTTGAGTTGCTGCGCATGGACCGGACGTATCGTTTGACCATCCTCACCTCGGATTTCATAGGTGTTTTCGCTTAGAATATTCACAATCGTGTAGGGCCCCGCGTACTTCGGCGCTAATTTGGCAGAAATCCCCTCAGCTGCTGAGGATAGTACCTTATTCTCTCTCCATACACGATCGCCTAGACAGAATTCTGGAGGTCGACGATGAGCGTCATAATATTTGGCTTGTCTCGTCTGCTCCGCTTATGCGTCGGCCGCCGCCCGAACGTGCAATTCGCGAAGCTTGTACATGCGCGCCACCCAATTATTTATCGCTTCTTGCTGCTCTTGCTCTTCGGCTAACCTTTCTTCCTCCCGCCTTAGTGTCTTCGGTGGATCAGGCTGTCGGCCGTAAATGAGCATGGCAGGACTTATCTTGGTAGAGCTGTGTTATGCCATATTATACGCGAACGCCAGCTCGTTCAGATGCTCATCCCAGGACCGGTGATTATCCTCAGCGTAAGACATGATCATGGTCTTCACCGTTCGGTTCACACGCTCGACGAGATTGGCTTGAGGGTGATATGGTGGTGTAAACGTCTGATGCACGTTTCTCTCCTTTAAGAATGCCTCTAATGGTGCATTCTTAAATTCAATCCCATTATCGGAGAGAAACCCCTTGGGGACTCCGAACCGCAGACATACTCATTCGTTGAGCCCTTTTATCACCGATTTGCCATCTGCCCTTTTTATCGGAATTACTTCGATCCAGCGTGTGAACAGGTCCTAGAAGATGAGAATGTATTCGTGGCCGTGCTTGGTTTTAGGGAGGGGTCCCATAATGTCGCTAGCCACGATTTGCCATGGACGTTCAGTAATGCGACGTCCCCTGAATCCTGCTGGAGCGCGCTGTTCGACTTTGCACTGCTGGCAAATTTGGCACTGGTTCACATATCTGGCCACATCTCGAGACATGTGTGGCCAATAATATTTCCGCCTTACTCTCTCTAGAGTTTTCTCGCGGCCCAAGTGCCCAGCAGTTGGAAAGTCATGGTCTTCTCTCAGTACTTCGCGTCGCTTTTTGTGAGGGACTGCTAACTTCCATGCATCGTCGTCGCCGAGAGATTCGTCTATGACTTCATTAGGGTTGTACTTGTACAGACTCCCCCCCCCCCCCCCCCGCCAGCTTGAACGTGGGGAAGTCTCGCGGCTGCTGTTGAACCTCTTCACGATCTTGAGGTACCAATGGTCGTTTGTATCGCTCTCGAGCTCTAACGCGGCGACCGCTGGCTCTTCTTCCTCGAACATCCGTGAAAGGGCATCTGCGACATTGTTCAACGAGCTCTTTCGATGTTCGACCGTGAAACTGTGGTTCTGCAGCTCCAAAGCCCACCTACCTGACCTGCCGGTCGGATTGTGGAGATCACGGAGCCACTTCAAGCTGCTATGGTCCGTGATAACCTTGAAGTCGTAGACCTCTATATACGGACGGAACTTTTTAATTGCCCAGAGAATTGGTAGACATTCTCGTTCAGTCACGCTATAATTCCTCTCGGCTGCGCTCGGAGTTCGACTCGCGAACGCTAGGACTCTTTCATCGCCGTTAATTATTTGGCATAGCACCGCTCCCAGACCTGTATCTCTCGCGTCAGTTTGCACCACGAACTGCGCGTTAGAAACCGGTCTGTGTAGAATCGGTGCAGAAGGTACTAGCGCTTTTAGTTTTTGGAAGGCCTCTGCTTGTGCCGTTGACCACTCTTATTTCCGATCCTTTATCGTTAATTCGGTCAGTGGTTGAGCAATTGTGGCGAAGTTCGATAAAAACTTTCTATACCACGAGGCCATTCCTAAGAAGCGTCTCAGCTCATGGAGGTTTTTCGGTACCGGACACTCCATAATGGGCTTTATTTTCTCGGGGTCTGGCTTAAAACCATCTCTATTTACTATGACCCCGAGATATTGGACCTCATCACGACAGAAGACGCTCTTCTCGCGATTTATTGTGAGGCCCGCGTCTTGTATCCTGTCCAGAACTCTTTTTAGAACCTCTTTATACTCCTCGAATGTCTCTGTGACTATTATTATATCGTCGAGATACGAGTAAGCAAAAGGTTCGAGTTCAGGGCCGATGACTTTGTCAATCAGCCTCTGGAAGGACGCTCCGCCATACGAAAGACCGTAGGGCATTCTCGTAAATTGGAAAAGCCCTTTGCCTGGCACGGTGAAGGCCGTAGTCTCTTTGGACTCCGGACTAAGTGGTATCTGGTGGTACGCACTGCTTAAATCCAACGTGGAGATGTATCACGCTTTCTGCAGTTTGCGCAAGATACTTTCCATGTATGGTAACGGGTACGCGTCTGGCCTTGACGCTGCGTTCACTTTTCTGAAGTCCACGCAGAAACGGAACTTCCCGTTGGACTTGCGTACCATTACCACTGGACTTGACCAGCCACATGTCGAGGGTTCTATTATTCCCGCAACTAGCATTTCCTCCACCTGTTTGTGCATCTCTTCCTCGAGTTTCTGAGATACAGGGTAGTACTTCTATTTAATGGGTCTTGTAGATCCGACGTCTATTGCATGCTCGATCCACGAAGTACACCCTAGTGGTGCCAGGCTGCTACCGATCAGCTGAGCTACTAAAGCATCTAGCTCTTTGCGCTGTTCTTCTGTTGGTTCCGCCAACCTTATAGCTGATACGGAAACGGTGTTGTTTGCAGTTATGGCGGCTACTTCTAACTTTACGCTTGCATCGTCATCCTTGAGGTGCAGCGTGTTATCTGTGGGGTCTAAGACAGCGCTAAACTTCTTAATGAAGTTTACCCCCAAGTAGCACTCCGTATCTAGATCTGGCATTATTGCGCCGCGCACTTCTTTGCACACGCCAGCCACGACCATGGGCAGATACACATAGCCAACCACTGCTAAGCTTTGCCTGTTTGCCATCCGTGCCGTTAGGCCGCTGGCTGGGATTAACTCTTTTCCACAGACCGTAGCGAGCTGTAGGCCTATAGAATTCATCCCAGTCCAGGAAGCTCCTGTATCGAAGAGTGCTCGTAGCCTGAAACCAGCTACACCTACTTGAAGCCACCATCGCGAGCAAGTTTCTTGGTTGACTTCATTCGGTTGAATCACGAGCACTTCTTCGCTCTCCGCTCCAGACGATTGGACCGAGTTACCCTCGGTTTCTGATGAGAGAGCTGGGGGCGGGTATGTGGTCGTTTTTACCTGCCCCCTGGCCGTTTCCCTGTTGGTTTCCGGCAGCATTGGGCTTGTTGCCTCCCTTTTGCCCATATCCGGGTTACCTTCGGTACTCTTGCCTTTGTGGAGGTCCGTTATTTCTTGGACTTTGCGGCCTAGCCTGGTGGGTCGAGCTACTACCCCCACTAGGCTGGTTTGTAATTTACCCGCCCTCCCGCCGCCTATTTTCCCAGTTACCCTTCTTCTTAGGTTTTCTGGTTGGCGGAGGGCTAGGCTTTTGCCCCTTGTTCTCGTCAGTGCCATTCTTTGTCAAGGCCGATAAGCATTCGGCCATGACCCGACGGAACATAGCCTCGAGGCTCTCTCGAGGCTCGTGCTGTCGGTGCCCCATCGCCGCCACGCTTGGATTTTGCTTTTCCCGCTGATCCGTGGACGGCTCAGTTGGCACGTAGGCAAATTCTGGCATGTACGTGCGTTCGGGCGGTGGTGGCGAGTGATACACCTTATCTGCCGCGAGCGCTAATTCGGCTTCCCGGGCCAGGTCCAGGAGCCCTCGGTAATCCGTAATTTGATTTCGCATTACCATCTTTTGCAGATCTGGCCGCAAGTTCCGGTGCAACATGTCTTACTGTTGAGCAATGCTAGGCACCGGAACCAACTTTAGGATCATGGCTTGTAGATTTACCACGTAATCACGCGTAAGTTCATTTCTGCCTTGAGTCCTCGCGTTTATTTCCGCCATAACGCGCTGCTGATATCCCCTGTCCCCGCCATACATGTGCATTATGGCCTCTATGAAATCTGGCCACGATCGCCATGTGTGGCGGTTACTCCGATACCAGGTGGCTGCTACCCCAGTTAGGAGGTCTGACAACGACGAAAGCACCTCGTCATGTGTCAGATTAACTAGAGTTCTGCATTCCTCTATTCTCGTTTGGAATAACTCGACGCTCTGCTCCTTTGAGGACCCCGAGAACCTGATGTGCCATTTTCGGACTATCTGGCCCACATCACGGTTCGTCTGCTGAGGCAAATACGTATGCCTCTCAGACGGGTCCTGATTCGCCTCATTCCTAGTCTGGCGCTGGGAAGAATTTCTAGTATTATTCCTCCCAGCCTCTGTTGGGGACTGGAGACTCGGGCTACTGCTGTTAAACTCCGCATACGTGAACGTGTCTTGGAAGTTCACATGCGATGATCGTCGTCTACGGCCCGAGCTTGGGGGTTGGACTCCCTCCAATTGCGTACTTGAGGTTGGATGTCGAGCTCCTTGAAGTATTCGTACATTCTCTTTAAGCTCTTCAACCTCTTCGACGAGTGTTTTGGTCACCGCCAGTAGCTGCTCCGATAATATATTGTCTCCAACTGCTATCCCGGCGGTTCGCGACTCACGCTGTCGAGGCCACTCCAAGTTTTGCGGCTGTGGCGGACTTTGCGATTGCTGCCAGAACCCTTGCTGCCCATTTCGTGGCAACAACGACTCTTCTTCGTAGTTGCGCTGGTATCGTCGTTGCCTGCGCTGCTCCTCCAGGAGCACTTGCTGCCGCTGCTGTTGCTTCTGCTGTTGTTGCTGTTGCTGCCGTCACTGCTGCTCCAACTGCTGTTGCTGCATTTGCTGCTGCTGTATTTGCAACTGCTGCATTTGCTGCTGCTGCATTCGCTGCTGCTGCAGTTGTTGCTGTTGGAGCTGTTGGTGTTGAAGCTGTCCCTCAGCTTCGGCTAAAGATGTCCCGGTGGGTGCTGCAGAGCTCAATATCTCTGCCCCGGAACCCTCCTGGCCGTTTGCCTCTTCCGCTGGCTCCACCCCTGCATTGTGTGCTTGTTGTGGAGCGTTCATCCTCCGAGACTCCGAGAGTTTTTGCATCACTATCGGGTCACCAAGGAGCGTTATGAACGGTTGCGGGTGGTCTGGGTCAGTATTGGGATCCACAATAGTCGACCCAAACTTGTTCATCAACGTTAAGTCGATGAACGCTCTTCGGGACTGCTCGCGTTTAGCAAACGCTTGCTGCTCCGACAGCTCCGGCTCTGGCACGAAATCGGCGGCACTATAATCGCCCATAAGCCACTTGATCGCTGTCGGCATATTTACTGACTGCAGATCTGACTGCTGTAGACCAAGGGCTTGCATGGCCTCGTTTATTTCCTCTTCGGGCTGTGTATAGGCCTAATTGAGTATCGCAGATTCCGCAAATTGCGATAATCGGGCCATGGTTTCAATTGGCTGTGCGCTTCCCCAAGAACTTATTTTACTAGCGCCAGTAGTATCTGTATTGATGGCAGAGAGAGTTTGCCTATTCAACCCGTGAGCTAGCTTTTTCAACGCGAACCCGGGTTATTTTCTAAGAGCTACGGCGGTTGCTCTTAACCTCGATAAGGCACGAGGGATTCCCGTATGCGGCTCTAAAAAAACAAAAGCTGTTTTTGTAATTAATTACTATTTGTAATTAATTACGCTCAACTACTCGCACTTGTAATATTAAAATAAATATATGTGAAAAAAAATATATATATATGTGTCAAAACGGACAATATCACAAAAAAACACAAAAAAATAAATACAATTTTCACCTAAAAAAATAAAAAACAATTTTAAAGTTCGAGGGGATTTTTGCGCTCGAGTTTTTACTCGGCACAGTCAACTTTTTGTTCCGAGAGTGCCTGCCGACTTTCTCTCGATTTTCTACTAACAGCACGAGAAAAGAAAAAAAATTTTATTTTTCGTCCACTAAAAAATAATTCGTATCGAAAATACGAGAGGAGAAAAAAAAATTTTCGAGTCGAGAAAAAAATTAATAAAAAAAAAATTAATTATCGCTTAAAAAAAAAATTTTTTTCGTTAAAAAATAATAATTGTTATTAAAAAATTTTAATTGTTAAAAATAATTACCTAACGCACAAATATTTCGCGATCAAGATCTCTCCTCGTCGGCACTCTAGGTTGAGTGTTATTGGCTATCGCTCGCCTAACCTCTCAACCGCACTCTCGCAACAGCACGGCTGTGTCATGCACACGCACACACGCGCCTACGAGCTGCGGCACGAAGAGCCTTTCTTTGCAGCTTATGCTCAGCTACGCTGCTGAGCTTCTTCGCGCCAAGCTTCGCCGCGTATCACGTACGCGCCGCGGGTCCTTCTCCACCCCCAAAACGTTGTGGCGCCAGTTGTAATGGGATGGCTAGTGGGGGAAAATCCCAACAATCCACAGGCCAGCGATGCCCTAGAACACGGTGCCGCGGGTGTCAGACTAAAATGACTTGCCCGGGGATCTGCTCCTGGAATCCCGAAAACAACGCGAAGATCGTACACGAACTTCGCTTTCCAACTAATTGGATCGCTGAGTGAAAAGCGCGCGCTCGAAGAGTAAAGCGCGCGGCCGCTATACTCAGATATGAAAACGATCGGCGGAGTCGTTTTCCCGCGGAGGCGGCGGTATCCGGGAGAAGGACAGGTTGTAATGAACAACACGACGAGTAACTAGATATCACAGTATATTAAAATCAATAAGGATTACATGCACAAGGCACGTGCTTATTAAAACAAATATGAGTTAGTTCGCGCGCGACCGTTAAGATTCAAACGCGCGAACGATACGACGCGCGGCTTCTGCTAATTTCGCGCGCGGTGTTAAAGTACGGCGGTCTGACACACACCCGCACGTACACGGCACAGAAAGCTTGCACGGGGCGATTTCCGTGCGAGCCTTTACAATAAACCCGCGAGAGGAGAGTAGAAAACTTACATTAGGAAGGAGCAGCCGGTTCACTCGACTGTCTCGCTCCCTGTCGCTCGCACCGCAGTTGCGCTCACTCTCTCTCTCTCTCTCTTGCTCGCTGTATTGGGTCGGCAGGCGGGCTGGCTGCCGGCTCCTCGCTCGCTGTCTCTGTCTGCTCGTGGCACACGCAATGCGGTATCGCTCTCTCGCTCTCTTTCTTTCGCTCGCTCGCTAGTCGGTCTAATAAAAAACGATATGACGACGCGGACAAGTTAACTCACGAGAGACACGGAGGAGATGTTTCACGCGCGATGGCAGACACGAAGATGGCTGCCGTGACTCCTATAAAGCCGTAGCAGCTTCGCGGGTACGCGACGGGCATATTACGCGTCGCGAGACCGTTCTAATCCGGTCAGGATGCTCGCGCGCTCGCGCCCCCGCTGAGCATGCCTGCTCGGCGCGAGTACTTCGAATCTCGAATTACCTAACTCGCGCACGCGTTACACCATTGATATTTTTTTTTATCCGAATCACATAAAATTAAGTTAGTTGAAAAAAATTAAGAAAAATATGAAAATATTGAAAATAATTTTTTTTTTTGCAGCTAGGCGTTCAAAAATATATTGGAAGTATGAGCATTTTCTGAAAATACTTTTGATGTTTTATCCATTTTTATTTCTTTCGTCTCAATGGGATAACATTAAGTCGCTTCAAAAAAATAAAGAATAATATGAATATATATTTATTTACTTATTTATTTATTTTTTTTATCCAGAGTAAGAAATATATACAGTAACCCTGCAGAGGAAAATAAATTCCCTGTTTGTAAGCCTGGAGTATAAATTTACTTAAGGTGATGAGATACCCACGCTATTACTGAAAATTGGGTTCCCATTTTTCTTATTCAATTTTTAATTTTAAGGAAAAAACTCTTTGATACGTTATAGTTCTTTATTAAACTTAAAACGTTTCAAAGAGTTTTTTTCAAAAAGTTTAATATTGAAGGAGAAAAATGGGAACCCAAAATTGAGTAATAGTGTGGGTATCACGTTACCTTAAAACTAAATCTAACAAGCTGATACTTGAAGTCGTCATTGCGAAATTACGATTTTGAAGGAAACAGTAAAAGAATTTTAACCTTAAATATCTCTAAAAATCATGAGACAATTCTTTTACCTACAGGACTTATACGATAATATACAGACTCGACATTTCAACAAAATTTCAACATGATGAACTTTGTAAAATACAAAAATTTTCAAAATCAAATATCTCAAAAAGTAATCGTACGATCTTGATGAAAATTCGCACACATATTATCTATATCACATACAAAATTGCTTATAAATTTGGAGCTGGTACATGGAGCCGTTCTCGCGAATTTACGATTTAAAAAAAAAGGTTAAAAAAATTTTCATCTCAAATACTTCTGAAATTTCTGGACTAATCAATTTGCCCAAAGAACTTGACCGAGAGCAATCAAAAATCTACCTTTGCAAGGAATTTCAAAGCGATTAAGTCAATTTTACTCTCGTAATTGTTGGACATACAAAACTCATTTTTTTCACATTTCAATTTTCTTCTCAAAAACTAGTCAATAAAAAGAATTAAAATTTTTACAGATTACAGCTATTTATATTCTGCATTACGATGATGTTTCTCAAGAAAATTGACCGTTTAGTTTAGGAGTTATAAGCTTTAACAAAAAAAAAAACATGATTTTGTTAATAACAAAAAGAACCGTGATAACTAGAGAATTTTCTTTTTTTTAAAGAAAATATAGGTATTTTAATGCTCTTTAGAATGCTATCTTTTCGATTCAAGTATCTCGATCTTATCATCAAAAACAAGCAAAAATCAATTTTGAGAAAAACTAAAATTCGAAATAAGACAAAAACGCATCGGCAAATAAAAAAACGAATTTTTGACCCGCCATCACACAAAAAAGCAAAAAAAATGTGAACTGTCCGGTCAAAATCGATCAAGTAGAAGCTGAGATCCAGGCGTACACACACACACACACACAAACACATACACATACACATACACACACACACACACACATCCATACAGATATTTTTCAAAAAAACACCTCGAAAAACAATTATATCATGTTTTTACAATAACTCAAAAAATTACTATCACAAAGCTTCCTCTAGGAGGAAGCAAAACTAAATCATAATTCTAGATAAAACATCTTTATTTTTTAAAATTACAATAAATTTTGAAACAATAATTAGTACACATATATGTTATAAACATTTATCTTAAATTTAGACTTGAGTTCCTATAACAAAATTATAGGATTAAATCAGATTGCAATGAATATTTTCTACAATCCATCTTCTTAACTTGTAGTTAGTAGTTCTTTTGTTTATTTCTAAAGTTTTAAGCTCATTTGGCAGTGGATTGAAAATTTTAATTGCAGTTATGTAGTTGTTATTTTCACGTATTCTTTTGTCTATTTTATGTAATACGATAGATTTATTTCTTGTCCTATTATCTGAATTTGTAAATACATTTTTCATTTCGGTGTTATAATATATCTTCATTCTTCTATACAAATTAAATCCCAAGAAAGTACTGAAATCAATTAATTGTAGTCAAGTACCGGCTATAAGAACTTTTCGTACCTCGCATGTAAAATTACATTTTACGCCAACGTTGTAACTTCAAAATTATTCAGCCAACGGGCATAAAGTACTACATAACGCCCAAGAGATCCAATAGCTCACACACTCCTACAAAACTTTATAGTACCTATGTACTTTACGCCCGTGTCGGCGAAAATTATTTTAATTATATAACTATAATGCCTTCTTTGTATTTCTAAAATTCTTAAGAATTTTTTCAGGTATTTACGAAAAGTCAAAGCCTATATAAAAAAATTACATAGTTACCAACACATCACTATTTTTCATTATTCCTTCTCAATTTTCAACTTTCTATAATATTACGCATCTTGGAAGGACAAGAGAAGTCTAGAGCTGCGCTGGCAGGGGTGGTCCTCCGATACATACTTGGTGGGCCCGACGGTTTGCAGTTCAAGGTGTAGGGTATGGTCATTTTCATATGAATATTCATATGTTTAAAGATGAGGTAAAATGTATAAATGAGCTGCTTGTACAGATTAACTACTTATCTATGAATCTATCACTTTGTTTTTAAATAGAGAGTACACACCCGCGTGAAAATATCATATGAGATTCCATAATATATAAAATTGCATATGACATCACATTTAAGATCTCATACGAGATATGCGCTGTCTGAAATTCTCATATGAGATCTTATATGATATTTACACGGGGGAAAAGGATATAAAATATTTTGTTTATAAAACGGTTAGTAAAATGTAAGGACTTTTAAGCAGGCTACACTGAAAAAAGATTGGCGCGTCGGCTTCCCTCTGTGGCTCTCAGCTCCTCCGGTTTGCAGGTCGTCTGAAGCTCCGTCGTCTTTGCTCGTATACCGCTCTTTTTTCACGCGACTGAAGCGGACGCGCGGTGTACGAGTTATTCAAAGCAAGCAGTGTAACAGATCCATGAGGCAGTGCGCGCCCTTGCGCGGACGCGTGGTGCGCTGAAAAGGACAACACAGACGCTAAACGGGCGGCCTATACTCCTTAACCTACAGCGCACCCGTTAGACTGCAGAGAGCGCTGCGATGCGCCAATCTTTTTTCAGTGTATAAATTTATATGAATTTTTTATTTTATTCTCGTTTAAAAAAGATGGACACAAGGAAAAATATGTTCGATAATGAAATATAAATCATGATTCTGCACATGTACGGATATGTTGTACTTAACGGCATCAATTAAAAATTAGAGTCAACGTAATTATTTATGGTGGACTTATAGGTATAAATATTGTTAATAAATGTATGTAAAAATTTAGTATTATCCGTTTAAGTAGCCCACGTGTCTGCAAACCGTCGGGCCCGCCAAGTATGTACGGCAGGTCGGAGGACCAACCCTGCTAGGGCAGCACTAGACTTCTCTTGTCCTTCCAAGATGCGTAATATTATAGAAAGTTCAAAATTGGGGAGGTATAATGAAAAATAGTGATGTGTTGGTAACTATGTAATTTTTTTATATAGGCTTTGAGTTTTCGTAAATACCTGAAAAAATTCTTATGAATTTTAGAAATAAAAAGAAGGCATTATAGTTATATAATTAAAATAATTTTCGCCCACACGGGCGTAAAGTACGTAGATACTATAAAGTTTTATAGGAGTATGTGAGATATTGGGCGTCTTGGGCGTTACACACAACTTTCGTTTGTTTGATTTGCAGTGAACAATTTGAATGTACTTACTACATTGACTCAAAGAAGTAAAAGACTTTTTTACTGGTATTGATTTGACTTCTTTTAAAAACTCATAAATATTATTTTATAGAAGTAGGTAAGCTATGATGGTTCTAGCGCAGTGCGCCACAACCATCATAGTAATTTCGAGTCAAACGTAGAATTCTACGAAGCCCGTTAACCCAACTGCGCCAGAACCCTCATAGTATTTTCGAGTCAAACATAGAATTCTACGAAGCCCGTTAATCCTACTGAGCCAGAAGTCCCCCTACTAAACCAGAAGCCTCCCCACATTTTCGAGCTCATCTCATCGCGAGCTCTCGATGAGCTAGCGCATATTTAAAATTAATGACTACTTTAGTCTTTTATACTTATCATGTTTGGGTAGAGAATTCGTATTCGTGGAATATTTGAGAATATTCTTTCCATTTTGAATCCCCCTTTTTCTCTTGCTTAGAATCAAGAAGAGGAGTATAAGCGCTTGAGCTTGTGTTTTGACCCATCTTGTTCGACGTCAGGGACACTAATGAAGCACCTACTCCCAATCCATAGACGTCTCGCACGTTTCGTAGAATTTTTTCAGAAGTTTGACGTTATGAAGTGCACAGCTGGTTCTGTAGGCACCCTCGTGGTTCGGACAAACTGTGACAAGCTTGATCTTGTCCAACGGTGGAAAACCCATTTCCGTTACATCGTGAACGTTGAATTTGAAACGTTCGAGCTATTTTTTCTTAATGGAGCCCATAACGAGCACCTGACTAGCATCATGCAAACATTCTCAGAGAACACTTCCGATGTCGGTATAGGGACGGTCACCTGACTTCCAAGAAATACCGTGATAGAACTTCTTCAGCCAAGTATTTTCTCCCTTATACTTATCGGTGAGTCGTTTCCAAGGAAAAGGTTCCTTGAATAAAAAGACTAGAGGTTGGTCGTCATCATCCAACGAAACTATTGCCAGTTCTTTCAAAACGAAATAATTACCAGGCTGTTTGAAGCCCTGCATATCAACGATGTATTTCAGTTTCACACAAGCTTCTTCACGTCACCACTGACAGGACTATACTGAACGATACCGTCGTGTAGAATAAGACAATGTGCGGAGGTTCCATTCTGGAAAATTATTTCTTGATTCAAATTCTAAACGCACGTCCGCGGGAGCGTTTTTCAAAGATTCGTTTTGTTTGAAACAATCGATCACTATCAAAGGTAAGTATTTTATAAAATCTATTTTATTCAAAAAAGGTTCAGGATTTTTTTCGTAATAAGCACTCTGAAAATTTGCATACATATCATACAGTACAGCGTACTGGTTATGATCTATATCTAAATTTAAATTTCCATACGGGTAACATTGTGAATTTAAAAAGAGTTTAATATTACTTACGTGGCAATGATCGAACTGACTTGCGTTTACCTGCCTCCGAGATTTTCTATTCGTTTGAAAAGCAAGAAACTTTTCCAACTGATTGTATGTCTTCACAGTCCAAACGTGTTTAGAAGAAGATGGAAGGAGGGGATATTCGTAGAACTCCCAACTGCGGTAGCTCATAACCACAGGTCTGTTTTTCTCGATATAATTGAATAGAGGAATCTTTCGCTTATCGGAGAGAAATATGTATGGCGTCAACCACTCTATCTTCGTGAGCTCAATTTTAAATTCTTCATAAGTATTGTCTGGTCCTGCTGTCTGTATGATGGCATTGATATCATTTCTCGATCTAGTGAGTATGAGTTCATGCTTAACATTTACTAAAATTTTTCTATAATCTTCGGCAAATCCAAGAATCATACAGAGAGGTATAGAAAGGTCGAAGTAACCATCATCGTTGGTAAGTTTTTGCGTTTCTTCTACATCAAGCCAGTCAGCGTTCTCGATGACTAATTTTTGACTAGGATTGAGAGAAACCCAACCTTTCATGAGAGTAGTTAACCCTACATTATTACATTTATCAATTTCAATGGCATTTATCTCGTATCTGATTTCTGCAAACATATGACAGATGGCGTTGTTGACTAACATAGAACGTTCGAGTGGTATACCGTCCGGTTTAACTAATTTACCACATACATGTAGTGAGCTTCGTGATGGTAGAAGACATAAATCTTGATGTTGAATGGTGATGCGAATTTCATCGCTGCTTCCAAACGATGACGTGGTGTAGGGCTGATGTGCATGAAGTTCGTAGTGAGCCACTGACTCATCAAATGTTACAGGTGACTGAATGTTTAGAATTTCTTCCATCTTTTTGTAGACAACAGAAAAAAATACAAGTTATTTTCCACCAGCGACGACTCTTAGACCGACACTTTTCAGGAACTGAATGTTTTGCCGTGTTAGCGCTCTGCTTGCTCGCGGACGACTGATGGTCTGTCGACATGCTGACTTCTTTATATAGCCCCTACCAACCTTGCTGTTGTAAACGATCCCCATCATACTTGTTTGATGTGAAGTCTGATTGTGATTATTTCTCCTCGAAAATTAACTAAACGTCCGTCTTGATCAACTATGCATATTTGTAAGTGATCTATGCTTTTAACTGTAATTGGAAGGTAAATGACCTGTGAGGGTACTTCAATGATCTTATATCCTGCTGGTAGTGCTGGAAAAAATTCGTGTATCGTGTGAACCTTAGAGCCCTTTATATATGCGCCTGAAGTAATATTACACTCGACTGTAAACGCGTTGATCTTGAGGATAGTTACAGGCAAATCTGAATTATGTATGAAATTAGCTTCTAGAACACGTTTGGTGAAGCCAAGTAGTTGATCAATAGAGTCATGAGGACGAAAATCAATAGAATGACTACACTTAATAACACTACGAAGTGTATTGTTGTTTGGCTTCAGACTGAATGACATGCCTTTTGGATGCTAAAGTTTCACGGAGAAAATTTACTATATCCGCTATCTCGTAACTACCAGTTGGTAAAAAGAATTCTTCTTTACCCACGTAAAACTTATTATTGCCTGTATCGATATTTGGTATAGAATTGAAGGTTAAAGGTTCAACTAAACCGAGAACGTAATTTTTGTTTGATGAAAGTTCAATAGGTGGAAAATACTGTACTTCGAGAACTGATGAATTACCGGAGAGACTTAACGTCAATGTGTTCTCCATGACTATTCAATGTAGAATGATTAAACTATCATTGCACTGACGTTTATATAGTCCGACCTAACTTGTTACAGAAGAACTTGAGGCAGAGGTGACAACAGTTGAATGTATTGTAATCTTGATATCTCTCGTGATTATATTTAACCTCATTCACACGTAGATACAGCATTAAATCAATAGGTGGTTGAAGATCTCCAAAACTATCAAAGTAAAGTACATTGTCTCCATGTTTCCGACATGCTACCCAATGCGTTCCAGTTGTGCATATACACGATTCACATACGTGTGTGTGTATGTGTGTGCGTGAGCGTGCGCGGAGAGAGAGAGAGAGAGAGAGCACGCGCAGTATCTAAAAACGCACGCACGGTTTGAAAAATGGAAAAACTGTAACCTCATGGGCATCCCATAAGGCCACTTCATCATAGATCACACTTCCGCGACACTCTCGTGGAACTGTACACCCGGATTTCTGAGAGAGAGAGAGAGAGAGAGAGAGAGAGAGAGAGAGAGAGAGAAGTTAAAAATGTTATAGTAGAAACTATAATCGACTATCTCTTGGCAACGCCCACAGCGACTTAATGGCAACGCCCACAGCAACTTAATGGCTGAGCGGTTGTGAGGTAATCATAATGGTTTCTTGAACAGAGGTTGTGTATAATGACTTTTACATATACATAAAATTTTATAAATTGTATAATTATATATAAAATTTTTATTTTTTACCTTTATTCATATAGAAATCGACTCCGTTGAATCTTCTCCTGCTTCCTCATTTTTCTTGTAAAGACAACAGTCCAATGAGTTTGGGTGAAATAAAGTATAGAGAACATAGGAGAGTTATTTTCGTGTTTCGCAACGATGCCGTACCCCTTTTCACGCCAAGACAAGTTTTCAAAATTTACATGATATAAGGTCTGCACTTCGACACTCGTTACTTGATACCATTGATATACCCGGTAATGATCGCGCCAGATTAAAAATTTCACAAGTGTATTCACGAATTGCGGCCAAATGAAAATGGGAAACTCGCGTCGTCGGCGCGCATTAAATAATCGTGCTATTTGGACACTATGTCTGGGTACATGCGCGTTTTCTTCAGGTAAAACAGCAACGACACCAGCAGCGTTGTCTCCAGCTTCGTCGTGTTCCTCGTTTGGTTGTGGTACTATGCCGACACCATCAACGATGCTTTCATCTTCGTCTGGCGTCGGCATACTGCTAGTTAGTGAACTACTGCTGTTTACATTTACGAGGAAGGGAGATTTTTTTCAACTTATTTATAGCGGAGTTTACTTTTGCGAGTCTTGTATTTACACGTACAAACTTTTTTCACAAATTCCTCCGTTTATTTAATAAACATTAAGGTTCTTCTTATTCACTTTATTTTTGAGTTTCTTAAAGAGTTTTTTAAATCTCACCAGTACCACGATTTCTATGTAAGTCCTGCTAACTAAAGCCTTTAAAATCGTCCTCTTCACACACTGATTTTTGATACTCTCTATTACCACTAGATACGCTTTCACAAATAGTGTAATTCGTCTCTATCTCACTGTCAACCACTACAATCTCACTTTATTCTGAAATGGTCTCTTCTATTTTAACGTTTTTAATATATATCTCCGTTTCGATCTCCACACTATTACTACGCACTCGAATTTCACTAATGTTTATGAACTGATTATCAGTGTCTTTGGATTTTTCACAAAAATAAAAATAGTTAACTTTATAACATAAATTGAATCAAAAATGTGGATTTTCGAAGCGCGACCACCGCACCGAGCGAATTTTCGAAGGAATATCGACGAACGACGTCTCCTGCATCTGGCGGCGACGCAGATTGCTGGAGTACTGAGAGTAATGAAACGGTGATAAAAGATGAGCCCTTAAAGCGCGTGACAATGAGCTCATCTTATGTTATGTCTTTCTATAAAACTGCAACTTTTGTTCCACGTGTGTAAAAGCAAGCACAACATGATTGAAAGAATGTGCTTTTGAACTTTGTAGGACAGTCAAGAGTTCAAGAGAAAAATATCATATTCGTCTCAAACCGCGAGCGAATAACATCCTTTATGAATTCAGATCATCTTATTATGTCTTTCTAAAAAATGCAACTACTGTTCTACGTGTGTGAAAGTAAGCACAACGTGATTGAAAGTATGTGCTCTTGAACTTTACAGGAAAGTCAAAGGTTCAAGAAAGAAATATCATATTCGCCTCAAGCAGCGTGCGAATAATATCCTTTAAAAATTCCATCAGCAATTTAATAATTAAGTAAATCTTTATCATCACGTTATTTGACGCATTTAAATTAACAATCTAAAAATTAAGCGTAAGGTACACACTTCCAACTTGTATCCTGTTTCATTTAAAATTCGTTTTTCACGTCGATAAATATTTTTGGCAAAAACAGAAAATTACTGATTTCCCCCTGTTTTTCAAGATATCGACTTGAAATTTAAAATACAGTTATATCTTTTCAAATAGACTCAACCGACTTCGAAAAAATAGAGTTTTTCATAAATAAAAATTTTTTAATTTTGATAATGCCTCATTGTGAAGATGCATTATACGATTAACTTAAAAATTAAAATATTGAGTTTTTATGTATGCTTTAAAATTTGCTAATAAAACAATTAAAATCCAAACTTCAAAAACTGAAAAACTTTTTATTTTGTAGTTTTATCAGTGACATGGAGGTAAGATAAGAATACAACACGGGGGATTCTCTCGCGATCCTCTCGAGTATTTTAATTCTAATTTCTTCGCCACTCTACATTCGCGCAACCACCTCTATTCCGGTTCATTTAAAATTAATTTTTTAGTTTGTAAGAAATTTTTGGTAAAAACAGGAAATCACGTATTTTCTCTGATTTTCAAGATATCGATTTGAAATTTGAAATGTGGGTTTATTATTTAAAATAGAAATGATCTACGTCGAAAAAATAAGGATTTTTGAAAAATTGAAGATTGTAAAATTTTGTTAATGACTCATTGAAAACATACAAGATATGGTTACCGCTATTCGAACGAGAAACGAGTAGACTTTTTTCCTCCTTCATTTAAGCGTACGGCACTGTGGAGTTTTGATGATTTATGAGAAAATATCACTTACATCGAGTTGCAGCTGCACATTATTTTGGCTATTTAATTACATATAGAAAAAATTTTTTTCTCGAGAAAAGTGTCGAGGAAAAGAAGTTGAAATTGGATACCATACCCAAAGACTCATCGACGGTGGTTTATTGTGAGAGATTGGCACACGTGACAATGTATCGCCTGGCTGTATATTTAAGAGGGACTTAGAATCAACGACTAGCCAGTACAGTTTGAGCGATCGAAAGCAAAACACTTCAAGATGATTAGAGCCAGTGTATCTCATTTAATTAAAATTTTAAAACACGTTTTGCGCATAGCAAATGCTCGACACTCGTATATACGTACAATGTGCGGACGAGTGTGGTCTAGCGACCTCGAAAAGTTGTCGCCGGAGTTTTTATGCAAAAAATTGCATTTTCTTCTCTTACATTGCGACATATCAAGCATCTACTACATGTATAGTATTGGTCTTTTTCATAATCCAGATGTGCTGTCGATCGTTGTAAAGGCTGTAAAGCAACGCAACGACCACACAAACCCTCTTGCCAGACGTATAATTCACCGCCATCGTAAGTATACATTCACTCTAGCGTAAAAATATATTGATTTTAATTTTACCGTAAACAATGATGTTATTATTTTTTCAGTAATTAATCAGATGAACGACGATACGAAAGGCGATGAAATATTAATGCAAATAAGTACTCAAGACGATCAGCAACCTGGGCTCTCAACATCTAACATGGCTCATAGTAAGTATTGAGACTGTTGAAATTAAAATAATAATATAACATAATTATGGCATGTCCCAATGCTTAAGTTTCAGAAGCAGAAGCATCGTCAACACCGATACGTCAAAACAACGTAGAGACACAGCGTAAGTATTGATTAAGTATTCATTTAATAATTTTTTACATCGTTATTAAATGCTCATTGAATACTTTTAGAGCAAGCAGTGTCTTCATCTCGGGCTGAAATGAAATATGACTCCAATTCTACCAGTAGCAGCGATTATAGCAGTAGCAGCGATACCAGCAGTAGCAGCAACACCACCGACAGTAGTAGCACTGATACAGCTAGAGAAGAAATGAATGATAACGGAGGTAAGATTATATAGATTCTTGTTTATTTATGAGATATAAAATTTTGGATTAATTTTACAGGAGATTATTTACAGCATACTCTCGAGGTGAAGGATCGCGCCCTCGCTTTATCATTGAAAACGAATCTACACGTCATTATCGTCGTTTCGGATACGAAGGGAGGGAAATTCAAGGAATTATAGCTTCACCTCCGTCAAACGCCAATATTTGTGTTTGGTTAGAAGATTGTATGCGTGATCTTCATCGACAACTGTGCAGCAGAAGTAGACCTACTGATTTTATAGGCATAACAATAGACTCTGAAAGATTCAATCATGGACCCCTATGGATGTCCTTCAGACCGATTAAAGATTTTAATTATAAGGACATTTGGGAGCTGTTGTTCAACGCAGTGCAAAGTGCAAATGATTTTACTATTAGTAATCAGCTATCGATCAACAGTGCTATTGTAAATGATACAACGGGGCGTGGACGAGTGCAGCTGACTGAAGATACAGTAAATAAAAAATCAATTCTGTGTATCAAGAACGACGATAATCTGTGTTTACCAAGAGCTTTAGCCGCAGCATACGCGTATGCTGTTAGAGGTCAAATTCGCACAGGAAAACTGCACTAATATTGGAATCTTATTCGCCAAAGCTATGGACACGTTCCAAAGGAAGCCGCAGAGGAGATTATGAATTTGTCACATACGCGAATACCGTTAGAGGGCTGTGGTGTTCAAGAAATTCACAATTTTCAATTTTTTTTCTCAACTCACGCTACAGCTATAGTGGTGTATCACTTTTCTACTTTCGCTCGTGGTCATCCACCGCTTTACCATGGTACCCGTTTTGTCATTGATTCACATGGAAGTATTGTGCATACATTGAGAATTATGTACTACGAACGCACAAAACACTACGAACCAAAACTCAGCTTAACAGGGGCGAGTGAAAGCACCGGGTATTGCATACCTTGCAATAAAAGTTACTATCGAGTGGAGGACCACAGATGTTCTAATAAATGTTACAAGTGCATGACGATACCACCGTGTGATATGTTTGGAAATCTCAAAACATGTAAACTGTGTTTCAGATCGTTTTTTGGCAACTCATGTTATGAAAATCATTTAAAAAAATCATCATTTAACAAGACTAGCAGTGTATGCGATAAGATAAAAATATGCCAAATCTTTTTAGAAAAATACGTTTAACGAACAGTAGAAAGCATAAGTGCGGTGTATCTTTTTGTAGGACATGTAAATTATACATGCCAAACGGTCATCTGTGTTATATGCAAACTATACAAACAAAAGGAGAAACAAAAAACACTTTTATGTATTTGTTTTATGACTTCGAGACTCAACAAACGATAGAAATATTGGGAGACGGCGAAAGAAAAATCCACGTTCCTTATTTATGCGTCGTTCAGCAGATATGTAGTTTTTGTGTGGAGATAACCGATATTGCAGTTAGATGCGACCATTGCGGTATTTGCGAGTATATGTTCCAAAATAATCCTGTGAAACAATTGGTTGAGTTTGTATTAGCACCAAGACAGCAATTCAAAAAAATTATATGCATCGCTCATAACTCACCAGGTTTTGACGCTCAATTTGTATTCAAGTATATTATCGAAAAATACGATAATCAACGTACCACACCGACAGTGGTAATGAATGGTTCAAAAATAATTTAATTAGAGACCCTACACGCAAAGTTCATAGATAGTTTAAATTATTTTCACATGCCTTTGAGCAGCTTACCAAAAGCGTACGATTTACCAGAATTGGAAAAAGGTACATTCCCACACTTATTTAACACGCCTCAAAATCAGTCGTACGTGGGACCACTTCCGCCTCTAAGCGTATATTCACCCGATTCTATGAGTAGTAAGGAAAGAGAACGTCTTTTGAAATGGCACATCGAAAAAACATCGTGCGGTTATTTATTCAATTTTCAGAAAGAAATTGAAAAATACTGTAAACAAGACGTTACAATTTTAAGATTAGCGTGTTTAGCTTTTCGAAAAAATTTTATGAAATTCAGTGTGGATCCTTTTGCCGAGTGTACAACTATAGCCTCGGCTTGTATGCGTGTTTTTAGAAAAAAATTAAAAAAAAAATCAAATAGGTATTATACCACCTGGTGGATATAGATGGACTGACAATCAATCCAAGAAGGCTGTGTAGTGGTAGTCCTGGATGGAGAAAAGAATTTTAAAACGACGCATCGAACATGCCGGACGATGTCGCGAAAGAAGATTACGAGAAGGTACCGTCGTCGACGGTTACAGCTCAACGAAAGATGAAGAAGATCACCGAGGCTTGGTATTACAATTTCACGGATGTTTTTGGCATGGCTGCCCTCGATGTTATAGAATAAATCGAGATTTAGCTTTGTCAACCGGTGACTCAATGGACGATAGGTTTGAAAGGACTTTAGCCGTAAGTAGAAAGATAAAAGAGAGTAATTACGAATTGATCGAAAAATGGGAGTGCGACTTTCAAAAAGAAGTTTCACAAAACGAAGAGCTTCGGCATTTTATTCAAGAGAGTACGGACGACGAGAACCAAAAACCACTGGACCCTCGACATGCATTTTTCGGCGGACGCACAGGCAATACCATCAAAATGTATGATTGCCAAGAGCAACAGAAGATCAAGTACGTGGATGTTTGCTCGTTATATCCGTTTATTTGCAAGCACGGTAAATACCCTATTGGACATCCTAAAATATATGTTGGCCGGGAGGAATGTAGACATGTCATGGCTATAAACAACGACGTATTTCAAGTTAACGGTTTAATAAAGTGCGAAGTACTTCCACCGCAAAACCTATACCACCCCTTATTACCGGAACAAAATGCTCGGTAAACTAATATTTCCACTATGTCGCACGTGTTGCGAACAAATGATCCAAGAAGATTGTCCGCATCAAGACCCAAACGATCGAATTTTACGGGGAACATGGGTGTCCGAAGAGATTAAAGAGGCTGTCAAACTGGGTTATACTGTTCAACGCGTTTACGAGATTTGGCAATACGAGATGATGCAATATAACCAAAATGAACGCAAAGGTGGAATATTTGCCGAGTATACCAACGAGTTTTTCGCACAAAAAACTATGGCGTCTGGTTTTCCACCTGGTTGTCTAACCGAACAAGATAAAGAAGAATACTTAAAAGAATTAGAAATCAATGAAGCTATTAGTTTAAATAAAGACACAGACAGAAGTGATTACTAAACCAGAAAGATTGACAGAGTTACTTATCAGCCCAGAAATAGACGTTAACAGAATTTTACCGGTCAATGACGAAACACTCTATGCCAACTGGTGTTACAACGAAGAAGCTCTGTTGACATCTCCAACGACAAGTGTTGTGATTGCTGCCTTTACAATGGCACAGGCCCGACTGGAGCTATTCAAGTATTTGCACGCTTTGGGGCCCCGAGCTCTCTACTACGATACGGATTCCGTTTTTTATGTTAGCAGAGAGGCTAGTGGCGAGCGCGATTTACCAACAGGTGTAGCTCTAGGTGAACTCACGGACGAATTGGCTAGTAACGGAAACGGTACGTACATAACCTCGTTTTTATCCGGAGGTCCAAAATTTTACGCGTACAAATTTAAAAAGCCGGACGGAAATGAAGAGTACGTGTGTAAAGTAAAAGGCATAAAGCTAAATTACTCCAATAGTCTACAAATAAATTTTGACACCCTTCGTCGATGAAGATGATCACTTCACCGGGTAGTGAGATATTGCTATCTAATTTTGCTATTCGACGAACAGCATTCCACAAGGTAATAACGCAAAAAGAAACAAAGACGTGTAAAACCGTGTACGGAAAGAAAAGATTCGTCGCGTTAAGTAAAAGTTATCCATACGGCTACATTCGCGGTCCGTCTACTACTAACGCATCAGAGAACCACACCCTGGAAACCTAGTGACGTTGGTGTAGCAACGCAAGGAGCGGACTCGTGATCGGTGGCGCTACAGTATAAAAACAGCTCATTGGCTACCGCTGTGTCTCCATCGTTGTGATTAGCGGCGGCGGCGCACCAGAAGAGAGCTCATTGGCTGCTAGTGCGCCCCAACAAGCTGATTTAGCGGTCGCGGGAGGCGCAGCGGCTAAGAGCTCATTGGCCACCGCTGCGCCAGCGAAAGAGCTGCTTTGCCGCGGAGCTAGCCCCACCACAAGGCTCGCGGACTTGCGAGCGGACGCGCGCGGGTGGGGGGGGGGCACCGGGTGCGGTTACGAGTTCTTCAGGAGAAGTGTTTCAGAGTGTCCAGTCAGTGTGAATTATGGATACGCGCTGGAAACATCCGTGAACGTGTATGTTGAGTGGCCCCACCGGTTGCGGTAAAACAGTATTTGTTAAAAAATTTCTGAAATACATTGACCGTTTGAGCGACACTCGCTTCGAGCGTATTATTCTTTATTACGGTGAATGGCAATCAGGATACAGAGATCTGATACTTAACGATCCGAAACCTAAGTTGATCATCATCGACGACCTCATGCGCGAATCGTCCTCTGGAGGAGCCATAGTGAATCTCTTTACGAAAGGCAGTCATCACAACAACTTGAGCGTGATTTTTATCACTCAAAACATCTTCCATCAAGGCAAAGGCCAGCGCGACATATCTTTGAACGCTCAGTACATTGTAATCTTTAGAAATTTGCGAGATCGTGCCCAGATACGTCATCTTGCCAGGCAAGTATATCCTGAAAATCCTCGATTTTTAGAAGAAGCCTACCAGGACGCAACATCGCAAGCTTTTGTCTACCTCTTGTTGGATCTGAAGCAAACCACATTGGATAACTGTCGATTTCGAACGTATATGTTCCCCGATGATGAGTACCAGTACGTTTACGTACCGCGAAAACAACTGACAAACAGTCAAAATCAAGTTCCAATCGTGGCGTTGTAATGACTACAAAAACGCGTTATCCTTTTGATCGAAAAGATGCTACCCTCTTGGCGACACTGTACCATTTTAACAAAGAACAGCGGAAAGCAGTTTTACAGAAAGCTGATGCAAAATTGGTTCGTCGTATTTGCGAGTGCGCTTTAAACGTATTGATAGGTAACGTTTCATTAAGTAAAGGTCACAAGGGTCGGCTGCGTAAGTACGCAAAAGTTTTACGAAAGCTAGCATCACCGAATATCACTTTACAACGAAGAAGCAACATTATAGTGCAACGTGGTGGTTTTTTGCCTGCTCTGCTAGCACCTCTGATTGGCACGCTTCTTGCTAATCTCGTGAATAAATAAAGATGGAACACGCGAGAAAGATGATTCTTCTACCGCAAGAGAGCCTTGAACGTTTGCAAACCACGCTTGGAAAAGATAAGATAAAGTCTGTGCAAACACCGGGATCGGTGACGAGTAGACTTGATGCTGAAATGAGCGAAATATTAAACTCGCCAACATACAAAGGCGATCGCGAAAAGTGGACTCTCTACCGTCAAGTTTTACAGCGATATCTTCACTTTAAAGGAACCGAAGGAGGAGATAAGTATAAAAAAGAACAAAAGAATGACAGCGTCAGCGAATCTAATACGGTGGACGATAATGAGCAGCAAGAGGAGGAGGAGAAGGAGGAGGAGGAGGAGGAGGAGGAGGAGGAGAAGGAGGAGGAGGAGGAGGAGGAGGAGGAGGAGGAGGAGGAAACCGATGAGCTCATTGACGCAAACATTATCTATACCGTCCAGAAAAAGTACAAAACGAAAGCCAAACAGCTTGTGCAATGCTTGCGAGCTGGTGGTAAAGTAGTTTGGGATGCCAACGGAGCTATAACGATAGATGGCACGATTGTGCCCGGAGCCAACATTGTCGACTTGGTGAATGACGCAATGAGAGATAGAGAAAGGAGCACTCCGCCTGGTCATCTTCAGTTCGCTGTCGCTCTGCGCCAAACAACTGTACCCCATGTCCCCCCCCCCAGGTAACAAACGTGTTTGGAACGACGTTACCAGACCCTCGCCGACCAGTGAGCATTTAGAAAACAGTGCTTTTACTACACCGCCTTCCGCTCCTATTTTGAGAGTTCAGAGTAGCGGCGACAGTGCCGCTGATGAATCAGATCCAATGCAACCTGAAAAAAGAAGAAAAAAGAAGTCAGCTGAAAAAAAAGAAGGTCTCACCACCACACTCTGAAATACTGTCATGGCGCGGAATGAGCAAGATATTCGGGCTGCGCTAATAAATTCTCAAGAAGAAGAACAAGAGAAAAACAGCGTTCTAGATGCACTCGTTGATTTATTACCGTTTGAAATGCATGTACCGCATTACAAATTTTGTGGACCCGGAACTAAGCTAGCAGAGCGTATCGAACGTGGCGACGTTGGAATCAATCCGTTAGATGAGGCCTGCCGACAGCATGATCTAGCTTATGCTGACTCGAACAGTAACCGTCGTCAAGCCGACCGAGTTTTAGCGCGATATGCCTTCTCTCGCATGCTCGCCGAGGAAACGCCGTCTGACTAAAGAACAGTCGCGATGATGACAGCTTGCTGCATGGTTAGCAAGATAACTTTTGAAAAATTTTTTTCGCGTATCAAGAATATTATCAGGAAACCAGACAAGAAAGATAAAAAACCAAAGCGTGGACAAATAAAAAAGGATAAGAAGACGAAGGAACAAAAACCAAAGGATAAGAAGAAAATAGACAAAATAATAGTCTCGAACAATGAATAAAACGTTTGAAAAACGTGCTGGTAAACTTTTGCGAGCTACGCGTAAAAAATACGATCGTCAAAGTGTTATTGAATGACTTGAGAGTCAAGACGCTTATAACTTGCATAGACCTGTTCGACATTGTTTTCCTGGACGTAATTATAATGTGCGCAATTTCGACGACGTGTGGGAAGCTGATTTGATAGACATGAGATCTATAAAATCTTACAACGATGGCTACAGCTACGTTTTAACTGTTGTCGATGTTTTCAGCAAATACGCATGGGCTGAACCTGTCAAGGACAAAACTTCGAGAAATGTCGCTGATGCTTTTGTGCGTATTTTGTCGAGAAGTAACGGACGGAAACCAATATGTCTTCAAACTGATAAAGGTAAAGAATTCATCGGCTGGGCGCTGCATACGGATCTCTCAAAGCACGGTATAGCGTTTAGAGTGGTACGCAGTCCAGATGTAAAAGCTGCCATTGTGGAAAGATTCATAAGAACTATAAAAGAAAGAACATGCCGGTATTTTACTCACACAAATACTCGAAGGTATGTTGATGTTTTGCAGAATATTGTAGAGGCGTACAATCATACCAAACATTCGACCACAAAAATGGTGCCAGCAGTCGTAACACTGTACAATGCAGCCAAAGCTCGTGAAAATTTTCAACGTCGATATGGTAATCGCGTTTTTAAAACTCTTAAATACTGCGTCGGTGACTTGGTGCGCGTCAGACGTGCAAAGAACGTTTTCGCTAAAGGATATGAGAGTGGCTGGACACTAGAGATTTTTAAAATTACACGAATCTCAACGACGCGTCCGTCTGCAGTTTATTATTTAGAAGACTTGGCAGGTGAGGAAATTGACGGCTTTTTCTACGCCGAAGAATTGTGCAGAGTACGTAAAAATTTAACTACAGACGTTTTTGAAATTGATGAAATTTTGAAAACTAGAGGCAAAGGTTCGTCTAAAGAATAGTTTGTAAAGTGGAAAGGATACAGCGATAAGTTCAATTCCTGGGTTAGAGCGAATAAATTGACGAATATATAAAAAATTTTTAAAACGAAATATCAGTTTTATATTGTGCTGCCGAGCAACAGCAGCATGAATTATTTTGCGGAAAATACCGCGACACGTTTCATCACACAACTCTCTCAGCAAATACGTCTTCAAGGTTCGTGGTCAGTCGCGCTTACGGAGGTCCAAATTCCGCTGACGTTTCAACACGTGTCTTCCAAGCAACCGGATAGGACAGTTTCGCTTAATCTCATTACACTCTCGACTCTAGAGACAACGGCAAAAAATGTTAGTACTACAGTGTCGCTGGTTCGTCCAGGAATTTACAGAGATGTAAACATTATAATAAGCGAGCTAAATAATTTAAACTGTATAGAGGGCCATTTGGAATTCGGTGTCGATCCCGGTGGTTACGTAACAGTCTACAGAGTTTGTACAAAGATAACTTCCTCTGAATTCAGTCACCAACTTTGTTTATCCAAGAAGTTGCGAAAAATTTTGGGATTCGAAAGCATGAATAGTATTTTTATAAGAGATGAAGAATCAGTAGTAAGTGATAGACCTGCTCATCTCTCCAATGGGCTTCCATCCATGCTTATGATTTATAGCGATATTTGCGAACCTTACGTAATAGGTGACGTTCAATCGCGATTGTTGCGAGCAGTATCGTTAAACATCGACGATGATTACACATATAGTAGTACGAGAATCAAGAGTTTCTCCCCACCCATGTACATACCTTTATTATTCAACTCATTTCAGACAATCGAAATCGATATAAGGGGCCAAAGTGGCCGTGCGATCCCATTCGATTACGGTACTCTGAAGGTGACACTTCATTTCAAGAAACTTGACTAGAACTCATTTTTAATACAGTGATGGAGCGTTACCAAGAATACTTCAACATACAAGTTGGTGGCGGATATAGCGGAGGGGAGGTATTTGGTGGGGGTCAACGGATTAATGATGGGGTCGGACGTATTTACGTTGGATCCCCCTACCAAAGGGGGCACGGCGGTATTGGTTCATTTTTGGCTGGAATTTTTTGTCGCGTTCTCCCACTTTTCACTCGTGGAGCCAAAGCTGTTGGAAAGGAGGCTGTGCGTACTGGTATGAACATTATGTCTGATGTTACCGAGCGAAACACTCCGTTTAAAGAGTCGATTCGCAAACGCTTTAAAGAATCTGGAGAAGTTCTCAAACGAAAAGCAGAGGAGAAATTGGATAAGCTAATGGAGGGGTCTGGATATAAATTACTACGCTACGGCTTACCACTTCAGTTGCGAATGGGCGCTGGTTCTGATACAAATCACAGAGGTAAAAAGAAGAGCAGCTCTAGAAAAAGGAAAACAAGAAAACGCAAGTCTAATAGTTCGAGAAGAGACAAGACTAAGAGAAAACAAACGAAACAAAAGAAGAAGAAAACCACGAGAGATATTTTTGGATAGATAAGATGGCCTTTTTACACACCCATTCGTGCGAGTATCTCAAGTCGGAGTTGTTTCTGTTTGAAATTCCTCTTACTCAAACAACGATAGAAAATTCACACTGGATACAATATAAACCAATATCGTCTTTAACTGATGACTCACCTATAGAATTAGTGTTACCAGGCAATGGTGAAGAATATATTGATCTTGCTCACACGATGCTTAGTCTGCGAGTAAGTCTACAAACTACGGTTGATGTACCACAAGCCGTTACAGACTAGGTACCCAAAGTCGGTGCTGTCAATAATTTTATGCATTCTTTATTTAATCAAGTGGATGTGTTTTTTAATCAAAAACCGGTGTCACCGCCTACAAATGTGTACGCTTACAGAGCGTACCTTGAAACTTTATTAAATTATGGACCTGCTGCAAAAAATTCGCATTTGACGAGTTGCTGTGGTACAACGATACTGCTGGAAAAATGGACGACGATCAAGATGCAAATGCAGGCCTTGTGCAACGTCACAAATTACTGTCGGCAACAAAATCAGTTGACATGATTGGCCATCTTCACTGCGATGTGTTCAATCAAGAAAAATTATTAATAAACGGTGTCGGGGTAAGAGTGCGATTAGTAAGGTCTCGCGATAGTTTTTGTCTCATGGATCCTACGGGCTGTTACTCTGTACATATCGACGAAGCTAATCTTTTAGTTAGGCGAGTCAAAATTAGTCCGGGTATATTATTAGCACACGCCCAATCACTTTCAAAGACAACTGCGAAATATCCTCTCACGAGGATTGAGGTTAAAGCTGTAACAATGCATACAGGTATTCACGGTGAAACTTTGGATAATATAATATTAGGTCAACTGCCAAAACGAATTATAATCGGGTTTGTTGACAATAAGGCTTTCAATGGTGATCGAGCTCTAAATCCGTTTAACTTTGAACATTTTAATATAAATTTTCTATGCTTATACGTTGACAGTGTACAAATACTTTCTAAACCACTACAACCTAATTTCGGAGCTAACAAATTATACATTGATGCTTATCATACGTTATTTTCTGGAACAGGCGTACATTTTCTTAACGAGGGCAACCAAATCTCGCGTAAATCATATCCTAATGGCTATTGTCTTTTCGCGTTTGATTTAACTCCCGACCTATCGGCTAACGAATGTACTCATTGAAATTTGATTAAGCACGGTAGCGTCAGATTAATATACGATTCGCTGAAGCATTAGCTAATACTATAAATTGTATTGTCTATGCTGAGTACGATAATATTTTGGAAGTAGATGCATCGCGTCAAGCTATTGTAGACTTTAGTGGTTAGAATAACAAAGTACAGATGGCGTTGTTGTACTACATATACGTGGAAGATTTGTTTCTTGATGGCCAGTACGTTTCGAGT
The DNA here is from genome assembly GCA_036365515.1 of Torymus aiolomorphi. Lineage (NCBI taxonomy): Eukaryota > Metazoa > Arthropoda > Insecta > Hymenoptera > Torymidae > Torymus > Torymus aiolomorphi. The sequence continues at coordinate 171,112,116 of CM070874.1, read as the reverse complement.
CGTGATCGTCATTGCAAGCTACATAAAAATGATGGATTAAGTTATAGATATCCAGTGTCTCAAAGATACTGACAATAACAATGCACCAAAGGAAATCGCTGTTGTTGCTCTTAATGGTGATTTTCACGGTCATTGGTTTGTGGCTTCGACGGCTTGTGTAGATGATTTGAGCGCTGAAATTAGAAGACAAAATAATTGGTTAACTCAGCATTGCCACGGCATTAATTACTTGGAAGGTGAAGTTGATTTGAAAGTGTTTCATAAAACTCTGCGAGATTTATCAAAAAGTGCTCGAAAAATTTACGTTAGAGGTAGTGAAAAGTGGTTGATGCTTCATAAAATTATAGCAAACGAAATCATCAATTTGGAGTATGATGTAGATTGTCCTCCGTTCGATAAGTTATCATCTAATGTATATTGTATGCATCACGCTTTAAAATTTTCGGGTCATAAATACCGATGTGCGTTAAATCATGCTTATCGTTTGAAAGGCTACTTATCTTCACACCTTGGTTATCTAAATAAAAATTTAATCGATCTTCATAATGGACAGCCTTCAAATATTGAAGATCTTTTCACCAATCCAGTCGCATACTATAGGTGTATTCCCAGCCGATCAAATCCCGCGGGTGTGGACCAAGCCGACGGCGTTCATCGTTAACACTGACGACCATACCAAGCCTGGCATGCATTGGGTTGCGTTCTACGTCGATAGATCTTCTAGTGGTCTATACTTTGATAGTTTTGGATTACCACCTATAATATCCGATCACATAAGTCGTTTGCGAAAAAATTGTAAAACATTTCGTTGGAACGCAATACAACTTCAAAATGACGCATCCGATGTATGTGGTCAATATTGTATTCTGTTTTTAAGCTATATGAGTAATAGTTTAGGTTTCAAGAAGTTTCTGGATAATTTTTCTATCAACTTGGAGAAAAATGATAACGTAGTTAGACGCTATGTGCGCTATAGAAAAGCTGACGGAAATTTCATTGTCAACGGTGGATGCTTCGTCAGATGTTTGCAAAACTCTCGCTCTAAAATCTTTGTTATAATTGTCAGCATTTCTATTATCACGCGAAAGAAGTTTTGATGTAAGACGATACAACGTGTGTCATGGAAATTTAACCGTTTCAACTACATGTGCGTCGTTGTTTAACCTTGCTCGTCTCATTCTTTACTTCTCAAACGTCTGTACTTTTTTAACCGTGTGCATAGTTTGAGAAGCTGTATTTAAAGGATCACTTCAGAGTTTTTAGCACCAGTCGCTTTCTACTCGTAAAGATACGCGGAACGTCATGGCGACCCTACCACGAGCTGCACAACACCCACATCAAGTCTTTTGTACGTTGTACGCCTTAAATAAATTGTTCACCAAGAAGGTAATTGTTGGTTTGGAATATGACGAGCTCGTCGACAAGTTCGACGACGAGTGCTACAAACCTGTGGTTCGACTATTATCGAATGACTTTGAAGGTGTTGCATTTTTATACAACGACTGGGAAGAATTCAAAACAAGTTTTGACGACATTGATAAATATTTTCGTGGACTTGATAATAGTTTAAAGGACCAGAAAATTTATGGAAACGGTTGGACTTTAAAATTCACCACAAGTCACCAGGAAAAAGCAATCGAAATTGAAGAAGACAGGAGGCCTGGTATTGGTCGAATCAAACGGTTTCGCCATAGTTTGGTAATGAAAAAAGTTACTTTTGATTGTCTCCAAGAATTTATTGTAAAGTGTGTCGATACTCATCTTAAATATTTAAATTCTATTGCGAGTAGTGTACAACATCTTACGTGCGACGTTATGGAGTTTATTAAAACTAAAAGTAGTCTCATGCATGAAGCACAAGTACAACTGTATACACCTAGTATTGTAAAAGACGTTGTAAATTTAGTTGAGAATGATGTAATAGACGAAATAACCTCTAGTGTAGAAAAGCAATGTAAAGAAAAAGATCAAGCGTCTCTACCTAAGAGCGACGTTGCTGATGTTTTGTATCAGATTGTATCATTACACATGTCAAGAATTGTTGATGTATTAAATACTATATTATTTGATAATAAATAGAAAAATTTGAATATACTTACCATGTACTTCTTTTTGTCTTCCTTGCCTTTCTCTTAATCCTAACTTATTATATTTTTAAAACCGTTAATTTTTAATTTACATTTCTAAATTGTAACTTATATAAATTAAATTTTATTTCACGAAATGAAGCTAGCTTGCATTTCAATATTTTTTGAATGAGTATTTTTAAATTATTTAATTGAAAGAATAAAAAATTAGTTGAAATTAGATACTCATAAATATTTTAATTTGCTGACGCAATATGGAATTTGATTACCTATGTATATCAAATAATCGACTGAAACACATACACACACGCATACACACGTGTGTATGTGACTTCTTGGCCTTGACCCCAGCTGTATGCACAAACTTTGCTAACGCAGCGCTATGACGAGGCCCGACAAACATTGACCTCGGCTGGCGCCGATGAGTCATCGTTTGGGTCTCGCCATAGTGCTGCTATAACTACTCGTAGAGCAAGAAAAAAAGACAAAGCGGCATGGAGACTTACTTCCAAGCAGTATTAGAGCTGTATTTTGTGGACCGTCAAATTGTGGAAAAACCAATAGTTTGCTTGCACTCATTACACATCCCAATGGTGTTAGATTTGAGAATGTTTATACATATTCAAAGTCTTTGAATCAACCGAAGTATAAATTTCTTCAGAAACTTATAGAACCATTAGAGGGCGTGCAGTATTTCCCCTACAGCGAACACGATGAGGTTATAGCTCCTGAAAATGCTCTTCCGAACTCTATCATTATATTCGACGACATAGCTTGTGAAAAATAAATCCATGTTAGAGCATTTTTCTGCATGGGTAGACATAAAAATGTAGATTGTTTTTATCTTTGTCAGTCATATGCTCACATTCCAAAGCATCTCGTCAGGGATAATGTAAATCTTTTGGTAATTTTTCGGCAAGATGATGTTAATTTAAAACACCTATATGAGAATCATGTTAATTCTGATATGACTTATACACAGTTCAAAGATTTATGTGTCAAATGCTGGAGAGATGAGAAATATGGATTTCTATTGATTGACAAGGATAGTCCAATCAATGGAGGAAGATATCGTAAGGGCTTTGACTGTTTTGCTATAAATATTGGCGAAACTTAGTCTTTCATTCACAGTCTACAACTGAACGTTGAAGCGCCAACATGGCAGAATTCACTGGCAAAAAGGATATACTTCATGAGCTTGTAAAAGCTCGCAATGCAGTTAAACGTAAATATAATTTGTTGAAGTATGAAAAAGATACTTTTGAGAAAACAATGGAAGATACTTTCAAACCAATCGTTGAGCCGCTTGAGAAGCTCGTAGCCAAACAGTCCAAAGAAGCATTGAGTAGAGCTATTAAACATGATGAAAAGTATAATAAATCTATCAAACGCGATGAAGAGCATGATAAAAAGTATAATAAATCTATCAAACGCGATGAAAAGCATGATGATGATATGCAAGAGCAGGATGATACATTGCAAGCAGCCGACACGTCTTTTGAATCAGCTACGAGCAATGATGATTATGATGATGAAAGCAAAAATAAATATTTGCAAATGCTCAGTCAAGATCAAAACGTAGACAAAATTTATGGTGTACGTAACGAAAATGGGCGATTCATGATTGGTAATTCCCCTATAGACTTGGCGGGTAGCAATATCGAGGTGAATGGGGTGAAGTATACGAAAACTCATGGATTACTCGAATTACTCATTACGAAACAGCCCAGTGAAAGTACTGATATTGAGAATTACCGGAAAATACTTGAAGTATCGTTAGCACATAAGAAACGCTATGACAGTAATGAAAAAATTCGTTTTCACAACAGCAACAAATTCAAATACATCATTGCTCCCATATTTGAATATTCGAAACAAGGTACTGGTGTATTACCACGATATAAGTTGGCAAGAATCAATACCAGTATGGATTATGTGTATTGGGACGATCCCAACGAGCTGTTGGAACGTTTCAGATTACTCATAGCTGAACAATCAGCTAGCAATCCCAGACACGTTAATGAGATTCACTCGAGAATTGAGGAATTGCAAGAGGGAGGGTATATATATTAGATGAACTTTCTCTCTCTTTCCAGTATCAAGATGAGTGTCGACGTGTTACGACGAAATCTAAAAGAAAGAGAGGGCATTAGAGGTCCTCCAGGAGTGGGATATAAAATCACATCCGATGGACAATTCGATCTTGAAAAAAAAGATTATGCAATGTAGGAACACCCAATGATCTACACGATGCAGTCAATGTGCAATCATTACAGAGTATAGTGGATGGAGAAGTTACGAAAGTTGTAAATATTATAAATGGATTGAGAAATGATTTCAATAATTTAGATGAAATAGTCGAAGTTCATCGAGATGAATTAAATATAAAAATTGCTGATCTTGAGAGGGAAATCGAGAGTATAAAAGTGATGGTACTTCAATTGTCACATAGCAGTAATTTGCTGGACACCAATGAGTCAACATCGAAGCATGGATGATCGAAAGAAAGTAGTAGTAGAAGAGTTGCATAAACCTGCACGAAGAAACTATCAACGACGAAAGTTCGATATGCGAGGCATAGATGAAACTTGGCAAGCTGATTTAGTTGAAATGCAGCCTTATGCTCGAGAGAACAAGGACTATAGATATATGCTCACTGTAATAGATGTATTTTCCAAGTACGCTTGGGCTGTACCGGTTAAGCGAAAATCCGCAGACAATGTTACAGCAGCGATGAAATTAGTTTTGTCTCAAGGTCGAGTACCAAAAAATTTACAGACAGATAGAGGTAAAGAATTTACAACTCAAGCTTTCAAAATTTGATGAAGCAGTATAAGATTAACCTATACTCCACATACAGCAACTTAAAAGCATCTATTTGTGAGAGATTTAATCGAACGCTGAAAAACAAGATGTGGTTGCAATTTAGTTTGCATGGAAATTTTAAGTGGCTTGACGTCTTACCTGATTTGATTACTGCTTACAATAATAGGAAACAGAGAACTATACATATGAAACCAAAAGATGTTACAACAGTCAACGAAGCGCAGGTTCTAACACAATATTCCAGCAAATTTCAATCTGTAAAAAAACAAAAATTTAAAATTAATGATAGAGTACGCATAAGAAGATTAAAGCAAGCATTTGAGAAAGGATATACGCCTAATTGGTCGACTGAGATACTTACAATAGTTAAAGTATCAAAAACAAATCCTGTTACTTACCATTTAAAAGATTATCAAAATCATCCGGTTTCAGGTTGCTTCTATGAACAAGAACTTTTAAAAGTAAAATATCCAGATATTTATCTCGTAGAAAAAGTGATCAAGAAACGTGACAATCAAGTTTACGTAAAATGGCTTGGTTTCGACAGTTCTCACAACAGTTGAATAAACAAAAAAGACATATAATTTGTTTAATAATAATTAAAATAAAGAGAAAGTGGTGAGAGCCCCAACCAACGCTCTCTACCCGTGAGGAACAACCAAACATTTTTCCCCTCCGTAAACTTTCTCTTTATTATTATTTTTTTTTATTAAATTTGTTTTACAAGTTTATTAATTTACATTATAAAGTTATTAATTAAATTACAATGTTAATAATTTATTTACATATTTAATCTTTACGAAATTCAAAATTATGTTCGCCTTGATACAATAAAAATAATGTATACTTATTAGCCCTTTCGGCAAGTTCATCGAACAAATTGCCATTCTCCTCGAGGGCCTTAGAAACTCGATTGGGGAGGAAGACTTGGAACTCTCCATCGATGACGACAACGGCCGTCAATCCATACTTGGTGCTGACCTGCTTGATCTCTGTCACTATATACGTCTCGCTCTTCTCTAGTTCGGACAGATTCTTCTTTGGAAGATAGGTATTTGAGCAGATTCGGTTTAACATGGTAAAGTCCATTCTGAAACAGAGACAGAGAATATTAACTATTTTCAAAGAACATTACAAGTCAATAAATGAAATACTTACTTTAAAGTGTTTTGAATTATTCAAAGTCTAAGTCTCTTGCTGGGAGGCTCTCCGTTCTCAGACTCATCGAGCGAACGAATGTGCTGACTGGCCGACGTGCGCTCCTTATGCAGGCCTCCGTCGGCTTCCCCCTCTCCATCACTCTCACTCATGATTGGTTCTTCCACCTCCATCTCCTCCAAATGTATCAAATTTTCTAGAACTTCTCTGTCCTTCTCCTCATCGAAGATTCCCTAGTGTCCCCAAGGAAGTGTATCCGTACTATTCACGAGGAGATGACGTTTATCATCACGTGGGCTTAGAGCAACCTTCTTCTCTTCCTCAGTTCGAACGATATGATTCTTGGAGCGTATATTATTCTGTTGACAGATCACCGTTGACTCATTGAAAAGACAGTCTCGATAGTTCTCAAAAGTGATACTTGTTTTCACAACAGTTGATTTGACTCCCTTGGCTTTCTTAATAGGTTTATCGTTTTGTATGAGGACACTATAAATTTTGTTTCGAAGTCCAATGAATTCGGTTATGATGTTACCGTTACAATCATCCTTCATTAATCCTATGACTTTTTTATTCTTACGAGGTAGTTCAAATTGATTATTTTCAGGATAATCTGAAGTATCAAACTTGTTGATATCCTCCTTCATAATCTCATACATGTTGACTCCTCGAATTTCATATATCAAACTATATGTGTCAGTGTAGAGAAGTTTGCTATTGTTACCCACTCGTTGTCTCATATACGAATAATGAAAATCATAATTGAGAGTCTTGGAGATATCAAGAACGCTAAGACCGACATAGATCGGTTTCCTGATTGAAATCTCAGTTCGAGCGAGTTGTATGGCAACCAAGTTTTCATCAAAGATCGAGCGGCTATGGAAATTAGGTTTAGCGATCAATACCTCCGCCCCGTAGCGACCAGTCCACTTGTTGACGAGTTTCACATCTACTCGTTTTCGCTCATTCTCCATTGTCTTATCATACACCGCATTAATTAAAAGTTTGAAGAAGAGTTTTTCAAACTCATGTTTCGCCTGTTTTCTCTTCTCCGTGTTTAATTCGACATAAGGCTTGAGCCATGGACTCTGTTTAAATTTGAGTGCCCTATGAACTTTCTCTAACACTAGTCCGTGTTTGAGAGCTTGTTTCAGGGCACGATAATGAATAATATACCTCTTTTTGTTGAATAAAGTAGTGAGCAGCTTCTTTTGACGAGAACCAGGCGGAGCCATATGTTCGGAACAAAGGGGCAGGTCTTTATGTTCGTCGTGAAGACTTACCGGATATACCAAATCTACCTCCAAGATATAACCGATAGGGCTATCATTTGAAATGTCAAAGAAATTTGGTTCGTTTACATTTTCCACCCAGCGAAAACCTCCTTCTGGTAGGTGTTGCGTCATAGCCCATCCGTACAGGTTATTAGCATCGTAGTACATTAGATATTTTTCCTCTTCGTGTGGATTATAGTCATCAGACATAAATTTGTTATTAGGTTTAGAGTAACGGTTCGAACATTGGCTAACTCCACCTCTGATCCCTCTTTCAACGAACAATAGCATATGTATGTCGTTAAGTAATTGAAGTTCAATTTGTGTATACTTTAACATAGCATCCCAAGTCAATCCTGGTGTTGTATAATAATACGCAGGATCCAATCCGTAAGCGTCGATACAAGTCGATCGGAAATTCTCAAAAACATCTGCTAAAAGAAGTACATCTGTTTTAAGATACAAGTCTGAATACTCACCAAGAGTTTTAATGTTAAACTTATTCCAGACGTTGACTGCATGGTCATAATCAGATTCTGCGATTCCACAGTTTGTTAATTTGCTGAAGAAGTCATCTTTTGAGGGTAACTCTTTTTCTTTCAATTTTTCAAATGAAGATAGATAATCATATGGGAAAATAACTTTTCGCATAAGCAGCTTAATATTATCTTTGGTATAATTATTATCATTTTCAAATATACTGCTAGTGATTCTTTTTTCATCTAAATATGACGTCAGTTTCTCCAAATATGATACCATGAATCTGAAAGAATCTATGAATCTGAAGTTAAAATCGGTGCCTTCAATGTATTTTGCGAAAGATATATATCTTTCTTTATTTTGCAAGTTCCTTAATGATAAAATGAGAGTCATAACCTGAAAGATTATGAAAGACTACTGCGATAAACCTGACATCTTTAAAGTTGATGTTATATCCCTCATGAGCAGCTCCTCTATACCTGAAATCATACATATAATTAATTTAATATATATTTAAATAATATGAATTAATAATATATTTAATTACTTACTTTCCAGTAATATGACCGTGGTCTCTTACTTTCTTATCCTTAGCAGAAAACTGTTTAATGCAAATATGACATAATTTAGCTGCTTTAAAGTCATCCATCTCTTGATAATTGAGATTCATACGTTTAGGGGCATTGTATATCTCTTCTAGATGAGTAGCCAATTCTTGAAGTTTTACAATGAACCAGACAGCAGGGCTCATTTCACCATCTTCTTCCTGACGATAGCTGTGGTAGCCTGATCGGCTATCATCGAAACTACATTTTAAATAATACCCAAAACTGTAAGCTTCGTGTTCTTGAAATGCGTGTGATGCTTCGTCTTCAATAGGTTTTAGGAGACATTCAAAATCCACGTAGATAACGTAAGGTACTTTCATCTGTCGATTATAATTTTTAAATGCGAGAATATTATCTTGTGGTATAGGTAATTTAATCTTACACTTATTCAATTGTGCGCAGTCAACTTCATGTTTTTTTAAAATATCCGTAGATTAAAAATAATGTAGGCAACGATCACAGATATAACATTTTCTCTGACAAGCTGTTAGTTGATTTCGCACCAAGCGTGACAAGTTCTTAATCCAAATGTAGTGAAACTTTGGCATTGGAGCATTTGGATTATCATTACTTTCTTCTTTTTCATTTTCATCCACATAGTAGTCTTGTATAAGTAGTAAATAACATGTAAATTTTTCTTTAGAGATGAAATATAACATGGATGAATCTTAAACTTCTCATTATACATTTTTAAAATGTATACGTTTATAGAAACACAATTTTGGTTATCAAATTTACTTATCTGCCTCAATGAGATAGGAAACTCTATTCCTTTAAAGTTTAGTTCATCGTCGAAATTTGTATACTTACTAACTCGATTCGCATCTTTCTCTTGGGGGTGTAGCGCAGCCAAAATGGACCACTTGAAGCATTGATCATCTTTATTTTGTACATTCACACAAGCCTTCTTCACAAGTATTTCCTTTGGTAGTGGTATATAGGAACTTCCTTTCATTGGCTCATACTTATTGATGTTTATTGTTCGACTTAAAATTTGTTGTAGACTCCATCCGGAACCTCTTTCTTGAAATTCTTCCATCTCAGGCTGAACAGCTTGTTTAACATTAATATCGAACCATTGTTTTAAATCTGTGACTTTTTGTATCGGAGCGTTTTCAGTATTAAAGTATTTAACTTCTGCATCTACCGAGTCACTCTTTTGGATTATGTACTCTGCTGCAAGTTCAGCATTCCGTTTAATTGCATTGTATACCTTAAGAGCATCCATAATCTTCGATTCAAAGATGATTTGAGCATCCTTCATAAACGAGATTATGTCCATATGAGTTAGATTAGATATCACGCCTGATTGTATGCGTCTCTCAAATGCTGAGAACACATCATCCCATTTAACACTTTGGTCTCCTTCCTCACTTAATGATGGTGAATTTTGCACCAAGCGACCACCAGATTTTAAAAAGCTGTGCAGTTTATTTTGAATAGTCAGCAAATGTGTCATTGATGTATGACATTTCTGCTTCTTTGCTCTGGTAAGCGTTCCCGAACTGGCTAACTTCTCTAACGCATTAATAGCATCACTATTCAAATCAATCCAGTTCTTTATATCAGTAGAAGTTGCAACTCCTTTGTTTACACTCTCTAATGATTTCCATAATAATTTAACTATATAACTGTAATACTCAGGAGATGTCATTCTCACCTAAATGTCTTTGTCATGCTCCTAGCTGACTGACGTTCTTCCACAATGTTGGCTTGATGGAAACCTTGATTGGCACCGGAAAGAGTAGCACTCGATGAATCCTTGTAGTCTATCTTCCACTGAGAAGTAATACCTTACACAACTCGTTGATTCGATACAATCGACTGATGGCGCGATTACGATGCGGCTGTTCTTATAGCCCTCCAATGGTGCGATAGTGGGGGTTTCGAGGAAGTAAAGAACCTTCGAGAGAGGAAGAAAACTCGAGGAAGGGAGGGGATTCGTGGAAGGAAGTTTCGAGAAAGGTGAATCTCGACTATAAAAGAGCGCTCGCTACTCCGCTAGCTTAGACGAGGACGACGCGGCGAAGCAGCAACAGCTCTTTATCAGCAGCAGAGAGAATGGAGTACATCGTAGACGTTCAGGGCTTCAAAAGATCGTCGAACTTATTCGTCGTAAAGGAGTTAGCCATCCTCGAGCTATCTGAAAACTCCATTCCATCAGTTTATCACTTTCAACCACCTTGTCAGTGGAAACGTCTTCTACGCGAAGAAAATATGGCTAATGAGTGGCTTATAAAAAATGATCACGGAATGGCGTGGGAGTCTGGAGTGTTTCCATACAGTCGGATAATAGAGATTTTACAAAGAAGACTCAAGAACGCTACGACAATCCATGTAAAAAGGTATGAAAAAAGAAAGTGGATTGGAGAAATGGTTCCCGGAAAGTAAGTATTAAAAAAGCAATATTCTTACATAATTTTCAATAATTACATTTATTATTTTTTTTTTTTCTTAGACTACTTAATAATATTGAAGATTTTGGATGTCCGGCATTGAAAAAAATTCATAAGGATGAGAAAATTAGATGTCCGAAACACCCGCTCTGTGTAAAACCGAAGTGCGCTGTAAAGAATGCAGATTCATTGAGATGGTGGCTGCTGGGAAATGTTTACACCCACGATGACTCGCCTAACGTATCCTGGGAAAATAAGGATGTTTGCGGTCATCAAGAGGAGTGCTGTTTGGGTCTTGTACCAATGCCTCGAACAGAAAGCGTGAATTTACTTACTACTGAATTGTTTCATTCTATGTATAAATAAAAATTTTATAATATTTTATAATAATGTTTGTATTATAAATAAATGTATAAAGGAGAGAAAATTTTTGGAGGGGAAAGGTAAAATATTAGTTACATGAATGGTTGTTCCTCACAGGTGAGAGCGTCGGTTGGGGCTCTCACCATTTTTCTCTTTTTCTTTATAAACACACACACACACGCTCACACACACCCACACACTCGTACCCATACACACGTACGCACACACATGCCTATACATACACACACACACGCACCCATACACACGCACGCACATGCCTATACTTTATACACACACACACATACACACACACACACACTCGCACCCATACACACACACACTCTCGCACACACATACATACACACACACACGCACCCATACACACGCACGCACATACATGCCTATACTTTACACATACACACTCGCATCCATACACCCACACACTCTCGCACCCATACACACGCACGCACGCACACGCACACACACACATACACACATGCTTATACTTTGTACATATCTTCTTAGTCATACATACACCTTATACATGTATACGCTTATTCAAACTACTCTCTCTCTCTCTCTATATCTCTCTCTCTCTCTCTCTCTCTCATTTATTCATCCATTCATTAACCCATTCATACACTCTCTATTATTTATGAATATATAAATGAATTAAAAAAATATATAATTATAAAAAATTATAATAATGTTAAAAAAAATACAATAAATACATAAATAAATACAATACATACATAAAATCAAAATAAAATAAAATAAATAAATTAAATAAAATTAAATTAATTAATTTTTTTTTTTACTGGACGGCTTCCTTATCTTCTTGACTCCAATAATTGGTATAAGACCTCTTTTTAACTCGTTTATCGCTGAAAGAAAATATAAAATTTATAATTAGAATAATATAAATTATTAATTATATATCTTAACGCATAATTATAACGTAAATATTACCTTATAAACGGTCCTCTTCCTCTTACTACTAATGATGGTGGTGACATCAACTCCAGCACATCCTTTGAGGGTGATGGTGGAGTGTACATCAGTCTCGGGGAAGCATGGGGGGCAAACTTGAACCAAAATGGATCCACCCGCCCATCACCTTCCACTTGCATCTGGCTTTCTTAATTAAAACGCACGCACGCACGCACGCACGTACACATGCCTATACTTTGTACACATGACCGCGCACACCCACACACACACACACACACACACATGCCTAACTTTGTACATACGACCGTGCACACCCACACATGCACATCCCTGCACTTTATACACGACCACGCACTCATATACGTAATGCGCACCGCACACCCATAAGACGCAGTTGCAAACACATACCCACACGCTGCACCGCACTGATATACATACGACCGCTCACTCGCAAACGCACCTCAGCACACACGTGTCTATACTTTATACACACGGCCGCGCACTTGCAAACGCATACCAGCACACTGAACCGCGCACTTTTACACTCGCGCTCCTGTACATACCCGCACACTGCACCGCGCACTTTTACACTCGCGCACTTGCAAACGCATATCAGCACACTAAACCGCGTACTTTTACACTCGCGCTCGTATACATACCCGCACACTGCACCGCGCACTTTTACACTCGGGCACTTGCAAACGCATACCAGCACACTAAACCGCGCACTTTTACACTCGCGCTCGTATACATTCCCGCACACTGCACCGCGCACTTTTACACTCGCGCACTTGCAAACGCATACCAGCACACTAAACCGCGCAGTTTTACACTCGCGCTCGTATACATACCCGCACACTGCATCGCGCACTTTTACACTCGCGCTCGTATACATACCCGCACACTGCACCGCGCACTTTTACACTCACGCACTTGCAAACGCATGCCAGCACACTAAACCGCGCACTTTTACACTCGCTCTCGTATACATACCCGCACACTGCCCCGCGCACTTTTATACTCGCGTACTTGCAAACGCATACCAGCACAGTAAACCGCGCACTTTTACACTCGCGCTCGTATGCATACCCGCACACTACATCGCGCACTTTTACACTCGCGCTCGTATACATACCCGCACACTGCACTACGTATTATAATGCCCGAACGTACGCTTTAAAATAACATACCTCAAGCACATCGAACTCGGGCGATGGTAGCCATATCAGCTGCTGCTGTTCCTGCTGCGGTGGTGTCGAGGAGGGCAGTGGCGGCTGCTGCAATGAGAAGGACGGCAGCGGCGGCTGCGAGGCGGACAGCAGCAGCGGCGACGGTGGCGGCGATTGCTGGTGCCATGAGCAGGACGTCGTTGGCTGGCAGGATGACTGAGGCGAGAAGGATGGCTGTGTCGAGCGCTGCTGCTGCTGGGAGGAGGAGGAGGGCTGCTCGGGTGACTGGCAGCTCCTCACAAAATGCCTCGAGGAAGTCTCGGCCATTTTGCGAGGACATTTCCTCCTCCCCAAGCAGATAGCAAAGCTCCTGGGCAAACTGACGAGGTGACTTATGCATGTCATCCTCGCCAGCGCTGCGTCGCAGCTCCTCCAGGAGTTTCGCATCGACGTCTTCCTCCTCCTCCTCTTCCTCCAGCTGTGGCGGCTGCTGCTGCGGTGGCTCCTGCTGCTGCGGTGGCAGATGCTGCTGCTGCACGGTCTCGCTCTCCTCCGCGAATTTGATAATCTCCTAGAGGATGGCTACATCAAAATCTCAATTGATGAGGTCCTCCAGGAGAAATGATGCGGAGGCCGTGTCCATCGTGCGTGTGTGTGTGTACGAGAGATAGATAGATAGATATTTTATTATTTGCCTTCGTGGCAAAACAATTTATACAAAAATTTATGCAATGCATAAACTAAAATAAAAATACAATTTAAACATAAAAATAAAAAGAAAATAAAAAATACAATAAAAGAATGCGTCTAAATTTAGAAGAAAATAAAATGGAATATAACAAAAAAGATAAAATCAGAATACAATATTAAATACTTATTTACGCACGGACCTTAATTTTAGAAAAAAGAGTAAAAATATGTAAATATCATACCTGGTTATAGTACACTCTAGAATGGATATCACAGTTAAAATACATTTTGTAAAACTCCAAAATGGATATCACAGTTAAAAATAAAATTTGTAAAAGAATCACAGTTTAAGAAACATTTTCTAAGATATCACATTTGAAATACCTATTATAGTAATATCACAGTAATAGTGTAAAAAATCACAGCTGCTTAGTCAAATAACGCAGATCGAGTTTAGTCCGCAAAGTTAAAGTATTAATCTATGTGTAGATCCCCGTGCTGGCAGCTTCCAGCCTTCCTGGAAAGGCTAGGCGTCAAGATCAAATAGGTGCTGGCGCACCGCCCTCTTGAATAACAATAACGATGGTAGGTACCGGATAAAGGGAGGGAGAGAGTTCCAGAGTTTGACACCCTGCGCCTGAAACGCCCTGTCGCTCGTTTTATAGTTTAAGGCAGGGGTTCTGAGTTCTGGCTGCACACCGCGACTGGTAGGCCTGGGCTTGTGCTCCGTAAAAAAAAGCAGCCAAATGACTGGGCTCATGCAGCCGTAGAATTTTGTACATTAATACTGCTGCGAAATAATATCTGCGTGAGTCCGTTCGGAGCCAACCCAGGAGTCTCCTGTCGGGTGTTATGTGCTCATCCTTCCTAGCCCCAGTTATATATCTCACACTTGCATTGCTTAATCGTTGTACTTTCTCGCGCTGTGCTTTGGTTGCATCCATATAGACCACCGCACAGTAGCCCAAATGCGGTTGCACTAATGACTGAGAGAGAGACTAATGAGGCCCACTCACGCGCCGGACCCTTATTTATAGCGAGCGTGCGCGAGCGCCGAATATTCGAGGCGTAGTTCGCGGAATTCGACGACGGTTACAGCCTTCTCGAATGTTGTTGTTGTTATACAACTGAACATTCGAGGCGAGTGTGTTAATCCATCATAGAATTCTGCAAACTATGTCTCGAAGTTTCCGTGCTCGCGCACTCTCACTATAAATAAGGGAGCGCCGCGTTAACGGCCTCTCATTGCTCGCGCTCTCTCATCCATCGTATATACGCACGTGGGGAGCAGACGTTATACACCGGTATGCACAGCGCGCGGCCATGATGCTATCGAACACGTGGGATAGTCTTCCCGCGCGTGATCAAGTCCGCCGCGCGTGCGCGGTGTAGTCGAGAGAGGGGGAGCGCGCCAGGCTCATGTAGCGGCCTGTGGCCGACCGAACGGCCCCACCATTGCGCGGAATAGCTGGGAGAGCGCCAGGCTCATGTAGCGGCATGTGGCCGACCGAACGGCCCCACCACTGCGCATTGTAGTTGAAAGAGCGCCAGGCTCATGTAGCGGCCTGTGGCTGACCAAACAGCCCCAGCACTGCACGCTAACACTCGCGCTTATTCAAAATGATTGCGCGCTCTTATCAGCTGCGCGTTGACAGTCTCGCGTGTTATTAATCATGCTTTGCATATACTTCATATATACAAAATAATATAGTAATTAATATTAATATTCAATTATTAAATATATAAGTATGCAATTATTAAAATAAATTTAATAATAATAATAAATATTTAATAATAATAATTTTTAATAATAATAAATGTATACGCTAAATCATCGAGAGCTCGCAATGAGCTCAAAAATGTAGGAAGGTTTCTGGCTCAATAGGGGGCTTCTGGCTCAGTAGGGGGCTTCTGGCTCAGTAGGGGGCTTCTGGCTCAGTAGGGTTAACGGGCTTCGTAGAATTCTATGTTTGACTCGAAAATACTATGAGGGTTCTGGCGCAGTTGGGTTAACGGGCTTCGTAGAATTCTACGTTTGACTCGAAAATACTATGATGGTTCTGGCGCACTGCGCTAGAACCTTATGAGGGTTCTAGCGCAGTGCGCTAGAACCATCATAGGTTATCTACTTATAGATTATACAGAAAAAACTTCTATACTTGCCTTATTTTATACTTTCATAGAAAGTTTTATTAACAATATTATTATTTGTACAGTCGTGAAAAAAATTATTACCATTTGTAGAGAGTGCTTATTGAATAGATGAGATTAGAATAAATAAAAGGACTATAGACAAATTGTGTTGTTAGAATATATTTAAAAAATTAGTTTTTTAAAGACCGTGTCGATTGTTTTGAAAAAATATTTAAGCTCTCATTAAAGTTTTTGGTACAGAGGGAGAGAGAGAGGGGGAAGAAAGAGAGGGTGGGAGAGTTTAGCAAATAATGTTTGTTTAGTATAAAACTATATGGAATAGTAACCAAATTTATTCTTGCCTATAAGTTTTTACTTTTGTAAAAAAATTTTTTTGAGATATTTCACACCTTTTTAAGAGTAAAAGTACATTATAAATAATGTTTGTTAAGTATAAAACTACACTTTAATTGATTTCACAACTTTTTTGGGTTTGACTTTCAGTATCCGCATGAAAGAAATTTATTTCGACTTTATAACGCAAAAATTTATTATTTATTCATAGAATTCCTTTTCATAAAAAAAACGTAAATAATTTTTTAGGTTATTGTATAGGTTTTGGAAAGTAATTTTTATGGTTTCCGAAAAAATTCTTATAGTTTGTAAAAGTTTTTGTCAAGGGATCGTAAAGGTTTTGGAAAAGAATTTCTCGTTGCTTGCAAAAGTTTGTAAAGGATTGTAGAAGTTTTGTAACATAATTTATTAATGGATTTTTTAAAAGATGTAGTGATGGACCATTTTTGGAGATATTTTGTGGAGAAAATATAATAATGAATAATTTACAGAAATGATTCTGATATTAAAAGTAATAGAATTTAATTTAATGAGTAATACTACAGATAAGAAAAATGATTTTTGTAAGAAAAAGAAAATATTTTCATAGCAAATACATACAAACAAATATTGTAAAGAGATAAAGAGATAATTTAAAAATGAGAATTATGTAAACATAAATATCAGTGGCAGCTAATAAAAACATTTACATAACTTTGTGCAGGAAACGTATATATAATCTATTCAATAAGCACTCTCTATAAATAGTAATAATTTTTTTCATGATTGTACAAATAATAATATTGTTAATAAAACTTTCCACGAAATTATAAAATAAGGCAAGTATAGAAGTTTTTTCTGTATCATCTACAAAATAATATTTATGATTTTTTAAAAGAAGTCAAATAAATACTAGTAAAAAAGTCTTTTATTTCTTTGAGTCAATGTATGCTCAACAAATTATATGTAAGTACAAGCAAATTGTTCACTGCAAATCAAACAAACGGAAGTTGTGAAATCAATTATCGATAGTCAAGTAATGTATGACTATGTTCAAAAAACTGTATGACTATGTTCTCAGAAATGTAATCAAATTTCTTCATTCTTCTATACAAATTATACACAAAAAAGTACTGAAATCAATTAATTGTAGTCAAGTACCGGCCATAAGACCTTTTCGTACCTCGCGTGTAAAATTACATTTTACTTAATTACATAAAGTACTACATAACGCCCAAGAGGCCCAATAGCTCATACACTCCTACAAAACTTTATAGTACCTACGTACTTTACGCCCGTGTGGGCGAAAATTATTTTAATTATATAACTATACTCTTCTTTTTAATTCTAAAATTCATAAGAATTTTTTCAGGTTTTTGCGAAAAGTCAAGGCCTATATAAAAAAATTACATAGTTACCAACACATCACTATTTTTCATTATTCCTCCTCAATTTTGAACTTTCTACAACATTACGCATCTCGGAAGGAGAAGAGAAGTCTAGAACTGCTTTAGCAGGGGTGGTCCTCCGATCTCCCGTACATACTTGGCGGACCCGACGGTTTGTAGTTACGTGGACATTACGTGGTTAAGTAGTCTACTTAAATGTAGAATACTAAATTTTTGCATAAATTCATTAACAATATTTATAACATAAATAATTACATCGGCTCTAATTTTTAATTGATGCCGTTAAGTACGACATATCCGTACATGTGCAGAATCATGATTTATATTTCATTAACAAACATATTTTTCCTTGTGTCCGTCCTTTTTAAACGAGAATAAAATAAAAAATTCATATAAATTTATAGCCTGCTCAAAAGTCCTTTATATTTTACTAACCGTTTTTTAAGTAACATATTTTATATCCTTTTCCCCCGTGTAAATATCATAGAAGATCTCATATGACAATTTCAGACAGCGCATATCTCGTATGAGATCTTATATGTGATGTCATATGCAATTTTATCCCTGGTAAAAATGATCTTCAAGGCTCGGAAATGTCCTTGTCTAAGGAACGTTTCCGATCCTTTCCAGTTTTGGAACCAATTTCTTCCGAACTCTTCCAAACTGTCATGGAGGTAAACTGTTAAGAATGTTGATGATGTCTTTAGAACCTTTCTGATCTATTAAGATTTGTTACAAAATAATTTGGTATATTTATTCGGGATTGGTTGGTTCGTTCCGAACCTGGTTGAAGTATAATGAATTATTACGATCAATTCAGGACTTTCGTGAACCATCATGTTTCTGGCTATTATTAACCGTGGAACCGTTCGGAACTGTCATGAAATAAGCCCCGTGTAGGGAAACCTACATAAACATTTATTTAGTGCTGTTAATTAATTTCTCACGAAAAAAAAATCGTTATTTGTTTAAATTAAATTTATATTTATATTAATAACGATATTTATTAAAAAAGAATAAATCATATATAATTATTTATTAATAAATAATAGTTGTTCATAAATAATATTAGGGATACAGAAAAAAAAATTATCCTGATTTTCGCGCATAATTATGGAAACATTAACGTCATGTCCAATTTAGTGTTTATTTAAATGTTTATTAATAATTAATATATTGTGATTGAAATTAATTATGCTAATTTATAACATAATTTATAAGAATATTTAAATATAGAAAGCCTGAAATTGTAAATAAAGTAATTAAAAAATTTTCGTTGTCTTCGGGATTCGAACCTGAGTCCTTAGCTTACTAGTCCAGCGCCTTAGCCATTACTCTAAAACTGGTGTTGGCATCAGAGTTATAATTTCGATACTTGTATGATACGGAGATAAACTGTAATGAATTTTGATGATCCCTTATAATCATTACGATCAATTCAGGACTTTGGTGAACCATCATGTTTCTGGCTATTAGTAACCGTGGAATCGTTCGGAACAAATGCCCAAGACTATTTATATTTATTCCAATATTTATTAAGAATCGTAAAGTATGTTGGTGCAAATAATTTTGGAGTTCAATAATAAAGTTTTAAATAGAAAAAATACTTCATGTGTCATTATCATTTTATATATATAAACACTTTCGTAACGGTTCATAATGGTTTATAGATATTCGATCGATTTCAGTATAGTTCGTAAAAGTTCATCGCAATTGCTATAATTGCTTTCTCAATGATTCCTTATGCATTTTTATCTATTTTATTTTTCTATCAGCATCTCTTCTATCTTCATAATAATAGATAAAATTTCATAAAAGATCGTTAAGGATCACATTATAGGTTAATTTTTCAAGGTTCGCATGAAACCGGAAAGGTTCAGAAAATCTATAAATTGTTTATTCTTGCTCTAATCAACGTATTTCATTCAAATCTTCGTTATTCTAAAGAGTATATTGAAATTATTTTCATCTAAAATATTTCGGAAAGGAACTGGATGGATCGGATAAGTTTACAATTTTTTAATAGAGAAATAAATCGTTTAAAAAATTATCGTAGACAAAAGACTTACGTAATTCGGCGATTCATAGCGCTAAAAGTAAAAATCTATTTTTAACAAGGTTCGGAAAGGTTCACCATTTTCCTGATATTCTACTCCACATAGCTTCGGAAGCATCCTTAATGAATCCGAAAGGATCGAAAAAAATGGTTCCGATTCCTTCCGAACCTTAATGGGCATTTTTACCAGGGATATATTATGGGATCTCATATGAGATCTCATATGATATTTTCACGCGGGTGTGTACTTTCTATTTAAAAACAAAGTGATAGATTTATAGATCAGTATTTAATATGTAGAAGCAGCTCATTTATACATTTTATCTCATCTTTAAACATATGAATATTTATATGAAAATGACCATGCCTTACACCTTGAACTGCAAACCGTCGGACCCGCCAAGTATATACGGGAGATCGGAGAACCACCCCTGCCAGAGCAGCTCTAAACTTCTCTTGTCCTACCAAGATGCGTAATATTATAGAAAGTTTAAAATTGACGAGGAATAATGAAAAATAGTGATGTGTTGGTAACTATGTAATTTTTTTATATAGGCGTTGACTTCTCGTAAATACCTGAAAACATTCTTATGAATTTTAGAAATAAAAAGAAAGCATTATAGTTATATAATTAAAATAATTTTCGCCCACACGGGCGTAAAGTACGTAGGGACTATAAAGTTTTGTAGGAGTGTGTGAGCTATTGGGCCTCTTGGGCGTTATGTAGTACTTTATGTAATTAAGTAAAATGTAATTTTACACGCGAGGTACGAAAAGTTCTTATGGCCGGCACTTGACTACAATTAATTGATTTCAGTACTTTCTTGTGTTTAATTTGTATAGAAGAATGAAGAAATTTGAATTTTTTTTTAACAATCCATAAGACATTCTATAGAAAAATAATATTATTTCAAAAAATTTTACTAATCTAATCATTTTACCGAGCTCCTTAAAAAACAAATTCAAATTTTAAACTTTTTTGAATAACGATACTACCATGTAATAATGTTATTAATAAATTACTATAACAAATCTTATAATATTTTCACATACTATGTAATTATTTATTATTTTCTCTTATAAAGTTGTGGAACCCTGGCGGAAAAATGCACGTGATTGATCATATGATTTATCACTTGATATCTCAAGTGATTTCTCACTTGATTTTTGACGTGATTTCTTACGTGACGATTTGGCGTGATTTCTTACGTGATTAATCACGTGAATATACACACATAAAAAAATATTATATAATGTTAATTTGTTAATGTAACTTGTTTCCTTAACGAATATCAATTACATTATAGCAGAAAAAAAGATAAAAAGAATTTCCTACCTAACTGAGAATCGAACTCGCGAAATTTGGGTTACTGCACACGCACGCTATCCATTACGCTGTCACTCGCTTGAAAGACTTAGGTGATTTTTACCTATATCAGCTGCATCCTCCATATTTATTGCTATTTAAGATTGATTATGTATCTAAAATATCAAAGATATTTAATAATAATGTATTGCTACACTATTTTAATAAAAAAAGTAACTTATCATTAAAAAATTAATTAATTAAAATCGAATAACTTAAAAATGCAGTGTCGGGAAAGTAGAAATCAGATCAGTACAAAATTCATTTTTTTATTACAAAGACAAAATACTGAATTATTCTTGTAAAATGTTATGTATATAAAATTGTAAATAATGATCATAACATTTTTAAAAATTTTCGTTACTTTCGAAAAAGTTATTCTAACTTTATTAATTATTGTTTTAATTTAAGTTATTCATTTTCTTTAAATAGTGTAAAAATAAATAATTGCTTCCTCCTAGAGGAAGCTTTGTGATAGTAAAAAAAAAAGTTTGTGAGATAATGTCTTAGGAATGTTGTATAGAAAATTTGGAATCGAAATTGTTGAAAATAGTATACATCTATATTGTACGCATGAATATATATACAATAGGTATGTGTGAACGCGCGACTGTATCGAGAGCGCGCAATGTAAACATGTATCTCTCCCCTTCCTAGTGTGTGCGTGAGCAAGCATCTAAGTCGAGGAGCAGCGAACGATACGCTGCTCACTCTCTCTACTGCCGCACGCTGAGCGGAAAGCACCTTGCGCGAGTCGCTATGAAGCGCTCGGATTACTTTTATACTGAAACTGAATAAACCAGTCATTCTTTATATATAAAAGTGTCTCTCCTTATTAATGTTACCATACCTCAACATGGTGGCAGAGCGTGGTTTTGCCTGATTGGTAAGTAAAAAATTCTCTTATCTTCTACGTCGACTCTCGAGTCGCGTAGAGATAATAAAAGTGCCGCATATGTGAACACCGTGAGAAACATATATGAAAGAAGAATCAAAGTTAACAGTTGAGCAAGAAGACGATTCGCAGCACGAAGGAAAGCTCGAATCACTTGAAGAAGATACGACCACAGAGGTTAAGCAAGAAGTAAATTCCGAACACGAAGGAACGTTCGAGAACGAAAACAAAATGGAGAGAAAAGATATCACGATACCGGTGTTTGATGGAGAAGACTACAGTATGTGGAAGAAAAGAATTACGATGTACTTGAAGATGAAAAAGTGTGACACAGTAATAACCAGAGCAAGAGTTGCGGCAGACAAAGATGACTGGGAAGAAAATGACTTGAAGGCCATCAATTTGATTTACAGTGCCATTTCCAACAAACAATTGGAGTTTGTGTGTGAAGAAGATACGGCGTATAAAATAATAAAGAAACTGGACGATATGTACCTAAAGGAGTCTACAGCACTACAGATTGTGTGCAGGAATAAATTGGAAAAATTGAGACTAGAAAAGTACAGTGATACAGCAACATTTTTCAGTGAATTTGAAAAATCAGTGAATGAGTTAAAAAGCGCAGGTGCAAAAATAAGTGAAAAAGAAAAATTGAATTACATGTTGAACACGTTGCCGAGCCAATACAGTTACATTGGCGATTTAATAGACACGTTAAAAGAAGAGGATCAAACAGCATCGTATGTGAAAAATAAAATACAGATAGCTGAAATGAAAAATAATAGCGAGCATAGCGAACAAAGGTCAAATGTATTCGCTGCAAAAAAGACCAGAAAGGAAGCTGCTTCAAGTGTGGCAGAACAGGGCATTTCGCACGAGAATGTCAAAATGGAGGACAAGCAGGACAAAGCGGCACAACATGGCGAGGCTCAACACGTGGCCGCGGCCGAGGCAAGGCAGGAAGAGGCAACTACGGCAGGGGGCGCGGAAACTTCCGCCAGCAAGGAGCCAGCACGAGCGAGCAGAGCGGCGAAGGTACGAGTGCGTGGATAGCTACGGCGCATGCGGTGCAGAGTAAACATAGTCAAGGTAGGCTAGATAATGATATACAGTGGTTGCTGGACAGCGGCTGTACAAATCACATAATAAATAACGTTGAGTATTTTGATAAATTTATTGACCTTAAAGAACCGGTAAATATCTACTTAGGGGATAATCGATATATAAAAGCAACGAAAATTGGAAACGTAGTTAGCTATTTTAACGCGTTTGGTAAAAAGAATGAAGTGAATATGAGTAATGTTTTTTATGCCGAAAAAATGAATATGAATTTAATAAGTTTTGGAAAATTAACAGATAACAATACGATTATATCGAAAGGAGATGTAGCAAAGATAATAGATACAAATAATAAATTGATAGCAGTAGCGTACAAAGAAAATCAAACTTATAGAATAAATAGTACCTTGAAACATAGAGAAAATTTTGTAAACACAGTCGAATGTAACAATAGAAATATGACTCTGAAGGAGAAATGGCATAGAATGCTAGGACACATAAATTTTAAGTATTTAGGTACAATATGTAAACAGCAGTTGCTATCGGGAATTCCAGAAACACTTGAAACGGAATTTATGAAATGTAAAACGTGTATAGAGAATAAGATGAATAATCTACCGTTTAAAAATAATAGAATAAGGGCAAGTAAAATTTTAGAAATTGTCCATACCGATGTATGCGGCCCTTTCGAAACGACCGGATTCAAAGGAGAAAAATACTTTGTTTCGTTTATAGACGATTATAGCAAAATTGCCAAAGTTTATTGCATAAAATCTAAAGATGAAGTAATTAACTGTCTAGTCCAATTTGTTAACGAAAGTGAAAATTTAACGGGAAAACGAGTAAAAATATTAAGATGTGATAACGGGAAAGAATATTTGAATAGTTGCATTTATAAATTCGCCAAAGAAAAAGGTATAATTTTGAACAATTGCCCGGCATATGTACACGAGTTAAACGGAACCGCGGAACGGTTTAATAGAACGATAATGGGTATGGCGCGATGTTTACTAACAGAAGCACAAGTACACAAAAGATATTGGCCTGAAATAATATGTGCGGCAACATATTTGAAAAATCGAACGTTGACTAACACGATAGAGAGGAAAACTCCGTACGAAATATTTTTTAATAGACGGCCGGATGTCAGACATTTACGTCTTTACGGGAGTAGGGTTTTTGTAAGGAAACCGGAACAAAAGAGAATTTCTAAATGGGATAGAAAGGCAGATATGGGAATTTTATTAGGATATAGTGAGGTAGGCTATAGAGTCCTATTAAATAATAAAATCATAGTTGCAAGACACGTAGATATTGTTGAGCAAAACGTAAAATGTATAGGGCTTGATGAGGTAGAGTCAAAATATCAATCTCCTTCTACTTCGACTCTCGAGTCACTTAGAGGAGATCAAAATGATGGGGATGACGATTTAAGCGATGATAATGTTTTTGAAAGCGCGGTTGAGAATAATGAACAGGAACAAAAAGTAACAAATAAGGAAAATATAGAACTATTAAAAGTCCCACGTAAATCTACACGTGATAGAAAAAGCCCAATAAGATATCCAGAAAATATTTCGAATAATATTTATGTAAATTACTGCAGGGTAGATACTCCATATACATTTGAGGAGGCGATGTGTAGTAATGATAGTGAGAGCTGGATAAAAGCTATGGATAAAGAAATAAAAAGTTTAAATGAAAATAAAACATGGGAACTAGTTGAAAGGATACCAAATGAAAAGGTAATAGATGTAAAATGGGTTTATAGTAAGAAATCTGATGATACGTATAAAGCGAGATTAGTCGTAAGAGGATTTCAACAGACAAATGTTATTGACGACATATACGCTCCAGTTGCTAAAATGCAAACTTTAAAATTTTTGTTTTCCTTTTGTTGCCAGAATGGCCTAATTATAGAACAGATGGATGTAGTCACAGCATTTTTAAATGGTGAAGTAAGCTCGGAGGTATATGTCGGTCAACCGAAAGGTTATAGCGATGGAACAAACAGGGTTTGTATATTACGTAAAGCATTGTACGGACTACGAGAAAGTCCAAGGGCATGGTATGAATGTTTGGATGAATATTTGACAAAGATAAAATTTAAAAGGAGTAACGTAGATTATTGTTTATATACTCAAGGTGAAGGAATAGATCAAATTTACTTATTAATATATGTCGATGACTTGTTAATTTGTAGTAAGAGTAAAAAGAAAATTAAGAATTTAAAAAGAGTCTTATCAGGAAAATTTAAGATGAAAGACCTAGGAGAAATTAAAGAATACCTTGGTATTAATGTAGAGTATGATTATCGAAATTGTGATATGAAATTAAGTCAGACTAAGTATATAGAGTCATTAGCGAATAAATATCAATTGCAGAATAGTAAATTATATAGCACTCCTATGGAGACGAATTTAAAAATTGAAAAGGCTGAAATAAGCGAGTCAGATATTAAATATAGAAATTTGATAGGTGCATTATTATATATAAGCTCAAGTACAAGGCCCGATATAAGTTATAGTGTTAATTATTTGAGTAGATATCAAAATAGTTATAACGAGATTCATTGGAAATATGCGTTACGAATCTTGAAATACTTGTATTTAACTAAAGATTTAAAGTTGAACTATAAAAGAAATGTAAATTGCGAAACTATAGAGTGTTATGTGGACGCAGATTGGGCTGGTGATAATGTTGACAGAAAATCCACATCTGGATATGTTATTAAAGTATTTGGAAATGTAATTGATTGGAAATCACGAAAACAAAGAACGGTAACAAAGGCCTCAACTTATGCAGAATATGTAGCCTTATCTGAGGCAGTTAGTGAAGTAAAGTTTGTACTAGAGTTAATGAAAAACTTTAATGTAAAATTGATTGATCCTGTAAAGATATTTGAGGATAACACAGGCGCGATAAATATAGCGAATTATGGAAACCTGACTAAGAATTCGAAGCACATAGAAATACATTATCACTATGTTCATGAAAGCGTGAAAGAAAAAGAAATTGTAATAATTAAAATTGATTCAAATGATAATGTTGCGGATATCTTTACAAAAGCGTTATGTAAAGATAAGTTTGAAAAGTTCAGAAAATTATTGAACATAATGTAATAAATTAAAAGGTGTACAATATATATGTAAGGAGGCGTGTTGAAAATAGTATACATCTATATTGTACGCATGAATATATATACAATAGGTATGTGTGAATGCGCGACTGTATCGAGAGCGCGCAATGTAAACATGTATCTCTCCCCTTCCTAGTGTGTGCGTGAGCAAGCATCTAAGTCGAGGAGCAGCGAACGATACGCTGCTCACTCTCTCTACTGCCGCACGCTGAGCGGAAAGCACCTTGCACGAGTCGCTATGAAGCGCTCGGATTACTTTTATACTGAAACTGAATAAACCAGTCATTCTTTATATATAAAAGTGTCTCTCCTTATTAATGTTACCACACCTCAACAGAAATACACCATTTTTAGAAAATGTCTGTATGGATGTGTGTGTGTGTGTGTGTGTGTGTGTGTGTGTGTGTGTGTGTGTGTATGTATGTCCGTATACTCTGATATCTCATGATCTACTCAACCGATTTTAACGAGAGAGTGATCATTTTTTCAGATTTTGCTTCAACAATTGGGGTCAATATTTTATTTTTGTCAAAATCGATTTTTTTGTTTTTTATCGCCATTTTTAAATTTTCAAAATTTTTATTTTCAATTTTTTTTATATTTAGAACAAATATTATTTATATACGATAAATTCTCTGTATGCAGAATAAAATTTTCTACAATTTAAAAAAAAAAAAAGCCGTTAGCTATATTTCGTCATAAGTTATTCATGAAAACGTCATTTTTAGTAAATAGGTTATATTTCAAAATTAAAAAAAGATATTAACATGAATATTTTTTTGGTTATAAAGAATACTGAGTACTATAACTTACTAAATTTTTAGGTTTTTTATTCATTATTTTTGGAGAAAAAAAATAATTTATAAAAAAAAGTGTTTTTTTTTGTCGTTCAATAACTAGAGTAAAATTGGCTTAATCAGTTTGAAATTTTTTTTAGTGGTACATTTTGTATCACAATCGATTGAGTTCTTTGGGCAAAAGGATTGATCCATAAATTTCGGAGATATTTGAGGTTAAAATTTTTTCACTTTTTTTAAATCGTAATTTCTCGAGAACGGCTTTATGTATTTGAATCGGGTGGGCGGCATTCGAAAGAGAATTTCAAGACCTATATTTTCTAAAAAAAATTATTTGTCTAGCTATTACGGTTCTTTTGTTATTAATAAAAACGTAAACATTGAAAAATGAAAAAAATGAGTTTGGTATGTCCAACTATTGCGGGAGTAAAAATTGACTTAAGCGCTTCAAAATTCCTCGTAGAGGTGGATTTTGGATAGTTTTCGGTCGAGTTATTCGGGCAAAATGATTGGTCCTTAAATTTCAAAGATATTTAAAAAAATTTCAAGTTAATATTTTCCATAAAATTTTCCCAATTTTTTTTAAATGTATTGAGGATGGCTCTATGTATCTGAATGTGATGGGTAGCATTTGAAAGAGAATTCTCGTGTAAAATCAACTCCTGACGAGTTGTTAGACTTATAAAAACGATTTTAAGCCGTTTACATCGTACAAAATAAAGTATGAAATTTTTAATATTGGAAGTAAAAATTAATTAAAGGAATCAGTAAATCAAGTTTGAGGAAGCTACGTGCCAATGAATTGGCAGCGGTTTTATATTGAGATATTAAACAATTAAATTTGAATAAAATTTTTTAATGTTTAATAATATAAGTTTAATAATTATTATAAATATTTGATATTTTTGATAAAAATCGTTCATCATGTTTATTTAATTATGGTTCAATTTTTATTATTCAATTTGCTATTTAGTTTTGATTATTTTCGAAAGTAATGAAAACTTTTAAAAATGTTATGATCATTACTTACAATTTTATATACATAACATTTTGCAAGAATAATTCAGTATTTTGTTTAGGTAATAAAAAAATAAATTTTGTACTGATCTGATTTCTACTTTTCCGACTCTGCATAAATACATAATTATTAAAAATCATTGACATTTTATATAAATAATCAATCATAAATAGCAATAAATATGGAGGATGCAGCTGATATAGGTAAAAATCACCTAAGTCTTTCAAGCGAGTGACAGCGTAATGGATAGCGTCCGTGCGCAGTAACCCAAATTTCGCGAGTTCGATTCTCGGTTAGGTTGGAAATTTTTTTTATCTTTTTTTCTGTTATAATGTAATTGATATTCGTTAAGAAAACAAGTTTCATTAACAAATTAGCGTTATATAATATTTTTTTATGTGTGTATTGTCACGTGATTAATCACGTGAGAAATCACGCCAATCGTCACGTAAGAAATCACGTGAAAAATCACGTTAAAAATGACGTGAGATATCTAGTGATAAGTCGCATGATCAATCACGTGATTTTTTTCGCCATGGAATCTATCTAAAAAACTTTTTACAAAAGTTTAAACTAAGGCAAGTATAGTCTCTCTCTTCCTCCCTCCCTCTCTTTCCCAATAGCACTCAATATTGGAGCAATATTGAGCAATATTCGGCATATTCTCCATATTCGCTAATGTTCCCTCAACGTAAGTACGAGGGTCATTTGACAAGTACCTATCCTCACCGCCAGATGGTGCCACTATCGCACCAGAAATACACTACAGTGCAGTATCTTCCTGTAAACGGTTTCAGACGAAATTTCAGCCGAATCGGAGTTGTAGTTTATTTTTGAGAGCGTGTGAAAGCAAATGTGTCCGTTGATTTTTGAAAAAATGGAGAAAGAACAATATCGGTCGGTGATTCGATTCTTGTTTTTGGAAGGGAAATCGCGCAGTGAAATTAAAGAACGCTTGGATGCAGTGTATGGGGATGCTTCTCCTTCGATGGCGACCGTTAAATTTTGGTATAACGAGTTTCAACGTGGTCGTACGTCGGTTTTTGATGATCCACGCCCAGGTGCTCCGAAAACAGCCACTACGGAGGAGAACGTGACAAAAATACACGATATCGTTTTGTCAGACCGCCGATTAAAGGTGCACGAGATAGCTGCGATAGTAGGCATCTCAGAAGAACGCGTGTGGCATATCCTATATGAGGTTTTAGGCATGAGGAAGCTGTCAGCGAGGTGGGTGCCGCGTTTGCTGACTGCAGACAACAAGCGCATCCGTGTGACCAGTTCAGAGCAGTGTTTGGAGCTGTTTAATCGCAATCCAAAAGAGTTTTTGCGTCGTTACGTGACCGTCGACGAAACATGGATTCACTACTACACTCCAGAGACCAAGGAGCAGTCAAAACAGTGGACCTTACCCGGTGAACCTGTTCCGAAAAAGGCGAAGACGGTCCCGTCGGCCGGAAAGGTTATGACCACTGTTTTCTCGGATTCTCAAGGTGTGATTTTTATTGACTATCTGGAGAAGGGCAAAACGGTCACAGGACAGTACTACGCCGAACTATTGAGCCGATTTGACGCCGTGTTAGAAGAAAAACGGCCCCATTTGTCTAAAAAGAAAGTGCTTTTCCACTACGATAATGCACCGGCTCACACTTCTGCACTCGCCACGGCTAAATTGGTCGAATTATGCTACGAACTGCTGCCCCATTCACCGTATTCTCCAGATTTGGCTCCGTGCGACTTTTTTTTGTTTCCGAACCTAAAAAATTCGTTCGCCGGGAAGACATTCCACTCCAATAACGAAATAATCGCCGCCACGGAGGCCTATTTTGCAAACCAAGAGAAAACATTTTTTTCAACGGGGTTAAAAAAATTGGAACACCGCTGGACCAAGTGTATTCAACTAAAAGGAGACTACATTGAAAAATAAATTTTATTTTTTGTAAAATTTTGGTGTTTTCATTTGTAGGCTAGGTATTTATCAAATGACCCTCGTATACGTGGATGCAACCATGGAGCAATATTGCTGCAAACCATGATTTCCGTTTTTCCATTGCTTTTTTAAAATGATGGGTCAGGCTCTCTGCCACAGCAATATTGCAGCCATATTTAGCCAATATTTAGTCAATATTTATCAACACCAAAGGAATATTCATTTTATAATTATATTTTTATGCTGATTTTTCAGATAATTTTGCAATATTGTCAGAATATTTGTATAATATATATCAACACTATACGAATGTTCCCGTATAGCACTGATTGTTGAAGCAATATTGCCTCAATGTTGCTTTGATATATTCGCCATATTCGCGAGGCTTAATAACAACAGAGATACATTAAATTTGAAGTGCTTATGTTTCAAAACCAATGTTTAAAACGAAGTTAATTTAATTCACGCATATATGGCGTAAAATTGAGTCCACATTGTAAAGAGGACATCAACAAGGATATCAACAACAGGACAAGCCTTGTAATTCAGACTCTTCGAAAGAGTCATCTGGACGGTTGAATTACATGGATTATATACCCTTGGCTAGTCAGTGTATTTACAGAAAGCACTACCGACGCGCCGCATAGCGGTGATAAAGGGGAACTTGTGATGGACGGCTCTCGATAAACAAGCTTCGGCTATTTATCCGGTATGCAGCGCATCAGTAGTGCTTTCTGTGGATATACTGGATAGCCGAGAGTATATAAGCCATATAATTCAAACGTTCAGATGACTCTTTCGAAGAGTCTGAATTACAAGGCTTGTCTTGTTTTTAATATCCCCTTTACAATCTGGACTCAATTTTACGCCATATATACGTGACTTAAATTAAGTTCGTTTTAAAGATTGATTTTAAAACATAAGCACTTTAAATTTAATGTGCCTCTGGTGTTATTAAGAGAATATGGCGAATATGTCAAATCAACATTGAAGCAATATTGCTTCAACAATCAGTGCTATACGGGAACATTCGTATAGTGTTGATATATATTATACAAATATTCTTGCAATATTGCAAAATCGTCTGAAGAATCAGCATGAAAATATAACTATAAAATGAATATTCCTTTCGTGTTGATAAATATTGGCTAAATATTGGCTAAATATTGCTGCAATATTGCTGTGGCAGAGAGCTTGACCCATCATTTTAAAAAAGCAATGGAAAAACGGAAATCATGGTTTGCAGCAATATTGCTCCATGGTTGTATTCATGTATACTTACGTTGAGGGAACATTAGTGAATATGGAGAATATGTCGAAGCAGTGTTGAGGCAATATTGCTCCAATATTGAGTGCTATAGGGGGAGGGGAAAGAGAGGGAGGGAGAGAGAGAGACTATACTTGCCTTAGTTTAAACTTTTGTAAAAAGTTTTTTTAGATAGATTCCACAACTTTATAAGAGAAAATAATAAATAATTACATAGTATGTGAAAACATTATGAGATTTGTTATAGTATATTATTAATAACATTATTAAATGTTAGTATAGTTATTCACAAAATTTTAAATTTGAATTTGTTTTTTTAAGGAGCTAGATAAAATGATTACATTAGTAAAATTTTTTGAAATAATATTATGTTTCTATAGAATGTCTTGTGGGATGTTAAAAAAGAAAAAAATTATGTAGGAAATTTCTTATTTTGAGTATACGTCACCAGCTGTCAATGCTGCTTTTAACAGACTAGTTTTCAGAATTAAAATTTAAATTTCTGATATCACCTGGTCCTCTAGGTTTTACAAAACTTGAAGCTCAAAGCCTAGTTGACTAAAAAGTATAGGTATAAGTTCTTATGCCAACTATAATTTCCATAACAGCAGCTGATACAAAGTTTATTCACAAAATACTCATTCCAGTCCATTTACTATTGTATATTCTCAAATTTGAAAAGTTATTAACACAGGTATGGTGTCGGAGTAAGCCCCAGCTGCAAATTCTTTACAAGCAAGCATTGCTACTTGTTTTTTTGACAGTAGAAAATGTAAGCCAGATGTAAATGCTGCTTTTACAACAGCCGAGTTTTTTTTCAAAATTGGAATGCAAACTCAGATGATTACCTTTTGCAGTATCTGAATAAAATTAGTAAATTATTAATAAATATATTAACAATGACAAAAAATATTCTAGTTTCCACTCGTGTTAAATGAGAATAAAAGCATAAACATCATAAAATAGATGCATAAGCCACTTATTCACCAGTGAGACTAATATTATTAGCATTCTAGTCGCCAACATCACTCGTTTCTTTTTATTAAAGCTGGAGTTTGTTCACTAAGTAAATTGGGAGTTTCGTTATTTTTGTATCCAAATATTTCTTTTTCATATGTATCATCAAGCTGTTGTCTGTAGCTGTCGTTCTCTCTTGTCATAAGCAGCATCTTTTTCTCTAGCCTATTTATAAATCTAGATAGTCTGTCATGCGAGTTATATGTAACAAGAAGCACAAGAAACTGCAAAAATTGTGACTGCTAAAGAAAGTTTCAATAAAGAACCCAACCGACAATGGAGTTTTATACACCAAAGATACCACTGGACAGCATCATGATTTTATATTACAAAATTAAATTATTTCAGGAGATTACACGATGTTTCATTTTCACTCACATATAAACTTGTTGTATGGATTCTTTTCATATTGAATCTTGATCCATAGATTAACTAATAATTCACTTATCATACAACTCAGTTTACTTGAATTATTCTTTTATAAATTAAATTAATTTAAATTAATAACCGGGGATCATTGCCCATTGCCACACTAATCTTGTAAATTAAAAACACAACCAGTTGATGAACTAAGAATTATTATTATCTGAATCTTGTATAGAAAAATATTTACTAAGAACTTCTCTGATAGATTAGATTAACTGAGCACTTTTATTCGTTGAAATTTTTACAATAACACATCATTTTCACTTTTTTTAGTATTACAATGTTCATTTGACTTAATCTTTTAAGGCAGTCTTACACCTATAGGCATTTCTGGCCAAAATTAGCTAAAAAAATGATAAAAATTATTATTATAATAAAATAATCCAAATATATTGTAAATATAACTTATTTTGAATAAAATGAGCCAAGACAGAGGTGCTTAAATTCATTTTATCCTTAGTTATAGCATTTTCAAGAAAAAAAGTTTGTCGTAACTTTTCTCTGAGACCTTATGATGGATTTTCATGGGAAAAAGTGCAAATTGTTCCTAATTTATGTAGTTATGGGTTTAAGAGTTGCAATTTTAAGGTTTTCATGTATAAGTATTTTTTTTATGGCAAAAACTGATTTTTTTGCAATAATTTTTTGCATTTTTTTGAATTTTTAGGGTTTTGCCATGAAAAAAATACTTATACATGAAAACCTTAAAATTGCAACTCTTACACCCATAACTACATAAATTAGGAACAATTTGCACTTTATCTCATGAAAATTCATCGACCGGTCTCAGAGAAAAGTGACGACAA
Organism: Torymus aiolomorphi; assembly: GCA_036365515.1. Classification (NCBI taxonomy): domain Eukaryota; kingdom Metazoa; phylum Arthropoda; class Insecta; order Hymenoptera; family Torymidae; genus Torymus; species Torymus aiolomorphi. The sequence goes on along the minus strand of CM070874.1, from coordinate 171,078,463 downwards.
ACTTTAAAAAATGATATTTTGAGAAATAAGCCTGCAAAGAAAAATACCACAAAAATCCAAAAATAATCAGCCATTTGATCCCCATTCTTTTCCTTCTTGAAACTCACTTTCCTGTATATCTGTTATCTGTTCTCCCATATAAAATGGTTAAAACAGAAGCTCTGTCATCTTGCATCCATCCCTTCCATTATAAGTTATTGCTAAGCTAGCAGCATTCATTCCATTAAAAGTTACTGTTCAATCTGTCCTTTTGTACTTTTGATTCATCCTCTGTTGAATCACTTTCTAACACGCTGTACTGAGTTAGATTATTATTTATAATACTAAGATAAATGTAGAATATGTGCCAGATCTTATGAAATATGAAATCCCAATAATCTAAATCGAAACTTAAGAAGCCATCACTGTCATAGACAAAATTACATAAGTACATAACAGCCGATAAGCCTATTTTTTCAATAATCATTTGATTATATATATTAAATATTAAATATATCTTGAATTTAAGCCTATATTCTTGTGAGCAGCCTTTTCGCTTTTATGTGTATAGATACATCTTGACACTTATTACAATTCACAAATCTTCTGAATTGAATTATATATCCTATAGTGTATTAGACTTAATATGTCACTTTCATCTTTCTTAGAAAAAGATGTAGCGTGACTACACCAGTAATGGAACAGTCACCAGTTAACGAACATTTTCTTTATATATATATGAAAATATCAAGCTTTCTATGTATTGTTTATCTAACATGACGATAATTTTCGAATCCTTGAAAATTTTTATTTCATTTTATATAAATATTCTGCATAAAAGAAATTATCTTGTTAAGAATAAAATCATAAAATCGCCGCTATTAAGTGTTCCTTCATTGGCGATATATTCCTTCACTGGTGACACGTATTTAGATACGAAGATCGCATGTTCCTTTACTGGTGTTTAGGAGATATTGACAGATTTTCATTAAATAAAATTTTTACTTTGATTCTTTATTCAAAATTTGCTCACCGACGTAAAGTTTGAACATTTTAGAATATAAATTTCAAAAGGGTTTTACTTTTAATCCATTTTTAAACCACTTAATTAAATAACAAAAGTTACAATTTCCTTATTCGTCCCTTCACTGGTGCAGTCACTCTATTTATTTTTATGCGATAAAAATTTTTACTGACTCTTCTTTAAAATACTTAATTCAATCTTGCCAATGCACATGTTTTTCAGTATTAATTTTCATACAGCATTCCCATCTTGAACTGAAACTACTTTCCAAATTTAAACAAAACTGTCACTGCACGCTTGTATTATAATTACACTTACACTTTTCAGACATATATTTTCACATACACAATACATTAAATTTTTAGTCCTAAATTCACTTATGAATACAAATAATTAAGCACTAAGAAAAAATCTTTCTCTATCTGAAAGCAAAAACTCTGCAAAATAAACTGTTGAAATAACATAGTTATGTATCATGGCTTATTTGAGATTTTGAGCTGTCTGTTATACAACTGTGTTGACACTGTGGTATTATCCCTGATAAAAATGATCTTGAAGGTTCGGAAATGTCCGGATCGAAGGAACCTTTCCGATCCTTTCCGGTTTTTGGAACCAATTTCTTCCGAACTCTTCCGAACTGTCATGGAGGTAAACTGTTAAGAATGTTGATGATCTCTTTAGAACCTTTCTGATCTATTAAGATTTGTTACGAAATAATTTAGTATATTTATTCAGGATTGGTTGGTTCGTTCCGAACCTGGTTGAAGTATAATGAATTATTACGATCAATTCAGGACTTTAATGAACCATTGTGTTTCTGGCTATTATTAACCGTAGAACCGTTCGGAACTGTCCCCGTGTAGGGAAACCTACATAAACGTTTATTTAGTGCTGCTAATTAATTTCTCACGAAAAAAAATCGTTATTTGTTTAAATAAATTTATATTTATATTAATAACGATAATTTATTAATAAATAATAAATCATAAATAATTATTTATTAATAATGTAACGCGTGTCTAGCCGCGATTCTAATCTACCGCGCGAAGGTAGTGAGCGCGCGCGCGCAACTCCTGCGCAGCCGAATCGAGGCGCGCCGCGCGTAGCGAATCGGTCTCGCGACGCGTAAAATGCCCGTCATCCGTCGCGAAGCTGCTAACCTGTTCCCGCGAGAAAAGGGAGCCATCTTCGTGTCTGCCGTCGCGCGAGTAGCATCTCCTCCGTGTCTTCGTGAGTGACTTCGTCCGCGCCCTCCTATCGTTTTTGTAAACGCCGCGTGTACAGTGTTGGTGCCAAGCGGAGTGCATACGCGTATAAGAGGAACAGAAAGAGAGAGAGAGAGAGAGCGAACACGAGACAGCGAGAGAGGAGCCGGCAGCCAGCCGCCTGCCGACCCCGTACAGCGAGTAGGAGAGAGAGAGAGAGACACAGCGCACAAATACTGTGCTAGCGAGCGTGAGCGAGAGAGAGTCGTGTGCACCGACTGCTCCTTCAAGTAAGTCTTATACTCTCATCTCTCGCGTAATTAATGTAAAGGCTCGCACGGAAATCGCCCCGTGCAAGCTTTCCGTACCGTGTACGTGCGGGTGTATGTCAGCCCGCCGTACTTTAACACCGCGCGCGATATTAGCAGCTTCGCCGCGCTCTGTAACGTTCGCGCGTTTGAATATTAACGGTCGCGCGCGAACTAACAATTTGTCTAATAAGCACGTGCGTTGTGTATGTAAATGTTTATTTGGTTTTAATATATTGTGATATCTAGTTACTCGTCGCGTTGTTCATTACAACCTGTCCTTCTCCCGGATACCGCCGCCTCCGCGGGAAAACGACTCCACCGGTCGTTTTCATATCTGAGCATAGCGGCCGCGCGCTTTACTCTTCAAGCGCGCGCTTTTCACTCAGCGATCCAAATAGTTGGAAAGCGAAGTTCGCGTGAGAGCTTCGCGTTGTTTTCGGGATTCCAGGAGCAGATCCCCGGGCAAGTCATTTTAGTCTGACACCCGCGGCACCGTGTTCTAGGGCATCGCTGGCCTGTGGCTTATTGGGATTTTCCCCCACTAGCCATCCCGTTACAACTGGCGCCCAACGTGGGGCCCGAGAAGGACCTGCGGCGCGTACGTGATTCGCGGCGAAGCTTGGCGCGAAGAAGCTCAGCAGCGTAGCTGAGCGTAAGCTGCACACAAAGGCTCTTCGTGCCGCAGCTCGTAGGCGCGTGTGTGCGTGTGCGTGACACAGCCGTGCTGTTGCGAGAGTGCGGTCGAGAGGTTAGGCTTGCGATAGCCAATAACCCGCGAACTAGTGTGCCGACGAGGAGAGATATTGATCGCGGAATTTTTGGCGCGTTGAGGAATTATTGTTAACAATTAAAGTTTTTTTTTAATAACAATTAATTTTTTAACGACAAAATTTTTTTCTTTTTAAGCGATAATTAATTTTTTTTAATTAATTTTTTTTCTCGTCTCGAAATTTTTTTTTTTCTTCTTGTCCTCTCGTATTTCCGATACGAATTATTTTTTTTGGACGAAAAATAAAATTTTTTTTTTTTTTTTCTTTTATCGTGCAGTTAGAAGAAAATCGAGAGAAAGTCGGCAAGCACTCTCGGAACAAAAAGTTGACTGTGCGCCCGAGTAAAAACTCGAGCGCAAAAATCCCCTCGAACTTAAAAATTGTTTTTATTTTTTTTTTAGGTGAAAATTATATTTATTTTTTTGTGTTTTTGGTGATATTGTCCGTTTTGACACATATATATATATTTTTTTTTTCACATATATTTATTTTAAAATTACAAGTGCGAGTAGTGAAGCGTAATTAATTACAAATCGTAATTACTTACAGAAATAGCTTTTATTTTTTTTTAGAGCCGCATACGGGAAATCCTCGTGCATTATCGAGGTTAAGAGCAACCGCCGTAGCTCTTAGAAAGTAACCCGGGTTCGCATTGAAAAAGCTAGCTCACGGGTTGAAAAGGCAAACTCTCTCTGCCATCAATCCGGATACTACTCGCGCTAGTAAAATAAGTTCGTGGGGAAGCGCACAGCCAATTGACACCATGGTCCGATCATCGCAGTTTGCAGAATCGGCGATACTCAATTGGGCGTATACACAGCCCGAAGAGGAAATTATCGAGGCCATGCAAGCCCTTGGTCTGCAGCCGTCAGATCTGCAATCAGTGAATATGCTGACAGCGATCAAGTGGCTTATGGGCGATTACAGTGCCGCCGATTTCGTGCCAGAGCCGGAGCTGTCGGAGAAGCAAGCGTTTGCTAAACGCGAGCAGTCCCGAAGGGCGTTCATCGACTTAACGTTGATGAACAAGTCTGGGTCGACTATTGTGGATCCCAATACTGATCCAGACCAACCGCACCCGTTCATTACGCTCCTTGATGACCCGATAGTGATGCAAAAACTCTCGGAGTCTCGGAGGATGAACGCTCCACAACAAGCACATAATGCAGTGGTGGAGCCAGCGGATGAGGCAAACGGCCAGGGGGTTCCGGGACAGAGATATTGAGCTCTGCAGCACCCACCGGGACATCTCCAGCCGAAGCCGAGGGACAGCTCCAACAGCAACAGCTTCAACAGCAACAACTGCAGCAGCAGCAAATGCAGCAGCAGCAACTGCAACAGCAGCAAATGCAGCAGCAGCAAATGCAGCAGCAGCAAATGCAGCAGCAACAAATGCAGCAGCAGCAGATGGAGCAGCAGCGACGGCAGCAACAGCAACAACAGCAGGAGCAGCAGCGGCAGCAACAGCAAAAGCATCAAGAGCAGCAGCGACAGCAGGCGTTGCTAGAAGAGCAGCGCAGGCAACGACAATTTCGGCGGAGTCAAGAACAAGAGTCGTTGTCGGCACGAAATGGGCAGCACGCGTTCTGGCAGCAAACGCGAAGTCCACCACAGCCACAGAGTTTTGAGTGGCCAAGTGCGGGGGAACAGCGTACCGCAGGGATTGCTGTGGGAGACAACGTAGTCTCAGAACAGCTGCTGTCGGTGATCCATAGACTCGTCAAAGAGGTGGAAGAGCTCAAAGAGAGTGTGCGAATACTCCAAGAAGCTCGACACCCCCCCTGAAGCACGCGCTTGGAGGGAGTCCAACTACCGAGTGCGGGCAGGGGACGAGGATCACCACATGTGAACTTTCAGGACACGTTCACATATGTGAATTTTGACCGCAGCAGCCCCAATACTGAATCGCCAAGGGACGCTAGGAGGAATAGCGGAAGAAATCCTACACAGCGTCAGGCGGGGGTGAGCACTACACTGGACCAGTCTACGAGGCAGACGTACGTGCCTCAACAGACGAACCGTGATGTTGGCCAAATCGTAAGGAAATGGCACATCAAGTTCTCTGGGTCCTTGAAGGAGCAGAGCGTCGAGTTATTCCTCACGAGAGTAGAGGAATGTCGAGCTCTAGCAAATCTGACGTACGACGAAGTACTCTCGTCATTGTCAGAGCTCCTGAATGGAGTAGCGGGCACCTGGTATAGGAGTAACCGTCATACGTGGCGATCTTGGCAAGACTTCCAAGAGGCCATAATACACATGTATGGCGGTGACAGGAGCCATCAACAGCGAATCCTAGCGGAGATAAACGCGAGGACTCAAGGCAGAAACGAACTCACGAGAGATTACGTAGTGAATCTGCAAGCCTTGATTCTCAAGTTAGTTCCGGTGCCTAGCATGCCCCAACAATTGGACATGTTGCACCGGAACATGCGGCCAGAACTGCAAAAAATGGTGATGCGTAATCAAATTACGGATTACCGAGGGCTCCTGGATTTAGCCCGGGAGGCCGAATTAGCGCTCGCGGCAGATAAGGTGCATCACTCGCCACCACCGCCAGAGCGCACTTACTTGCCAGAGTTTGCCTACGTACCTACAGAGCCAACCACGCATCAGCGGAAAAAGCAGAATCCAGGAGTGGCGGCGATGGGGCACCAACAGCAGGAGCCTCAAGAAAGCCTCGAGGCTATGTTCCGTCGGGTGATGGCCGAGTGTTTGTCAAGCTTGACAAAGAAAGGCACCAACGGAAATAGTTGGCAAACGCCAAACCCACAGTCGTTCAAGAAGCCCAAGAAAAAGAATAATTGGGAGAACAGGCAGCGGGAAGGTGGGCAAAGTAATAATCAGCCTAGTGGGGGTAGTAGCTCGACCCACCAGGCTAGGCCGCCAAGTCCAAGGAGTAATGGACCTCCACAAAGGCCAGAATACCGAAGGGGTTACGGCAACGAGCAAAGGGGAAGCGACCGCAACCGCAATGCTGCCGGAAACCAGCAGGGAAACGGCCAAGGGGGCAGGTAAACACGGCCACACGCCCGCCCCCAGCTCTCACATCAGCGACCGAGGGTAACTCGGTCCAATTGCCTGAAGGAGAGAGCGAAGAAGTGCCCGCGACTCAGCAGAATGAAGCTAACCAGGAAACATGCTCGCGATGGTGGCTTCAAGTAGGTGTAGCCGGCTACAGGCTACGGGCACTCTTCGATACTGGAGCTTCCTGGACTGGGATGAATTCCATCGGCTTACAGCTCGCTACAGCCTGTGGAAAAGAATTAATCCCGGCCAGCGGCCTAACGGCACGGGTAGCTAATGGGCAGAGCATAGCAGTGGTTGGCTATGTGTATCTACCCATGGTCGTGGCAGGCGTGTGCAAGGATGTGCGCGTCGCAATCATGCCAGACCTAGACACGGAGTGCTACTTGGGGGTGAACTTCATTAAGAAGTTTAGCGCCGTCTTAGACCCCACTGACAATATGCTGCATCTCAAAGATGATGATGCAAGCGTAAAGTTAGAAGTAGCCTCCATAACCGCCAATAATACCGTGTCCGTATCAGCTATAGGGTTGGCGGACCCAACAGAAGAGCAGCGCAAAGAAACGGAAGCTTTAGTAGCTGAGCTGATGGGAAACGGCCTGGCACCATTAGGGTGTACTTCGTGGGTTGAGCATGCAGTAGACGTCGGCTCCACAAGACCCATAAAACAGAAGTACTACCCAGAATCTCGAAAACTCGAGGAAGAGATGCACAAGCAGGTGGAGGAAATGCTACTCGCGGGTATAATCGAACCTTCGACAAGCGGCTGGTCAAGCCCCGTAGTAATGGTACGCAAATCCAACGGGAAGTTCCGTTTCTGTGTGGACTTCAGAAAAGTGAACGCAGCGTCAAGGCCAGACGCATATCCGTTACCATACATGGAGAGTATCTTACGCAAACTGCAGAAAGCGCGATACATATCCACGTTGGATTTAAGTAGTGCGTACCACCAAATACCACTAAATCCGGAGTCCAAAGAGACTACGGCCTTCACCGTGCCAGGCAAAGGGTTATTTCAATTTACAAGAATGCCCTACGGTTTTTCGTATGCCGGAGCGTCCTTCCAGAGGCTGATTGACAAAGTCATCGGCCCCGAACTCGAACCTTTTGCTTACTCGTATCTCGATGACATAATAGTAGTCACAGAAGCATTCGAGGAGCATAAAGAGGTTCTAAAAAGAGTTCTAGATAGGATAAAGGACGCGGGCCTCACAATAAATCGCGAGAAGAGTGTCTTCTGTCGCGATGAGGTCCAATATCTCGGGGTCATAGTAAATAGGGATGGTTTTAAACCAGACCCCGAGAAAATAAAGCCCATTATGGAATATCCGGTGCCGAAAAACCTCCGTCAGCTGAGACGCTTCCTAGGAATGGCCTCGTGGTATAGAAAGTTTTTATCAAACTTCGCCACAATTGCTGAACCACTGACTGAACTAACGAAAAAGGATCGGAAATACGAGTGGTCAACGGCACAAGAAGAGGCCTTCCAAAAGCTAAAAGCGCTAGTTGCTTCTGCACCGATTCTCCACAGACCGGTATCAAACGCATAGTTCGTGGTGCAAACTGATGCGAGCGATACAGGACTTGGAGCGGTGCTATACCAGATAATAGACGGTGACGAAAGAGTCCTAGAGTTCGCTAGTCGAACTCTGAGCGCGGCCGAGAGGAATTATAGCGTTGCGGAACGAGAGTGTCTAGCAATTCTCTGGGCAATCAAAAAGTTCCGTCCGTATATAGAGGCCTATGACTTCAAGGTCATCACGGATCATAGCAGCTTGAAGTGGCTCCGTGATCTCCGAAACCCATCAGGTAGGTTAGCAAGATGGGCTTTGGAACTACAAAACCACAGTTTCACAGTCGAACACCGAAAGGGCTCTTTGAACAATGTCCCAGATGCCCTTTCGCGGATGTTCGAGGAAGAGGAGCCAGCGGTCGCCGCGTTAGAGCTCGAACGCGATACAAACGACCAATGGTACCTCGAAATTGTGAAAGAGGTTCAACAGCGGCCGCGAGACTTCCCCACATTCAAGCTGGCGGGGGGGAGACTGTACAAGTACGAACCAAATGAAGTCATAGACGAGTCTCTCGGCGACGATGATGCATGGAAGTTAGCAGTCCCTCACGAAAAGCGACGCGAAGTACTGAGAGAATGCCATGACTTTCCAACTGCTGGGCACTTGGGCCGCGAGAAAACGCTAGAAACAGTAAAGCGGAAGTATTATTGGCCACACATGTCTCGTGATGTAGCCAGATACGTGAGCCAGTGCCAAATTTGCCAGCAGTGCAAAGTCGAACAGCGCGCTCCAACAGGATTCATGGGACGCCGAATTACAGAGCGTCCATGGCAAATTGTGGCCAGCGACATTATGGGGCCCCTCCCAAAAACCACGCACGGCCACGAATACATTCTCATATTCCAGGACTTGTTCACACGCTGGATTGAAGTAATTCCGATAAAAAGGGCAGATGGTAAATCGGTGATTAAGGGACTCAACGAGCGAGTATGTCTGCGATTCGGAGTCCCGGAGGTGTTTCTCTCAGACAATGGGACTGAATTTAAAAATGCACCATTAGAGGCATTCTTAAAGGAGAGAAACGTGCATCACACGTTTACACCTCCGTATCACCCTCAGGCCAATCCTGTCGAGCGTGTGAATCGAACGGTGAAGACAATGATTATGTCTTACGCAGAGGAAAATCACCGGTCCTGGGATGAGAAACTGAATGAGCTGGCGTTCGCGTACAATACTGCCGAACACAGCTCCACAAAGATAAGTCCTGCCATGCTCATTTACGGCCGACAACCTGACCCACCGAAGACACTAAGGCGGGAGGAAGACAGGTTAGCCGAAGAGCAAGGGCAGCAAGAGGCGATAAACAATTGGGTGGTACGTATGGACAAGCTCCGCGAATTGCACGTTCGGGCGGCGGCCGACGCGCAAGCGGAGCAGGCGAGACAAGCCAAATATTATGACGCTCATCGTCGACCTCCAGAATTCTGTCTAGGTGATCGTGTATGGAGAGAGAATAAGGTACTATTCTCAGCAGCTGAGGGGATTTCTGCCAAATTAGCCCCGAAGTACGCGGGGCCCTACACGATTGTGAATATTCTAGGCGAAAACACCTATGAGATCCAAGGTGAGGATGGTCGAACGATACGTCCCGTCCATGCGCAGCAACTCAAGAGATACGTCTCCGCAGGAGAGCCCAAGAACTACTTGGACAAAAGTAGTCAAGAAGTAGCCCAGTCGCTACTAGCGAGGGACTCTTCAGCCGAACGCAACACGTCAGAGGGCCACAGAGTTAGCCAGGGGAATGTACAGCCTCGGGCGACGGCTAAGAGGCGCGGTCCACCTCGTAAGACCGTGCTATTAGTTAGGCCAGGAAAGCGTGCGAGCGATGGCCGGCCTATGCGTGTGGCCGGTCCAACAGAACCCAAGCGAGGCCCAGGGAGGCCAAAAGGTTCGAAGAAGAAGCCCGTACCTGCTGATGCCGGACTAATTAGTCCTCGTAGAACCCGAGCGTATAAAAAGCAATAATTGTGCCGTCCAACTTGTGTCGTACGTACTAACCTGTGTCCGTCTTAATTTTCCAGTCCTCAATCTCACTCCTCCCCGGGATCGATTTACCTGTTTCAGGACATGCAAGGCCTGACTCCCGAAATAGCGAAGACGGCGAAGAAGGTGATCGCTGGATTAATCCAGTGCAATCCTGACCCCGCCGTCATCGATTTTTTGGAGCAGGTCGTGGAGGGCATCGACGCTATGACACTGGCACCCCAGCCAGTGGAAGAGCCCTCCACCGTCATGATCGAGGAGATAGAGGCGCCGAAGCCAAGAAAGGGACCTTCGGAGCCGGCCTGGGCAGAGGCCGGTCCCAGTCCGCTTCGGCGACCTCGTCCCCCGAAGGGGCAGCAGGAAAGCCGGGAAGAACGGCTTTCTCAAGAGGCGTCGGTCCGAGCCTCAGAGATGGCGCAGGAAGGAAACGCCGGCGCGGCTCGGGCCGACGAGGAAAGTAAAGAGAGTTTTCCGACCCTGGCCCCCAAGTGGGCACCGAGTGATGAAGTCGGTGCGGCCTGGGTTCCAGTGGAGAAGGCCCTCGAGGAAGCGCGGCGCCTCAGCAAGTCCTCGCGCGCTGCGGAGGACGCTGCCCTGGCCGCACTGGAGGTCTTTCTTCAGTGCCACGGTAAGGCCGGCGAGCGGCAAGCCGGCAAATGGGTCGGAATGGCCCAAGGCCGGCGCGAAGAGCTCGCGGCCGCCGCAGAGGCCAGGGCCGCCAGGATGCGCCGCACAGCCTTCCAAAAGGCGGAGGAGGCTCGCCTGGCTCGTGCGCAGGAGCGCATGGAAGAGGCCAGGCGAGCCAGGGAAAAGGCGGAGGAGACGGCGCGCGGGGTCAAGGAAGAGGCCCAGCGCCGTCTCCAAGAAGAAGAAGAGCGCCTTAGGAGGGTGCTCGAAGAAGAGCGAGCGGCCCGGGATGCGCTCGACAGTAACGCGATCCCCCGGTGCTTCATGTGTGGCGAGCTTGGGGTGAAAAAGTCTAAACATTGCCCCAACGAAGCTCGTCACAAGGGGCGCCGATCGTATTCCCGGGCCAGTTGAAGAGGGGCGAGGCCCTGAAGTTTTTTTTATATTTTTTTTAATAAAAATTAAAAAGAAAAACCGGTGACTCCGATTCTTCAATATTCCTTTTCGAACCTCCTTCTCCTAATCATTACTACCATATTAGTAGGTACGACGACGGCCATGATTAGCAGAGCTGCTCACGGTCCCCTAAGCAGCGTCTGGCGGGGGGGTGTAACGCTTGTCTAGCCGCGATTCTAATCTACCGCGCGAAGGTAGTGAGCGCGCGCGCGCAACTCCTGCGCAGCCGAATCGAGGCGCGCCGCGCGTAGCGAATCGGTCTCGCGACGCGTAAAATGCCCGTCATCCGTCGCGAAGCTGCTAACCTGTTCCCGCGAGAAAAGGGAGCCATCTTCGTGTCTGCCGTCGCGCGAGTAGCATCTCCTCCGTGTCTTCGTGAGTGACTTCGTCCGCGCCCTCCTATCGTTTTTTGTAAACGCCGCGTGTACAGTGTTGGTGCCGAACGGAGTGCATACGCGTATAAGAGGAACAGAGAGAGAGAGAGAGAGCGAACACGAGACAGCGAGAGAGGAGCCGGCAGCCAGCCGCCTGCCGACCCCGTACAGCGAGTAGGAGAGAGAGAGAGAGAGAGACACAGCGCACAAATACTGTGCTAGCGAGCGTGAGCGAGAGAGAGTCGTGTGCACCGACTGCTCCTTAAAGTAAGTCTTATACTCTCATCTCTCGCGTAATTAATGTAAAGGCTCGCACGGAAATCGCCCCGTGCAAGCTTTCCGTACCGTGTACGTGCGGGTGTATGTCAGCCCGCCGTACTTTAACACCGCGCGCGATATTAGCAGCTTCGCCGCGCTCTGTAACGTTCGCGCGTTTGAATATTAACGGTCGCGCGCGAACTAACAATTTGTCTAATAAGCACGTGCGTTGCGTATGTAAATGTTTATTTGGTTTTAATATATTGTGATATCTAGTTACTCGTCCCGTTGTTCATTACAACCTGTCCTTCTCCCGGATACCGCTGCCTCCGCGGGAAAACGACTCCGCCGGTCGTTTTCATATGTGAGCATAGCGGCCGCGTGCTTTACTCTTCAAGCGCGCGCTTTTCACTCAGCGATCCATATAGTTGGAAAGCCAAGTTCGCGTGAGAGCTTCGCATTGTTTTCGGGATTCCAGGAGCAGATCCCCGGGCAAGTCATTTTAGTCTGACACGCGCGGCACCATGTTCTAGGGCATCGCTGGCCTGTGGCTTGTTGGGATTTTCCCCCACTAGCCATCCCGTTACAATAAATAATAGTTGTTAATAAATAATATTAGGGATACAGAAAAAAAATTATCCTGATTTTCGCGCATAATTATGGAAATATTAACGTCATGTCCAATTTAATGTTTATTTAAATGTTTATTAATAATTGATATATTGTGATTGAAATTAATTATTTTTAATTTGTAACATAATTTATAAGAATATTAAATTATAGAAAGCCTGAAATTGTAAATAATGTAATTAAAAAATTGTCGATGTCATCGGGATTCGAACCTGAGTCCTCAGCTTACTAGTCCAGCGCCTTAGCCATTACTCTAAAACGGGTATTGGCATCAGAGTTATAATTTCGATAAGTAGATAAGCTAGGCCGGTTGTATGCCCCCCCCCCCATCACTCGCCCACCAGCCGCTCGGTGCAGCGCTCTGATAGTTGAGACGGGTAGGTGAGGCTCCGCCCACTTTCGAGAAGCTTCTACCTTTACGTAATGACGTCATCGAATAAAAAATATCCGTCTTTTATTGTAACGTTTTTGCAAACCGCTCAAATTGTTATTTACTAGCGATCCCGAGCGTGCGGCGGCGGCCGGCGGCGCCTATAAGCTCATATATGAGCGGCCGAGAGTCTAGCCTCGGAACACCTCCCGCTGAGCACACGTGTAAAATCTTAGCCGCGGGCGCGTGCCGCTGAAACCGAGCGTGACCCCTCTCATCACTTTTCAAGCTTTTCCGAGGGGTCGCTCAAGCGAGACAGAGCTAAAAATAGCCGTTAAGCAGCTTGTTTACAGAGAAAGACAACGCGAAGGAGGAGGAGGCGGAGGAGGTGGAAGAGGTAAAGAGCATAGGTAGAGAGGTGATAGGAAAGAGCGAGATAGCGAGTGAGAATGAGTGAGAGAGAGCGAGAGAGAGCGAGTGAGAGAGAGAGAGTTTTCGAGGTGGCTGACATGTATGATATGACTCTAACTCAGTAAGTATATTTCGGCTATAGCATGCTGAACTGTAAACCAGGCTGGCCCGACGCAACAGGATGTATAGTTTTTTATCTCGAGTGTGCTTGATGTGTGAATAGGGTCGTATTTTTTACGACGCTGACCTATGAACGTACGTGCGTGTGCACGTTTGACGAAGTGTTGTTCCTTTTTCACATCTGGAGTGCGTATATAGTGCCGCTAGTCTTTTCGATGCCCACCCTTTGTTTTCATAAGATGTGTACTTTGAATCTCAGTAATGTTTCGAAGAAAACGTGCTCACGGGGTGGACGCTGAAGCAAACTCCGATGAGAAGCACACAGTGATGTCATCGCATGTTGTGCTCAAAAAGGTATCAGATTTCAATCGTTTCCTGTCAACGGCTACCAAAACTTAATAGTATTTCATGGAATTTTCCACGGTAAATCAAAATACTGTTTTGGTTAACTGCTTAAACAAATGATAAGAATGAGGGCGCTGAAGTAGGCCCATACAAGTAGACAAGACGGAGAGCTTTTTAGTGTTGCTCGGAGATGAGAGCAGAACAGTCGTGTTTTGAATTAATAGTATATTTACTTGCCACAGCCACAGCAGTTTTATTAGTTTATTCTCGTTAAACTTGCTACCTCGAAAGAAAGTAAGATTACAATAAATTCTTAAAATTTGTTATTATATTCATAATTAGTCATACGGGCCTTATAAATACGACGAGTGTGCTGGAATTCTTTCATTGTGCAACGAAGTTAAGTGATCACTATGTCAGCGTTTGACTATAAAAAACTTGTGAATATTATGCTAGAAGCATATGGGCTTTTAGCCTATAAAAAAGCAAATCCTGAAGAAATTACGAAGTGGATTAAACTAGGCCGCCAGAATCTAAGAAACTTGAGGAGGCTTTCGCTTAAAAATGGAAACACTGTTGGAGAAAAACAAAGTTTTATATCTACAATTGGATTACTTAAAGGCATTCAAGGTAGATTCAAGCGTGTATTAAAGAGTGGTGCGTGTTTGCGTGAAACAAAAAGTGACAGAGTAAAATGGCAAAATGTGGAGTCTGCTTTCAATGATCGTATTGAATCTGGGGCGATTAGCAATTTAAAAAATTTAGATATAACTAGATTTATGAAAGATGCTCAAGTATTATTTCAATCTCAAATGAAAAATGTGTTGAAAAAAGAAGAGGCTCTCAAAGTATATACTATCTTGTCAGCTGAATACATCATAATAAAAGCTGACAAAGAGATAGTAGAAATCAAGTACTTTAATACAAAGGCGGAACTGATTTTACGAACAACTGATTTAAAGCAATGGTTTACTGAGAACGTTCAACAGCGCATTGAAAAAGATATGGAAAAATTTCAGGAGAAAGATTCCGGCTGGGCACTTCCACAGATTCTTAATTTATCTGTACACATGAATAAATATAATTCAATGCGAGGAGGCTCATACATCAGTCTACCCCCGCAAATACAAAAGAAGCATGCATGTATCAATGTACAAAATTTCGATGATGCACGTTTCAAGTGGGCAATACTGTCAGCTTTGCATCCACAACTCAACAAGTACAAAGTAACTTTGCCTAAACCAAGAGACAAAATTTTCCAGTTTAAAAATTTTAATCATAAAGAAAAAGTGCCATTCGTCATATACGCAGATTTAGAGTGCCTTCTAAAAGCTGTGGAAATTGGAAATGCTTATCGAGAACATGAAGCATTTAGTATTGGATATTATTTAAAGTGCAGTTATGATGACTCTCGATCTCACTACAATAGCTACAGAGGAAAAGATCCTGCTAAATGGTTTGCAGAGCAGCTACAAAGGCTAGCAGAAAATTTTGAGACTATCTTCAAGTTCATAGTACCAATGGAAACATTAAATTTAAAACAAGAACAAGAATTTCGAAATACGTCATTATGCCACATTTGCGAGAAACCTTTAGCAGAGAAGCGTGTTCGAGATCATTATCATCTGACTGGAAGGTAAGATTAAAAGAAAATTAAATATAGTTCAGGCGGAAATTTTTGCATTTTTTCTTATGTTTTTTTTCTTTTCTTATGTTTTAGGTATCGAGGTGCTGCTCATGAAGATTGCAATTTACAGTATAAAGATTCACACAGTATTCCAGTGGTATTTCATAATTTAACTAGCTATGAGTCACATTTTCTCATAAAGGATATTGCCAATAGCATTCCTGGATGAGTAGATCTTTTACCAGTGAATAAGGAACGCTTCATCTCATTCACCAAGCACATTGAGGAAAACGATATTAACTTTAAATTCATAGATTCTTACCGATTTATGGCAGCATCCTTAGACAAATTGTCATCATATCTCGGGGAACTTAGAATTTTGCGGCAAGAGTTCTCACGAGATGAACTATTAACTGAAGAGAAATTTCAATTACTTAAACGGAAATGAGTCTTTCCATATGATTATTTAGACTCTGCGGAAAGACTTGAAGTTTTAAAGCTACCATCGAAAGATGAATTCTACAGTAAACTAAATAGCTGCCATATATCAAACGAGGATTATGAACACGCAAAAAAAGTTTGGACAGCATTTAATATATCAAGTTTGGGCAAATATTCAGACTTGTACTTAAAAACAGATGTTCTACTTTTGGTAGAAGTATTTGAAAATTTTCGCGACAGCTGTCTGAAAGCTTACGGTTTAGATCCGGCACATTATTGCACAACTCCAGGCTTAACTTGGGATGCTATGCTCAAGTATTCGAAAATACAGCTCGAATTGCTTATAGATATTGATCAGGTTATGTTCATTGAACGCGGTATACGAGGTGGAGTGAGTCAATGTTCCAACCGTTATGCTTGAGTCAATAACAAATACATGGGCAATGATTTTGCAGTAGATAAGGAGTCCAAATATCTCATGTACTTTGATGTAAATAATCTCTATGGCTGGGCTATGCAACAATATCTACCCTACGGTGGCTTTGAATGGATTGATGATGTAGAACGAATAAATTTCAATATTCCGGATAATTTCCCAGTTGAATAAATACTTGAAGTGGACTTGGAATATCCAGAACATTTACACGATACACATAAAGATCTACCATTTTGTCCAGAGCACAAGAAACCACCAGGCTCCTCACAAGCTAAACTTCTCACGACTGTTGAGCAGAAATCGCGATACATTCTACACTATCGCAATTTGAAGCAAGCTCTAGAAAATGAATTAAAACTCAAAACAGTTCATAGAATACTGAAATTTAATCAAAGACCCTGGCTCAAAGAATACATTGATCTAAACAGTAGAATGCAACAAGCATATAAAAATGATTTTGAAAAAAATCTCTACAAATTAATGAATAATGCTGTTTTTGGAAAGACGATGGAAAATGTAAGAAAAAGAGTTAATGTTAAATTACTAACTAAATGGGAAGGTCGATATGGAGCAGAAGCTCGCATTGCACAACCAGAATTTCATAGCAGTACTATCATCGATGAAAATCTTGCTGTTGTAGAGTTAGCAAAAACTGAAGTGCATATTAACAAGCCAATGTACGTAGGACTGTATGTACTTGATTTATCGAAGGCTTTAGTATACGATTTTCACTACAAATATATGAAAACGAAATCTGAGGATCGCTGTAAACTGCTATATACTGACACTGACAGCTTAAGGGGATGCCTTACTCGTACTATTACCGACCGAGCAATTCACACAGTTTCAAGCTGATTAAAAATAAAATACGTCGAATCACAAAAAATCAAGAGAACACTCTTCTGTGTTTTTTAACGTTCTATCATCCAGTCAAAGTTTGGAGTCGAAATATCAAGCCGTTTTTTAAAAAACTTTGAACGAAATTAAATTTAATTTCGTTCAAAGTTTTTGAAAAAACGGCTTGATATTTCGACTCCAAACTTTGACTGGATGATAGAACGTTAAAAAACACAGAAGAGTGTTCTCTTGATTTTTTGTGATTCGACGTATTTTATTTTTAATCAGCTTGAAACTGTGTGAATTGCTCGGTCGGTAATAGTACGAGTAAGGCATCCCCTTAAGCTGTCAGTGTCAGTATATAGCAGTTTACAGCGATCCTCAGATTTCGTTTTCATATATTTGTAGTGAAAATCGTATACTAAAGCCTTCGATAAATCAAGTACATACAGTCCTACGTACCTTGGCTTGTTAATAAGCACTTCAGTTTTATTAAATTTAATTTCGTTCAAAGTTTTTGAAAAAACGGCTTGATATTTCGACTCCAAACTTTGACTGGATGATAGAACGTTAAAAAACACAGAAGAGTGTTCTCTTGATTTTTTGTGATTCGACGTATTTTATTTTTAATCAGCTTGAAACTGTGTGAATTGCTCGGTCGGTAATAGTACGAGTAAGGCATCCCCTTAATATATGAAATAAGAAATGATGATATTTATGAAGTGATTAAGAGCGATATTGCAAATTTTGATACTTCCGACTATTCATCTAATAATGTATTTGGAATTCCACAAGCCAACAAGAAGGTTGTAGGATTAATGAAGGATGAGTGCAATGGCCGCATTATGACAGGATTCGTTGGACTACGTAGGAAAATGTATAGCATACGGATCAATGGCCAAGACCACATGAAAAAAGCTAAAGGTGTGAAAAGTGGAGTTGTCAGCAAAACCATCAATTTCGACGACTATCTTCAGTGTTTACTAAATTCAACTACACAATACAGACAGCAGGGTATCATACAATCTAAATCTCATGTAGTGCATACTGAGAAACAAACAAAATTAGCTCTGAGTCCACATGACAATAAGAGATATCTCATACCAAATGAAACAGATACTCTGCCGTGGGGGCATTATAAAATATATAAAATAGATTAAGATTGATTGTATGTATGTATATATAATCAACTTTTATGGTTTTATATGTGTGTGTGTGTGTGTGTGTGTGTGTGTGTGTGTGTGTGTGTGTGTGTGTGTGTGTGTGTGTGTGTCAATCTTCAATATTTACATGTATATTATAAATAAAATATTGGGCAATAAATAAAGAAAAAACTATTATTTTTATTCGGCATTTATTTATTTATTTAACCTTTACACATCTGATTTGCTTATCCAACTATTGTGTGAATTGTCAAATCCTAACCATTTAACATAAATCTGATTTCCTCGCTTCATAAGCACCTTCACAATGTAGACGTCTGGATAATTAGCCTTGAGTAGCTCTTCTTCATAGAAATCGCCAGCAATGGATTGATCGCGATAGTCTTTTAGCTTGTAAGTAACCGGATTAGTAGCCATAACTTGGCTGATTGTAAAAATTTCTGTTGACCAATTAGGTGTATAGCTCTTCTCAAATACTTGCTTTATCTTGCTCACTCTTACTTTTTCTCCAATTTTAAACTTTGGTTTTGTAACTATTTTTGACTGTCGATTAAACCTCGCAAGTATTTCCGCTTCATTGACTAATGTTATATCTTTTGGTTTCATTCCGGTTGTGCGATGTTTGCTGTTATTATACACATTTAGCAAATTAGGTAAGATATCAAGCCACTTATACTTTCCACGTAAGCTGAATTGCACCCACACTTTGTGCTTAAGTGTACGATTAAAACGCTCACAAATAGATGCTTTAAGATTACTATATGTCGAGTACAGATTAATTCTATAACTTTGCATGAGATTTTGAAATTTAGCATTGTAAAATTCTTTGCCTCGATCGGTCTGTAAATTTGTTGGTTTGCGTCCCTGCTGCAAGATAGACTTCATTGCTGCTGTGACATCACTACCAGTCTTTTGCTTTACAGGAACAGCCCATGCATTCTTGAAGAATACATCGATAACAGTGAGCATATATCTATAGCCATTGTTTTCTCGAGCATAAGGCTGCATCTCCACTAGATCAGCTTGCCATGTCTCATCCAAGTCACGTACAATAAACTTGCGTCGTCGGTAATTTCGACGTGCAGGTGTATGAAGCTCCTTAACCACTTGCTGATGCATGTCCTTTATCCTGAATTATTGAAATCTCTTGAAATTTTGTCGTTCAGGCAAGGAAAAAGTATTCGAAGAAAATTTATTCATAAAATTTTTCCACTGTGATTCGCTCTTTTGTTTATCTTTTTGACTGTTGTCAGAAAATTTTGTATATGGTATATTACTGTTCGCAGTACTATTTGATTTATCCATTCTCAACGAGTGGTTGAACGATACTGCGATAAATTTATAATTGAAGAGCTATTTATACGTATGGTTGTTTGATAATAAATAATTGCGCATATAAGCTTCTTGACTATCTGCTTTCACATCTTCTATACTCTGAATTGATGACTGTAATTTTAAGACTTTCGTATCAATTTCATTTTTTTGAGCCTCAACAATAACGCCTAAATTATCGAAGTCTCCGCGTAATTTCGCAGTTACTTCATACAAGCTCCTTATTTCTATTTTAAGCATACGTTGTAGAGTATCCAAATTAACAGCATCACCCGGTTGGGTAGGCTCAGCAATGTTACATAAGCTCTTGCTGTCAATGTCGTATTGTCCGTCAGAAGTTACTTTGAAGCCAACACCCGGAGGACCACGACTACCTTCAGCACGCTCGAGATTACGTCCGAATACATCGACACTCATGTTGCATCTGACTGCAATACCATCGAGTTCAATCAATTTATGCTCAAATATGTATTATATTTATGTACGAGCACAGGCGTAATAATTTCAGATAGTCTTTGAATTTGCATCCGAAAACGCTCTCGATCACGTGCTATCTGCTCCCATTCTCCGTGACGTGCAGCTCGGCTGGCATAGGGCCATACATGCATCACATGAATAACTGGTTTAGCATCAAACTGAACTCTCTTCGAAGACATCTTAATGTATGTAACCTGTTTCTTTGAGTTCTTCAATGATAGAATGAATCTCATTTGTGTGGCTCTGATTGCCGGCTCCCAGTTCAGCCAAGAGTAAGCGAAGACGATCAACTAATTCATTAAGATCATCCCAGTATACATAATCCATTAGCATATCTTTTCTTGCAATCTTATATTTAGGTAAGAGGCCTGAGCCTTCAATAGGTTTTCTCTTTGGTGATTTATTGAAGTAGGGAGCTATATAATCTTTATATTTTTTACTAGTAGACTTACGTAGACGTTCTGTTTCACTATAATTCTTCCTAAAAGCATTCGTCACTTCTACGATTTTTCGATAATTTCATATATCATTCGAACTTATATGCATCGAATCAGGTTGCTTCTGAAAGAGCAATTGGAGTATACCAGCTGTTTTAGGATAACTTACATGTTGTACTTTTACATAATGTTTTGTAAAATGTATCGGTGAATTGCCGATTTTCAATAATTCATTTTGTATTCGTACTCCATATGTATTATCAAGCGACTTGGTACGTTTTTTAAAAGTCTGTAAATAAGCTTGTTTAAATGACTCTGTTTCATCCTCGTCTTGTGTAAACGATTCTGATATTTCATCATCCACTTCGCTTTCAGCTGTTTCAAATGATGTATCCGCTGCTCCGATCCTTATAGTTTCTTCGAGATCACTTTGTGACTCCTCTCGCACCTCCTCCTGCTCCTTTTCTTCCTCTTCTCTATCGTTATTTGTACTGAATTCTATAACGTTTCTTGGTTTTTGCCCTTCTGATGCTATTTTAATAACTTTTCTCTTTTTTGCAGCATCGACAAGTTTTTCAAGCGGACTTACATTAGGCTTAAATTTTTCATTTAAAACTTTTTCCACGTCAGTTTTGGTTTGCCTCAACTCCTTGTACTTTCGCATAATTGCTTCTCTCGATTTTATAATTTCATTGAGAACGTTTTGCTCTTTCTGAAAATGTACCATGCTGACTGATGAACGATTGAAATCATATTAACTTATTTTATTTCAAGGTAGCTATATTTGTAAGAAAGTGATCGAAGCCCTTTATATATAGACCAGTATCAAGTGTCCTATCTTTGTCGATAACAAGAAAGCCATACTTATCATCATTCCAGCAGATTGAATACAAATCTCTAAATTGACTATATGACATATCTGTGTTTACGTGATCATTATATACATGCTTTAAATTCATATCATCTTGGCGAAATAATACTAATAAATTAACATTATCTCGTACTAGATGTTTGGGAATGCGTGCATAAGATTGACATAGATATAAACAGTACACATTTTTGTGATGTCCCATACAAAAGAAATTCTTGATGTTATCTTGTTTTTCACAGGCTACATCATCAAATATCATAACTGAGTTTGGCAATACATCTTCTGCTGATATTACTTCATCATGATCTTTGAATGGAAAGTACTGAATTTCATTTATGGGCTCCAAGAGAAATTTAAGAAATTAGTATTTGGGTTGTTCCAGTGATTTTGAGTAAACATATACATTTTCAAATTTTAATCCGCTTGGATGAGTAATAAGAGAGAGTAGTGCATTAGTTTTGCCACAGTTTGAGGGTCCACAAAATATACTTCTAATATTATTGGGAAGTAATTCTCCATGACGCTTTTTTGATTTTTGCTGCACTACTAAGCTGTCAAAGTTTATAACTGGCAGCTTGACGTTTTGCTCCTCGAACTCCATACTTTATCTTTGACGTCTCAAATATAACTGACTTTGAGTGCATATATACAGCTTACTTATACACATTTTAGCTTAGTATGTATTTCTCCTCCGAGACGTTAACATCATGATTGAGCATAAGCAACGTAAACGCAATGCTCGTAAAGGTCGAGGCTTAGCAAATACAATCATTAATAAGCTTCCATTTGAATTACATCTGCCTGGTTATCAATACTGCGGACCAGGAACTAAACTTACAAAGCGTTTTGCTCGAGGTGACCCTGGCATTAATCCTTTAGACCAAGCTTGTAAAGAACACGATATAACCTACTCTCGGAATCGAGAGAACGTTGAGGCTAGGAACGCTGCTGATAGAGTATTAGCAGATAAAGCCTGGAAACTTGTTTTTGCTAAAGACGCTAGTATTGGTGAGAAAGCAGCAGCTTATACTGTAGCAAATACTATGAATTTAAAATCAAAATTTGGAATGGGGTTGAAAAAGAAGCCAAATACCACACTAGCTAAAGTAGTTAAAACAGCCTCGAAACCGAGCATTTTTAGTAAAAATTCGCACAAAGTTATTCAAGCTCATTGAAAAGTGCTCGAAATGTTGTGAAGAAGGCTGGCGGCAAAGCAAAAGTACACATTCCTCGCGTACTAGCAGTTCCATCGAAAATTGGAGGATTCCTACCATTTCTGATTCCATTATTTGCAAGCCTAAGTGCAACAAGTGCACTAGCAGGTGGCGCTGCGAGTATAGCTAAAGCAATAAATGATGCAAGAAATGCTAAACGTCAACTTGAAGAAAGTCGAAGACATAACAAAACGATGGAAGCTGTTGCACTTGGTAAAAGTCTCTACCTTAAACCCCATAAAACAGGCAATGGCATCTATCTAAAACCCTATAGTGACATGAAAAAAACTTCGATGTAAAATTGCCCCACAGAGCACTGACTGACGCTGACTTACTAAAGTATGCTCGTATTTTACAAATTCCATCTTTCGAGGTGTATTCTTGCGAAATACATTACCAGCTAGTGGTCCACGACACTACGAGTCAGCAATCGTTAATCTCGATGAGAAACGCGGACCTGGTACACATTGGGTAGCCTATCGGAAAAGAGGTAAAAGTGTTGTGTATTTTGATAGTTTTGGAGACCTGCAGCCACCTTTAGAACTTATGACTTACCTAGGAGTTAACACTGTAAAGTATAACCTCGAGAGATATCAAGATTACAGCGCATATAACTGTGGGCACCTTTGTTTAAAATTTTTGTATAAGGCTATATAAAACAATATATATGTTATACATAGTCAGTATTACTTGAACAGTCATGAGCGAATCATTGATGCTAAGTTTATCTGGAACGTCATCTGTACTAGAGACTCAATATTTTCCACCAATTGAACTCTTGACAAATAAAAGATACGTTCTAGGGTTGATTGAACTTTTAACCTTTAATTCAATCCCCAATATCGATATTGACAATAACAAGTTTTACATGGGCGAAGAGATAGTGACATTACCAACAGGTAGCTGGGAAATTGAAGACATTGAACGCCATCTACAGGAAATACTTGCACCTAAAAGCATAGTACTCAGCCTCAAACCAAATAATAATACTCTTCGCAGTATAATCAAGTGCAGTAATATAATAAATTTCCAGCCGCAAGATTCTATTGGAAGATTGTTAGGCTTTACGCGACATACTCTTTCAGCAAATATTACTCACGAATCAGATTTACCTGTACCTATTCTTAAGATTAACGCTCTACGGGTTGAGTGCAACATTACGTCTGGAGCCTATATAAACGGACAGAAAGTGCATACGATACATGAATTTTTCCCAGCTGTTCCTCCGGGCTATAAGATCATTGAAATTCCAACACAAGTTATTTATTTACCATTACAGTTAATACTATCGATAATATACAGTTACGCCTCGTCGATCAGGACGGAAACTTGGTGAATTTTCGTGGAGAAATTATAACAATTAGACTACACATCAAAGCAGCATCGTAATTATCGGAATCGTATATAACAGCAAAGTTGGCAAAAGCTATATTAAAAGCAAATCATGTCATTAGAAGATCAGTCGTCAACGAACAGTGAAAGAGTTAACAACTCAGAATATTCGCTTCCTAAAAAGTCTAGGACTGCAGGTCAGAAGAAACGCTGGAGAAAAATAATTTGTCTGTTTTCCTGTGGTTTTTACAATCAAAAGAGATGGACGACATATTAAACGTACAGTCATCTGTGGAATTTGATGAATCTGTCGCTCATTATGAAGTGCATGCACATCAGCCTTACACTTCGTCAGCTTTCAATAACAGTGATGAAATTCGTATCGCCATACAGCATCAAGATCTCTACCTTCTACTTTCACGCAGTTCATTACATATTCATGGCCGATTATTAAAAGCAGATGGCACCGCAGCAGTTATCACAAAGCTTGTAAACAACGCCCTCTGTCACCTTTCGAAGAAATCCGATATGAAATTAATGCTGTAGAGATTGATAAATGTAAAAATGTTGGTTTGACAAGTCTAATGAAGGGTTTGGTATCGTTCAATCCTACGCAAAACTTGGAAAACGCCGGCTGGATTGATATTGCAGAAACTCAGCAAATAACCGATAATGCTGGCTACTTTGATGTGTCCATACCACTAAGTATGATTCTCGGCTTTGCGGAAGACTATCGTAAAATTATAGTCAATTGCAAACATGAGCTTGTTCTCACAAGATCGAAGAATGATAAATAAATGATAGAAAATGCTATTGTGCAAACGCAAGCAGAAGAGTTCAAAATTAATCTAATTAAAATTGAATGGTTAATGCCTTATGTGCTATTACCTGATAAGCATAAAATACGACTCCTTCATTACCTACAGAAAGAAACTCCCATTGCTATGAGTTTCCGTAGTTGGAAGCTGTACGAGTAGCCATTACTCCCAACCACCTCGCAGCATGTTTGGACAGTTAAGACATCGAATCAATTAGAAAAACCACGATTCATCATTTTAGGCTTTCAGACCAATCGTAAAGGTCAAAATGGCGATAACGCTAGTCATGTTGACCATTGCAAAATAAGTAATGTGAAACTATTTCTCAATTCTCAATACTATCTTTACGGAAATCTCAATCTAAATATTGATCAAAATCAATATGCTTTATTTTACGATATGTATGCTAACTTTCAAAATGCGTATTGCGGAAAAGAAATTGAACCAATGCTCAAGAAAGGGGACTATATACAGAATGATCCTTTAGTTGTCATCGACTGCTCAAAACAGAACGAGTCGCTGAAGCAGGCCCCAGTTGATGTTCGTCTTGAATTTGAAGCTAAAAAAAATTATCCAGCACAGACATCAGCCTACTGCTTCATTTTACACGACCGTATTATCGAATATAACCCCATAAGTGGGGATATTAAGAAATTAGTCTAGAGATTTGGTGCCACCTTTACAAGAAGAATACAAGAAGAAATTGTATTCAATGTACACTTCAATGCTAATATAATATGAAAACTTGTACAACACTTGTAAAAATTATGTTTAATAAACTTCATGAATATCATATATTACTGTTTTAATTTTTTTTACCCATAGATTTTTGGAAATCATCGAATAAAATTGCTAGCGCGAAGTATTCGCTTATAGCATGCGGCGTATAAGATTGTCCGCGCGACCGATGCGCACACGGCATCACACGAGATAAAAACTATACATCCCGTTGTGTCGGGCCAGCCTGGTTTACAGTTCAGCATGCTATAGCCGAAATATACTTACTGAGTTAGAGTCATATCACACATGCAAGCCACCTCGAAAACTCTCTCTTTGTCTCTCTCTCTCTCTCTCGCTCTCTCTCGCTCTCTCTCACTCGTTCTCACTCGCTATCTCGCTCTTTCCTGTCACCTCTCTACCTATGCTCTTTACCTCTCCACCTCCTCCGCCACCTCCTCCTTCGCGTTGTCTTTCTCTGAAAACAAGCTGTTTAACGGCTATTTTTAGCTCTGTCTCGCTTGAGCGACCCCTCGGAAAAGCTTGAAAAGTGATGAGAGGGGTCACGCTCGATTTCAGCGGCACACGCCCGCGGCTAAGATTTTACACGTGTGCTCAGCGGGAGGTGCTCCGAGGCTAGACTCTCGGCCGCTCATATATGAGCTTATAAGCGCCGCCGGCCGCCGCACGCCTGGGATCGCTAGTAAATAACAATTTGAGCGGTTTGCAAAAACGTTACAATAAAATACGTATAATTTTTTACTCGATGACGTCATTACGTAAAGATAGAAGCTTCTCAAAAGTGGGCGGAGCCTCACCTACCCGTCTCAACTATCAGAGCGCTGCACCGAGCGGCTGGTGGGCGAGTGGAGGGGGGGGGCGTAAAACCGGCCTAGCTTATCTACTTCGATACTTGTATGATATGAAGGTAAACAAATGAATTTTGATGATCTCTTTAGAACGTTTCCGATCTATTAAGATTTGTTTGGAAATAATTTGGTATATTTATTCATGATTGGTTTGTTCGATCCGAACCTTGTTGAAGTAAAATTAATGATTACAATCAATTCAGAACTTTGGTGAACCATCATGTTCCTGGCTATTAGCAACCGTGGAATCGTTCGGAACAAATGCCCAAAATTATTAATATTAATTCCAATATTTATTAAGCATATTAAAATATGTTGGTGTTATGCTAAATAATTTTGATTATTTAATTAATAAGTTCAATAATAAAGTTTTAAATCAAAAAAATAGTTCATGTGTTATTATCATTTTATATATAAACGATAATCTTATTAGAATTAATTATATCGCTGGTGTCTGTCAAAAAAAAAATTGTGCTCAAACGCTATGAAAAAAAAAAGGAATCCTAAAAGGCTATGAGAAAAAAATTTTTTTATGTAACGCCGTAAAAACAAACACATGCACATAAAACACCGTGAAGAAGAACACCCGTGCGTAAGACACCGTGAAAAAAAAAGTGCGTAAGACGCCGTGAAGAAAAACACCCGTACCTAAGACATAGCGTTAATTTACATAGTATTTTTTTTCATAGCATTGCTTCGGTATGTGTTTTTTTCACGGCATCTCGAGAGCAAGGGTTTTCTTTTACAGCGTTAGTCCATACAATACTTTTTTTCATGGCGTTCTCATCAAACTGTTTTTTTTCACGGCACTTAAAGAGAGGGGTTTTTTTTCACACCAGTTTTGGGCGTGGTTTTTTTCACAGACACCGGCGATATATTACGAGAAAGGGAAAAACTTTATTCATATTCGATCGATTTCGGTATAGTTTGTATAGGTTCATAACAATCCAGAAACTTTCGTAATGGTTCATAAAGGTTTATTGATATTCTTATTCATATTCGATCGATTTCGGTATAGTTCGTAAAAGTTCATGGCAATCCAGAAACTTTCATAATTAATGGTTCATAAAGGTTCAAAAAATCTAACAAACTGATATTATACTATACTTGCTTTCTCAATTATTCCTTATGCATTTTTATGTATTTTATTTTTCTATCAGCATCTCTTCTACCTTTATAATAATAGATAAAATTTCATAAAAGATCGTTATGGATCACATTATAGGTAAATTTTTCAAGGTTCGCATGAAACCGGAAAGGTTCAGAAAATCTATAAATTGTTTATTCTTGCTCTAATCAACGTTGTTTTTAAAATCTTCGTCATTCTAAAGAGTATATTGAAATTATTTTTATCTTCAATATTTCGGAAACGAATTGGATGGATCGGATAAGTTTACAATTTTTGAAATAGAGAAATAAATCGTTTAAAAAATTATTGTAGACAAAAGACTTTCATAATTCGGCGATTCATAGCACAGAAAGTAAAAATCTATTTTTAACAAGGTTCAGAAAGGTTCACCATTTTCCGGATATCCCACTCCACATAGGTTCGGAAGCGTCCTTAATGGATCTGAAAGGATCGGAAAAAACCGTTCCGATTCATTCCGAACTTTAATGGGCATTTTAACCAGGGATGGTTTTATAAGTATATACGTATACAAATGGGAGTATTAACCCATTAACGCGCAAATGCACATTTTTGTGCACACATTTTCAAGTACAGAATTCTATTGGAAAAACAAAGTCATTTTGCTCTTTCAGAATCTGCAACTTATTTTGTAAAAAAAAGTCAGTAAGTGTATTATTTTTGAGATTTTTAAAAAAAAAGTCAAAAAATTTAATAAAATTTTTTTTCAAATCAATTTTTGTTACTGTTTCTGTTTTTGGATAATCATATTACCGCTAGAAATCGCGGTCCGAATGTCTGGCGTTTCCAAAACACTGGTTGTCAATCTTTTTTCCCCTTTTAGCTTTTCCAAAATGGCGGATTTTGTGAAACAGCGTAATGTTAAACTTCATGATTTTTTTTCTCGAAATGTATGAACTTAACGAAAAAATGTTATAGAACAAAAAATGCTTAGAATCACTCAAAAAATACGTATTAATTTTTTCAGAAGTTTTTGAACCAATTTTGAATTTGTTAATTTTTAACATTTTTGAAAAATCAAAAAATGTCTCAAAAACTTCTGAAAAAATTAATCATACGTATTCTTTGAATGATTCTTAGCACTTTTTATTCTATAAAATTTTTTCGTAAAGTGTATTTTTTTCGAGAACAAAAATTTTGAAATTATGCGTTACATAAACACACAAAACGTTGAATGGATTGAAGACTGTATAATCGTCATTCTGCCACTATAAATATGTAGTAAAATATAGTGTTGCCCAGTTCTCACCACGAGGATGTAGACGATGCAAGAGAACCTTCTTCTTTTTTTTTATATATCTTTTTATGTTTTATATTTTTTATATTTTTTATATTTTATTCTATTCTTTTGAATGTATAGAGAGAAAACAGTTTTTACAAACATGTAAACCACACACCTTGGAGAGCTTTCTAGTTCTTAGAGAACATTGTTTGTTAGAACAGTTTCTTTGACTTGCGGACTGAACGGCATTACTGAATTTGTCATTACATGTTTTTTTTTTCCAAATAGCATTTAGCAATAGCCATACAATCAGCTTTAGTACCTATTTTTTTGCTCTTACCTGCTGTTGCAACATTGTACAAGACAGTGGCGTTGGTAATTGCTATTTGGATACCTCTGTTAAAAATGACCCAAGTGACCCACTGTCTTCTTGTACAATGTTGCAACAGCAGGTAAGAGCAAAAAAATAGGTACTAAAGATGTTTGTATGGCTATTGCTAAAAGCTATTTGGAAAAAGAAAAACAAAGCCCAAATTCAGTAATGCAGTTCAATCCGCAAGTCAAAGAAACTGTTCTAACAAACTAATGTTCTCTAAGAACTAGAAAGCTCTGCAAGGTGTGTGGTTTACATTTTTGTAAAAACTGTTTTCTCTCTATACATTCAAAAGAATAGAATAAAATATAAAAAATAGAAAAAATAGAAAAAATAGAAAAAATAGAAAAAATATATAAAAAAAAGAAGAAGGTTCTCTTGCATCGTCTACCTCCCCATGGTTAGAACTGGGCAACGCTATATTTTACTACATATTTATAGTGGCAGAGTGATGATTATACAGTCTTCAATCCATTCAACGTTTTGTGTGTTTATGTAACGCACAATTTCAAAATTTTTTTTCTCGAAAAAAATACACTTTACGAAAAAATTTTATACAATAAAAAGTGCTTAGAATCATTCAAAGAACACGTATGATTTTTTTTCAGAAGTTTTTGAGACATTTTTTGATTTTTCAAAAATGTTAAAAATTAAAAAATTCAAAATTGGTTCAAAAACTTCTGAAAAAATTCATACGTATTTTTGGAGTGATTCTAAGCATTTTTTGTTCTATAACATTTTTTCGTTAAGTTCATACATTTCGAGAAAAAAATCATGAAGTTTAACATTACGCTGTTTCACAAAATTCGCCATTTTGGAAAAGCTAAAAGGGGAAAAAAGATTCACAACCAGTGTTTTGGAAACGCCAGACATTCGGACCGCGATTTCTGGCGGTAATATGATTATCCAAAAACAGAAACAGTAACAAAAATTGATTTGAAAAAAAAAATTTTATTAAATTTTTTGACTTTTTTTTTAAAAAACTCAAAAATAATACACTTACTGACTTCTTTTTACAAAATAAGTTGCAGATTCTTAAAGAACCCCTCGAAAACTCCCTATATAGGATTTTGGATAAAAATGACTTTGTTTTTCCAATAGAATTTTGTACTTGAAAATGTGTGCACAAAATGTGCATTTGCACATTAATGGATTAATATAGTAATTTGCTGTCAAATTTCGTTGACGGAATGGTCACTTTACTAGAACAGAAGTGCAAAATTGTCACATCTCGAAAGACAATTTCACTGGATTTCAAATTGCAGAATATGATTTATATTATTTTTATAATAAATTCAGTATTTAAGTTTAATTATTTTTTTTATAATTCTTATACTAATAAGTCTTAAATAATGTTTTTGATATTTTAAAAGATGTAAAATTTGATTATATTTATTTTTTTTTATTTTCTTTTGTATTTATTTAAATTATTGATTCTAAAAATTGATTTGATTTCATGTAACATATCCTACGGGTACTTTATTTTATTCAACACAAAATACTGATTAGATGTCACTTTTTGACAATACAATAATACTCTCGTATCGGAAAGATTACTAGTTTAATTGTTGATTACACTGTTACTTACACTACTTGTTTAAATTGTTAATTATAAACACTGATTTGTTTTCATGTAATACATCATACCGGCACTGTATTTTATTTAACACAAAACACTGATTAGATGTCACATTTTAATAATACAATAATACTCTTGTACCAGGAAGATCACTACGTTCTTTGTTTGAGTTTGTTATCACTGAGTTTCCAATCCATCAAGAAAAGCACACATTATTCCATAGGTCTTCAAAAAACATCACCATCTCTAATATGATTTTCAACTAGATAAATAATCTATTAAAAATCACAATTTTCTTTATTTATTGTGAAGAATTAACTTAAAAAAATAATACTTTTTTGTACTTTACAATACTGTTGAAAATATCTTAGTTTTCGCTTCCTATCAGCTGATTACATTTTGGGAGTCTATAAGAATCTTTTATACACATTGGAGAATCAAATCATGATATTTCTACATTATTTTCTTGTAGATGACGCTTGTAGATTTCTATTTCTTCATGCAGTTTTTTATAATATACAAAAATATGTTTTTTTTACTGCCAACATCTGTACAAACAGCATTAGCATGAAATCCAAATTAGCGTGATGAGAGAAAAATACATAAAAGCTTGAGCTACCAAAAATGTTTCAAAAAAACCACATTCACAAACGAAATAAGTAATATTTTTTAATATTCATTCTCATTTGAGTTAATTTTCTGAATATAATAATAAACCCTGGTTAAAATGCCCGTTAAGGTTCGGAATGAATCGAAACGGTTTTTTTTCCGATCCTTTCAGACCCATTACGGACGCTTCCGAACCTATGTGGAGTGGAATATCCGGAAAATGGTGAACCTTTCCAAACCTTGTTAAAAATAGATTTTTACTTTCAGTCCTATGAATCGCCAAATTACGAAAGTCTTTTGTCAACAATGATTTTTTAAACGATTTGTTTCTAAAAAATTGTAAACTTATCCGATAAATCCAGTTCCTTTCCGAAATATTTAAGATGAAAATAATTTCAATATACTCTTTAGAATGACGAAGATTTGAATGAAATACGTTGATTAGAGCAAGAATAAACAATTTATGGATTCTATACCACTCTAACCTCAAAATCACAACATTGGTATGATTTTTCGGCGCTCATGGTATAAAATACCGTTCGAAACGAGTACGGAAGTTGATTATTTACTTCATGAGACTTTTCACACTCGCTTCGCTCGTGTGAAAAACGTCACATGAACTAAATCATCACCTTCCCCACCAGTATCGAAATGTACTATTCTGAACCTTTCCGTTTTCATGCGAACCTTGAAAAATTAACCTATAATGTGATCCTTAACGATCTTTTATGAAATTTTGTCTATTATTATAAAGATAGAAGAGATGCTGATAGAAAAATGAAATATATAAAAATGCATAAGGAATTATTAAGAAAGCAAGTATAGCATAATACCAGTTTGTTAGATTTTTTTTAAACCATTATGAACCACTACGAAAGTTTCTGGATTGTCATGAACTTTTACGAACTATACAGAAATCGATCGAATATCAATAAACCTTTATGAATCATTACGAAAGTTTCTGGATTGTCATGAACTGTTAAAAACTATACCAAAATCGATCGAATATCAATAAACTTTCTCCCTTCGTCATGATGTATAATTAACTATTCCATATAGTTTTATACTTAACAAACATTATTTGCTAAACTATCCCACCCTCTCATTCTTCCCCCTCTCTCTCTCTCTCCCTCTGTACCAAAAACTTTAATGAGAGCTTAAATATTTTTTCAAAACAATCATCACGTTTTTTAAAAAACTAATTTTTTAAATATATTCTAACAGCACAATTTGTCTATAGTCCTTTTATTTATTCTAATCTCATCTATTCAATAAGCACTCTCTACAAATGGTAATAATTTTTTTCATGACTGTACAAATAATAATATTGTTAATATAAGTTTCTACGAAAGTATAAAATAAGGCCAGTATAGAAGTTTTTTCTGAATAATCTATAAAATAATATTTATGATCTTTTAAAAGAAGTCAAATAAATACTAGTAAAAAAGTCTTTTACTTCTTTGAGTCAATGTATGTTCAACAAATCATATGTAAGTACATTCAAATTTTTCACTGCAAATCAAACAAACGAAAGTTGTGAAATCAACTATCGATAATCAAGTAATGCAAACCATTCTCCAAAAAACTGTATGACTATAAAGTTCTCAGAATTGTATTCAAATTTCTTCATTCTTCTATAGAAATTAAAAACAAGAAAGTACTGAAATCAATTAATTGTAGTCAAGTACCGGCCATAAGAACTTTTCGTACCTCGCATGTAAAATTACATTTTACGCTCACGTTGTAACTTCAAAATTATTCAGCCAGCAGGCATAAAGTACTACATAACGCCCAAGAGGCCCAATAGCTCACACACTCCTACAAAACTTTATAGTACCTACGTACTTTACGCCCGTGTGGGCGAAAATTATTTTAATTATATAACTATAAGGTCTTCTTTTTATTTCTAAAATTCATAAAAATTTTTTCAGGTATTCACGAAATGTCAAAGCCTATATCAAAAAATTACATAGTTACCAATACATCACTATTTTTCATTATTCCCTCTCAATTTTGAACTTTCTATAATATTACGCATCATGGAAGGACAAGAAAAGTCTAGAGCTGGCCTAGCAGGGTTGGTCCACCGATCTCCCGTACATACTTGGCGGGCCCGACGGTTTCCAGTTCAAGGTGTAAGGTATGGCCAATTTCATATAAATATTCATATGTTTAAAGATCAGATAAAATGTATAAATAGGTGGCTTCTACATATTAACTACGGATCTATGAATCTATCACTTTGTTTTTAAATAGAAAGAACACACCCGCGTGAAAATATCATATGAGATCTCATATGAGATCCCATATTATATAAAATTGCATATGACATCACATATAAGGTCTCATACGAGATATGCGCTGTCTGAAATTCTCATATGAGATCTTATATGATATTTGCACGGTGGAAAAGGATACAAAATATGTTGCTTATAAAACGGTTAGTAAAATGTAAAGGACTTTTGAGCAGGCTATAAATTTATATGAATTTTTTATTTTATTCTCGTTTAAAAAAGACGGACACAAGGAAAAATATGTTAGATAATGAAATATAAATCATGATTCTGCACATGTACGGATATATTGTACTTAACGGCATTAATTAAAAATTAGAGCCAATGTAATTATTTATGGTGGACTTATAGGTATAAATATTGTTAATGAATTTGTATAAAAATTTAGTATTCTACATTTAAGTAGCCCACGTGACTGCAAACGCTCGGGTCCGCCAAGTATGTACGGGTGGTCGGAGGACCAACCCTGCTAGGGCAGCTATAGACTTTTCTTGTCCTTCCAAGATGCGTAATATTATAGAATGTTCAAAATTGAGGAGGAATAATGAAAAATAGTGATGTGTTGGTAACTATGTAATTTTTTTATATAGGCTTTGACATTTCTTAAATACCTGAAAAAATTCTTATGAATTTTAGAAATAAAAAGAAGGCATTATAGTTATATAATTAAAATAATTTTCGCCCACACGGGCGTAAAGTACGTAGGTACTATAAAGTTTTGTAGGAGTGTGTGAGGGCCCCTTGGGCGTTATGTAGTTCTTTATGCCCGCTGGCTAAATAATTTTGAAGTTACAACGTGGAAGTAATATGTAATTTTACATGCTAGGTACCAAACGTTCTTATGGCCGGTACTTCACTACATTTAATTGATTTCAGTACTTTCTTGTGTTTAATTTGTATATAAGAATGAAGAAATTTGAATATATTTCTGAGAACTTTATAGTCATACAGTTTTTCAGAGAATGGTATGCATTACTCGACTATCGATAATTGATTTCACAACTTTCGTTTGTTTGATTTGCAGTGAACCATTTGAATGTACTGAAATATAATTTGTTGAGCATACATTGACTCAAAGAAGTAAAAGACTTTTTTACTAGTATTTATTCGACTTCTTTTAAAAAATCATAAATATTATTTTATAGATTATACAGAAAAAACTTCTATACTTGCCTTATTTTATACTTTCGTAGAAAGTTTTATGAACAATATTATTATTTGTACAGTCATGAAAAAAATTATTACCATTTGTAGAGAGTGCTTATTGAATAGATGAGATTAGAATAAATAAAAGGACTATAGACAAATTGTGTTTTTAGAGTATATTTAAAAAATTAGTTTTTTAAAGAACGTTTTGAAAAAATATTTAAGCTCTCATTAAAGTTTTTGGTACAGAGGGAGAGAGAGAGGGGGAAGAAAGGGTGGGAGAGTTTAGCAAATAATGTTGGTTAAGTATAAAACTATATGGTAACCAAACTTATTCTTGCCTATAAGTTTTTACTTTTATAAAAAAATTTTTAGAGAGATTTCACAACTTTTTAAGAGTAAAAGTAAATTATAAATTATGTTTGTTAAGTATAAAACTACACTTTAATTGATTTCACAACTTTTTTGGGTTTGACTTTCAGTATCCGCGTGAAAGAAATTTATTTCGACTTTAGAACGCAAAAATTTAATATTTATTCGTAGAATTCCTTTTCATAAAATAAAACGTAAATAATTTTTTAGGATGTTGTATAGGTTTTGGAAAATAATTCTTATGTTTTCCGAAAAAATTCTTATAGTTTATATAAGTTTTAGTGAAGTTATTGTAAAGGTTTTGGAAAAGAATTTCTTTTTGCTTGCAAAAGTTTGTAAAGGATTGTAGATATTTTGTAAAATAATTTATTAATGGATTTTTTAAAAGATGTACTGATGGACCATTTTTGGAGATATTTTGTAGAGAAAATATAATTATGAATAATTTACAGAAATGATTCTGTTATTGAAAGTACTCGACTTTAATTTAATGAGTAATACTATAGATAAGAAAAATGATTTTTGTAAGAAAAAGAAAACATACAAACAAATAGTGTAAAGAGATAAAGAGATAATTTAAAAATGAGAATAATTACTGCTAATAGTAAAAATCAGTTATGTGAGAAATAGGAAATGTTTTGATAGGAATTATAGAAAATACTTTAAAAAATAGTTTTTAAAAGTGCTCATTATAATTTAAAAAAAAAAACATTTAACTTTTCAGTCAAGTTCTTTGTAGAGAGTTGGACAGTTGTTGAGAGCAAGATTGTTTGGATAAAAACATTAAACTTTTATTAATATTTCAACAGAGAATTTAAAGTTGTTAAAAAAGATAACAATAATATATTTTTTCTTTGTAGCTATCGTAAGGTATAAGAGAAAAAAGTACAAATTCTCAGAATTATAATTCAAATCTCTATATCACCTGATTCTCTTGCTTTTATAAAACTCGAAGCTCAAAGTTGGCTGAGAAGTTGCGTTCTCATGTCAACTGCCATTTCCATAGCAGCAGGCGGTACAAAGTTTTTAAAAACTACTCTATTGCAACAATTTCTCTCAAATCACCTAATCGTCTAGCCTTTACAAAATACGAAGCTCAAAGTTTGCCAAGTTAACTACCCTTATGTAACAGCACCCGATACTAAGTTTTTTCACAGAACACTCTTATCCATCAATTTTCTCTTGTTTTTTTTGACAAATTATTATTACATTATTAAATTCCTGCTAAAATTTACCTCTAGCCTTCTATTGCACATACTAAAGTTATTTCTACTTTAATTTGGATAAATTTATAAATCAAAAAATATTTTTGTAAAAAAATGTTAATGCTTTCTTTTTAGAGAAAACATTTTTCAAAGATTCTGTAGTTCTTTCAATATAAAGTTTGTTAGTATATTATTCTTGTACAGAACGTCTTGTTGGCTGTTTTAAAAATAGTAGAAAATATAAAACATCTTGAAATA
This sequence comes from Torymus aiolomorphi, assembly GCA_036365515.1. Classification (NCBI taxonomy): domain Eukaryota; kingdom Metazoa; phylum Arthropoda; class Insecta; order Hymenoptera; family Torymidae; genus Torymus; species Torymus aiolomorphi. The sequence goes on along the minus strand of CM070874.1, from coordinate 171,042,226 downwards.
ATTATTGATTGAAACTACTTAAATTAATAACCCATGATTGCCACACATCTTGTAAAATTAAAAACAATCAGTTTATGAACTAAGAATTACTGAGAACAAAAGCTTTCTTAACATTCTTGTATACTTTTTGAAATAATTATCTGAAACTTGTGTAGAAAAATATTTACAGAGAACTCCTCTGAAACATTTTGACGTTTCCCACCGTGAGAAAATTATAAAATTAGATTAACTGAGCACTTTTATGTGTTGAAATTTTCACAAAAATAACACATCATTTTTATTTTTCTCTATATATTAATCTTCATTTTGCATAATCTTTTAATTGGTGTTTTGCACTGAATTCACTATAATTATATTGTATTTATGAACACTGATCACTTTTTAAGAATACAATAATATTTGTATCGGGTATTGCTGCCCCTTCGATAAGAATCTGTTCCAGAGGTCAAAGTCTGTGAGAATTCTATAATCTGAAAATGAAAAAAATTTTCACTAAGAATCTATTTTTTATTTTTTTTAAGTTATATTTATTTTTTTACATGATATATATAATACTTATCTATGTATACAAGTATGAACATGCCATGCCATCAGGTGATTGAAATTAATAATATCTGTTTTTTACCCAATTACATTATATTTAAAAAATAAAAATACCATACGATATTTTCAGGTTATTGTAGTCACAATTTTGTTGTTGTTATATATACTAACTATATATAAATAGGCGAATCATACATCTGAAAAAAAATATAAAGAATCAAGACAAAGTGTCAATAGTAGATATACTAGGACAGTTCTACGCCCCCTCACAACTCGCCCACCAGCCGAGCTGTGCAGCGTTCTGATTGGTTGAGACGGTCGAGTGAGGCCCCACCCACTTTCGAGAAGCTTCTATGCCCACCATTTGCAATGACGTCATCGAATAAAAATTGTCAGTATTTTATTGTTACAATTTTGCATACAGATCAAATGCTTATTTACTAGCGACCCGCGGCGGGCAGCGGGATGCGGGATGCAGGCAGCGAGATGCGAGATGCGGGATGCGGGATGCGGGATGCGGGCAGCGGGATGCGGGATGCGGAATGCGGGCGACGGGCGGAGATCAGCATATTACCTTTTTATCAAACCTTTTGATTTTCCAACGGTTTTTTTCCCACCGAGACTTGATACGATACCCTAATCTAAAATAACGGTTTTTCAATTCTTTTCCAACGGTTTTTCGTCACCGAGACTTGCTACGATGCTCTATTGTAAAATAACGGTTTTTTGTTTTCTATCCCCCATATACAAACGATAAGAGTGAGGGCGTTAATGGAAACCCTGCGGGCGGCGGGTGGCGGCGGCGCGACCTAATCTAAAGTAACGGTTTTTCCAAACTTTTCCAACGGTTTTTCATCACCGAGACTTGATACGATGCTCTATTCTAAAATAACGGTTTTTCAATTCTTTTCCTTTTCCAACGGTTTTTCGTCACTGAGACTTGATACGATGCTCTATTCTAAAATAACGGGTTTTTGTTTTCTGTCCTCCATACACAAACGATAAGAGTGAGGGCGTTGATGGAAACCCTGCGGGCGGCGCGACCTAATCTAAAATAACGGTTTTCCAAACTTTTCCAACGGTTTTTCATCACCGAGACTTGATACGATGCTCTATTCCAAAATAACGGCTTTTTTTGTTTTCTGTCCCCCATATACAAACAATAAGAGTGAGGGCGTTGATGGAAATCCTCGAAATAATAATTATTACGGGCTACAAAAATTAAACATTACTGATGAATCAATATTCGAATTGATAACCACGCATTCACGTAGCATACATACTCATCAGCCATGCATTCTCCGAGTATATTTGTTCTCGTGGAAAAAATCCCTATGAAAACCGTTAAACTTTCTCACCAACGACCCCCGGTGGTGGCGCGGCGGCGGCACGGCTTACATCAGATGATACCGCCGCGCGGGTATAAGCTTATACACCGCGTTTGCGCGCGCTATTAGCTTGTAACGCGCGCTATTAGCTTGTAACGCGTGCTATTAGCTGATAGGTTCGCGGTGCTCATCAGCTGATTTTCCACGCACCGGGCGCATGTGTAAGCTTATACACCGCGCGTTATAAGCGACCACTTCGTGCACGCGTGTGTTCTGTAGAACATTTGTCATCAAATTCTTTTTGACTGCACGGGTCTTATCATTAAGTAAGACATATGAATGAAATTTAATATTTTGTAGGCGCAATTTCTTATAAGCTACTCAATACTTTAATTTACATATGAGATATGAGGAAAGAAAAATAGAAACGGTAATATTCAGTATAAGAAACGTTTATTAAACATAATTTTTACATTTATTTGCATTATAATTTTACATTCATTGAACTGCAGCCCATCTTGATAGAGTACTTCTTTTTACTCGTCTCTTTGAATCACAAGCTCAAACGCATTATTGCATCCATCAAAATACTGCAAGTACATATCACCTTTCTTGAATTTTGCTATTTATTAATTCAACCTTTATAAATCTGATTTGCTTATCCAACTATTGTGTGAGTTATTAAACCCTAACCATTTAACATAAATCTTGTTTCCCTTCTTCTTAAGCACCTTCTCCACAAGATAGACATCTAGATATTTAGCTCTGAGCAGTTCTTGTTCATAGAAACCACCAGCGATGGGTTCATTCTGATAGTCTTTTAGCTTGTAGGTAACCGGATTAGTAGCCACTACTTGATTTATTGTAAAAATTTCTGTGGACCAATTAGGTGTATAATCCTTCTCAAATAGTTGCTTTATCTTACTAACCCTTACTGTATCTCCAATCTTAAATTTTGGCTTTTTCACTATTTTAGCCTGTCGAGCAAACTTCGCAAGTACTTCTGCTTCATTGGCCAATGTTATATCTTTAGGCTTCATACCTATGGTACGATGTTTGCTGTTATTGTACTCCTTTAGAAAATTGGGCAATATATCAAGCCACTTATATATTCCACGCAAGCTGAATTCCATCCACATCTTCTGCTTGAGGGTACGATTGAAACGCTCACAAATAGAGGCTATGAGATTACTGTATGTCGAATAAAGATTAATTCCATATCGTTGCATTAGACATTGAAATTTAGCATTGTAAAATTTTTTGCCTCGATCGGTCTGTAATTTTGATCGTTTGCGTCCCTGCTGCAAAATAGATTCCATTGCTGCTGTGACATCACTGTCAGTCTTTTGCTTTACAGGAACAGCCCATGCATACTTGGAGAATACATCGATAACAGTGAGCATATATCTATAGCCATTGTTTTCTCGAGCATAAGGCTGCATCTCCACTAGATCAGTTTGCCATGTCTCATCCAAGCCACGTACAATAAACTTGCGTCGTCGGTAATTTCGACGTGCAGGTGTATGAAGCTCCTTAACCACTTGCTGCTGCATGTCCTTCATCCTGAATTATTGAAATCTCTTGTAATTTTGTCGTTCAGGCAAGGAAAAAGTATTCGAAGAAAATTTATTCATAAAATTTTTCCACTGTGATTCGCTCTTTTGTTTATCTTTTTGACTGTTGTCAGAAAATTTTGTATATGGTATATTACTGTTCGCAGTACTATTTGATTTATCCATTCTCAACGAGTGGTTGAACGATACTGCGATAAATTTATAATTGAAGTGCTATTTATAAGATCTACGTATGGTTGTTTGATAATAAATAATTGCGCATATAAGCTTCTTGACTATCTGCTTTCACATCTTCTATACTCTGAATTGATGACTGTAATTTTAAGACTTTCGTATCAATTTCATTTTTTTGAGCCTCAACAATAACGCCTAAATTATCGAAGTCTCCGCGTAATTTCGCAGTTACTTCATACGAGCTCCTTATTTCTATTTTAATCATACGTTGTAGAGTATCCAAATTAACAGCATCACCCGGTTGGGTAGGCTCAGCAATGTTACATAACCTCTTGCTGTCAATGTCGTATTGTCCGTCAGATGTTACTTTGAAGCCAACACCCGGAGGACCACGACTGCCTTCAGCACGCGCGAGATTACGTCCGAATACATCGACACTCATGTTGCAACTGACTGCAATACCATCGAGTTCAATCAATTTATACTCAAATATGTATTATATTTATGTACGAGCACAGGCGTAATACTTTCAGATAGTCTCTGAATTCACATCCGAAAATGATCTCGATCACGTGCTATCTGCTCCCATTCTCCGTGACGTGCTGCTCGACTGGCATAGGACCACACATGCATCACATGAATAACTGGTTTAGCATCAAAGTGAACTCTCTTCGAAGACATCTTAATGTATGTAACCTGCTTCTTTGAGTTCTTCAATTATTGAATGAATCTCATTTGTGTGGCTCTGATTGCCAGCTTCCAATTCAGCCAAGCGTAAGCGAAGACGATCTACTAATTCATTAGGATCATCCCATTACACATAGTCCATACGCATATCTTTTCTTGCAATCTTATATTTAGGTAAGAGGCCTGAGCCACTAAAATTTCTGTTTATTGATTTATCGAAATAAGGACCTGTGAAGTCTTTATATTTGTTACTGTTACTCTTACGCAGAGGTTGAGTTTCACTATAATTTCTTCTGAAAGCATTCGTCACTTCTACGATTTTTCGATAATTTTCAATACCATTGGAACCTATGTGCATCAAGTCAGGTTGCTTCTGAAAGAGCAATTGAAGTAAACCTGCTGTTTTTGGATAGTTTACGTTTTGAACTTTCACATAAGTTTTTGTAAAATCTATAGGAGAGTCACCAATTTTCATTACATTATCTTCTATTCGTACCCCATAGATATTATCGAGTGAGTGGGGCGTTTTTCTATGGTCTGTAGGTAAGTTTGTTTAACAAATTCTGTTTCTTCGTCATCATCATCATCCTGTCCGCTTTCAGCTGTTTCGAATGATGCGTCTACTCTTTTAGTCTTTACAGTTTCATCAAGATCACTTTGTGATTCCTCTTCATCTTCATTATCTGAGCTAAGTTTTTGAACATAACTTGGCTCTTGCTCCTCTTCGGTCTTTTTTTTAATTACTTTCTTTTTCTCTGTTTGTGCAGCATCAACGAGTTTTTCAAGTGGACTTACAATAGGCTTAAATGTTTCCCCCAACACCTTTTCTACATCTGTTTTATCTTGCCTCAACTGCTTGTACTTTCGCTTAATTGCATCTCTTGATTTTACAATTTGATTGAGAACGTTTTCCTCTTGCTTGAGGTGTGCCATATTGTCTGATGAACAATTGAAATCATACTAATCGGTTTTACTTTGGGGCAGCTATATTTATAAGAAATTGATCGAACCCCTTTCTATATCTTCCAATACCAAGTGCCCTCTCTTTGTCGCTAACAAGGAATCCATACTTATCATTATTCCAGCAACTTGAACACAAATCTCTAAATTGAGCATATGATATATCTGTGTTTACATGATCATTATATATATGCTTTAAATTCATATCATCTTCCCATAGTAGTGATTCACACAAGGTAATTCAAGCTGCATTGAGAAGTGCTCGAGATGCTGTAAAGAAGGCTGGTGGTAAAGCTAAAGTACACATTCCTCGTGTACTACCAGTTCCACGAAAAATCGGTGGATTCCTACCTTTTCTGATTCCATTGTTTGCGGGTCTAAGTGCAACTGGTGCACTGGTAGGTGGCGCTGCTGGCATAGCTAAAGCAGTAAATGATGCAAAAGCTGCTAAACGGCAACTTGAAGAAAGTCAAAGACATAACAGTGCGATGGGAGCTATTGCTCTTGGTAAATGTCTCTACCTTAAACCATACAAACAGGTTATGGTATCGATCTTAAACCCTACAGCGGACGTGGCAAAAAAAAACTTCGATGTAAAATTGTCTCATAGAGCACTGACTGACGCTGACTTAATAAAATATGCTCGTATTATGCAAATTCCATACTTTCGAGGTGTATTCATGCGAAATACATTACCAGCAAAAGGTCCACATTACCGCGAATCAGTGATCATTAATCTTGATGATGAAAGAGGACTTGGTACACATTGGGTAGCCTATCGAAAACGAGATAATGACGTTGTGTACTTCGATAGTTTTGGAGACCTTCAGCCCCCTGTAGAACTTCTGGATTACCTGGGCGTTAGCACCGTAAAGTATAATCACGATAGATATCAAGATTATAACTCGTACAACTGTGGGCATCTCTGTTTAAAGTTTCTGAATGAGGCTATATAAAACGATGTATATGTTATACATAGTCAGTATTAATTATGCAGTCATGGGTGAATCATTGATGCTAAGTTTATCTGGAACGTCATTTATACTAGAAGCTCAATACTTTCCTCGAATTGAACTCTTGCCAAATAAAAGATACGTTCTAGGATTGGTTGAACTTTTAACCTTCAATTTAATACCCAATATTGATATCGGAAATAACAAGTTTTACGTCGGAGAAGAGATAGTGATATTACCGACAGGTAGCTGAGAGATTGAAGATATTGAGCGCCATCTACAAGAAATACTTACATCTAAAGGCATAGTACTCAGCCTTAAACCTAATAATAATACTCTTCGTAGTACTATAAAGTGCTGTCATACGATAGAGTTTAAACCTGAAGATTCTATTGAAAGATTATTAGGTTTTACAGAGCGTACTCTTTCAGCAAATATTACTCACGAATCAGATTTACCTGTAGCTATTCTCAAGGTTAACGCTTTGCGAGTTGAGTGCAACATTACAGCTGGAGCCTATATAAACGAACGGAAAGTACATACAATACACGAATTTTTTCCAGCTGTTCCTCCAGGCTATAAGATCATTGAAATTCCAACACGAGTTATTTATTTACCAATTACAGTTCATACTATCAATAATATACAGTTGCGAATTGTCGACCAAGACGGAAATTTTGTGAATTTTCGTGGAGAAATTATAACAATTAGACTACAGGTCAAATCAGCATCATAATTATGGGAATCGTATATAACCGCAAAAGCTATATTAAGAACAAACCATGTCATCAGAAGATCAGTCATCATCGAACAGTGAAAGAGCTAACACCACAGAACATTCGCTTCCTAAGAAGCCTAGGCCTCCAGGTCAAAAGAAACGTTGAAAGAAAATAAGTTGTCTGTTTTTCTGCTCTTTCAAAGATGGAAGATATATTGAACGTACAATCACCTGTGGAATTCGACGAATCTGTCGCTCATTATGAAGTGCACGCACATCAGCCTTACACTTCATCCGCTTTCAATAACAGCGATGAAATTCATATCGCCATACAGCATCAAGATCTCTGTCTACTACCTTCACGTAGTTCATTACATATTCATGGTCGATTAAGGGGGCTAGACACCTTTTTTCTCTGAAATAAGAAGTCACATTTTAATACATAAATGTAAACTAATTATTTCATACTTTTTACATATAAAAGTGGGTATATTTAACTTATCTTAAAACTTTCTCCGATGGGCCTTTTATATGGTCCAGAACCATAGTCATCGATGAAACAAGTTTTTTCACTAACCGTAAGCTTTGAAATTTTCCTGTGGATGGATTGACTCCAGATTTGAACTAAATTACTCCTGAATAGTATAATTCTCATATGAGTGTAGGGATTTAGGATTAAATGTCGGAAAAAATTTTTACATCAGAAAAATTATGAAAAAATATAAAAAATTTTAAAAAATTAAAAAAAAACTCTTGAAAAACAGCACAATTTTTTTTCTCATTAGATCAAAAATCCCTGCACTCATATGAGAATTATACTATTCAGGAGTAATTTAGTTCAAATCTGGAGTCAATCCATCCACAGGAAAATTTCAAAGCTTACGGTTAGTGAAAAAACTTGTTTCATCGATGACTATGGTTCTGGACCATATAAAAGGCCCATTGGAGAAAGTTTTAAGATAAGTTAAATATACCCACTTTTATATGTAAAAAGTATGAAATAATTAGTTTACATTTATGTATTAAAATGTGACTTCTTATTTCAGAGAAAAAAGGTGTCTAGCCCCCTTAATCATACTTATACGAACAATTCAAAACACACCGTACAAATTATGAGGAATTTTATAAACTCTAATTAAATGTTCTTATTATAACTAAATAATTTCCCATCAATCATTCCCAATTAAAATATGTCAAGTTAACTTTCACTTTAATAAGATACTAGCCCAGGCAAGAAAAATTTTATAGTAATGGTTCACCTATTATTCGTTAAACATAAGTGTGGTATTGAAAGGACAGCAGTGATAGTGTTGTCTAGATCTAGAGTCATATGAAATGTCAGTGTTCTTCCATACTGCTAAGTAAAACCGATTGAATATTAGTTTATTCATTACACGGACCAAAATTTATTTGTAAACTTTAATCTTTATAAGAAAATTTATTACTTTTATAGTAGCGCTGGAACCATACTCAACATGTGGGATTTATCCTGTTTTAAATATTAATTTTTATTATTTTTGTAGCAAATTTTACTATTTAAAATAGTACTTTTTATGACTGCTGCAAAAATGACAAAAATTACTATTTCAGATAATAAAATTGGCTACAAATATGATAAAAATTATTATTTAAAAAATAAAATTTGCTATGAAAATTATAAAAATTACTATTTAAAACAATAAAAATCCTACATGTCGAATGTGTCCCAGCACTACTATAAAAATAATAAATTTTCTTATAAAAAGAGTAAAGTTTACAAATAAATTTTTCTCCGTGTACAAGAAAATAAAAAGCATATATTATTATGGCCAATTCACATATAGTTATAAAATAACTTCACATATTAAAGATTATTGACATGTGTGTGCCTAAGTTACTGTTATATAACTTACAACAAAAGAAAAAACCCATACATTATTGCTAAATGCTAATTGATCATTAGAATATAGCTCACAGTTTGTACGCTAAATGCAGCAGTAAATTTAAAACAATATTATATTTATGACATAGCCTTTTACAAACTTTGAGCTATATTTCAACGATTAAGTAGCATTTAACAATACTGTATGGGTTTCTTCTTTGAACATAAGTTATAAAGCAGATAAATATTAAATTAAACAAAATAGAGTAGACAGTTTCAATCGAAGAAAGGTACCTGTCAATACTCTTTAATGTGGAAAGTTATTTTATAAATATATGAGAATTGGCAATAATTATAAATGTTTTTTATTGTCTTGTACTGAATCAACTGATATTCAAATTGTTTCTATTGTATTGCATTTTGCCCTGGCAGAAAATAGTTCTATTTTTTTCTATTTTTTTCTGTTTTTCTCTGTTTATTCTTATTTGTTTCGATTTTTAAAAATTTTTTTCTGTTTTATTCTGTCTTCTTCTGTACAAATTGGAACATTGGATATAGAAAATAAACAGAAAAAAACAAAAAAAAAAATAAAAATGAACAGAAAAAACAATAATATATAAAGAAAAATAAAAACAAATAGATAAAGACAATGACAAAATTACCAAACTCTATTTTATTAAATAATTAAATTAAACAGTAAAAAAACAGAAAAAAACAATAACATATAAAGAAAAACAAAAATAAATACATAAAGACAATGGGGAAAATTTTTTTTTAAAATCATATGTTTTAAGATATTAAATAGTGGCATATTTTGAATTTTGTTCATTTCTTATTTTCTTTAAGGAGTGTCTACATAATGTGCCTTGCGCCAAGGCACACGATTCAGTAGTTCCGTTTGTGAAATTCCTAGTGAACAGGAACATAATATTGTCTGTCACTTTATAATTTATTATAGTTACGCCACACAAGACCGTATACTCTTTCCATATCTATACAAATTGCTATAGAAGAGATTGGTTGGTTTCGAAAGCATTGCATATGTTTGTTTAATTGTTTTTTCGGAGCTCACGCTGCTTTCTTTCCGCCGCGCCTGGACGTTAGCGTCGCGTATCTGCGCGGCCGTGTGGAGTACTAACGCCGTAGTATCAACGGTCGGAGTTTCCGTGCGTGCGTGCCGTATACATAAACGCATGTGTCGTCCGATTCCCGGTGTTGACTGCGTTGTATGCCCTTCTCGGCGATGACAGCTTCGATTGAAGTAAATACGGTATTCCGGCAGGTGTGTTTCTCCTCCTCGTCTCTGCTGGCTAGTGGCGATTCGGTGGGAACAGCACGGCAGCGGGGTCAACGACGAGAGCAGACCTGGTAGGCACCTCTGACGTCTCTAACCTCTGATAGGTATGCTGATGGTACTCATGTTTTCTTGCAGGTTGCTGGGGCAGCGAGAGGAGCGAACAACCACCACAGCTGTCAGCTGTACTCTCCAGTTAGCAATTTTGTTAGTGTCGATTATTTATTACCTATATGTGGTTTTTAGGTGTTCTACTCTCTCTGCGTGGCTCCCAGATAATCAGCTGCTCTGCGGTTTGGGCTATGTCAACTTTCCTGCTGTGGCTGTCCCAGACAATTATGTGACTTGAAGATCTTTGTCCGCCTTTTCTCCTAGTTGATGTAGCTGATCGCTTAACAGAGGGCTGCTAGCAGATTGATTATCGTAGTGAGCAGGCTGGTGTCCATGAGGTAGAGCAAGCCTAGACCATCCAACCCCACTGGGCTACTTCTGCAGCTTCCTCAATGATCTTCGAGTGTCAGTGGTTTAGAATGTGAGGGGGAAGGTAGAGAAAGCAGGGGGAAACTTAAAAGGTGTAGGGTGTGTGTTTAGAGGTAATGCGGATAGGTAGATTCAACCCATCGCTTAGTTCGTTTTAGTAATTTCTAGTTTTCACCAGAGTATGGGAACTCGCCTCAGGGGATCTGTTGAATAATAATACATTATTGTATATTCCGCACACTTCCCAGCGGGACTTACCTACCTAAGGTTTTTCTGCCACACTGTAAGTCCGACAAAGTCAACTGGCATTTATTTTCTTTGGGACATGGCCATTTGCCATGTTATAAACCTTTGATTGATTTGATACCAATCTATAGTAATTGGTAACTTCATCAATTTGCAATCGAATGCTGTAGTTATAAATTTGCTTGATTTTATTTAATACTGTATTGGCATAATTTTATTTAATACTGTATTTGCATGATTTTATTTAATATTGATAATTACTTTATCAATTTGCTATCGTAGATTGTATTCATAATTTTGCATGACATTATTTAATCTGCAGCAATTGATGAATTCTTTACTGATCTGCAATATAATATTATTTATGTATTATATCGCATTGTTTATATAAGTATTTTTGTATTTATCGACTTGCAATCAAATGCCATTATTATAATTTTGCATGCTATTGTAACGTCCGTGTTACAATGTCGCGGTAACGGTAAAGTAAGCGCGATAAATGTTCCAGTTTCGGTTTACGCCTCGACGTAATAACCACGGGAGTAGGAACGCGTGAAAATAGCTAATCGGACTACTAAAATAAACAATGCTAATGCGCGAAATTAAGCGTCAGCGTCAGCGAACAATTAGAGAGACAGAAAAAAGATAAAGGATAGCGATCTACAGAGTTACTTACTTTGGGGCGGTTGCGGTTGGCTCGTTCTCTCAGTTAGCTCTCTGCAGTCTCAGGACCCAAGCGCAGCGGGCGATTCAAATGGCAGAAGGACAGAATTGTGTAAATAAAGTAACACTCAAAAATGCAATTATGTGATGTTTATTAATTGCATAAAGTTACGTTAAAAGTGTTACACACTGATCGTAGTCGATATATAATATCAACAATTATTCGCGAGACTACAATCAGAGAAGCTTGACAAATATTTTAAGTTAAAAGTCCACACGAAAATATTCTAAGTCAATTATACTCGAAATTATTCTAAGTAAATTCTACTCGAAATTATTCTAAGTAAGTTCTGCTCGAAAATATTCTAAGTAAATTCTGCTCGAAAATATTCCAAGTCAGAATACAAAATGTCGGAAATTATTCTAACTCCAATTGTTACAATTAAATAGTCGTCGGTCAAGGGCTTCGCCCTTCAAAACAAAAAGAACAAAAGCTTCTGCCTCGAGTGGAGGCGCAATGCGGCTTTCATACCCGCGCTTCTATCTAGGGCAGATACAAAGATAGGGGAGTGTAGGGTATCTCATCTTTTGCATGGGGTGGCAAAGATTTGGGTGGGGAATAAGGTTACTCGGGTTCAAATGTGGCGCTTGCCAATGACAACGGTTGGATCGGTAGGCGGTAACGATACGGGTAAGGTAGAACTTGTTACCATGTGAACTGTGACTCTCGCAGGTAACCCAGTTGCTACTAGGTGGCGTTACTGACAGGAAATAGGACTCATGGTAACATGAAGGAAAAAAAGTTGTAGGGTGATAAGGATAGATGGTAGCACGGGTGTCAAAAGTAGCGGTCAGTCGTGCTCGACGTGACACGCCCCCCCGAAGACGTGCGCTGCGGGGCGGCGCTTGCTGGTCCCTCCGCCCAAATGTCACCTCGGGCGGAGAGCTGAGTCTTTTGACTCCACCCCGACATCGAGTCGTCTCAAATTCAGACTCTGTGTCTCTTGTTTTCTTTTTTTTTTCTTTTTTCTTTTTTTTGTGTTGGGGTTTTTTTTTTATTTATTTATTATTAATTTATTTCGCATACAAATGTAATAGCTATTCCCTTATGACTAACATGATAAATACATTTGAGAAAAAAATTTTTGCATTACAAGTTTCAGTTTGCTAATCGCCTAATGTGGTTGATGGCAATCAAAAAACCGCCCACGGTGTACAGGACCATCCTGTAGTCCTGCCATTCCCATGCCTGGCTCTCCTCAACCCAGACATCTGGCTGTGGCTCTGACTCTTGCTGCTCTCATCCATGCTGCACCAACCAGGGCTCGGGCGCGTCATCCCAGTTATCTTCAGGCACTTCCACCATGCCCGGGAGAATTAGCCCTCCTCCACACTCTGGGCACAGCGTCTCCTCCAACGCTCCTATGTGCGTCTCGTCCTCACAACAAAGGCACCAGTCCAAGGTGTCCATGCTGGTGCTTTGCTGTACGCAATCTCGGCAATTCCGCCATGCTGCAAGGTCAACGCCACACTCGCTGCAGTTACCATAGCTCTTCCAACCTCCGTACCCCTCGCCACCGTGCGACAAGAGCATACGATCCAAAGAGAATCTCTGCAATTCAAACCAGTCGTTGGCTCCACGCAAATAAGCCCTGTCCCAGTGGACTTGCGATTCTTCACTTGGGGTGCCGACTACGTCCCACCGGTCCTGGCGGTTCATGATCCGCCACAGCCTTCGCGCTCACATTTGGTGCCACGGCAAACGGCGCTCAGATGGCGCGAAGTCACTTTCATCCTGACTAGCCCCATCGACGTACCAGTTCCTGGCGAACCCCCATAGCGTCAAGTACACCAGCTGCGCTAACCGACCACCTCGATTCCGCAACTGGATATTCGGCGACACAAAACTTTCCAAAGCCAGTCTCTGCAGCGTTGGCACCTGCTCCTGTTCGTGGTCCATAATGGTCTGTAGAAATTTGGAACCTCTGGAAGACGAGTGGCGTGTGGAAGCGGGCGTAAATGCTCTGGACAGCCTAATTTGTCTGAAATAAAACAAATCTGCGATGGTGCTGATGCGAGCGTTGGCGAGCTAATGCTTCCTTTCGACGTGACAGCTCTCGAACTGGACCCGTCTTTATGGAATTTGAGTAACAGGGAGGGGATGGGTTTGTGTAGTGAGGGAAAAGCTGAAAGGAAAATTTTCTCTTTTTTTTTTTTTGCTCTGCCCTACCCTCTCGACTACTTTCTCCAAAACCCTTCCACTCTATTTAAAAAGAAAAAGGTAAAGTAGCTAAATCTTCCAATTGCTCATGTTTGTTATTAAATTACTAACATCTACTAACTTATAATTTCAATTAATTATACTACCGCAGCCGAGTTAATGTATCTCTGACCTACGCTTACTTATAGTTTCAAGCTTAACATATTACTGACTTAACGCCGTATATTTTGTTCACAAAACTATTTTACGAATACTCTAATTTTTTAAACATAATATGGTATCAATAGCAGTTAAACATGCGACTGTTTTCGAAGGATCAGCTTCGCCATTTTTAGACAGACCCGGCTTCGGCACGCTATCGTTACAAATTTTTATTAAAGCCGATTTCGCAGGGCTTGCCTCACAATTTTTAATCGGTACATGCGGTGACCGCGGTTCTTCATAATGCGACATACCTGTGAAATTACATTTAAAACCGTGGTCCAAGGGGTACATTGGTACATATGCATCCTCTGTTTCCTCTGGACGACTGTCTTTATTTTTAAGTAGGCGAAAAGCAAAGTACGTGAATACACCCAAAAATGTAACTATAATTATACTCAAAACTGCATAGAATATTATATATAACAAATCTTTAGTGGTAATTGCCCCGCTTGTCTCGGCAATGCTACTCGTAATTTGCTTTTCTTTACTTTGTTTAAATACTAACTTCCGATGGATGTTTAATTTTAGATTGGGCACGATTATATCTTGATCGTTATACCGGCCGTCAAAACCATAAACTTCGCGCTCATCGATCCTCATTTTACTATTAATTACACATTAATATTTCCCGAGCACATAACTTCTAGCCTATGTTCATTTATAGTTGACGCCAGCCACAAACGTTTGTTCGTCATTCTTTGAAAATACTGCTCCTTCCCTTGTGAAAACTGAATATTACATAATGGCAATTCCTCATAATTTGGTTTAGATAGTAACATTTTCTCGCACGAGCTATAATTTTCAAAATAAAATTCATTTTCACAAAGGAAAAAGGTATTTCTCTCATCACATTTACTCAAGTCCGTTTGGTTTAGAAATAGATAGCGATCGCTCGAGTCGCCTACAGCGATATAATCCGCTCGCGGCTTAATATGGGCTGCTAAGGTTTTGTCTTCAAAATTTTCTTGGAAAACTGGAAAAGGTTGCATTTCATATAATAAGAACAGATCTTTGGCGGTAAATGGTATTACCATCTCAATAAATAATTCATTATTAACAAACACAATATGCACCTTAACCAACTGCCCCAACAAAATTGACCCGAAATTTTATATAAAAAATGGCAAAGACAATTTTCTATCATCCCTAATTTGAATTAAAAATTTATTTAATTCCGCAGAGGTATAAAAACCTTTTGGTGACCCAATAAATCACACAAGTTCAAAATGAGCTGCTTGGATTTTCCGATTATTTCGAGCAATTCATATAAGTTCTCTATGATGAATTGAAAGTTAACGTCGACTTTATGTTCGCCTCACGGTACTTTCGTAATTTGCTTATGCAATTTTTCAAATTTCTGCTGAATGATTAAACTTTCGCGCGCATAGTCATTTTCAATTATGCAGGTGTTTACCCTGTCTCCCAACATTATCTCGAGCTTATTCTCGCGCAATTTACTCATAAATACACTAATTTCCCTATAATTTTCTAATACATAAATCGTGGGGGAAACATTAAACTCCTCCCCCCTAGGGACTACTACGAGGTCGTAAAACAACTCGATTTTTCTCAAATTTTTTGTTACTTCTTGAAGATTACGCAATTCAATGCCCAGCACTCTAACTATGTGAGTTATTGTGCCGTTTGATTTGCGCATCTGTTGGTACGCGTCGCGGATAGCCTCCAATTCTGCTCTGCCCAGCTTAGTCGCCGTCTTGATAAACTCTGTGTTGACCGATGTTACCACACTCCACTTTTCCTTGATAAACACCAGCTCTTTGGCCTTAACAAACACCAGTCCTGGATTATTGTCAACGGTATGATAATAGAGCATTAAATCCTTTTGAAGTGAGCTCGAAATGCTCATCAGCAATGCACAACCCTTTATTAGTAGCTTAATGCCCATAGTTATTGTGTTTACTGCCTACCACTTTCCCTTTTGCTGAAAACCAATAATTACCAAAAATAAGATAAGGTTTAATCTACTACAAAAAAGTCAAAGAAACAAAAAGGTATCATTAAAGCAGTTGATTTGTGCAAAAGAAAAGTTTTTTTTTTTTTTGTTTTTTTTTTTTTGTTATTTGACATCTGCAAAGTGCAACATTACATTTTCTATTAATGACAAACTGTGCCGTGACCTTTTCTTTTTGCAATTTATTATTCCTTAATTTGTTTACATTCTGGCTCCCCTTCTAAACCGCACCTAAACTCATTAATTGTCATGTCTCCAAAATCCCTCTGGCCCATTAAATTATTAAATTCTATCTGAGTCATAGTCCAAGTAGCCTTAGTTTTATTGGTGGACCAATAAGAGCTCGTTACACTCGGCACAACTTCCATGCTACTACCTGCGACCGGTGAGCTCGACCCACCGATCTTTAACCCGCTGTGCCTACGTGCTAACGGCACTTCGGGTTTCTTGGTCACAGCACTTACATCTCGAACAATATTAGGTTGATCACACAAATTACGGTCATTATTAACATTCACATTCTTAACACGAGCGCCTGCCTGCTGTGATTCGCCTCCCGCTACGCATACAACGTTCGGCGCCGGACTTCCGCCTAAATTTACGCCTATGCCATTAGAACTATCTAAATTTGTCACTGCCGTAAAATCGTCGGCCGCAAACAATTGAGGCGGAGCCCCCGCTGTGGGAAGCTCTGTTCGCCCGTTGTTTCTGATCCGCCATAAGGCTATAAGATCATTAGTTAGCTTTAACAAACAGTCATTGTACCATAGTACTGACGTTGCATTCATGTGCACGTGCGCATGTATAGCTTCGATTTGCGAGATTGTGGGTGATTTTTCCAAATGTATTTCAACTAACGGGTGCCTCGTGGTTACCTGCCTTACGTCCCTCTTAATAAATGTTATTACCGATTTGCAAATAGCACATTCGATTACTTTAACTAATCCCAAATTCTGTCTACACGTTCTGGCCAACTCTAACGTATACAAATTTTGCAATAAAGGATGTAATTTAGTCATGAAACACACAGCACGTACGTGCTCCTCCCTGAACCCGTAGGCAACGCGCTCGAAATTACGAATTATTGACATGTTGCTATAATTCAAAGTAACTTTATGAGTTAATACAAAACCTCGGCTATTGGATAAGATAGCAATTCCTCGCCTACTAAAATGTAAACCCGAATACACCTTTCACAATCTTCACCTATTCGCAAGAACAGTAATTGTCGGCGGCAAATTTTACAACACGTCGGTACTGCAATACTAGAGTGCACTATTATGTGATAATCAATGCAAGGTTCAAGTAATCGAAACGGGTCCTCTACACGCGCGGAGTAA
Organism: Torymus aiolomorphi; assembly: GCA_036365515.1. Classification (NCBI taxonomy): domain Eukaryota; kingdom Metazoa; phylum Arthropoda; class Insecta; order Hymenoptera; family Torymidae; genus Torymus; species Torymus aiolomorphi. The sequence continues at coordinate 171,025,008 of CM070874.1, read as the reverse complement.
CAATTTTTACAAAAGAAGTTATAAGATTCTTCGTCTACATACACTGTTCTGTCTCCTTCTCGCACACTCCAGCAGGGATGCTTTCGCAGGGCTCTAACGCTTGCGCGAAGTCAGGCCTTTCACTCTGCTCTAATGGCTAAAAAAGAAAATTTGCAAATTATTTTAAATTTTCAAATATTAAATTAAATCATTACGATTACAAACTACTACTGTCCGCATGATCGCCAAATCATCAAGATGGTAAGCAATTTGCTCGCAATGACATCGCGCTTGCGCAAAATTATTATAAAATTCTGGCTTACACATATAACGCTTAATGCTAAGTTGCAAACCCGAGACATAGCAAAAGATAGCCAATCTTTCTCGCTCAAATTCAGATTCAGTAACTTCAATCATCCTTCTACTTGCAATTCTGCTCGCGTGAACATAAATCTCATAGGTACGCTGCATTCGCGTGCTATATGCGAGCAACCGCTCGTTTCGGTTCTGAGCCACCCATACTAAACGACTCCTGAGTGTGATCAAGTCGTTAAGCAATGATTTTTTCTGATTAGGTCTCATTTTAATGGTCTGAGTGACTAGATAAGCTTTTATTAATATTAATTATAAGTAAAAAGTTAAAAGTTAATTCAAACTATATTTCGCGGCGGTAAAGATGGATTATTTTGTTCGTTCAGTATGGGATATAGCTTATTTTCAATTACTCCTGAATTATTTTTTTAATTGTTTTCTGACCATTGGCACTCCAATTGATATTTCTGTGTAGTACAGGTAAACGGAGCTTCGGCGGCAGACGGAGCAGACGGCCCTTTAACAGGCGCACTTTCCTTCGATTTTTCCGGTTCGTAGTCTTTCCCCAAATGTAAAAGCAGGTGCGTAAGCGAATTTCAGAGAGCTCCTAAAATGTGCACCGACCAACCATAAGGGCTGTATAAAACATATCCGTGAATAATGGTGTCAAGTATAAATTTAATTAAACGGAAAATCATAAGACTAGATATAAATGCTGCGCTTACTGACCCAAAGGTAATTAACCGCGAGCAAACGCGGCCCCATGCAGAGTGGGCAATGCGCGAAAGTGCTTCCTCATCGAGGAGCCCCGAAATCGATCCGGACCCAGTCATTCTGCCTTTGCCCAAATATCCGTACGCCAAATCGTTTAAAATCGCGCCCCTCTCGTTCGGGAACATAATAAAATTTTTTAAGCTTTCAATGTCTCCTTAGGAATAGATTCCGCTATTAGCTAAATCGGTTGGATTATTATAAGCCCATAACTGTTGAATTTGTGGCTTTAAAATTGACGGAGTGTCTTGTATGATAATCTGTGACAACATTTTAAACCAACGCTCTCCTATCAAAAACATAACCGGAATCATAGTATCGCATTTTGCTTTTGTGCCAAATTCACGTAAAATGTGAGTCCGCGATGCTAAAAATAGCAATTTATCCTCCCATGATACAGGCAATTCCTGATAGCAATCTTCTGTCGGCCTAACCTTCACTTCGACCTGTACACACTTCAATATATGCACCACTTCGCCGGCTAATAGGCTTATATAGCACGGTTCCCTCATGATTTGATACGCTAATAAATCAGGCGAGATAGTAGCTATACTAAGTGAGTTAGCGAGTATCTTACGCTCTAATTCGCCCTGTTTTTCTATTATATCCCTGTATAATCATGTCATCTGCCCCTTAATGTGCGCGTCTACATAAACAAATTTCGAATTTACATATGCGAAAATATCAGTGTTACTAATACTAACCCCTTTTTGGACTATTAACCTCTCATGCTCCGGATCAAGTAAGATAAATAATTTCGGATGCTCCGTGCGAATTAATTGATAAGAGCAAACGTTTACCAGACCAATGTCTTTAAACGCGAAAGACAAGCCTTCCGCTTCTAAAACATACAACGGCCGGCGCTCGTTATCCCTCTCAATAACCTTCATTACTGGCCCGGTATACAAAGAAGTATATTTACGAGCCTCGCACGGGCCTGTAGGTATCATATCCCAAAACGCGTAACCGAATTGCATATCTACGCAATGATAGTCAGTAAATGCACACTGCGTGCCCGATTCTAATCTGATTTTGTTATTGTTCAAGTTAACTGCGTTGAAGCGTTCTTCCAATTTTACGGTCACATATCCGTGCACAACTACGTCATAAAATTCTCCGTACGGGTCAGAGTAGTGACCCGTATTCGCACACGACCCGTCCGCTTTAATGGCTCCCGCGAACGTGATTGGAAACGTAACCGAGTCGTTTATCCTCAATCCTCCGAGAGCGTTCTCCGCGATAGAAATTGACTTATGCATGTGCATTTTAATACACTCGTCTCTAGTCACTTCACGTAAAAAATTCACTTCCCTGTTTTTAACGTGAGAGATATGCGACCACATACCACAATGCGCGACCGTTCTTTTAATCTCTACCTTACAATATCTAACTAGCGTATTAGCGTACTCGTTTATTTGTAAGAGGCTAATTTCTGTTTTAGTAACGTTAAGGATCGGTTCCGGCAGGTCGCACTCTCCCACATTAACTAAAGAAAACGTAGTAAAATTAGTAAATTTTTGTCCGCAATCATATCCGATCAGCCCGAAAGTTATCTTAATTTTCAAAGTTGTTGCGAGAATGAACATCAAAGTCCTCATCTGTAAACATGAATAAAAATGTTAACTTTCTAACTTACGTTAAGCTTACTTTTTATTCTTACAAACTTTCGGCATCTGCGTGCAGTTTAACATGCGACAAGCGTAAGCGATTACGATGCACGACTTTGGTCTTACTTTCATTAATTTGAATTTTTACATTGCCATTTTCCCAGATTTCAATTATTAAGTAAGGGCCTGAATATTGATTTTCAAATTTATGCGGTTTTGGTCCGCTCTGCAACCACACAAAATCGCCTATTTTGAAATCCTAATGATTTGATTTTTTATCATAATATTCTTTAGCTCTTTGTTTAGCCGATAATAGTTTTTCTTGTGCGGTTCTTTGAAGAAAACTCAATCTTTCGACCAAAGTTGTCATGTACCCTGCGTAAGTAGGCAATAAATCTTCCGGCTCTAAGGGGTCGCTCGAGGGCACTCTTGCCAGGCGCCCGAACACTAACTCGAACGGAGTGTGCTGGGTTCCTTCATGCTTGCCCGTGTTAAAATTAAACATTGCTAACTCAACCCACTCATCCCAATCTAAATGTTTAGTGGCAAACGTTTTCAAAAATTCACTAAGTGGCGAGTGCGAGCGCTCTAAAGAGCCGTTAGATTGAGGGTGAAAAGCGGTAGTTTTTACTTGCTTAATTTTAAATCGTTTTGCAACCCGCTTAACTAATTTACTAAGAAAATTGGTGCCTTGATCAGTAAGCATAGCTTGTGGTGCGCCGAAAGTACAGATAAAGCGTTTAATAAAGGCGTCTGCTACAGTAATAGCAGTTTGGTCTTTTAAAGGGGCTTCCACCGAGAATTTTGTAAATTGATCCTGCATAATTAAAATGTACTCGGATTCGTCTTTAGTTCTCGGTAACGGTCCTACAATGTCCAAACTAACCGTGAAAAATGGAATACAAGGGTGGTCCGTTATAATCATTTTCTGTTTTGTTTTGACCCGAACTAATTTTTTAAGCTGGCAAGGAACGCATTTTTGAATGAAGGCTTGTATGTCCTCCTTTAAATGCTCCCACTGATATTTATATTTTATTCTATTCAAAGTTTTAATTACTCCTTTGTGCCCACCCGCCGCCGAACAATGAGCTTCATGAATTATATCCGCTCTTTTACTCGGCTCCGGGTGCTGTATGAGTCCACGGCAAATAATTATTTTAACACTATTATTACCTAATTCACGTCTTAAACAGGCCAAAATATCTTTAAACTCAACATTTTCGATATTACTGCTCCTAGCCATACTAAAAGAAGCAATTTGGTTAATGTCTAACAATTTGGCAACCTTGCTAAATAACTGTGTCAAAATTTCTGAGGTATCCCTTAAGCTATTTTTATCTTTACCCCTAAGTGGTAATACAAAATGCATTTTTTTATTGGCCTTAATGGTTTTAGGCTCTCCCGTTACTAAACTCTCGAAATGCGGAAGCTTCCCTAAATCCTTTAATTGCCTACACCCCTCATCGAGTGGGTCTCCGTCAGTGCTTACAAAATAAAGGTAACTATCCTTCCTCATAAACAGTTTCTCTCTACGATAGATTATATTGTCTTGAGGACCGCCCGTTTTCGGCGCGAAACTTTTTTCGTTGACCGAGTCCTCGTCCCCGAAAGTCATGTCGGGAAAGGGATCTTTAAACGCCGAGATGTTGTCACGCCCGGATGCTTCCCTGCACGCGAGCTCTCCTGACATAACCGTTTGTTCAGTTTCCTCGGGCGCGAAAGCTGAGACAGATGGCGAGATTGGTCTGTGTAGCGTTTCTTTTTTATTGCTATCCGCAGCTTGTGGTACAAGAGACGCAGACGCCTCCTTATCTTCGACAAGGGACGCGCATTCCTGAACCTCTTCGACCGCGGGGGCTACATTTCTTTTACGCGGCGCGAGAGCTTTAATGGCTTGCTTATACTTTTCACTAGCTTGGCGACCCGGACGCTTACGCGTGGCGATTGCATGCAAGGTGGGCGCGCCGTGCCCCTGCTGGCTTTTCCGCTCCTGGGTCGGCTCTACTGCCTGTTCGCCAGCTACAGGATGGCGCCCCTCTCCCCCTATGCCGACTTATGTAGCTATGCATACTTTTTCCGTAATCGGGTTGCGCGAAAGTGCGTCCGCGTTCAGATTTAATTCACCTTTCTTATAGAGTACGTCGAATTGATAATCTAATAATTTTAAACGCCAACGCGTGACTCTAGACCCTGGATCATTATGATTATTCAACCAAACTAGCGGCCTGTGATCAGTAATTAATGTGAATTTATTCCCGTATAAGTAAGGTCTGAATTGCGTAATAGCGTACACGATTGCTAATGCTTCTTTAGGAAACGTACAATAATTCTTTTCTGCTTGATTCATCGCGCGTGACACAAAGGCTATGGGACGATCTTTTCCAATTTCTCCTTGCGATAAAACTGCCCCGATCGCGTACCGGCTAGCGTCGGTAGTTACTAAAAACTTTTCTTCGAAATGCGGATGCGCTAAAACCGGTGGTTCGCATAACTTATCACGGAGAGTCTCAAATGCCGTTTGCGCGCTCTCATCCCAAACAAAAAGTTGTTCTTTTCTAAGAAGGTCTGTTAAAGGTTTGGCTATTCGTGCAAAGCCATTAATAAATCGCCTATAATAACCAGCTAGTTCTAAAAATTGTTTAATATTTTTCTGATTTGTAGGCACTGGAAATTCTTTAACTGCTTTTAGTTTTTCCGGGTCCGGACTAAACCGTCGCTGCTAATTATATGTCCCAAATAATTAATTTCCGGTTTAAGAAATTCACATTTTTCCGGTTGCAAAACTAAATTAGCATGGCGCAGTTTTTCAAATAATTTCTCGATTGTTTCTATGTGCTCGCTAAAAGTTTTAGAGTAGACGCAAATGTCATCAAAAAAATGAACCACGTTTTTCATACCGGCAATTACTTTAAGAACGAGTGACAAAAATACCGGTGTGCTTGTTTTTAATCCAAAAGGTGATCTAACAAAATGAAATAAACCAAGCTCACAAAAAAAACCTGTTTTTTCTCTGTCCTCAGCTTTAATTTTAATTTGATGATAACCCGCGTATAAATCGAAAACTGAGAAAAATTTGGCATCACCGAGTTGATCCAAAATATCCGCTATGTTCGGAACTGGATAATTGTAATCGAGTATAATGGCATTTAACTTTCTAAAGTCTACTACTACCCGAAATTTTTTCTTGCCGTCGGGTCCTGGTTTTTTGTCAACGCAGAACACCGGCGCCGAGTAGGCGCTTGTCGAAGGCTCAACGATACCTTTCTCTAACATTTCTTTTATCTAACATTTCTAATTGGAATATTCGTTGTTGTAGGTATCTCATGTTCAATTACATTAGTCGCGGGCATAACATCTCCCGCTAAATAGAATCGATCTGAAAATTTCACAAGGAGTGACTCAATTTCGGCTAACTGATTAGGTGACAAATGCTTAAGTCGTAAAAGCTCTCTTAATTTAGTCACCCTCTTATTTCCTAAAAGGAAAACCGTGTCTGACATGCACATAATTTGATGGTCGCGTGGCTCCCCTATTTTATGGCTCCGCCTTTCTACCCTAGTCTGGCTACCCAAGTGCGGAGGGTGCGGCCTATGCTTCCATACTGACCAGACTACTCCATTTATATTTCTTTTAATTTCATGCAGCAATTGTCGTAAAACACATAACATGTCAGAAGTCACCTCGTTGTTAGTCACGCGATACTCTCTCATTTTCTTAAAAATAGGTATGGCGGTACAACAAATAACAGACAAAGCGGTAGCGTATAAGAGTATTAACGAAGCGCATCTCGAATTTTGCAAGTAGGCTAGCTTTCCAAGCTTGACCTGCAGCCCCTCAATAAGGTGTGCCAGCTGAAAATCCTCTCGAACTAAAGCATAAGACAATGCGCTGGATAATTTATTATTTCCGGCCTTCTCAATATTGTCGCACAACGACAAGTTTTGGTTCCTTAAGGGGGTCGGACACCTTTAGAATAACGAAAAATCAATTTTTTTTTATTATATATTTTACTAAAAAAACACTTGTAGAATATGTTCCAATTAGTTTTAAAGCATTATCTATTTCTGTTTTAAGAATATACACAAAACACTGATAAAGCTTTTCATTTGTTTTTTGTTCAAATTACATTTTTACCCTTGTATACATAATTATATAATCAGATATTATTTCTACAAATTTTTTTTTCATTTCACTGTTCTTAATATATTTAAAATTCTCACTTTAAAAGATCCAAAAATAATATTTTAATCATTAATACAAAGGTACAAAATAAATAATATAATTTATGGACGGTATTTTTGACAAAAATAAAAATTTGATTTTAAAACTTATATAGCAGTTAAGTTGGCACCGTAACAACCTGGCTTATCAACGACAGCCTCTTACAGACTCACAGCTCACTCCTTTATTGTAACAGTGAATTCACATTGCATGCAGTATGTCGTATGCCGTTAGCCGTCAAAAAAAAAGTTGTTGTCCGAAATCTATAATATTTATAACTCTATGGTTACAATTCCTATAGGGCCTTCACACAGCTCTGAGGAACAGATATAAAGTATAAGAATAACATGGGTTAATATCTATATATACGAAGAACAGCAAGGAACAAGACTCTTGATCCTTGTGTATCTCGCTGTTCCTCGTATATATAGATATACCCATGTTATTCTTGTACTTTATATCTGTTCCTCAGAGCTGTGTGAAGGCCCATAGGATTTATAACCATAGAGTTATAAATCCTATAGATTTCAGACAACAACTTTCTTTCTGACGGCATACGGCATGCAATGTGGATTCACTGTAACAGAGCTGATTTTAACTTATGTAAAAGTCCGCAAGCAATGTAAACATGCATAGCTGTCATTTCATATAAACACTGTGATATCAGCATCAGCACCTTTTCAATACAAAGTGTTGTTCTTAATTTTCATTGTTTCGAACGGATTTTGGAGTAAACATTTAGTGTATTATAATAAGTAAAAGTATTTTAAATCAGTTTTTAAAAGTGTTTGAATAATACCTGTGACAGTTGAATTAATGTTTTAGAAATAACTTTTAGTACTTGAACTTTTATTGGAAACTTTATATTTAAAATAACAGGGATTGATACTAAAGAAAAATTAAGTCTATATTGACTATTACAAAAAACATTTAGTGTACAGATTTAAATCAACTTTTAAAGGAAGCGAAAGATATGCTATTGTGCAGAAAAATGTTATGGAACCTTCGCTTCTGCCAGAAAGCTACCATTATCAGCCATTGCCTGAATCTCACTATGATATAATTGACATTTTATTTTCTGAAGTAAAAACAGTTATGCACTGCAATAAATATGTATCAGTCGTATTCTTTTTATTAAGTAATAATATTATATGTGAAAAAGAATAATGAAGGACAAGTAAAGAAGTTCACCTTATCAGACATTAAAAGAAGATGAATATAGGAATGTTGCTGCTATAAACATTTTTTTCAAGCATTTGGTTATGGCGATACTGGCTTCATTACATGCATGAAAGATTTTAGATTTCTCAACACATTCTTTATTTACCTCAGTATATGTACAAGAATCTAATATATGTGATAAAGATTATTAAAAAACATATGGATTTAAAAGCACCAAAGGATCTACATATTAAACCACTTAACAAACTTGACTGACTGATGTGGATATGACTGTTACGCGTGCTCATAGCTTACAAGTCTGATAGATCGTATACTGAGGTACCAGAATATTTGTTCTCAATGTAAAATATTTTGAGTGAAAAACAATATTATTTTGTATTTCAGGGTAGAGATGGAGTTAAGAAATAAAGAAGAAGAAATAAAGAAGTATTTTAGTAATTTTATCATTACAGCTGTTTTCTACTGCAACGGGATGGCTAGTGGGGGAAAATCCCAACAAGCCACAGGCCAGCGATGCCCTAGAACACGGTGCCGTGGGTGTCAGACTAAAATGACTTGGCCGAGGATCTGCTCCTGGAATCCCGAAAACAACGCGAAGATCGCACACGAACTTCGCTTTCCAACTAATTGGATCGCTGAGTGAAAAGCGCGCGCTCGAAGAGTAAAGCGCGCGGCCGCTATACTCAGATATGAAAACGACCGGCGGAGTCGTTTTTCCGCGGAGGCGGCGGTATCCGGGAGAAGGACAGGTTGTAATGAACAACGCGACGAGTAACTAGATACTACAGTATATTAAAATCACTAATAACTACAAGCACAACGCACGTGCTGATTAGAACCAATGAGTTAGTTCGCGTGCGACCGTTAAGATTCAAACGCGCGAACGATACGGCGCGCGGCGAAGCTGCTATTCTCGCGCGCGGGGTTAAAGTACGGCGGGCTGACACACACCCGCACGTACACGGCACAGAAAGCTTGCACGGGGCGATTTCCGTGCGAGCCTTCACAATAAACCCGCGAGAGGAGAGCAGAAAACTTACGTTAGGAAGGAGCAGCCGGTGCACTCGACTCTTTCTCGCTCCCTGTCGCTCGCACAGCAGTTGCGCTCTCTTTCTCTCTCTCTCTTGCTCGCTGTATTGGGTCGGCAGGCGGGCTGGGTACCGGCTCCTCGCTCGCTGTCTCTGTGGATCACGCGGCTCGGGATCGCTCTCTCTCTTCGTCTCTCTTGCGTGCGCATACACTATGTGCGGCGCCTCCACTACACTCGCGGGGTCTAACAAACCGATAGGACGGCGCGGACAATTTAACTCACGAGACACACGGAGGAGATGTTTCACGCGCGATGGCAGACACGAAGATGGCTGCCGTGACTCGCCTAAAGCCGTAGCAGCTTCGCGGGTACGCGACGGGCATATTACGCCGTTCTAATCCGATCAGGGTGCTCGTGCGCTCGCGCCCCCGGTGAGCATGCCTGCTCGGCGCGGGTAATTCGAATCTCGAATTACCTACCTCGCGCACGCGTTACACTACATAATGTAAAATTTTGAGCTCTGCCGTCGACTCCAGATTCAGGAACTGCATATATTTTAATGGGAGAGGTCCTAAAATTTTGGTATTTTATATGTTTATTGACTGAAGAGTTGTATCTATCCAATTTATTTGATTAAATAATTTTTTACGGTCAAAGATTGCTAAAAAATCTGAATTTCACTTAAATTTAAGATTTTTTAGCAATTTTTGACCGTAAAAAATTATTTAATCAAATAAATTGGATACGTACAACTCTTCAGTCAATAAAATACCAAAATTTTAAGACCTCTCCCATTAAAATATATGCAGTTCCTGAATCTGGAGTCGACGGCAGAGCAAAAATTTTGAAATGGCCATATATTTGGTTAAAATCGATCAAAATTTTTTTTTGGGTCTCATTTTATCATAAATTGAATATATTTTTAGGATATTACTTCTAAATATTTCTAATTATGAAAATTCATTTTTTCAGGTCATTTTATGAAGAAAATTGTAAAGGTGTCTGACCCCCTTAACAAATTACTAATTTTGCTAAAACTATTTCTTTTAATCTTAGTTCTTTTATAAATTTCATGTTTGTATTTAATACACGTAAAAGTCCTTATTTTATTACAAACAACATTTACTTTTTCTCTATTTTTATTCAATGCAATTTTTGCTCTACAATTTGTTATATTCAGCCTAACACTTCTCCCTTGAGTGCTGACACTCATACTATTTTTACAAGTTAAAATTTCCAAATTTTTCTTATTTTCTACGACAATACATTTATCAACTTTACTTTCCAATTTAGTCAAATTTTTTACAAGAAGATCTTCACTAACTCTATTTTCCCAATTTTTATTTAACAAATCCAAATACTGTTGAGGTACGTTATCTTTTAACGTTTCCTCTCTAAGTAAATTATTTCCAAATATAATTCTGTTCACTTTTTCTTTCAAACTTTTATTTTTTCTAAGCTTAGTTCTCAAATTTTGCTTTTTAGCTATTTTAACTAACCGGTTTTTAGTTTCACAATGCTTAACTTTCAAATCTTTATTTTTATCAAATTTTAAATTTAAGCTTTTATTTTCACAAATTTCATTTTTCAATTCTCTAGTTTTTTCAAATTTCAAATTCAAATTTTTGTTTTTACAAATTTTATTTTTCAAATGGCTAGCCTCTTCAAAGTTCAAATTCCAATTTTTGCTTTTACCAATTTTATTTTCCAAATCACTAGTTTTTTCAAAGTTCAAATTCAAAATTTTGCTTTCACAATTTTTACTTTCCCAATCACTAGTTTTTTCAAATTTCAAATTCAAATTTTTGTTTTCATCAATTTTATTTTTTAAATCAATTTTCTCCAAGACGTGCACGGTACAAATTTCAAATGGGGCAATACGTTTAAGCGAAGAAAAACAAACATCTGAAACAACTTTCTCATGCGAAGCAGGTAAATCGCTATAAACGTTCCTAGTGCTACACCCGCCTAAAACAACACTGGATTTGTCCGACCGAGCAGTTACAATGGGATTTTTTGCGTGTCCGGAATTGCAATCATCCCTCCACAACGTATCCTGGGCTTCCTCATGTCGTTCGGCTCGTGCCAAACTTACACTTTCTTTGTTTATTGGCCGCGCGATATCTACACTACTCGTGCACCGTAAACTGATTACGTGAGAAGCGATTTCCAAAAAATTTTCTTCATAATTAATTTTTCCCCGTATTTTCTTAACATTTCGCTGCCGATCAACCCATCCTATTCAATAGGAAAATTGTCAGGCACCAAATGGAAATACAATGTCAAATCACGGAAAATCAAGGGTATTTTCCCGCGCGAGTTAATCGATTCCTTAGTAATACCCTTAAGTTCAAGAATTTCGTTTTCAAAAACAATGGCTTTACTAGGTTTTTTACTAATTTTAAGCAAAGATGGGCCTACTCCCGTATCTAACATTAATTTGAGCTATACCTGATAATTTTCAAATGGCATTTCTATTACAGGTGACTTACTATTTATACTCAACAAGATGGACTTTCGCGCAAATTTTAATTCTGATTTGTGTTTGATTGGTGTGGGCGCGCGCTTTCTGATTGGCCCCAGGTCGCGTCCTGTGCCGCAGGGCTGTTCGCGTTTCCCGCTTCACGTTGTAATTTTTCTCTATTTTTTCTTTCCAATACCTGACATTCATTCTTCCAGTGTCCCTCTTTTTTACAATAATTGCAAAGTTTACCAAATTATTGATTTGATTCGATTGTGCCACTGCGGGACTGTGCGATCCCGGACTATATTGATTTTGTGAAACTTGGGGCGTGGCCGGCCGCGCGCTAGCCAATGGGGTCGCGGCTGGCGCCGAGACGTGCGCCTGCGTAGCTACGGGCTGCGCCCATGTAGTCGGCTGTGTCGCCGATTGCTGTGTACCCGGGGGTAATAATGATTTTAACGTCCAATAGTTTTTCGCGATATGATTTCTTTTGCCACAATATTCACAAATTTCTGTTGTTTTATTTTGAACAATCTTAACTTCAGCCGATTCTGCTTTCAGTTTGTTATTTTCTTGATTTAATTTACTTTTACGCGTTGGTTCGGTTTTCTCTAAATCTGTAACTTCACGCTCTATTTCTATCGCTTTTTCTACGGCTTCCTGAAAAGTTGCGGCCACCCCCATGTGCCTCTTAAGTTCCCAATCCATACCGCGTACAAAAAATTTTAATTTGTCGGCTTCCACATGCTGTACGAACCCCGCATCATCCCTTTTTTCTCTTTTGGCAGCCTCTTTTAATTCTATTGCGATACGCCTAACTCTGTTTGCAAATGTTATAATGTTTTCTTTTTCTCTTTGTCTGGCCGCGGCTAATTCCCCCATCAAGGTGTGATGTGTTTTATACGATCCGAAATTTGCCTCAAAATATTTAGCTAGATCCGTCATATTAAAAAAAAACTATTTCCTCCATTGACTTTGCTGCTTCACCCGTTAGCCGTCGTCTAATTAATTTTACCAGGTCGGCTTCGTTTGCTGCCGGAATCATGCTAACGGCTTCTCTTAAACCGAATAAAAAGGTACTAAATGGAATATTGCTACCGTCAAATTTTGGTATGCAGTCTAGTGCATCTTTAATCGACAAATTTTTTAACTGCGTTAAGGTTGCATTTGGGCGAAAAGAATTCATTGTCGTTGGCAGTGTTGTTCTAACATTAGCCACTAAAGGCGTACTATGCCCCCTTCCCCCTGTTACGTGCGGAGTATAATTTGCCGAATTTAATAAGTTTGCATCAAAATTTACTTTATTTTGTGTATTATCGCCGTCTGCTGCGTTTAATACCGTTTTATACTGCGTAGCTTCACCGTCTTCCGTTAGTTCTTGATCGGATTTGATTAGAGCCGGAAGTTTTTCGGTAATCAAATGTTTATCTATGCTCGAGATTGCTTCCATAATTTCAATAACACTAATATTGTGATGAATAAATTCGCGTAAAATGTCTATCATAATTTCATCTTGACAAATTTTTTCAACTAACGCCCTATCCGCGGTTTCTGCGAGAGATAACTGCAACTTCTTAACATCCCGAATTCTTTCCGGATTTACTTCCGATGCCCTGAGCACTGTTACTAACTCATTGAGCGTAGCCGTTGCTAACGTAGGTTCCTCTAAACTAAGATATTTTTGCAAAATCTCCGTTGCTTCTGAATTCCTATCGACCGCACCGTTTGAAGCTGCCATTCTAATAATTTATTTATATTTTTCTTTTGAACGCAAAAAACGAAGAGAAAAAGAAAATTTTTATAACTGTGATATGTATGTAAAAAAAATTTTCACTATTTTCACTTTTATCCCGGAAGTGGGCCCCCAATTGTAACGTCCGTGTTAGAATGTCGCGAAAACGGTAAAGTAAGCGCGATAAATGTTCCAGTTTTGGTTTACGCCTACACGTAATAACCACGGGAGTAGGAACGCGTGAAAATAGCTAATCGGATTACCAAAATAAACAATGCTAATGCGCGAAATTCATAAAGCAGCAAACGTCAGTGTCAGCGAACAATTAGAGAGACAGAAAAAAGATAAAGGATAGCGATCTACAGAGTTACTAACATTGGGGCGGTTGCGGTTGGCTCGTTCTCTCAGTTAGCCCTCGGCAGTCTCAGGACCCAAGCACAGCGGGCGATTCAAATGGCAGAAGGACAGGGCTGTGTAAATAAAGTAAGACTCAAAAATGCAATTATGTGATGTTTATTAATTGCATAAAGTTACGTTAAAACTGTTACACACTGATTGTAGTCGATATATAATATCAACAATTATTCGCGAGACTACAATCAGAGAAGCTTGACAATTATTTTAAGTTAATTCCACACGAAAATATTCTAAGTCAATTATACTCGCAATTATTCTAAGTATTCTGCTCGAAAATATTCTAAGTAAATTCTGGTCGAAAATATTCCAAGTTAGAATACAAAATGTCGGAAATTATTCTAAGTCCAATTGTTACAATTAAATAGTCGTCGGTCAAGGGCTTCGCCCTTCAAAACAAAAAGAACAAAAGCTTCTGCCTCGAGTGGAGGCGCGATGCGGCTTTTATAACCGCGCTTCTACGAGGGTCATTTGATAAGTACCTAGCCTACAAATGAAAACACCAACATTTTACAAAAAATAAAATTTATTTTTCAATGTAGTCTCCTTTTAGTTGAATACACTTGGTCCAGCGGTGTTCCAATTTTTTTAACCCCGTTGAAAAAAATGTTTTCTCTTGGTTTGCAAAATAGGCCTCCGTGGCGGCGATTATTTCGTTGTTGGAGTGGAATCTATTCCCGGCGAGCGAATTTTTTAGGTTCGGAAACAAAAAAAAGTCGCACGGAGCCAAATCTGGAGAATACGGTGGATGGGGCAGCAGTTCGTAGCGTAATTCGACCAATTTAGCCGTGGCGAGTGCAGAAGTGTGAGCCGGTGCATTATCGTGGTGGAAAAGCACTTTCTTTTTAGACAAATGGGGCCGTTTTTCTTCTAACACGGCGTTAAATCGGCTCAATAGTTCGGCGTAGTACTCTCCTGTGACCGTTTTGCCCTTCTCCAGATAGTCAATAAAAATCACACCTTGAGAATCCCAGAAAACAGTGGCCATCACCTTTCCGGCCGACGGGACCGTCTTCGCCTTCTTTGGAGCAGGTTCACCGGGTAAGGTCCACTGTTTTGACTGCTCCTTGGTCTCTGGAATGTAGTAGTGAATCTATGTTTCGTCGACGGTCACGTAACGACGCAAAAACTCTTTTGGATTGCGATTAAACAGCTCCAAACACTGCTCTGAACTGGTCACACGGATGCGCTTGTTGTCTGCTGTCAGCAAACGCGACACCCACCTTGCTGACAGCTTCCTCATGCCTAAAATCTCATGTAGGATATGCCACACGCGCTCTTCTGAGATGCCTACTATCGCAGCTATCTCGTGCACCTTTAATCGGCGGTCTGACAAAACGATATCGTGTATTTTTGTCACGTTCTCCTCCGTAGTGGCTGTTTTCGGAGTACCTAGGCGTGGATCATCAAAAACCGACGTACGACCACGTTGAAACTCGTTATACCAAAATTTAACGGTCGCCATCGAAGGAGAAGCATCCCCATACACTGCATCCAAGCGTTCTTTAATTTCACTGCGCGATTTCCCTTCCAAAAACAAGAATCGAATCACCGACCGATATTATTCTTTCTCCATTTTTTCAAAAATCAACGGACACATTTGCTTTCACACGCTCTCAAAAATAAACTACAACTCCGATCCGGCTGAAATTTCGTCTGTAACCGTTTACAGGAAGATACTGCACTGTAGTGTATTTCTGATGCGATAGTGGCACCATCTGGCGGTGAGGCTAGGTACTTGTCAAATGACCCTCGTATCTAGGGCAAATACAAAGATAGGGGAGTGTAGGGTATCTCATCTTTTGCATGGGGTGGCAAAGATTCGGGTGGGGAATAAGGTTACTCTGGTTCAAATGTGGTGCTTGCCAAGGACAACGGTTGGATCGATAGGCGGTAAGGATACGGGTAAGGTAGGACTTGTTACCATGTGAACTGTGACTCTCGCAGGTAACCCAGTTGCTACTAGGTGGCGTTACTGACAGGAAATAGGACTCATGGTAACATGAAGGAAAAACGGTTGTAGGGTGGTAAGGATAGATGGTAGCACGGGTGTCAAAAGTAGCGGTCAGTGGTGCTCGACGTGACACTATTATTTATCACCATAGTAATATGGATTCCTTTATGAATCTGCAATGGAAATAATATTTTTATGATTTTGCATGTTTTAAAAAG
This sequence comes from Torymus aiolomorphi, assembly GCA_036365515.1. Taxonomy (NCBI): domain Eukaryota; kingdom Metazoa; phylum Arthropoda; class Insecta; order Hymenoptera; family Torymidae; genus Torymus; species Torymus aiolomorphi. The sequence goes on along the minus strand of CM070874.1, from coordinate 171,009,124 downwards.
TTGCAGTATATGTATACTGCAGCATTACTATCATTATGTATACTGCAGTATTACTGTTAGTATGTGTATTGCATTACATTATAGAATGTTTCTATACAGTTTGAAATGTAAAGTTTTGTTCGTAACCAAATTTCCAGTTTTGGGAATTTTAAAAAATATTAATTTTATAAAAAAACAAAACTAAGTGGATTTTTCTACAAGATTCCTGTCTCTGAATAAGTTAATAATCTCCTAATAAATCTAATTTCGATTCAATGGTCTCCACTAACATGATCAATTGCTTACCACTATTAGCAAAGCATGATATTAAAGATTAATAATGTTTGATTTATAGGAAATAACAAAATTAATAGTGCATGATTTATAGGAAATAAGAAAATTAATAGTGCATGATTTATAGGAAATAAGAAAATTAATAGTGCATGATTTATAAGAAATAAGAAAATTCAGAATGCATGATATTAGAAATAAGAAAATTCAGAATGCATGATATTAGAAATAAGAAAATTCAGAATGCATGATATATTATAAATAAGAAAATTCATAATTCATGTTGTAAAACAGTTGTGTCTAATAATACTAGTGCATGTATTGTTGCCTTATTTAGTACTATTATGTATCAAAGAATTACTATTTGTATGCAATTGCAGTACATGATAGAATGTTTCTATACAGTTTGAAATGTATAATGTTGTTTGTAAACAAATTTCCAGTTTGAAAATGGATTTTAAAAAATATCAAGTTTACAAGAAAAGAATCTTGTACAAAAAGCTAAATTACAACTTCTCTTATATTATGCATGCTCTCTGTGACTATTTTTTGGAACTAAAAGTTCCATCTACTGTTCCATATACAATAGTTGGCTCCACCTACATTGTCGACTAAACCCAACATGATTTTTGTGGAGTATTACATGGCCTTAAATACCATTTATTAATGTATTTAAACGTATTCAAGTAACTTTAACAGTTCAAGAATAATTTAATAATTTAAAAAAATTACTATGATTGATTAAATACTACTTTAATTGTATTTAAACATATTAAACGACTTTGTAAATTTTATTATGAAAACGTTATAAGAATAAAATACTTAGTTTATTTAAAAAATGATTTATTTATTTCTAAAAAATCCTTAATTATTAAAATATAATTTATTTATTCGAAGTAAAATTAACCAACAAAAATTTGTTTCATAAATTATGTGATATATTTTTCTGTTAGTTTCTATTTTTTATTATTAATTCTCGTTTATTTCTATATATTAAAATTTTTTTCTATATATTCAAATTTTTTTTCTGTGTATTTTAATTTTTTTCTGTTTATTTTCGTTTTTTTTCTTTTCCTATTGTTCCAATTCGTACTAAAAAAAGCAAAAAAAACACAACTTGGAATAAAAATAAATAGAGAAGAACAACGGTAAACAGAAAGAAACAGAAAAAAGCAGAAAAAAACAGAAAAAAACAAAAAAAAATTATAAAAAATAGAAAAAAACAAAGAAAAGCAGAACTATTTCCCGCCAGGGTGGCTCTTGGGTGTCGCACCTCCAACTACAACTCCAACAAAGACAGTTGACATAGTTTTTTAACAATAAATCATTGAAAATATACTCACTATAACAAGCGTGATCCTTGGAAATGTATGCATAGATAAGTCGATCAAGCCATCTCCAGTGACGGAAGCCAGCTAGTGATCTTTAGAAAAATAAACAATGGTCGAAGTAATAATAGTAAACTATTATAAATATTGAAATGTTACTCACCAGTAGAGGAGATACAAAAAGGGCTCTACTGACATCAAGTGCATTGTAGCAGGGGTCAGAAGGAAGAATTTACCACGACTGGCAGAGAAGGAAGAAATAGCTTTCCCTAGCTAATACACAGCTCCCTCATAGCACAACTAGGAAAATGCCGAAGCATGAGACACAGCAAGAATACATGAAAGTGTGAGTGCACTTGCTGACCTATATATAGATGTAAACATGAGAAACATAACCACGAAGATGACAGCTATACTCTCTACAGGTAAGGTCGGCGGGAAATTCGGCACGACCTTGGAGCGTGGACAGCAGCAGAAGATCTTCCTCGACGTCGATGCAGCAACCATCAAACTCTCACGTTCGAACTTACGTCGTCGTAACCCTTGAAGCGCGCGGAAGCACCGGTCAAAACGACGTTCGATGACTGCTGCGCACATGCACTCCCTTAGGCGCCTCTCTCGCCTTTCCTCTGCCTTTGCCCCTCCCCAGACCTCTCTCTCTCTCTCTCTCTCTCTCTCTCTCTCTCTCTCTCTCTCTCTCTCTATTAGTTTCTACATACTGAGAAGCAGAAAGCGCTACTACTAACCTTACCCTATGCTAGTATCCGCTCCCTAAAAAGCGTAGTGGCTGCACCTTTTAAACGCGCTGACGGTACGTTTTAAAGTCACGTGACCTTCGCGCGGACATAAACAAAAATAAAAGTACACTGGCCATACCCAATGGCGCACTGGCTACACTAAAAGGTGCGGCTACTACCTTTTCCGAGTTAAACTAAACTACCATGTCAACATTCTGCGTCCTAACTATACTGGCGGTGTAGTAGCTGTACTTTTTGCTTCTCAGTGAGCACATGTGCTCGCGACCGGCGGCGGTTATCGAACGTCGTGTTGATCGGTGCTCTCGCACTTCAAGGGTTACGACGACGAAATTTCGAACATGACAGTGTAGTGGTTACTGGTTACTGCTTCTACGTCAAGGAAGACCTTCTGCTGATATCCACGCTGTCATCTCCGAGGTGGTGCCGAGGTTGGTGCTGACGTTGCCGGTCGGGTATAGCTGTCATCTTCGTGGTTATGTTTCCCATGTTTACATCTAGGTGAGACTAGTGCACCCACACTTTCATGTATTTCTGTGTCTGTCTCATGTTTCTTCAGTTTCCTATGCTAGTTGTGCTACGAGGGAATTGTGTATTACCTTGGGAAAGCTATTTCTTCCTTCTCTGCCAGTCATGGCAAATTCTTCTTCCAGATCCCTGCTACAATGCAAGTAGATAAGCTGGACGGGTTCTGGCTCAGTGAGCCAGAACCAGTACAACGTTCTGGCTCACTGAGCCAGAACCCGTCCAACATTCTGGTGCAGTGAGCCCAGAACCCGTCCACCATTTTCGGTCGTGATTTTCGACGAGCGAAAATCGACTGAGCCAGAACCCGTCCAACATTCTGGTGCAGTGAGTCAGAACCAGCCCACTATTTTTTTGGTTGTGATTTTTCACGAGTGAAAAATTGACCATCACGCACGACAATCAAATTGCCGTACGCACCAACGATATTCAAACTGCGTGCGCTCAGAGCGAGAGCGCACATCGAGAGCGTGCACAGCGAGAGAGAGAGAGAAAGAGAGAGAGAGAGAGAGAGAGAGCGTGCGCCTGCGCGCATGGTGGGAGCAGGTACGGCCGCCGAGCACGTGCTCGTCAGAGCTGTCAAAACAGCGTGCCGGCTTTCGCGTGATTATACGTATTTGTTTACATACTGCATGCAGCAGTATTGTTGCGCGCGTATACTGTTCTCTCGTCAGCGAGATCGAACACATGTACATTTTTATTCGCGAACCGAAATTTAATTCGGAACATACGTGTATCTGTTTGTGTATGTATGTGTTTGTGTGTGTGTATATCAAGAAGATGCTACGACGATGCTGAGGATTATGGAGAATATTCACAGGAGTGAAAAGATAAGTACATTGTTTCTTTTAATTATTTTTCCAAAACAAATTTTGTTTAAGCTAATATAATGTACTTATTATTAACTTTGGTTTTAGAAAAATCTTTTTTTCTAACTTCAGATAATAACGTTTTACAAGAAAACGAATTTTCTAAAACCAAAGTTAATAATAACAAGTACAATAAATAATCTTAAACCATATTTATTTTGAAATGAATGATCTCGAATGTTCTCTCATGCGAAAATCCAATTACAACTATTAAAGACATAGTATTTGTAATATGATTTTTTCGCGAGAGAACATTCTGGACCGCTCTCTCTTTTCTCTCCCCCACCTAATAGAAGTCGCGGTTAGAAGGTTCGCGAGCCCTTACCGATCAAATCGGTTCTTTCGCGTTCGCGAAGTTTCGACTCTCCGCGACTTCTATAAAAGGGAGAGAATCGAAGGACCGGCCCTCATTTCCAAAGTTATTTAAGTGCAGTGCAGTGTAGTGATATGAAAGATAGTGTATACGAAGAACTTTTGAAGCTGACCAGAGAGGTGAACCCCAACGGAGGGAAGGGTTCATCAGCAGATTATATCCGCGACCTTCTTGCGGAGACAAAAGCCCTAGCCGAGAACAAGGACGACGACATGGAGCGCTGGATTGCAGAAAGGCGAGCTGCGGCAGGACTACCGCTACCACAGCCTGACGACGACGACGTATTTCTTCCTCCACCTCCTCCAGCATCAGCATCAAGCAAGGTGAGCAAGAAAAAGATCTCGGCTTTACCCTGCTCGCCGAAGAAGAGGAGGAGGAGGACGATGAACGCGTCATCGTCTCCGCTGTGCCCGCCATTGCCGTGCCCGCCGTTGCCGTCGCCGTATCCGTTGCCGTCGCCATGCCCGCCGTCACCACCGCCGATGTCGTCGCCGTGCTCACCGTCCCCGTGCTCGCCGTCGCCATGCCCACTGTTGCTGCCGCCGATGTCGTCACCATGCTCGCCGTCGCCGTGCTCGCCGTCGCCGTGCTCGCCGTCGTCGTGCCCGTTGCCGCCGCCGATGTCTCTGCTGTGCCTGCCGTCGATGATGTCACTGACACCACCCTCCTCAAAACCATCTAGCCCAACGCATGCCTCGACCATCATACTCGACGTCACAGAATTTATGGTAAGTTGTTTTTTTTTTATTCTTTAAAATAGTTTTATTTATTTATGTTGAAACATTTTTTACTCACCGTATTACATCACACCGTAAATTACACCGTAAAACTGGTGTAATGACGTCGTCCTCATCGCTGCCTCTGCCGTTACCTCCGTCGCCTGCGTTGTCTGCGTCACCCTAATCGCTAGCACAACCTTCATCGCCTGCGCCCCTGATGCGTCCAGGTTCACCGCTGTCCAGCACATTTAACTCCATGGAGTTCATCGTAAGTTTTAACTAATAATTAAAAACTCTATTTCATTTTAATTCTATTAATAATAATATTTTCTTTATTGAAATTTTCTACTTATTTTTCTACTTATTTTTCTACTTATTTTTCTACTTATTTTCTACTTATTTTTGCTACTTACCGTTCTACCTATGTCTCTACTTATCTTTACTTACCTTTTCCAATTCCTTTCAGCAAAATAAGATGATTCCATCATCTCCACTTGAGATGAAGAAGGATATCGAGGCTTGGCTTGAGGCGTTATGTGGTATGGAGGAGCCTCCTCCACTCATGGAGGTAACAACAGCGAAGGATTTCCTTGAATCGTTTTGTGATGAGCTATATGGGAGCGTCCATCAGAAACGGGCCACCGAGCGTGCGCGGTGCCTTTTTTCGCGTAGAAGGCGCTCTGTTTAACTCGCTCATAATCATATGCTGCGTCTTTGAAAAAAAAACCAAGGACCTATATCGATAGATTTTTTCCTGCTCTTTCCAACGGTGCCATTGTTTTTATTGCGAAACGCTTTCTTCCGGACGAAAACTCGAGTTGAATATCGAAAGCCATTTCTCTCAAAGTATATCATATTTTTTTTCAAAATAAACTGCACCATTGGAAAGTACAACTCTTAAGCTTCAAAACCCTATCTTGAAGAAGTTGGAGAAATAAAGGGTTTAAAAGTAACAACATGAAAAAGACAGCGCCGAGGGTCCGCGCGAGCCCCTCGCGCCCGTACGTACGGCACGTTTAAGTGCACGCTCTATTCAATTCGCTAATAATGCATGTGATGGAATAGGTGCTTCCGTGAAAAGCAATGCCAGACGAGAAATTTTACGGAAAGTATCCGACAATTATATATTGACGCCCCAAGATTTATACAAATGGGCAACTGAGTATTTCAAAAATATTGAGTGCTTTTTTTCAACAAAAGACGATTACTTAAAGGCTGCAGAAAAGCTACAAAACAGGCTAGCCTCAGCTAAGACAATACCTGGAACTCAATTGTTTCATTGTATTAAATTATTAAATGATGCCAAAAAGTTAGAACTTAAAAGATTTTCAGCGTCAGAAGATTCTCAATTATATCCACCGATCAAAAAAGAAAAAGTACTTAAAACTCAAACAAAGAAAGAAGCGGATGTCGCAAAAAGGACAATTCTTATAAAATCAAAAAAATGTAAAAATATTAGAATTTAAAGGAAAAGGTAATATTGTTATGCCAGATTAAACAATCTATAAGGTTATTTTAAATTTCTGTTTCACTGCTTTCAGTGCGTTCATGGATATTTTTATGTTGAATATATTATGTTTTTCAAATTTTGTTATATAAATGAACAAAGTTCATTGTAATATTATACTAACTGTTACAACTAGATCCACAAGATTATGTCCACGCATTGGCATTGTAAGTTACAAAACATTTTATATTTACAAAAAAGAAAGGGCGAAATAGCACACCGCGTGTATTAATCCGCCCTTGAGCATAGCGTAAAAAGTTCGGGCAGCCGCTGTCTTTTTGATCTTCCTATTTTTGAACTTTTCATGTTTCAACTTAAAAATATAATATTTTATAGTTTAAGACTTGTACTTTTGAAGAATATAATTCATTTTGAAGAAAAGACTGATATTTTATTGAAAAAATAGAGTTTACACATTCAAATGGAATTTTCAACTAGAAGGAAGCATTTCGGAATAAAAATAATAGCACCATTGGAAAGAGCAGGAAAAAATCTATCGATATATGTCCTTAGTTCTTTTTTTCAGAGACTTGGTACACGATTATTAGCGAATTGAATAGAGCGTGCACTTAAACGTGCCGTACGCACGGGCGCGAGGGGCTCGCGCGGACCCTCGGCGCTGTCTTTTTCATGCTGTTACTTTTAAACCCTTTATTTCTCCAACTTCTCCAAGATAGGATTTTGAAGCTTAAGAGTTGTACTTTCCAATGGTGTAGTTTATTTTGAAAAAAACATGATATACTTTGAGAAAAATGGCTTTCAATATTCAACTCGAGTTTTCGTCCGGAAGAAAGCGTTTCGCAATAAAAACAATGGCACCATTGGAAAGAGCAGGAAAAAATCTATCGATATAAGTGCTTGGTTTTTTTTTCAAAGACGCAGCATACGATTATGAACGAGTTAAACAGAGCGCCTTTTACGCGAAAAAAGGCACCGCGCGCGCTCGATGGCCCGTTTCTGCTGGACGCTCCCATATAAGAGCACAGTAATTTTATGGCTTTTTATTTTATGAAATATTTTTATAATTTATGTATATTTAGTTTTTACTTATCTTCCCAGGATACCGAGATACCACCTCTGCCGCCGTCATCGTTCCCGCTGCCTCCAGGACCGCCGCTGCCCCTGCCTCCACTGCCTCCAAGTCCACCGCTGCCGCCCTTGCCTCCGCTGTCTCCAAGTCCACCGCCGCTGTCATCGATCCCACTGTCATCGATCCCGCTGCCTCCAGGACCGCAGCACAGTGGGCTATAAAATGCAAAAAAGTATCAAAATTCTCGATACACTAGAAAAATGAATATTTCTTGATTATTTTTGCGCAAATCGATAGTTTCAAACATTATCTTTAATATTTTTTTGATCGTTTACAGGATTATTTCATTTTACTGAAACTGCTTTTCAGAATGTGAATAACATTATTCAATTAGAATTTTGACATTATGAAACTATTATTTTTATCAAATCATTATGAAATTATAATAATATAGCCTATTAAGAAAAATATTTTTTTACAGGTTGCGTAAGAATATTTTTCTGGCCGATTTTAATACATATAAAAAATTCCTTTTTATTATATAATAAATAAATAAATAAAATAAAATATACATATATACATTTATGCGTGCGTATCTATGTGTGTGTGTGTGTGTGTGTGTGTGTGTGTGTATCTATGTGTATGTGTGTGTCTAAGTGTGTGTGTTCGTGTGTGTGTGCGTGTGTGTGTGCGTGTGTGTGTGCGAGTGTGTTGCAAATTAAATAAATATGGATATTTATTTATTATTTATTATTATTTATTATTCGCACCTGTCTCATGTAATGTCCCAAACTTTAATTCACGCAAAAAGAAATTATTTATCCAGTTTTCGAGTAAAGCTCGAATTTTAAAAGCGAAAATAATGATTCTTCAATTGTTTCAGCTTGTACGCATTCCACAGTTACAGTAAAATGAAATAATCCTGTAAACGGTCAAAAAAATATTAAAGATAATGTTTGAAACTGTCGATTTGCACAAAAATAATCAAGAAATATTCATTTTTCTAGTGTATCGAGAATTTTGATACTTTTTTGCATTTTATAGCCCACTGTGCGCCGCCGCCCTTGCCTCCACTGTCTCCAAGTTCACCGCCGCTATGTCCACCGCTACCTCCAGGTCCACCACCGCCGTGCTCGCCGCTACCGTCTTCATCCCTGAAAGAAAAGGTTAGTTGTTATTTGTGTGCGTGCGTGCGTGCGTGCGTGTGCGTGTGCATGTGCGTGCGTGCGTGTGTGTGTGTGTGTGTGTGTGTGAGGGTATATATGTACTCTATAATTTATAAATATTAATTTTATTTGTCTTATTTTCAGGAAAGTGAAATAATAGCATTACTTGGCTTACCACCACCGCCTTCGCTTCCATTACTTACCTTACTTGCGTCGTCGCTGCCACCTTCGTCGCCTTCACCACCACTGCCACCTTCGTCGCCTCTATCGCTGCCTCCATCGACACCGTGGTCGCTTGCACCGCCCTGTACACCACCACTGTCATCTTGCCCGTTACTGCTGAAAAAAAGGTTAAGATTATTGAATTAAATTTGAATAGTTTTTAGTTTTCAATAATATTATGTAATTCAACTTTACATCTAAAAATTATTTTAATCGTTTTCAGAGATCAATAGTCTACTGTATGGAACCGGAAAAAGGCGAGATCTAGGTCTCCATTGTCTAAGAAGTTGGAGGTTAGCATATATAATTATTCTTAGTAATGAATTTAAAACTTACCTTTTTCTTATTTTAATAACCTTATTTTTTTTATCTTTTCAGGTGGAAGTAATACAAGTCGCCCAACCGTATCCTCCTTTGTCTCCTCTTTCTCCTCCAACTTACGTAGAGGTACGAATTGGGCTTCCCTTAGCCTTAACTCAACCTCCACCACCGCTACCTTCAGCAGCGAGATTCTGGGGCCGGAGTTATGTTTTGAGCTACTTCTTTCTCATATAAAAGAACTCATTCCCAACCGATTTCCCAATGAAAGGCCAGCAATTAAGGAAAGGAGGAGAAAGAGAAGATGTCGCGGCTACATCATCTGGGAGTATCGCGCTCCATGGCTCAGGAAGTCAACGGGACCTGTGAGAGTACCCGCGGGTACTCCGCGTCCTTCAATTCGAGGATTTTAGTTTATATATTTATATAATGATATATTTATGTATTATTTTTAAACAATTTAATAATAATGATGTACTTTTTTTAATTTTATATATTTGTATTCTTAAACAATTTAATAACGATGTATTTTTTATAATTTTATATATTTGTATTTTGAAATAAAATATCAATGAATATGTGAACAAATACATATGTGTATGTTTTGAAACGCGATTACTTCTGACCATCACCTTAAAATAATTAAAACGCGTTATTTATATTTTTAAGTTACAATTAATATTAATTCAACTATTTACTCAATACTTTTAACTTTAATCATTTTTCATTTTAATAAAATAATTATTTATTAGTATGCATATTTTAATTATGAATTATTGCACCTTTAAGTTAAGAGTCAATAATAGATCAAATCTTAGAGGTTCCTCATCTTCTAATCATTACTTTTTAAAAGAAAGAAATGTAAAAATGAACAAAATTATGCAGATATGTATGAAAATGGATGTCTTGAAAAATAAAAGTGTGTAAGAATATCTATGTATTAATATACTTTATTTGACATAAATTATGAAAAGAGAGAAAATAGTGAGAGCCCCAACCAACGCTCTCACCTATGAGGAACAACCATTCATTTTGCCCTCTAAATTTTCTCTCTTTTATAGTTTATTTTTTTTATTTATTTGTACATTAATTATTAGTTATAAAATATTATTTGTAAATTAAATTATTATTTATAAAATATTATTTGTACATTAAATTATTATTTATTATAAAATATTACTTTCACATTATTTTTACATTAAATTATTAGTTATAATTATTACGTGTACATAGAATATAATAATTCTTTTGTGAGTGTACTTTCTGTACGAGGCATTGGTACAATTCTCAAACAGCACTCTTGATGACCGCAGACATCGGTATTTTCCCAGGACACGTTGGGTGAATCATCGTGAATGTAAACATTTTCTAGCAGCCACCATCTTAATGAATCTACATTCTTTACAGCACATTTTGGTTTTGCACAATGTGGATGGTATGGGCATCTTATTTTCTCTTCTTTATAAATTTTTTTTAGCGCCGGGCATCCAAAATCCTCAATATTATTCACTAGCCTAAGAAAAAAATATTTAAAAGTGTAATTAATTAAAATGATGTACTATACTTACTTTTTAATACTTACTTTCCGGGGACCATTTCCTGAACCCATCGTTTTTTTTCAAGTCCTTTTACGTGGATTTTCGTAGCGTTCTTTAGCATGCCTTATAAAATGCTAATAACCCATCTGTATGGAAACATGCCAGACTCCCACGCTATTCCGTGATGATTTCTCATGAGCAAATCATTTATCTTTTTTTCTTCTGATAATAACTTGTTCCATTTACAAGGCGGCTGAAAGTGGTATACGGATGAGATAGTTTTCTGAGAGCTCGAGGATGGCTAACTCCTTCACCACGAATAAGTTGGATGATCTCCTGAATCCTTGGGCGTCTACTATGTACTCCATTTCGATGGCTCTTGCTATCGTAGTAGTAGTGTACTCGAAGTGAAGCGCTCGACGAATGTACCGCTATCGATGATGACCCTCCTTTTATACCGTCAAATGCTCTTCCCCACTCCTCAAATTTCAACCCTTGCATGTCTGGAAGCTTCTTTCTCTCCCCTCTTCGAAAATTCTCGAGCTCGGAAAGGCCTATAAGAGGAGCGGCTGTGCCCGCACAACCACATTCACTCATCTGACCAAGCAGGAGAAGCACCAGGAGGAACTGCAGAAAGAGCCGTCCACCGAGGAGGAGTTCTAGGCTGAGGTGTCCAGGACTTGCTGTCCTGCTGCTGCTACTGGCTGACAACGGAGCGCTCGACGAATGTGCCGCTGTCTCTGCTGCGTCGCTTTTTCATAGCAGTGACTGCTTCCCCCCTCCTTGGTTTACCCCCACCCCTACTGCTCTGGAAGCTTCCCTCCCCTCTCCGAACATTTTCGAGCTCGGGGAGGCCTATAAGAGGAGCGGCTGTGCCGCTCGGTCTCATTCACTCAATCATCGGTCAAGGAAGAGAGAGACCAACCAGGAGGACCTGCGGGAGCCGATAACTCGAGGACTTGCTGGCAACGACGGAGCTGTCGAAGACTTGCTGGCTGAGAGTGGAGCTGTCCAGGAAATGTGGCTGCTATCCATCTGGAAGTTTTACTGACTATCAACGACTGCGCTGTATCGGCTATCTGAGAGTTATTGGTGGTCGAGTGAGCTGGAAGCTTGAGCAGGTAGTATTTATAGGTAATATTGTTTTCTCTGGAAGGTTCTCTCCCTACTCCATTCGAATCTTCTCAACCTCGGAAAGGATTATAAAAAAGAGTTGTGTTGCCTACTCAACCACATTCACCTGTCTTTAACTCTAAGAGTCAACATGGAAGTTATTGTGAGTGTCCAGGGATATTATACATCACCGGACAAGATGTTTGTCCCCAAGAAGATAGCCATTCTCGAAGTCGCTGAAAATTCCACACCAATAATTCTTCACCTTAAACCTCCTTATCGTTTAACAAAAACGGAGCGGACAATCGCAAAGATGTTTGAAGAAATGGTTCATGGAATACCATGGAACTCAGGCAGTATCTCATCTAAATACATCTTCCTTTTGATGAGGAACAGCATATTGGCTGATGCGAAAATCATTTATGTTCATGGAACGGTTGATTACCAGTGGTTGATGTTATTTTTTCCTCTTAAGTAAGTAATTTGTAATAGATAATAAAAAAAGTTGACTTCTTTCTATTGGAAACTGGAATTATGATTTATAGATTCATCTCTGATTTGGGAAATAAATGGCAAGGCCCGAATGTACCGAAGGATATTGTTAAAGAAGTAGATGTCTCCTGCACAATACATAAGAATCATCCCAATCCGGCATGCGCAGTTGAGAAAGGTTGTGGCTCTCCGCAAATGGCTCCTCGAGCATCCGCGAGGGTATAGTAAGCCACTTACACTTTGGGATGACAATATTATAACAAATCGCGAAGAATATTATTATTTTGAGGAATAAGATTAGGGAATGTAATCAAAAATAAAATTAAAACAAAATAAAAAAATTAAAAAAAAAATAAAAAAAAGAGAGAGAAAACAATGGAGAGGAAAATTTTCGAGATAGTCGGTGGATGTTTCTCACAGGTCAGGAGCGGTGGTTGGGGCTCCTACCATTTTCTCTCTCTTTTTTTTTAAATTATGTTTCCATTCGACTGCGATGAGTTAATCAAAGAGAAGCCATATACTAACTGGTTAATATGCTTCTAGAAGTTTTCTTTACATTTTAAAGTTCTTGGAATACTCCCACCACCACCACGACCTTTCCCCACCACTAGGATGGGGATATAAGGAAGCTGCGATCACAGGATTGATCATTTCAGCGAGACGCATCGAGTGAGAACAACCTACTATTGGGAGATCAGCGTATAAGAAGATCATCTTTTCAGCTAGCCATAATTTGGGACTTCAAGTTATCGTAGAGCTACATTATTTCAAGCTGTGATTTCAATCAGAAAAGATGGCGCAACTAAATATTTTTGGTGAGAATATAAAGTGTTTATGGAAATCTTTAGAATATGCAAAAAATGGTATTGCGGTCTCTAGTGATATACAGCTGTGGTTTGATATGTGCATCGGCCTTATTGAAGAGCTGCAGAAGATAATATCTTCAGGAACGTTGACTAGAGCTCAGAAGAAGAAGAGTCAAACTTTTATGACACATTTGCTCTGTATTCGAAATAAGTTGCGAGATTTACTCAAGACAGGTGGTGAATTAAGACAAAATCCATCAACAGTGAGTGAAACTAGTGTAAAATGGGATGATGTGTTTTCGGCGTTTGAGAGACGAATAAAATCAGGCGTGATAACAAACCTGGGACATTTGGACATCGTCTCATTCATGAAGGATGCTCAAGCTGTTTTCAAGTCAAAGATTGAATAATCCCTCAAGGAGTATAACGCGCTCAAAGTGAATGCTGAACTTGCTGCGGAATACGTGATAGAGAAAAGTGATTCGGTAAGTGGTGAAGTAAAATACTTTAACACAGAGAATGTACCTATTTACAAAATTACGGACTTGAAGGAATGTTTTGAACCTAATATTGGGCAAGTTATTCAGCGAGAGATGGAAGAATTCGCGGAAAGAGATTCGGGATGGAGTTTACGTCAGATTTTAAGTCTTACGATAAATATTAATAAATTCGAACCCATGAAGGGTAGTTCTTGTATACCACTTCCTAAAGAAATTCTTATAAAAAAGGCATGTATAAATGTTCAAAACAGATAATCAATGCTTCAAGTGGTCTATATTAGCTGCACTACATCCTCAAAAACATAATTCAGAGCGAGTTAGTCTGTATAAAAAATTTGAAAATGATCTTAATTTTAAAGGAATAGATTTTCCTGTTACACTAAAGCAAATAAGTAAATTTGAAAAACAAAATCATGTTTCTGTTAATGTTTATATTTTAAATATGTGTAATAGTAAATTTAAGGTTAATCCGTGTTATGTAACATCATTTAAAAAAAATTCGCATGTTAATTTACTTCTTGTACAAGACTATTATATAGATGAGAATGATGAAGAATATAATGAGGTTAACATTGAAAACACTTCAGCTTCAAAACTTCACTATGTTTGGATAAAAAACTTATCGTGCTTGGCGAGAAGTCAGTTAACATTCGTCAATCAACAGTGATTCATCTGTGACCGATGTTTACATTTTTTTTAAACAAATGAGAAGTTATTGATGCATGAAATCGACTGCACTCAACTTAATAAATGTAAGATTAAATTGCCTATACCGCAAGATAATGTTCTTTCATTTAAAAATTTTAAGCGTCAGATCAAAGTATCTTATGTTATCTATGCAGACTTTGAATTTTTATTAAAGCCTGTGAATGATGAATCATTACATGCATTTCAAGAACATGAGGCTTACAGCATTAGTTACTATGTGAAGTGTAGTTTCGATGACACACTGTCTGGCTACCACAGTTACCGACTGGAAAAAGCCGGTGAAATGACTCCTGCCTAGTGGTTTGTATACAAACTTTGGGAACTCGCTGATCATCTAAATAAACTGTACAATACACCTCAACCAATAAATTTAAATAATCAAGAGAATAGAAACTTTGATGAAGCTAAGTCATGTCACATTTATGGTAAAGCGTTTTTACCCACGAACAAGAAAGTGAGAGACCCCTGTCATATCACTGGAATGTAAGTATTTTATTTATTAATTATTTAATAAACTATTAAAACATTTATTTAATTCATAATATTGTTTATGATTTCAGATATAGAGGCGCTGCTCACGAAGGATGTAATATCAACTATAAAGATGCAACGTTCATTCCAGTTGTCTTCCACAATCTTACTGGGTACGACTCCCACTTCATCATCAAGGAACTTGCTAGTGATACTACCTTCAAAGGGCGTGTGCAACTTATTGCTGAGAACAAAGAGCGTTACATATCGTTTTCGAAATATATCGAAGGTACTGATTTCAATTTCAGATTTATAGATTCTTTGAGGTTCATGGCATCATCCTTGGAGAAATTAGCGTCGTATTTGGACGAGAAAAACATTGCCAGCAGCGTCTTTATGGAAGATGGATATACAGAAGAACAAATAAAGTTGTTGCTGAGAAAAGGCTTTTTTCCGTATGATTACGTTTCATCACTCGAAAAATTGGAGGAAAAAGAGTTGCCTTCAAAGGAAGACTTTTACAGTAAATTAACTGAGTGCGGCATTGCGGACACTGAATATAATCATGCAATGACGGTCTGGAATACTATCAATATCCGAACGCTTGGTGAGTATTCTGACATTTATCTGAACACAGATGTGCTTCTATTAGCAGACGTCATTGAGAATTTTCGAATAACGTGCGTCGAGGCTTATGGCTTGGATCCTGCGCATTACTACACTACTCCAGGATTAACGTGGGATGCCATGTTGAAGTGCACACAAGTCAAGCTCCAGCTACTCACGGATATAGACATGCTGATGTTTATTGAGAGGGGAATCAGAGGTAGAGTCAGCCAATGTTCCAACCGCTACGCTAAGGCAAACAACAAATTTATGTCTGATGGTTATAATCCAGACGAAGAGGAAAAATATTTAATGTACTACGATGCTAACAACCTGTACGGATGGGCTATGACGCAATACCTACCAGAAGGAGGTTTTCGCTGGGTGAAAAATGTAAACGAACCAAATTTCTTTGACATTCCAGATGATGGTCCTATCGGTTATATCTTGGAGGTGGATTTGGAATATCCAGTAAGTCTTCACGAGGATCATAAAGACCTGCCTCTGTGTCCTGAACATATGACTCCGCCTGGATCTCGTCAAAAGAAGCTGCTGACTACTTTATTCAACAAAAAGAGGCATATTATTCATTATCGTGCCCTGAAATAAGCTCTTAAACATGGACTAGTGTTAGAGAAAGTTCATAGAGCACTCACATTCAAACAGAGTCCATGGCTCAAGCCTTATGTCGAATTAAACACGGAGAAGAGAAAACAGGCGAAAAATGAGTTTGAAAAACTCTTCTTCAAACTTCTAATTAATGCGGTGTATGGTAAGACAATGGAAAATGAGCGAAAACGAGTAGATGTAAAACTCGTCAACAAGTGGACTGACCGCCATGGGGCGGAGGTATTGATTGCTAAACCTAATTTCCATAGCCGCTCAATCTTTGATGAAAACTTGGTTGCCATACAACTCGCTCGAACTGAGATTACAATCAGAAAGCCGATCTATGTCGGTCTTAGCGTTCTCGATATCTCTAAGACTCTCATTTATGATTTTCATTATTCGTATATGAGACAACGAGTGGGTAAAAATAGCAAATTTCTCTACACTGACACAGATAGTTTGATATATGAAATTCGAGGAGTTAACATGTACGAGATTATGAAGGAGGATATCAACAAGTTCGATACTACAGATTATCCTGAAAATAATCAGTTTGAACTATATCGTAAGAATAAGAAAGTCATATGATTAATGAAGGATGAATGTAACGGTAACATTATGACTGAATTCATCGGACTTCGAAGCAAAATGTATAGTGTCCTCATACAAAACGATAAACCTATTAAAAAAGGGAGTCAAATCAACTGTTGTGAAAACAAGTATCACTTTCGATAACTATCGAGACTGTCTTTTCAACGAGTCAACGGTGATCTGTCAACAGAATAATATACGTTCTAAGAATGACATCGTTCGAACCGAGAAAGAGAAGAAGGTTGCTCTAAGCCCACATGATGATAAACGTCATATCTCCTCGTAAATAGTACGGATACACTTCCTTGGGGACACTATAGAATATTCGATGAGGAGGAGGACAGAGAAGTTCTAGAAAATTTGATACATCTGGAGGAGATGGAGGTGGAAGAACCAATCACGAGTGAGAGTGATTGAGAGGGGGAAGCTGACGGAGGCCTACATAAGGAGCGCGCATCGAGCAGTCAGCACATTCGTTCTCTCGATGAGCCTGAGAACGGAGAGCCTCCCAGCAAGAGACTTAGACTTTGAACAACTCCAGGCACTTAAAGGTAAGTATTTCATTTATTGACTTGTAATATTCTTGGAAAATAGTTAATATTCTTCTCTGTTTCAGAATGGACTTTGCCATGTTAAATCGTATCTGCTCAAATACCTATCTTCCAAAGAAGAATCTGTCCGAATTAGAGAAGGGTGAAATGAATATAGTGTAGAAGGCCGTTGTTGTCATCGATGGAGAGTTCCAAGTCTTCCTCCCCAATCGAGTTTCTAAGGCCCTTGAGGAGAATGGGAATTTGTTCGATGAACTTGCCGAGAGGGCTAATAAGCACAAATTATTTTTATTATATCAAGGTGAACAAAATTTTGAATTTCGTAAAGATTAAATATGTAAATAAATTATTAACATTGTAATTTAATTAATAACTTTATAATATAAATTAATAAACTTGTAAAACAAATTTAATAAAAAAAAAAATAAAGAGAAAGTTTTCGGAGGGGAAAATGTTTGGTTATTCCTCACAGGTAGAGAGCGTTGGTTGGGGCTCTCACCACTTTTTCTTTATTTTAATTATTATTAAACAAATTATATGTCTTTCTTGTTTATCCAACTGTTGTGAGAGCTGTCGAAACCAAGCCACTTTACGTAAACTTGATTACCACGTTTCTTGATCACTTTCTCTACGAGATAAATATCTGGATATTTCACTTTTAGAAGTTCTTGTTCATAAAAGCAACCTGAAACCGATTGATTTTGATAATCTTTTAAATGGTAAGTAACAGGATTTGTTTTTGATACTTTAACTATTGTAAATATCTCAGTCGACCAATTGGGCGTATATCCTTTCTCAAATACTTGCTTTAATCTGTTTATACGTACTCTATCATTAAATAAATTGCATCCACATCTTGTTTTTCAGCGTTCGATTAAATCTCTCACAAATAGATCCTTTTAAGTTGCTGTATGTGGAGTATAGGTTAATCTTATACTGCTTGATCAAATTTTGAAAGCTTGAATTATAAAATTCTTTACCTCTATCTGTCTGTAAATTTTTTGGTACTCGACCTTGAGACAGAACTAATTTCATCGCTGCTGTAACGTTGTCTGCGGATTTTCTCTTAACCGGTACAGCCCAAGCATACTTAGAAAATACATCTATTACAGTGAGCATATATCTGTAGTCTTTATTCTCTCTAGCGTAAGGCTGCATTTCAACTAAATCAGCTTGTCAAGTTTCATCTATGCCTCGCATATCAAACTTACGGCGTTGATAGTTTCTTCGAGCATTGATGATCCATACTTCGATGTTGACTCTTTGGTATCTGTCAAATTACTTTTCTGTGATAACTGAAGGATCATCTCTTTTATACTCTCGATTTCTCTCTCAAGACTAGTAATATTTTTTTCTAATTCATCTGGATGAGCTTCCACTATATCATCTAAATTATTGAAATCATTTCTCAATCCATATGTAACATTCATGACTTTCTCAACTTCTCCCTCCACTATACGCTGTAATGATTGCATATTGACTGCATCGTGTAGATCATTGGGTACTCCTACATTGCATAATCTCTTATTTTCAAGATCGAATTGTCCTTCGGATGTGATTTTATATTCCACTCCTAGAGGACCTCTAATGCCATCTCTTTCTTTCAGATTTCGTCCGAACACGTCGACACTCATCTTGATACTGAACATTGCATTAATTTCACCTCAGTATATATACCCAGCCTCGCGAAGCTCTTCGATGATGGAATGGATTTCATTGGTATGACCTGATTTCCAGCTGATCTCTCAGCTATTAGTAAACGAAGACGATCCACAAGTTCATTTGGATCATCCCAGTACACATAATCTAACATTGAATTTTTTCGCGCAATTTTATGTCTAGGTAAGACACCAAAACCACTCTTTTTATCAGTGGTCATCTTACGCTTTTTAGATAATTAAAGAAAAGAGGAACAATAATTTCATCATATTTCTTACTGTTGTGTTTACGAAGAGATTCATCACCTCTGTATCTCTTTTTGTGAGCATTAGTTGTCTCAAGAATACTGCGATAGTTTTCTAAGTCATGTGAACTCACATACTTTCGCTCAGGATTTTTTGTGATTAATAACTCCAAAAGTCCTCGAGTCTTTGGATGCTTCTTATCTTCTACTCTAACGTAATCACTATCAAAGTGTATCGGCGTATTGTCGATTATCATTTGACCATGTTCTTTGCGTACTCCATAAATTTTATCAAGATACTTACTATTTTTCTGACTAAGCATGCGTATGTATTTATTATCTAATAAATTATCCCCTTCTTCTTTGATTTCACTACCTGCGGTTTCAAATGAGCTATCTATTTTGATATTTTTAATAGTATTATTTAAAGTATCGTTACCGTATGAGTTATCGAGAGTACTATCAGGAATATAACTAATGTCTAAAGTATCATTGGTTTTCTGATTCATCACATCTTTTTCCGATTGAATATGGTTTTTCGACGTTTCAACAAGTTTCTGAAGAGGATCAACAATGGGTTTGAAAGTATCTTCCATTGCTTTCTCAAAAGTATCTTTTCCATACTTCAACAAATTATATTTGTGTTTGACTGCATTGCGAGCTTTTACAAGCTCATAAAGTATATCCTTTCTTCGACTGAATTCTGCCATGTTGACGCTTCAACGTTCAGTTGTAGACTGTGAATGAAATACTAAGTACCTCCCATATTTATAGCAAAACAGTCAAAGCCCTTACGATATCTTCCTCCATTGATTGGACTATCCTCCAACATTTAACACATAAATCTTTGAACTGTGTATAAGTCATATCAGAATTAACGTGATCTTCATACAGGTGTTTTAAATTAACATCATCTTGACGAAAAATTACCAAAAGATTTACATTATCCCTGACAAGATGCTTTGGAATGTGAGCATATGACTGATAAAGATAAAAACAATCTACATTTTTATGTCTACCCATGCAGAAAAATGCTTTAGCATGGTTTTGTTTTTCACAAGCTATGTCGTCGAATATAATGATAGAGTTCGGAAGAGCATTTTCAGGAGCTATAACCTCGTCGTATTCGCTGTAGGGGAAATACTTCACGCCCTCTAATGGTTCTTTAAGTTTCTGAAGAAATTTATATTTTGGTTGATTCAAAGATTTTGAATATGTATAAACATTCTCAAATCGAACACCATTGGGATGTGTAATAAGTGCAAGCAAACTATTGGTTTTTCCACAATTTGACGGTCCACAAAATACAGCCCTAATACTATTTGGAAGTAAGTCTCCATGCCGCTTTGTCTTTCTTTCTTGCTCCACGATATTATCGGAATTGAATACCGGGAGTTGAACAGAGTGTTCCTTGAAATTCATGTGTACAGTACAAGGTCTCGATCGCAACTGATCGTTCAACTATAAATAGAGCGCTTTTATACTCGCGGGGTTCAGTCTTCAGTAGACATTCGTGGTATGATGATCGTATACAGACGTCGTCGAGGTCGCGGTTTAATCAATAAAATTCTCAACAGTCTTCCAATAGAACTTCATTTACCAGGATATCAGTACTGCGGACCAGGTACTAAGTTAGCAAAACGTTTAGCTCGAGGTGATAAAGGTATCAATCTACTTGATAGAGCTTGTCAAGAGCACGACATAACTTATTCTCAGAACAGAGAAAACATTGAGTCTAGAAACAACGCGGATAGAGTTTTAGCAGATAAGACGTGGCAGAGAGTTAAGGCTAAAGATTCAAGTATTGGCGAGAAAGTAGCTGCTTACGCAATTACAAATATTATGAAAGCCAAATAAAAACTCTGAATGGATGTAAAGAGAAAGCAATCAACGAGGTTAAACAAGATAATAAAAGCTGCTTCAAAATCAATGGTTAAAAGTAACTCCGCTCGTAAGGTGATTCTCTCTACTTTGAAAGGTACTCGTTCTGCTGTCAAGAAAGCAGGTGGGAAAAGTAAAATTATCATTCCACGCGTTTTACCGGTACTCTCAAAAGCAGGTGGTTTCCTACCGATTCTTGTGCCAATATTTGCTGGTCTAAGTGCTGTTGGGGCAGTGACTGGTGGTACTGCTGGCATAGCAAAAACGGTTAATGATGCGAGTACAGCTAAAAAGCAATTAGAAGAGAATCAAAGGCATAACATGAAAATGAAAGAAATAGCATTGGAAAAGGATCTCTTTCTGAAACCGTATAAAACAGGTGCAGGTATTCGTATAGGCGGTAACAAAAAAAAATTCAGGCTGAAGAAAAAAAGAAGAACTTCGAAGTGAGATTACCACAGAGGGCTCTCACAGATCTCGATCTAATTAAGTATGCTAAAATTCTAAAAATCCCATATTTTCGCGAAGTCTTTATGCGAAATGTTTTACCTGCAAGCGGGCCTCGTGATCGTGAATCAGCTATTGTAAATTTAGATGATGAAGATGGACCTGGAACGCATTGGGTAGCATATCGCAATCGTGGTGAGAATGGACTCTACTCTGATAGTTTTGGAGATCTTCAACCACCTATTGATTTGATGCTTTATCTGCGAGGGAATAAAGTTAAATATAATCATGAGAGATATCAAGATTATAATACATTCAACTGCGGTCACCTCTGTCTCAAGTTCTTATGTAACAAGCTAAGCCGGGCTATATAAAGGCGAGCGCAATGATAGTTTAATCATTCTACATTGAATAGTTATGGAGAATTCATTGACGTTAAGTCTCCCGGTAATTCATCAGTTCTCGAAGTACAGTATTTTCCACCTATTGAACTTTCAGCAAACAAAAATTACATTCTCGGTTGAGTTGAAATTTTAACCTTCAATTCCATACCAAATATCGATACAGGCAATAATAAGTTTTACGTGGGTAAAGAAGAATTATTTTTACCAACTGGTAGTTACGAGATAAAGGATATAGCAAACTTTCTCCGTGAAACTTTAACACCCAAAGGTATTTCATTCAGTCTGAAGCCAAACAATAATACACTTCGCAGTGTCATTAAGTGTAGTCAACCTATTGATTTTCGTCCTCAAGATTCTATTGGTCTACTACTTGGCTTCACCAAACGCATTCTAGAAGCTAATTTAATACATAATTCAGATTTGCCTGTAACTATCCTCAAGATCAACGCGTTGCGAATCGAGTGTAATATATCTTCAGGCGCATATATAAACGGCTCTAAGGTTCATACGGTACATGAATTCTTTCCAGCAGTACCGCCAGGATATAAGATCATTGAAGTACCCTCACAGGTCATTTACCTTCCAGTTACAGTTAAAAGTATAGATCACTTACAAATACGCATAGTCGATCAAGACGGACGATTAGTTAATTTTCGAGGAGAAGTAATCACAATCAGACTTCACATCAAGCAAGTGTGATGGGTATCGTTTACAATAGCAAGGTCGATAGGGGCTATATAAAGAAGTCAACATGTCGACAGACCATCAGTCGTCCGCGAGCAAGCAGAGCGCTAACACGACAAAACATTCAGTTCCTGAGAAGTCTCGGTCTAAGAATCGTCGCTGGTGGAGAATAACCTGTATTTTTTTCTGTTGCCTACAAAAAGATGGAAGAAATTCTAAACATTCAGTCACCTGTAACATTTGATGAGTCAGTGACTCACTACGAACCTCATGCACATCAGCCCTACACCACATCATCGTTTGGAAACAGCGATGAAATTCACATCGCCATTCAACATCAGGATTTATGTCTTCTACCATCACGAAGTTCAATACATGTATGTGGTAAATTAGTTAAGCCGAATGGCACTCCACTCGAACGTTCTATGTTAGTCAACAACGCCATCTGTCATATGTTTGAAGAAATCAGATACGAGATAAATGCAGTTTTAAGAATTGTCGTGCGTGATGGTCAATTTTCGCTCGGGGAAAAATCATGACCGAAAATGCTGGGCTGGCTCACTGCACCAGAATGTCGGACGGGTTCTGGCTCGGTCGATTTTCGCTCGCTGAAAATCACGACCGAAAATGGTGGACGGGTTCTAGCTCACTGCACCAGAATGTCGGACGGGTTCTGGCTCAGTCGATTTTCGCTCGCTGAAAATCATGACCGAAAATGATGGGCTGGTTCTGGCTCACTGCACCAGAACGTTGGACGGGTTCTGGCTCACTGAGCCAGAACCCGTCCAGCTTATCTACTAATGCACTTGATGCTAGAGAAGTTCTTTTTGCAAGTTTGTTGCCGTCTCCTCACCTGGTGAGTAACATTCCAATATTTAATAGTTTGCTATTGTTACTTCAAGTACTGTTTATTCTTCTAGGATTGACTGGGTGGCTTACGTCATTAAAGATGGCTTGGTCGACTTATCTGTGTATGCATTTCCAAGGATGATACTTACTTAGTATAGTAAGTATTTTTCCAATGATTTATTATTAAAAATAAAAGGGTTTTTATTAACAAAGCATCTATAATTATTACCAGTTCACATATATTTATAAAATAACTTCACATATTAAAGAGTATTGTCAGGTGCATGTGTTCGATTCAAATTGTTTATTCTGTTTGGTATAATTTAATATTTATGGATTGCCAGTTTTCCACATAAAAAAGTATAAGTTATTGTTATATAACTTACAGTGGAAGAGTAAACCATGCCATATTGCTAAATACTATTTTATCATTTTCTTTTTCATACTTTATCATTGAAATACAGTTTACAGTTTGTAAAAAACTATGTAATAATTATAATATTGTTTGAACTTTATTGCTGCATTTAGCGTACAAACTGTAAGCTATATTCTAATGATCAATTAGCATTTAGCAATAATGTATGGATTTTTTCTTTTGTTGTAAGTTATATAACAGTAACTTAGGCACACACATGTCAATAATCTTTAATATGTGAAGTTATTTTATAACTATATGTGAATTGGCCATAATAATATATGCTTTTTATTTTCTTGTACACGGAGAAAAATTTATTTGTAAACTTTACTTTTTTTATAAGAAAATTTATTATTTTTATAGTAGTGCTGGGACACATTCGACATGTAGGATTTATATTGTTTTAAATAGTAATTTTTATAATTTTCATAGAAAATTTTAGTTTTTAAATAATAATTTTTATCATATTTGTAGCCAATTTTATTATCTGAAATAGTAATTTTTGTTATTTTTGCAGCAGTCATAAAAAGTACTATTTCAAATAGTAAAATTTGCTACAAAAATAATAAAAATTAATATTTAAAACAGGATAAATCCCACATGTTGAGTATGTCCCAGCGCTACTACAAAAGTAATAAATTTTCTTATAAAGATTAAAGTTTACAAATAAATTTTGCTCCGTGTAATGAATAAACTAATATTCAATCGGTTTTTCTTAGTAGTATGGAAGAACACTGACATTTCATATGACTTTAGATCTAGACAACACTATCACTGCTGTCCTTTCAATACCACACTTATGTTTAACGAATAATAGGTGAACCATTACTATAAAATGTTTCTTGCCTGGCCTAGTATCTTATTAAAGTGAATGTTAACTTGACATATTTTAATTGGGAATGATTGATGGGAAATTATTTAGTTATAATAAGAACATTTAATTAGAGTTTATAAAATTCCTCATAATTTGTACGGTGTCTTTTGAATTGTTCGTATAAGTATGATTAAGGAAGATGAAAATTGGAGATTAGACGAACTATATTGGATACGCTAGTTTATTCCAGTCTGGTGTTAGGCTGGAATAGACTAGCGTATCCAATATAGTTTGTCCGATGCCCAATTTTTTCAATTTCCTGCCTCATAATTTGTAAGCTTATACTAATCAATTTTTACTAAAACTATCAGTATAATAAAGATGCAGTAGCATCAGTAGCAAAGCCCTACAAAATGCCAATGCTCTTTCATATTTATCCCTCGTGTCATAAGCATATAAGAATAAGCAACATTAATTGCATTTTAGCTTATTTTCCTAAGGTACATTATTCTTGACAAAAATATTGAATATCATTTGATTTAGTGCAAGACCATAGAAAGTATTTATATTTATTGCTAATTCACATATATGGGATATTTGAGGTGAAGTCAGCAGCTCAAAATTTAAAAATCGCTCAAAACTCACTTTCTTTTAGTTTTTTATGAAAAAAAAAATTTTCCTGAAATTTTAGGTCTATATTTGCAAAAATAAAAAAGCTATGCAATATTGAAAATTCAATTTTTTTGCAATTTTTGGTTAAAATCCTAGTTTATTCATTTTTTAACTCAAAATCTTGAAACTTCTTGCATAGATCATTGATTGACAAAAAGTTTGCATTTTATCTGTAGAATGTTCCAGTATTTATTTTATGACCCTTTTAAAGTCTCTGATTGGCTGCTTCTAAGTATACCTTCATCGAAGAATATTGAGGCTGCGGCCAAATATTTTCTATTCGACAAATTCTTTTTGTATTCTTCTTCGAAAACCCTTCAAAATACTTTTTTGATCAATACTGGCCGAGCAAAGGGAAAAAAGTTACATTTTTTTTAAATATCAAGCAAAATCCATAATTACAATTTTTGATAACATGATTAATGAAACTGAATATTATTCATACATCTTATGGCATGGATCGTACCACTGAATTTTATTAGAGCATCAAATAGAACATTATATATATATATCTATTTTCAATAATATTAGGCTTACACAATAAGCGATACCTAATTATGAATGAAATTATGAGTCTGTTGCCTGATTTCATTTCGAGAGCTTTATAGTAATTAACCTCTATAGCTTAATTTATTATTAATTCATAATTAGGTATCGCTAATTGTGTAAGCCTAATATTATTGAAAATAGATATATATAATGTTCTATTTAATGCTCTAACAAAATTCAGTGGTACGGTCCATGCCATAAGATATATGAATAATATTCAGGTTCATTAATCATGCTATCAAAAATTGAAATCATAGATTTTTCTTGATATTTCAAAAAATTGTAACTTTTTTCCATTTGCTCGGCCAGTATTGATCAAAAAAGTATTTTGAAGGGTTTTCGAAGAAGAATACAAAAAAAATTTGTCGAATAAAAAATATTTGGCACATCCTTCGATGAAGGTATACTAAGAAGCAGCCAATCTGAGACTTTCAAAAAGGGTCATAAAATAAATACTGGAACATTCTTTAAAAAAATGCAAACTTTTTGCCAATAAACATTCTATACAAAAAGTTTCAAGATTTTGAGTTAAAAAATGAATAAACTTGGATTTTAATCAAAAATTGCAAAAAAAATGAATTTTCAAGATTACATAGCTTTTTTATTTTTGCAAATATCGATCTAAAATTTAAGGAAAATTTTTTTTTCATAAAAAACTAAAAGAAAGCGAGTTTTGAGCGATTTTAAAATTTTAAGCTGCTGACTTCACCTGAAATATCCCATATTTATAACATAACTTAACATATATTAAAGAGTATTGACATGTGCGTGTCTTGAGGTGTAACAAGTCATTCTGATTTTTTAAATTTAATATTTTTAAGTAGGATTTGTACATATCACTGTAAACCATACATATCAAATTGAAAAGGACAGTTCGGATAATTTTAGCTCAGGTGTCTCTCATGTCAACACACTAGTGTTCTGTGTATGTGTGTGCTGGGGACCCAAGGTACGCAAATCCTATTCGACAGTTTTCACCGACGCCTATCAACCATTGAGAACATGAAGGCGCGCTCGATGCCGGCTTCGCGTGATTTTAATATCGTGGGTCGGCGTCGAGTAGCGCAAGCCCGTTTCTCGTTAAACCTCGTCACGTCTTTCTCTTTTCTGCCGTTAATTGTTGTCGTCCAGAAAATTGTAAGTACTGTACCTAGCAAATACAATATCAGTATAAATAATGTTTTCTCTACAAATGTTCATTAAACTATTATTTTTATAAACAGTATTAAATTGCCAAAAGTAATATATTATAATTTATAACTTATACAAATTCATAACTTACATAAATTTTTTATAACATATATAAATTTATAACGAATTATAAATACAGCAGAGTATATTTTGGATTCTGGAAGAAATCCTTATTAAGTATTCTTACGGAAAAGGTCGTATAATGAAAGAAATTTTTTTTTGGGAATTCTTTCGGGTCGGGACTTGTAATTTTGACGCGCCATTCGGGGCTTAGTTTTTGCGCGAGAAACTGTCTAAAAAAAAAGACAAAAAAAGTCTTTCTTTTGTTGCATACCATTAGTTTTTTCTAGAATTAGTTGTTTTTTGGAAACAACATGTTTTCAATAATTATTTGTGCTTTTTATTTGATTCAGAAATATGATAGAAAAAAATTTTCTAAGTCCCCAAAAATCACCTGAGATTTTGGAATGAGAAATAAGGTGAGAAATCAGGTGAGAACTCAGGTGATTTCTCACCTGATTCTTTTAAGTAGGGATCGCTTGGTTTTAACGTGAAACGAGAAAGTATTTAGTTGGGAACAGACTTTTTTCGGGCGATTAAATTTGAAACTTTTTCTGTAAGCTGTCTTTGAAAATTTCTGAAGTATACGTTTCTCAGAAAAAAAAAACAAAAAAAAAAACAAAAAAAAATAGAAGTTAGTCTTAAAAAACTTATGTTCATGGAGGTATTTAGAATAGTCTTTTTCTGAAGTGACGTAAAAACTTAGAAGATTTTGGTCAGGTAAGATCTCACGTGAGATTTGACTGTTGTATTTAATCGAGAAGGTCGTAAAATAATAAGAAGAAAATTTTTTTTGTGAATTCTTTCCGAATCGGGACTTGTAATTTTGACGCTCCATTCGGGACGAAGAAAAAAAATTAAAAAAAAAAACAGAAGTTAGTCTTAAAAATCTTATTTTCATGGAGTTATTTAGAATAATCTTTTTCTGAAGTGACGTAAAAACTTAGAAGATTTTGGTCAGGTGAGATTTTGAGGTGAGATTTTTTAGTAGGGAGGCCAATTCGCACGTAGGCGGAGATGGACGGTAGGTTGGAGAAAGCACAAAATGGACACGCGGGCAGCCTCAAAAGTACCTTTTCTGACGCTCGAAGGGATTCGCGAGACCGGAGTCGAAAGAAAAAAATACAAAAAACAAGAACTGAAATTTAACTCTTCAACCTCACTCTCCGGGGCAGCAGAAAGGGGTTTTGTTTCTCCTTCCGCGCTTGGAAAACACGCCAGCGCAAGGTTTGGCTTTATTAATTCCCTGCGTCACCGATCGTGTCTCACCGGTCGGTGGTATTTGGTTCTTTCTCGAACTGGGTGAATATGCACAAGAAAAATATAATATATATATGAAAATAATTTTATTCTGGCGATTACCTTGTTTGTCCACCTAAAATGGACGATCAGAACATAGCAACGAAGTTAAAAATTTTTTTTCCTGCTCGATAGCACTCCTAGAAATCAGTAGAATCGACGTAAATCCAAGAAAAATAATTCAAAATTTTTATAAACAAATTTTTGTGCGTAATAGGGCGGTATTGATGAGACACGCCGAATGCCGCAACGAAAAATCACAATTTTTTTTCAACTTGGGATTTTCAGGGCGACCGGGATACCATTTGAGTGCAGCCTGACTTCAGAATTCGCTTCTCAAAATGGCTGACTGCCGCAGTGCGCTATCCGCTGGGTAACGCTGGGCCGCGCTCACCCCCACCCTCTCCACACACACGATCAACAATATTAAATAAAATACAAGATAAAATGTGATAATAGTAATAATAATATGTATCATATATGGTTGTTGTGAGTCGACTCGGCTCACAAAATCTCTTTCTCTCGCGTGGCTCGCTTCACGTCGTGATCCGTACCCTAAATTTTTTATATAGCTTTCACTCTAGTTTGTGCCGGCTCCACGTTGCTGGCACCATGTGTGACGTGGTACTTTTTCTGCCCCCTAAGCACCACATCCGGACTCACCCATAGGGCTATACTATCGCGTTTTTCCTCTCTACTCCCTAAATCACTAAAACTCTCGTACTCGAACACCAAACCCTACAATATAAGCGCGCGGGTCGCGTGACCGAATTTAATTTTAAGGGGCGCCAGACCACCACAAACGCGCTCATAAACCCCTCTCTGCACGGCTGCTCCCTGACTGGCTCTGGGTCTTGGGCGTGGCTTCACGGTGACGACCTGGGAGTGGTCGATATCCTCGGCGAACAAACTGGCGATGAGTGGAACGTTACGATATACGGAAGGAATTTATTGCACAAGGGACGCGGGCGAGTTATGTGGCAAGCCCCGGTGGATCACCAAGTAAAGGTAACACACACACAGGTAACACTCGCCAAAGTAAGTAATCGAACAAAGGGTGTTGATTAGAATAATGATTTATTAAAACGTCGTTACAGGTTGGATGCCCGACAGAGACTGGCGATCGTCGATGCGAAGTGCAGTAAGAGAGTATAAAGAAAGTATATGTATAAAGTATATATGAAAAGT
The DNA here is from genome assembly GCA_036365515.1 of Torymus aiolomorphi. Taxonomy (NCBI): domain Eukaryota; kingdom Metazoa; phylum Arthropoda; class Insecta; order Hymenoptera; family Torymidae; genus Torymus; species Torymus aiolomorphi. Next base: position 170,979,701 of record CM070874.1, on the reverse strand, counting down.
ATATATTGCATCTTCATTGTCTTCTGGCTTCTCTTTGTCCATGCAGATTCCATTCGGAGCGATAAGGAGGCTGGCTGGCCGATGCGTCTAAGTACCTATGTGGTGACTCATATAACTCCTCCATGGCCAAGTTCAATGACGTCCTCGTCTTTGATATCCTTATCTTTGGACTTTTTGGTAAGTTGCGGCCGCTGTTTCTTGACTTTTATTTTGTATATTAAGTAAATCGATGTAATCGTTATGAACAGCAGTACTAATATAATTGAACTTGTAGACAGGACGAATTCGGTTCTAATTTGATTAGAAACTGGCATATTTAGTGTAGGTGATGTCAAAGTTTTTAGAGGTTCGAAATTCAACTGGTGGTCTTTGATAACTAAAGGTGAAATGAGGCTGGATTGTTCCATTTCACCAAGATTTTCGTCAAGTCGGTATCCCTGTACTTGTACATCATTTCCTTGTATTTCATATGTTCCTCGGATCATCAATTGGTCATTATCATGTTTAACCTTGATCGGATAATTACTCGATACTAGCGTTAAATTTTCAGATAATTTGTATGTCAGTATTAAAGGTGGACTAATTGAAATGATAATCGGTTTGACTCTTTCCGTTATAATTTGTTGACATCAAAAATTCTTTTCATACATCTGTCGGCACTTATTAGCAAATAGTTTTATAGATGTCCCGGTCAAACTCCATGGCGTGGTGATAACTTCTGTCTGATTGTTGTAATTGATTATAGCAAGTCTTTGATGGAGTGAAAATTCGATAGGATTAAGGATAGGGATTTTGATGGTGTATACAATAAGATTTTGTGTGAATGCAATTGATCCCTGAGCAAAGCGAAAATCTAGCAAATTATGGTAGTGTAATATTAACTCTTTCTGAGAGTAGATTCCCAATAAATGTACACGTATATCCGATATTTGGTCATATGTTAACAATTCTAAGTCGAATATTTGTTCATTGAAAATAAATGATCTTTTAATTTTATTAAGTAATCCGACAAAATGTTGCTCCTGGGTTATGAGAGTCATGATCGCTTCAAATAGATTTGATTGCAAAGTTTGGTCATTTACAGTTTTCCACATGTCTTTTAAATTTTTATTAATTATATTCTTGTTGTTATTTATTTGTTTACTTATCGTATTTATTATGCTTATTGACTTATTTAAAGTAAATATATTTTCCTGTTGTTGATTTTGTAGAGAATTTAAGTAGTTGTTTATCTTTTCTAAATCGTTTGCATCTGGGTTCCCAAAAATGTATTTTATAGCTGTGCCTAATCCGTTTATTAACCCTCTCTTCGTTCTCATGTTTGATGGCATTATTATTTGTAGATTCTGGTGTATTTCATTACATAGAATTTCGGCTTGCTTTAATAAACTTGATTCTCTTAATTCGCCTTGGTTAGATAAAATTGTATAGCTAGCTTTTATATGTTTGAAAGTTTTCAAAAGCGTAGTAACGTCGATGTTGAAATGTAGGTAATGATAACTTCCAACTATTCTTCCAGTTCCTTGTTGGTAGTCGTAATGCGTCTGATTTTGGTTGATTTCGCTACTCTCCACGAGCAGAGCTATGAGCATCAAGATTAGTGCCGTCTGCATTGTCCTGTAAAGAAGAAGTTTTTCTTATTTTTTTGGCACTTCTTAAATTGTATCGGCGTTCTTGACCATGTATATAGCAACCTAACGAGGGGCCTTGTTGTGTCTCTACAAGTAATTTTTGATATCGTGGTGCGGTTTTGTCGCGTTGTTGATGTGTTTTCATGTAAATTTCTTTATTTTCTAACGATTTGTCAGGACTATTTGGTAACTTTGGTTGCTCTTTTTGGTTTCTATATAGCGTGTCATAAAAAGGTAAAATTTCATTTTTTCTGATTTCATTATATCTTTCTATGGTATCGGCATCGGGCTCGATAATGTGTTTCCGTAGTTCGTCATAAGGTCCATATAACAGTGTAAAAGGCGTATAGTTAGTTGTAGAGTGTATACTCTGATTGTATATTAAGAGAGCGGTGATCATAAGATTTTTCACTGCTTCTTCTGGATTTTGATTGGATAAAATACTTAATTTTTCCTTTAGGGTTGAATGCAGTCTTTCTATGGGTCCATTCGATGTGTGTTTATCGTTGTTTGATGATATTGAATTTTATGTATGCGGCAAAACTCCTTCAATACTGTTGAGTTGAATTCACTTCCGTTGTCTGTCGTAATTTTATCCGGAAAGTTATGGTGTGAGGCAAAGTGTCTCAATTTGTTTATCATGGTCGTGGCATTTCCATCTGGTAGTTGTTAAAAATTTATCCTTGTTGAAATGAAATACGTCCATGTGTATATGTTCGAGCGGTCTTCGACAGGTGCATCGTCAGGTGTTTGAGGCACCATTGAGAGTGAGTCTTCTTCTATTGTTTTATCAGCATTAATTTCAATTCGACTCAGTGCGTCGGCGACATAATATTCAGAACCCTTTTTGTATTTTATTATGTAATCATATTCTTCTAATCTTAGTCTCCATCTAATCAGTCTAGCGTTAGGCATTTTTAAAGAATACAACCAGGTTAATGGCTTATGATCTGTTTCAATCGTAAATTTCTTATCATAGATATACGGTCTAAATTGTCTACATGCTTCCACTATTGCCAGTAATTCTTTCTCTATCGCCGGATAGCTTTGTTCTGCTGAGTTTAATGTTTGTGAATAACACGAGATAAGATGTTGTTCTTGGGATAAAACTGCACCTATTGCTAAGTTTGAGGCTTCGGTTGTGATAGTAAATGGTTTGGTGAAGTCTGGGTAGACGAGCACTGGTGCGTTAGTGATCAATTCTTTGAGTTTCTCGAACGCTTCTTTATAGTCTTTATCTTCCGGATCTATTTTTTCTTTTTTCTTGAGTGCTTTTGTCATTGGTTTCGCTATTTTTGCATAATTTTTTATGAACTTTCTGTAAAAGCCGGTTAGCCTTAAAATATTCTAACTTCTTTTTGGGTTTTAGGTATCGGATATTTTAGAATTGCTTTGATCTTATCAGGATTTGGTTTGATTCCGTCTGCTGTTATTATATGGCCTAAAAATGGAACTTCTTTCCTTAGAAATTCACTCTTATCTAATTGAATTTTTAAACCATATTTCTCTAGTTCTTCGAATATTAGCTTCAGATGTTGTAAATGTTCTTGGAGTGATTTCGAAAATATTACTATATCATCCATGTAAATGAAGCAGAATTTATGTAGATATTTCATTAAAATTCTATCCATCAGACGTTGAAAAGTAGCCGGAGCGTTTTTTAAACCAAAAGGCATTCTGACATATTCATAGTGTCCGTTTTCTACGGTAAACGCTGTCTTTTCAATTGAATCTTTGTTGACGGGTATTTGGTGGAAACCTTGCCCCAAATCTAATGTACTAAAGTAAGAACATTTGCCCAGATTTTCTAGAATGTCGTCCATTCTAGGTAATGGATATTTGTCTTCGATGGTGTTGTCGTTTAATTTACGATAATCTATTACCATTCTCCATTTTTTTCTTCCACTTGCATCTTCTTTCTTCGGAACTATCCATACGGGGGATGAGTAGGGCGAGTTGCTTGGTTGAATAATTTCTTCGTCTAACAGTTTTCTGATTTGAGTTTGAATTTCTTCTTTTAGATGGTATGGGTATCTAAAACTCTTTACATAGATAGGGTGATCGTCCTTTGTTCTTATATTGTGCGAAACCGCAGAAGTCGCTGATAATTTTTTATTTTCATTGTAGAAACAGTCTTTGTACTTCTGGCATAGTGATGTAATTTTATATCTTTCTTGTCCGGTATATTTTTAAAGTAATTTATTTCAAACTTAGATGTGCTAAAAATTTGAGTTTTGTAATTAATATTCGCTTCCAAATTCTGCAAATCCTTATGTCCGATTGAACAATCGTACGTATAGTGCCATGTTGCTACTAAGAAAGTTATAGGTGTGTCATCGCCGTATTCACGTAATATAGAAAAGGTAAGCGCATGTGTACCTTTTGTCGTTTTGTGCACCGATTTAATTTCGAATTCGTAAAGAAATATAAATTTTGGAAATAGTTTATATGCAATTTCTGGATTGATAATGGATGATGAGGCTCCAGAATCGATGAGAATTTTAAGAGGTGGATTTGTCGTTATTATGTGTGGTAATTCGGGTGAATTGCTAATCGAATTTAAATTTATCACGTCGGTTCTGTCGTATTGGGAGCTTGTTGAAAATTTTGGCAGTTATCACTCTCGTCGTTTTCTTGATTAAATTCTTCATGGTCTGGTACAGGTGAGTCATTTTGATAATTGATTGCTTCCTCTTCTCCTTGTTCTTGTTGATGATGCAACTCTTCAGAGATAAAGTTTGCTGGTCCTGTGCTCTTAAAGAAGTTCGTTCTTGGTTTAAAGTTATTTTGTGCTGGTAAATTATTTGATCTATTTGTTGGATTAACGCCTTGTTTGTTAGTATTTCTTGTACTGACTGACATTGGTGTTGGTTGGTAATTTTGTTGTCTTGGCAGATTATTATTATTTTGACCAAAATTGTTATTACGATAATTTGTGGGGATAAATCCAGGTTGTGTTTGTGCAAATGCGGGTGTCGGTTGAAAATAAAATGGATTTACATTTCTTGAAGTATTTGGTAAATTATTTAAAGAGTGAATAATTTTTGGATTACTATTAGTCGCAAATGGGTTTGTACTTTTAGCATTGATTGCACGAATACGTTGGGCTTAGGTTTGTTATCACGTTGTCGTGCGAAATTGAGGAAAGCACTTTGTTGTTCATGGTTGTCGTATTTACGGCATTTTATTATACATGCCTCAACGTCGTCTAAATCAAAATGTAGCAAGTAAGAATGGTACGGCTCTTTAATACTATTTATAAAAGTACTTTTGGCTACTTTTTCATAAAATGTATTTTTAATACTTATAACATTAGCGTCTCGATTATTGAACTGTATGTGTTCCTTCAATTTATTTAGCCTGCTTTTGATTTCGTCCGCGTATTTTTCGTAAGACTGATTTGTCAATTGATAAAATACACTTAGTCTGTTAAATAGTAACTCCTCCGAACTTGGGTCACTAAATCTATTAACTAAGAGCGTTTTACATGCGGCATATGTAGCCGGGTTATTTGCCACTATTAGGTCTAGTGCTTCACCGCGAATCCTTGATTTGATTAATGCGAATAATGCCTCATGTATTGCATTATCTGCAGTCGCCACATTTTCGACGAATTTGTCGCACGTTTGTATAAAGTGCGAAAGGAGTCTTGTACCTCCTTCATATATGGGGATCGCGTCGCGCCATATCGTAAGTCGCAATTTAAATTCTTCTACCGTAGAATTTTGTTGATTATCTCCGTTATTTGTCATTTTGCTTTATCTTTGATTACGCTTCACGTAAAATCAATTGCACTTAAAAGGATAGGGTTGGGTAGGATATAGGAAATTTCAAAGACTTACTAGTTTGTTTTTAATGATTTTGGGTGAATCTCTGCTTGCAGGTGGACTCCAGTCTTGACGTCGTAGGTTCCGTGATGATGGACGTTGAAACGCCAACTGCTTCCTCGCTGAAGATTTCCGTCACCAGGTTGAGGGAGAATCTGAGTTTTTGCAGCTTCACGGTCCTGTCTCCGCAGCGCCAGTTATGTGGCAAGCCCCGGTGGATCACCAAGGAAAGGTAACACACACACAGGTAACACTCGCCAAAGTAAGTAATCGAACAAAGGGTGTTGATTAGAATAATGATTTATTAAAACGTCGTCACAGGTTGGATGCCCGACAGAGACTAGCGATCGTCGATGCGAAGTGCAGTAAGAGAGTATAAAGAGAGTATATGTATAAAGTATATATGAAAAGTATATATTGCATCTTCATTGTCTTCTGGCTTCTCTTTGTCCATGCAGATTCCATTCGGAGCGATAAGGAGGCTGGCTGGCCGATGCGTCTAAGTACCTATGTGGTGACTCATATAACTGGCGTGCTTCGGTTCACGCACAATGCATAGAACCAAAACACAAAAAAAGGAAACACAAAGATAATAATAAAAGTTGCGTGTTCGACTTTAAGCTTCAATTGAACATTTATTTCCGCGGTGGTTCGGATACTCCTCGTCACACACAGGCGGTTGCGAATTCGGAATCGCGGTTTACAAAACGACCGCGCACTGGCCCACGCGCACCACAAAACTTCGCGCAATCACTTTCACACGCGAGAGAGATCTTGGCTCCACGCACAGAGCCGCCGCTCGCCAAAGTTACAACAATTATTAGAGGGTCGGGGGTGGAAAGTAAAGTGCCGCCCGACAACAGTAAATTCAGCTCTTACCGTCCACTTTCAGCGGTGTACGGGCGTGGAGGCGTTGATCCACTCGGTCCACTCTCTCTCTCTCTCTCTCTCTCTCATTCTCTCTCTCTGTCTCTCCCCCTCTATCTATCTCCCTCCTCAGCTCTCCGGAGGCGATGCCACTTTCCGCGCTTCACACTCTTCTCTCGCTCGTTCTCTCTCCTTTTCTCTTTCTCTCTTCCTCTCCTTCCTCTCTCCTTCTGTACTACAGAGGCTCAGAAGAACTTCTTCGGACTATCCAGCGCCCTCTATTTCTCTCTCTGTCTCTCAACTGCTGCACCTCAGGAAAACTGTTCACAAAATGTATGGCTCTACTCAAAAACGATTTGCTATCAGCAAGACTACTAGAGACGGAATGGCCGTGAGGAGAAGACGCTCGCTAAACTTCCGTCTTCTTCCTCGGCTGCGTATCGCTTTGTGTGATGTGTGAAGACTCTCGTCGCACCGGCTTCCTCGTTACGCTCCAACTAGGAGGGCCGAACAATACCCGTGCCCTACTGATTGGCTCTCTCCCGGCGGTAGATGAGCACGGTTACAATACGCATCGCTCTCTGCTACTACCTGTTGCGCGCGTGATTTGGATTTAATAACTTAAACTGAGTTCCGGGACAGTGGCGGCGCCCCTTTATGCGCCCGTGTGCCTCCGTAACTCCACGCAGTCGGTTGAATTTATCTTTGCTCTCTCTCTCTCTCTCTCTCTCTCTCTCTCTCTCTCTCTCTCTCTCTCTCTCTCTCTCTCTCTCTCTCTCTCTCTCTCTCTCGCTCGCTCATACCCGGGTGGCTGCTGTGCACGTAGGCTGCTGCGCCGTATTTCGCGCTCTCTCTCACTTACTCGCAAGCGCCGATACGCTGTCTTTCTCTCTCCTCCATGCCTCATTATGAGGCGTTTCACGTCAAATGTCCCAGCGCGGCGCGCGAGCGCTAAATCGTGCTATATCTAGCTCATGTTTACGATACTAAAACGTTCTTAAAAAATTTTGTGATAAACATTTCCGACGTATTTTTTCCTCAGCTTTCCAATGGTGTAGGCAGTTTTCCCGAAATTTTCCATTTTCGACTTCAAAAACTACAAAACGTGTTATATCTTAAAAAGTTTATTTTTAATATTTTTTTTGACCTTCTAAATCGAAAGCTGCGCATTTTTTACTTAGGAAAGGATAGTTTCCAAAGAGTGCCCGAATGGTTTTCTGCGAGAAATAGAATGCGAAAGAGTAGACGCATCGCCTTTCCGGCGCGCGGGGCTACGCGGTACAGCGCGCGGGCTGCGCTCGCCTCGTTGCCTAATAATAATCTTTTATAATCTTTAATTCTTTACCTGTGTTTGGGAATTCAGCAAATTTGAATTCCCGCGCGTTCTCGCGGAACGGCTCCACTCACTGAGTCGCCGCGGCGCGGCAGCACCTCGTGGTGTCGCGGCGGAAAAGCTGAGCCGCTACACTGACTACTCAAGTTATACGTGATATGTCGGTCTCTCTCGCTCTCTCACATGCAAATGTGAGAGAGTGATTGATTTGATTATAGCGGTAACGAGGTCGAGGCCGAGAAGACGGAAGTGGTTCAAGGCCTCGCTCTCTCTGCATCTAGCTCGCCACCAGGTCACACCGGTAGGCAACTACACTGCAATTCTCCGTCTGATTTATCAGCATTCTACTAGGCTCTACTCATCTATTTCACTGGCTCTTCTCATCTCCGGCTTCACTCATCACGGAAAACTCATCTGCTTGCTTCGGCCACTGCATCGTGGGAGCAACTCACCGTTGCAGTTTATCTGCAGCACTCGTGCAAGGTAACCTCAAAATTATACAGTGACTAAGCGCGTGCGCGGACACAGACAAACTCTTTACACTCTTGCTTGGCGGAATTCTCACACACACACGAGTGGATCAATAATTACCTACTCGTGTGCGCTCAATTATGGGTTACAATTAAGTCAATAATATTGAATTTTGTACTCAACCAGCAGCACCGTCGACCACAGAGCGAGTTGCGGCAAAGTCAAGGCAAGCGTTTTACTCACTCATTGGAAGTAGCAAGACTCGGTAGCATCACTCATTGAATATATATCAATTAACGGATATACTCAAATTTGGCCAAACTCATTAGGCGACACAGGTTAGTCATCTCTAGTGAGAGATTGCAACTACATGCGTCTAAGTACTTCTTACTCAATGGTTACTGCGTACACACTACTTGTTAATATTCACTCATTTATATCATTAGAAAGAAAACCATTTCAACTCAGACTATTACTTGAATGCGAATCTTTAGACTTAATGTAATTTAAACTGTAAATGAATCATTGTTAACTATTGTTAATTATTATTAGAATTTAAAAGATTGTAATTTTATAAATCAGAATGTAATTTTGATGCGACGTAGAACTAAGATAATATATTGAAGTTTTATTTACTTATATGTGTGACTCAAATTTTATTTCAACACCCACAGCATGTACTCATATGACTATAACTATGGCTTTCTCAGACATTTTGGTCCTTCGAGCCGGATTATCATGCTGTGGTGTGTGATAGAGCCAGTGAAAGCATACTCATTCTTGATAATCTCACAGAATCTCACAATGGCTGAGGACAAGGAGAAGAAGGTGGAATCCGTCCACAGCTCAGACAACGAGGACAACTCAACCAAGCAGGAGGAAGGGGCTCAACTACCAACTGTTGACGGCAAGCTCCAGAGCACTGCTAGCGGATCTACCACCACCACCAAGTCCTTCATGTCCTTGTTGCCACCTGGTTTGACTATATCGGACAACACAGCAAAGAGGACTCGCTCAAAGTCTCCGATGAATGTGCCTACTTCGCTGATCTGCAAGGTTAGCTCACAATATGTGAGACTCCAGAAGCTGAAACGGATATCCAATTATGTTGAGGACCAGGAAGGCACTGTTCACATGAACAATTTGGTGACGTGGGGGAAGGATGCTGAGGAAATTTATGAACTCTACGGGCGAGAACATCCAATTATTGAGGATGCATGTCCAGCATCATTCGTGACCAATCCTTATATCTGCTCGGACTTCCACGACTCATTCCACGAACAGCGCCACTCAATAATGTTTAACCTCAGCAAGTTGGAGCAAATATGGCACTCTCAACATAAAACCACTCAACCTCCAAGCACCTGTGAGACTCAACACTTTCAGATCAGCAAGCTGCCGGAGATCAAGCTGCCAACGTTTAACGGAACTTACACTGAATGGACAGCCTACAAGGAGCTCTTTACTGGATTAATACTCAAAAGGGCAGGACTCAAGGATTACGCTAAGCTCCATTACTTGCGTAGTTCACTTACAGGTGCACCACTCACACTCATTGAAGGATTAACTCTCTGTGACGAATCACTCAAGCCTGCATGGGACACTCTTGTGGCGAGGTATGAAAACAAACGGGTCCTTCTCAATGATCATCTGGATCGTTTGGCAGACTTGACAGCAGCACAAAATAAGAACTCGGCATCACTCAACACATTACTAACGAAAATGTCCAAGATACGGAAATCTCTCCATATATTGGTACCAAAGGAAGAATTGGGAGATCATATCTTGGCGCATCGGATGGCGAGGCTGCTTGACAAGACTACTCGAGAAGCATGGGAGACGTCTCGAGCAAATATCACTGAGCTGCCGACTTTTGAGGAATTTGAAGCCTTTCTGATAGCTCGAGTCTGTGCTTTGGAGATTGCGTCGGATATACCAGCCGGATCTCGCAAACCATCATCATCTCCTCAAGCCAAACCGCCAAACTCATCAAAGGTTACTCACTCAAGCAGAATCTCACAGCATCCGTGCACTTACTGTGGAGCACCTAATTTTATTGTTGCCCAACGTTCAAGCGCCTTTCTGAACAGGAACGGAGGAAGTTTGTCATGGAGAAGCCTCTCTGCTTCAACTGTCTGGGCTTGCATTCTGCGAAGAACTGTAAGTCACAGTACCGGTGTAAGATGTATAACGTTAACCATCACACCATGATACACATATCACGCTACCCAGACAACAAACCACAAGGCAGCTCAGAACCAGGCCAACTCAACAATAAGAAAAAGGCGCAATCATCTCGTATCATGGCCAAACTCAACGGACACACTCATTTACTCACTCAACATTATTAGCAACTGCTTTAGCATGGTATGACTCATCGGTGACATCTCACAAACTCAGAATACTCATCGATTCAGGTTCTGAAGTATCATTCATTTCGAAGGATACAGTGGATCTACTCAGACTCAAACGGCAATGCTCATCTATACCGATTCATGGAATTGGAGGCACGCACTCAACTCAAACACTCGGAAAGGTTCAAATAGACTTAAGGCCCATCTACAGAAATCTAAAGTTTAGGATCACTGCTCATATTATACGCCAAGTATCATCAATGTTACCATCACAGCAATGTGCGCAACTCGCGTGGAATCATACGGAAAAATTAAACTTGGCTGATCCTACCTTTTGGAAACCTCAACCAGTGGATTTACTCATCGGTGCTGATCGTTATGGACAAATTATGAAACCTAATCTCATAAAGGGGAGTGTAACTGAACCAGTTGCACAATTATCAATCTTTGGCTGGCTCATAGTAGGTCCATTCATCTCAGCTGTTCAACACAAAACTGTACTTCACACAACGGCTTCACTCAACACTGAAGGCTTGCAGGAACTACTCACTCGTTTTTGGGTTCAGAAGAGCCACCCTCAACTTCTGCAGTCAAACTCAACAAGGAAGAAGCAATGTGTGAACAACATTTTGTTGAAACTCACACGAGAGATACTGATGGACGATATTTAGTCAGATTACCTCTCACAACCTCAGCAGAAGTACTAAGAAATTCATTTGGAAAAGCTCAAGCGTGCCTCAAACGAATACTCACAAAATGCAATCAAGAAAGCATCTTCAAGGAAAGGTATTATGCATTTATGGAAGAATACTGCAAATTGGGCCACATGGTGCAGATCCCTCAACAGGAAATATCTGCCAAACCATCTTACTATCTTCCTGACCATGGAGTACTCCGAGAAGATAGTTTAACAACAAAACTCAGAGCACTATTCAATGGTTCAGCACTCACGACAAATGGAAACTCACTCAACGATATAATGCATACTGGACCCAATCTCTCACCTAACATTGTGGATGTTCTCATATAGATTCGAACTCAGCCATTTGTATTCTCAACTAATATTACTAAAATGTATCGTCAGATTAAGGTTCATGCTCAGGATTGGAATCTACAACGCATTTTGTGGGTAGATGCAAAGGGTCAACTCGCTCACTTTCAGCTGACTACAGTCACCTATGGAACACGAGCAGCTCCGTACTTAGCAATTCGGACGCTCCTTCAGCTGGTCAAGGATGAAGGAGACAATTATCCACTTGCGGTAGACTCACTACTCTTTGGAAGGTATGTGGATGATATCTTCGGTGGAGCTTCATCAACGGAAATTCTCATCGAAAAGCCCAAGCAGTTAACCGCTCTCTGCACGGCGGGCGGTTTTCCATTAGCAAAATGGAATTAAAACTCACCTGGCTTCCTCAAAGAATTTCTCAAAGAGCCAGCAGCCGAAGAAGCTGTACCTCTAGATGATTGCGCTACAAATATACTCGGGATGAAATGGCTCACACACTCGGATCAGCTCACCTTCAGAATGACTCTGCCGCCCCACAAGGAGATGATAACGAAAAGGATTATACTTTCAGAAGTATCTCAATTGTACGATCCCATCGGAATAATACACCGGTAATAATCACATCAAAAATCCTCCTGCAAGAACTGTGGCTTCACAAACTCTCTTGGGACGAATCACTGCCAAACTCAATTGTGAAAAAATGGTTGAACATCCGAGAAGATCTCAAAAACTTGAACAAAATCGCCATACCAAGGTGGTTAGGAATTCAGGAAAACTCAGTCGTGGAACTTCATGGCTTCTCGGATGCTTCACAACAGGCAATGGCCGCAGTTCTGTACATCAAGACTACAACACGCTCATCTCACTCAACTTCATCGTTTCTCATCTCCAAGACAAAAGTGGCTCCACACAAACGACTGTCAATCCCACGATTGGAATTAGGAGCGGCAGTGCTACTCACGAAGTTGGCAAAACACGTTTTGGATAACTCACGTTTGCCAATTTCACAAATTCATTTGTGGACAGATGCAAGGGTAGCACTCACATGGATACACGCACACCCCTCAAAATGGAAGGATTTCGTTGGAAATAGAGTCGCCTTGATTCAAGAACTCAATGGAGACATGTACCTGGAGCTGAAAATCCAGCAGACTGCGCTTCGCGAGGAGTACTTACCGCACAACTCAGAGAGCACCATTTATGGTGGCACGGACCGAGTTGGCTCTGCAAGGAAGATTCAGCTTGCCCATCTCAAGCAACCTCCATTCAAGAGAAAAACCTTCCAGAATTGAGGGCCAAGGTCACACTCACCACAGCCAAATCAAACTCAAGCACCGTATGGAACATCATCGAATATTATTCGTCACTCACTCAACTCATAAGAATAACTGGATGGGTAATGATCGCACGTGATCGATTCAAGGCGAAAGGTAAAACTCACCATGAATCGAAAGTCACTACTGATTTAATCAGCAAGGCAAAACTCTTCTGGGTCAAGAAGATTCAGCAAGTTCATTTTCATTCAAAACTCATTATGCTGAAAAATTCTCAAGTCCCAAGCAATCATGTGTTCAACAGGATGACTGCATACCTAGACTCATCAGGAATTATTGGAGTAGGAGGTCGGCTACAAAAACCTCAGATGGATCATCACTCAAAACACCCAGCAATCTTACCACGGAGCAGTCAACTCACCTCACTGATCATTCGGAATTCTCATCTCTCAACGTTACACGGTGGCGCTCAACTCACTCTGGCACACACTCGGCAGGAATTTTGGATTATCGGAGGCAGAGCACCGGTCAAGTCACATATATTAAAATGTGTGACTTGTGCAAGGTATTGGGCTCAACGGGCTCAGCAACTCACGGGGCAACTACCCATGGCTAGGGTCACCCCATCATCACCTTTCACTCACACTGGGATCGATTACGCCGGGGAAAACACTATAACCTCATGGAAAGGTCGTGGATCCAAAACATACAAATGCTGGATTTGTATCTTTGTGTGCTTCTCAACATCAGCTGTTCATTTAGAACTGGTCAGTGACTACTCAACGGACGGATTCTTAGCGGCTTATAGACGATTCATCTCAAGGAGAGGAAGACCTTCTAACCTCTACTCAGACTGTGGAACAAATTTCATCGGTGCAGACAAGGAACTGAAGATTCTCATCCAACAAACTCAACGTGAAAACTCAAGTCTGTACAACTCACTAACCAACGAGGGAACCCAATGGACATTCAACCCACCGGCTGCACCTCACATGGGAGGCAAGTGGGAAGCAGTAGTGAAATCAGTTAAATTTCATCTGCGACGGAACATTGGGGACACTACTCACATTTGAAGCTTCAGCCACTTTTCTCACTCAGATAGAAGCTCTACTCAACTCACGACCACTAGAACCTCTCAGTAAAGACCCAGAAGACCTCAACGTACTCACACCCGGACATTTTCTCATCGGAAAGGCACTGAACTCAGTGCCTGAACCTAGTCTACTCAACTTAAATGAATCACGGCTGTCCAAATGGCAACTCATCCAACGGATTACTAAGAACTTTTGGCAGCAGTGGTCAACTCAATATCTTCAACGGCTTCAATCCATTTCAAAATGGCATCATCCCTCTCATGAGATCAAGGTGGTTCTATGGTACAACTCACGGATGAACGCTCACCACCGAGCAAATGGCCACTCGCAAGAGTCACTCAACTTCATTCTGGAACCGACAATCTCACCAGAGTTGTCACACTCAAGACGGCAACGACTCAGCTTACTCGCCCAATCTCAAAACTCACGATATTGCCAGTGCCAATCAAGACTTAAATCAACCTGGAGGTTGATTGGCTGGCAGAATGTTTGGGAATTCAGCAAGTTTGAATTCCCGCGCGTTCTCGCGGAACGGCTCCACTCACTGAGTTGCCGCGGCGCGGTAGCACCTCGTGGTGTCGCGGCGGAAAAGCTGAGACGCTACACTAACTACTCAAGTTATACGTGATATGTCGGTCTGTCTCGCTCTCTCACATGCAAATGTGAGAGAGTGATTGATTTGATTATTGCGGTAACGAGGTCGAGGCCGAGAAGACGGAAGTGGTTCAAGGCCTCGCTCTCTCTCTGCATCTAGCTCGCCATGAGGTCACACCGGTAGGAAACTACACTGCAATTCTCCGTCTGATTTATTAGCATTCTACTCGGCTATACTCATCTATTTCACTGGCTCTTCTCATCTCCGGCTTCACTCATCACGGAAAACTCATCTGCTTGCTTCGGCCACTGCATCGCGGGAGCAACTCACCGTTGCAGTTTATCTGCAGCACTCGTGCAAGGTAACCTCAAAATTACACAGTGACTAAGCACGTGCGCGGACACAGACAAACTCTTTACACTCTTGCCTGGCGGAATTCTCACACACACACGAGTGGATCAATAATTACCTACTCGTGTGCGCTCAATTATGGGTCACAATTAAGTCAATAATATTGAATTGTGTACTCTACCAGCAGCACCGTCGACCACAGAGTGAGTTGCGGCAAAGTCAAGGCAAGCGTTTCACTCACTCATTGGAAGTAGCAAGACTCGGTAGCATCACTCATTGAATATATATCAATTAACGGATATACTCAAATTTGGCCAAACTCATTAGGCGACACAGTTTAGTCATCTCTAGTGAGAGATTGCAACTACATGCGTCTAAGTACTTCTTACTCAATGGTTACTGCGTACACACTACTTATTAATATTCACTCATTTATATCATTAGAAAGAAAACCATTTCAACTCAGACTATTACTTGAATGCGAATCTTTAGACTTAATGTAATTTAAACTGTAAATGAATCATTGTTAACTATTGTTAATTATTATTAGAATTTAAAAGATTGTAATTTTATAAACCAGAATGTAATTTTGATGCGACGTAGAACTAAGATAATATATTGAAGTTTTATTTACTTATATGTGTGACTCAAATTTTATTTCAACACCCACAGCGTGTACTCATATGACTATAACTATGGCTTTCTCAGACAGCCTGTATTTTTTTTATTCTTGAATAACGCATGGAGTAATATTTTATTAATTATTTCATAAAAAAAATAAAATTTCAAAATTAACAGCAATATGTGCAAACTCTTGTACTAACGTTTGTTTTTCAGTGTAGATAATTTTTTTGTTTTTTTTTTTACGTGCTATATCTCGAAAAGTATATTTTTAGTATTTTGTTTTACCCATAATATTGAAAGCTATCCTTTTTTTAGGTATGAAAGGATATTTCCCAAAAAGTGTCCAAAATGTTTTATGATATGCAAATAAAACGCGAAAGATTATACGCACGGCAGGGCGAAAGCATATTCTACGCTACGCGCGGTACAGCGCGGTTTGCCGTGCGACACGGAATCATTTATTTTTCATTCGGTAGGTGGCGTTCACACTTTTTACTCTGTATGCAAATTGTCACGTCAAAAGTATATAATTACCATAACTTTTTATCTTTTTCCTCCTCAAATTTTTTCGAATTTGTCGTTGATAGCAAAGAAAAAGCTTGCCATTTCTGTTATAAACGATTAAAATGGATTCACATTGGAAATTGAAATGTATAAGGCCGAATCCATCTCAAATCAGACAGCCCGCGTATGCCTATTTCACCTATCATGTTGAAATAAAAATATTTATGTTCTACTCGAAAAAATATTTTACACGTGTTTTTTTATTTTTTTGTTTCATCAAAATTTCATGCGTTCAGCGATGCCGAAAAATTCCGAGAAAATTCTTTCATTGAGAAAAAAAATTTTCAATGTGATTTTCAAACTGCTATTGTTTCAGCAGTTTTTCGATCTTTTAAACGTGTAACACACAATTTCACTCAGTTTTGAGCCCTCTTTAACGGCCTTAATGTCATTTTCAAAAAAAATAAAAAATCCACGAGCTATGCACTTTTTACTGAAAAATTCATTTTTTAGGGAAGTGCCTTTTTCTCGAAAACCCCATGTTTTTTTTGCACAATTTTTGTTGTCGTGATAGAGGACGGTAATGCCTAGCTAGACGTATTTGTGAGATTCGGTACTTTTTCCCTGGGATAGCGATCACTAATGAGATAACACACAAACAAATTTTTCACGCCTAATGCTTATATATAGTCAATGATATTAGAGTCAATGTAAAGGTATTTGTCTTTGTGTGTATGTAATATACAGGTACACATAACTATGTATTTATTTGTTATTTGCGTCTTTTTGATTTTTTATTTTTATACCTTTTTTTCATTTGTATACCTATTTTACTACCTTTGTTTTTCTGCTTCATTGTTCTTAATTCAGTAAGCGGACGATCAGCGGTCTTTGCTGTCAAACAATGTATTTTATCGTCACATGTTTTTTTAACCCATATATGAGTTTTTTGAATTCCAGGATACTTTGGAGTTGTAAGCCAATCAATATTTTTTTCTTTTCTGAATTGTTCTATTTCAGCATCTTGTAAATGTATTATTTTAATAGCATCAGTATATTTTTGAACATGTATTGCAAAATCATTTGCGTTTTGAATAGCTTCTTCAAGGGGCTCTCGAAGATTATGCGAAGTAGCATAATGCTTTATAAGTCCACCCACACCATCTACAGCTCCTTTGCCGTGCCCAGTAGCAGAGAACAACCATTTTATATCACACGGTGCTCGTTTTAGTTCATCTAATTGAAAGCGATTTTTAAAGTGACTCGCAGCGCCGTCTGATACGATGGTAATTTTTTAATTGAATCACAACAATTTTCTTTCAAGAATTTTATAATTTTTTGTACTGCTAGCAAAGCATACGCTGAATCATGTTTTCGGTCATCACTTATAACTGCGAAACTTTGTGTCGAATCCCCTTGATAAGAGACTGCTGTGAAAATAGAAATTTGATCATTAACCCAATGATTTCCTTGAACAGCTTTATTATGAATCACAGCCCAGTTTTCAGCGAAGTCTATTTGAAGAACTAAATGATGTGAGTCTTTTTTAGCACTTTCTCTTTCTGTTTTTATAGCTTTGCGTTGTATATTTTTACATACATGTGAGTACTAACCCTCATGGTCCAAACCGAAAGTTCATCTTTAAAAGCAGAAATTGATAGTGTCTTTTTAATCAGGTTTCCATTATCCCACAAAGCATATGTAATTTCTTCTGTGCCTTCTACATCTTGCAGTTTTAAAACATGAAACGTAATTCCTTAATCCCTGGACATAGTTTACATTCTTGTAAATAACATAAATCAGATGGCTCAGAACACATTGTTGCATTTATTATTTGTGACCGACTTTCATCCAACTCTGTGACGTTACTCCCTCTAAAATTAATTAAGCTCGTAAGAAATAAATCATAATTTGCGCAATAGATACAGAGACAAACTTCTTTGATGGGGCTAAGTAAGACATACTTTGGTCGCAAACTATAAAATTTCGATTTTCCAATTCTCAATTCTGGATAATCATTTTTAAATACTTTATACGTCTCTTTTAAACTTCGAGTAAGAAAACGCTTAACTTTTTTCTTTTTTATTGTTAACTTTAATTGTAACAACGTCACATTTATTAGGACTTTGTCTTGAACAATTAAAATCATCATTTAAATAATATTCCATAACAATTTTTTCCATGTTTTCATCAATCGGATGGCCTGAATATGCATCTGGTTCTGAATAAATTCCTTTTTCTTTAACAAGATTTCTCGATTTGTTGATCATATACATTGTTATTTCTGGAAATAAAGATAAAATTTCATGTTTTGTAAAGGATGAAGGTAGCAAAGTCAGAATTTTTATTTTTTCTGATACCGTAGAACACTTTTGCAAGGCTAGACCAAGATTTTGTATCCATTCTGTACAATGGCATACAGTTGATTCATTTGCTGTTATAGAAACGTCATAAACTTTGTTCAACTTCACATCAAGGGTATTAGACAATGTTGAAAGTATTTTTTTTTTTCTTTGTTACGTAATTTTCAATTGATTTTTCATGTATAAGATTTTTTCTTTTAAGAGGCGATACAGAACCTAAGAAAGATGTACTTATTTCATTATTAAATTCTTCAATGCGTTCTGGAGTACTTGGTAAAAAATCTTCATCTCTATCAACTACGTTATCGGTAACTTCATTATCCGTTATAAATTCATTGTCAGTACTACTCACCAATTCTAAAGCACGATTGTAACAATGTTGACACAGATATGTAGAAGGTGTCAAAGGTAAATGAGGATAGAGGTGCTTCAATGGATGAGCAAGATTCTCAAGTTGTTTTAAACGTACGGAACTAGATTTGTAAATAATTTGTTTGTGTTTGTCTAAAAAGTCTGCACATTTGATTCTCTCTGTTGAGTAATATTGAGACATCGTAGTTGAGTTGATAAGGTGTAAATATGTAATAATTTTCCAAAAGATGATGGTTTTAAATAAGACGAGATGTGTGATATATAGCAGAAACCGAACTTTTCTTTGTAAATGTTAAGTCAAACCATATCCATCTAGCGAACAAATGTACTAGTACATATACTCCTATAAGTAAGCGCACGTACATGTATATTACATACGCACAAAGATAAATACCTTTACATTGACTCTAATATCATTGACTATATATAAGCATTAGGCGTGAAAAATTTGTTTGTGTGTTATCTCATTAGTGATCGCTATCCCAGGGAAAAAGTACCGAATCTCACAAATACGTCTAGCTAGGCATTACCGTCCTCTATCACGACAACAAAAATTGTGCAAAAAAAACATGGGGTTTTCGAGAAAAAGGCACTTCCCTAAAAAATGAATTTTTCAGTAAAAAGTGCATAGCTCGTGGATTTTTTATTTTTTTTGAAAATGACATTAAGGCCGTTAAAGAGGGCTCAAAACTGAGTGAAATTGTATGTTACACGTTTAAAAGCTCGAAAAACTGCTGAAACAATAGCAGTTTGAAAATCACATTGAAAATTTTTTTTCTCAATGAAAGAATTTTCTCGGAATTTTTCGGCATCGCTGAACGCATGAAATTTTGATGAAACAAAAAAATAAGAAAACACGTGGAAAATATTTTTTCGAGTAGAACATAAATATTTTTATTTCAACATGATAGGTGAAATAGGCATACGTGGGCTGTCTGATTTGAGATGGATTCGGCCATAAATCCTTTAAATAAAAATGATTACTCTGCATCTAAGAATTTGACTGATTTTCCAACACTTTTAAGAAGTGCATTTCCTTTAGTACTTGAAAATGCTCAAATATGTTTAACCTGTCGACGCCAAATTTATAATCAGAAATCAAATTTACCTCAAACTGATGCTAAAAAAGCTAAAATAGTGTGCGATGATGAATATCATAAAGCTGGTGTTGCAGTTCTCCAACAAATTAAGAAAAAATTTTCAGAGTTAACAAATAAGCAAGAAAGAATTCAGCTATTAACTCTTGCACCAGAGTTTTGGTCTCGTAAGAACTTGATGCGAGAATTCAATTGCAGTGAACGGGAGGCTCGTGAAGCGAAAGATTTGGTAGCAAATAGCGGAATATTTTCAATACCTGCTAAGAAACGTGGCAAACTACTTCCAGCTGATACTATAAATTCTGTCAAATCTTTTTATGAGAGAGATGATGTAAGTCGAATCATGCCGGGTTCAAAAGATTATCTATCTATTAATTAAACAGAGTAATGGCAAAAGAGAACATATTCAAAAAAGATTACTCCTTGGTAATTTAAATGAATTGTATAATTTATATAAAAAAGAAAATGAGTACGTTAACATTGGTTTTACGAAATTTACAGAATTGAGGCCACCATATTGTGTTTTAGCTGGGAGTAGCGGTATACATAATGTATGCGTGTATGGGCATCACGAAAATGTGAAGCTCATGCTAAGTGCTATGGACATAGAAAATTTAACTAAAGACACCCAATTGCCCCTGAAAAACTATCACGATTGCATCCAAGCAATTGTGTGTAATGATTCACTCGATAGATGTTATTTGGGTGACTGTTTGGATTGCCCCAATACGTCTATATCACGAAAAAATTTACTTAAATGTTTTGATGAAAATGATATTTTTCAAATCGAGTATCAATCGTGGTTTCAAACAGATAGGTGTACAATAGCTTCCAAAACTGTAAATGTGCACGAATTTATGGACATACTGGGGGAGAAATTAATGAAATTAAAAACTCACGATTTTTTTTGCTAAGAAACAATCACTTTTTGTAAATAACATAAAAAGCAATCTTCAAGAAGGAGAATTTCTCGTGTGTTGCGATTTTGCAGAAAATTATGCTTTTGTTATACAAAATTCTACACAATCCTTCCACTGGAATAACAACCAAGCAACAGTTTTTACAGTTGTAGTGTACTATAAACAAAACGATGAACTCAAACATGTAAACATTGCTGTGATTTCCGACAACTTAAATCATGATAACATAGCCGTTTATGAATATCAAAAAATAGTCATATCTTATCTTAAAACTAATTTTGCAGACAAGAAAGTTTATTATTTGACTGATGGAGCAGGTCAGCATTTTAAAAATAAATTCAATTTTCAAAATCTTCTTTTTCACGAGAAAGATTTTGGAGTTACAGCTGAGTGGCATTTTCATGCCACAACACATGGCAAAGTTGCGTGCGATGGTATAGGCGTGAACCTAAAAAGAGGCGCAAAACGAGCGCGTTTACAAGTTTCTTCTAGTAATCATATTTTAACGCCAGAAGAGCTGTATAACTGGGCTAAAGATTACTGCAAAGAAACGAAAGTTTTTTATAGCAGTAAAGAATCGTATGAAGAAATGGTTTTGAAAATAAAACCAAGACTGAACAAGGCTAAATCTATACCAGGCACGTTACTGTATCATGCTATTATTCCAATAGATGAAAGTACATTGAAGCTCAAAAAAACTTCTCTTAGTTCTGAGTATAAAATCTTCCCTAAGAAAGCTGTGAAACCAAAAACAAAAAAATTATCTACACTGAAAAACAAACGTTAATTTAAAAATGTTATTTTTTTATGAAATAATTAATAAAATATTATTCCATGCGTTATTCAAGAATAAAAAAAAAACAGGTAAAGAATTAAAGATTATAAAAGATTATTATTAGGCAACGAGGCAAGCGCAGCCCGCGCGCTGTACCGCATAGTCCCGCGCGCCGGAAAGGCTATGTGTCTACTCTTTCGCATTCTATTTCTCGCAGAAAACCTTTCGGGCACTCTTTGGAAACTATCCTTTCCTACGTAAAAAATGCTCAACTTTCGATCTAGAGGGTAAAAAAAAAAGTATTAAAAATATACTCACTCACTCTTCATCGCTATTACAGCCGGCTTCCAGTGCCCAACCTGCAGTTGCGCAGTGTGGTATCGTGATAGTGGGGTTTCGGTGTGGGGGTGAGCCGGCGGTCATCGCCGGCCTCGTCATCGTCGGCAGCCGGCGTCCTCCTTGCCGCTTCAAACTGTATAAGCAGCATTGCGGCCGGGCGCACATGGATGCGCTCACACCCGGCGCACAGTTATAATTCACCGTGTGCGTCGTCTGTGAGCCGCGCGAACATGTGGCTCGGCGTTCTTCGAGGCTTGGTGATCATCTCTCCCCTCCGGCTTCTCGGCTGCTGCTCATCTTCGTCGGCGCGGACTCCAAGGTGGTTTAGGTGTGCGAGCGTGTGTCGTCTGCTGGCTTCCCCCCGTGTACCTCGGCAAACAGAGAGATCCCTGATTAGCTATGTGTGTATGTGTGTGTGTGTGCGCACATAGCTCGGTGTCTGTGCAGACTCTCGCCTCCCGCCAGTAGCTTCCCTATACTTTCTTTTTCAATGTGATACAAGAAGCGCATCACGTTACAATTAATAAATAATTGTTATTAATATCAATATAAATTTAATTTAAACAAATAACTTTTTTTTCGTGAGAAATTAATTAACGATACAAAATAAATATTCATGTAGGGAACATGATGGTTATTTAAAGTCCTGAATTGATCGTAATAATTCATTATACTTCAACCAGGTTTGGAATGAACCAACCAATCCTGAATAAATATACCAAATTATTTCGTAAAATATCTTAATAGATTGGAAAGGTTTTAAAGAGATCATCAACATTATTAACATTTTATCTCCATGACAATTCGGAAGAGTTCGGAAGAAATTGGTTCCAAGAACCAGAAAGAATCGGGAAGGTTCCTTAGATCCGGACATTTCCGAACCTTGAAGATCATTTTTACCAGGGAAATCTTACCAAATATTTTAGATCTATTTTCTATTTTCTGTGGGTCATGTGGACGAATGGTAAAATATGTGTTTTACTTCTAAATAAAAAATGAGATATCATGAAATAGCAAAAGTTGTAATATACAAAGTTATTTTTATATAATTGATGACAAGTAGCTAATGATTTTGTTAATAGAATTAATTATCAACACATTGCAGATTGAATAACTCTAATTATAACACCTAACCTAGAACAAAAATAAAATAATATAATTTTATAGTTGTAATAAACAGATTTTTTTATTGTCATTACGCTACTTTACCCCTTACCTTATAAGTTTACATTTTTCTCCTCATCATTTGTTAGATATTAGATCAGCTACTATATTATAATATATATATATATATAGTATCTCCAAAATGACTCCAAAAAATCTTGTATAATATCTGTAAAAATAAAGAATCACACAATGTATCAAGTTTTAAAAACTGATTTTATCCATTTAACATTTAGCTATTGAATAAGTACTTATCGAATAAAAGTTATTTTCCCCGTTGATTGATACACACGTATAGATAATTCTTCACATCATTACTTGACTTCTTGAGATCTTTGAAATATATTATTAACTAATTCACGATATGATAACATTTGTATATAAAAATACTGACACGTTATATGTAATATGTAAGGTTAGCTGTCGACCAGATACGGGTTAATGGTTGAATATATATATATATATATATATATATATATATATATATGTATAAATATATATAGATATATAAGCGTAAGATAGATGACAACCAGAAGTGTCGTAAGAGCTGCAAACCGGATATCGGAATAAGGAGAAGAGAAGTTCGGAAAGGAAACAGCACATAAAAAAATTCAACTCTCTATATCTTTTGAACGAGATAATCTTTTTAAATAAAATCTTTTGATTTGAGTAGAGCAATGAAATGGCTTTTGATTAAGAGTGATATGTTATATAGTAAAAATTAACGCAATATACGTAAAAGCGTATTGAATTTTTCGTACACCCATTTTAATGTATATGTAGCGCGGGTCGTTCCTTTAGGCTTCTTCTATACTTGCCTTCGGAGCGCTCCCGCGCTCCTTGATACATTTCTGAAAACATAGTCATACAGTTTTTCGGAGAATGGTTTGCATTACTTGACTATCGATAATTGATTTCACAACTGAAACGGTAGTATTCATGCGAAAGGATTGCTCTCTCATGAGGATAGCTAATCGAGCAGGATTCGAATGGAGAGAGCGATTAAAATAAATTTACAAAGCCAGATAAGTAGGGAAAGAATAACAATTTATTTAACTTAATATTAATACATTCCTTATACGATACTACAGGTCGCGTTTGGCGGGGATCTGTAACATATAGAACAGTGGAGCGCGATATTAGATACAATCATGAATAGCTAGACTACGGTGGTCGCGTGTGCGGTTCTCCACGAGTAGGCGAGTGCGCTCCCACTACTCGTGGACAACACCCGGGTAACGAGTGCGCTCGTATACCCGGGAAATCGTCTCAGCGACGCTTCGAGTGCAGAGTAACGAGTGCGCTCATATACTCCGCTCCGTCGGCGGGCTCCAGGGCTTAGCGAGTACGGCCCTGGGCTGAGAGAATAATCTTCCACGGCGCGCGAGGCGGCATTTATACTCGCTCGCCGAGTGCGGTATAGTCGGCGCGGTGGGGCGCGCTATAGCTTGTGCATCCCGTGCGACGCGTGGTCGCGGCAGTCGGTGGAGAGGGAAGTCGGCTACTCAGTCGCCTGCTCTCTCTCCTCGCTGTACGAGCTCCGGTATTTGTGTACATCCGTGAGTACATGTATGTACACACTCGTACGCTTGCTCTCCCATGCCGTTGATAGGTTCGTCGGTTTTCTCTCTCTAGCGCACGCGTTCTATTAGAGAGAAAACTTCTCGCCTTTGCGTTTTCGTATCGATGCGCCTACTGACAAGGTGTATCGTTACATTCCCCCCCCCCCCCCCCCCCGCTAAGGAGAGTGAAGCCCGTTGGCTTTACTCTATGCGCATTATGTACAACGTAGTGTTAAAAGACAAATAATAAAAATAAAAAAAAATAAAAAAATATTTACACGTCGGGGTTTTCCTAGATGCCTGACGTTGCCGTTGGATTTGTCAAGGCGCAGTTGCCAACGCCAACCGTTGTGCGTTACGCGATACTGCGTTACCCCGATAGGCACCTCGACCTCTGGCCCGTTCGGTATTTTCACCCGCCGGTGCGGTAGCCACGTTGTGGAGCGGTTGTACGGGGTGTACATTTTTCTCCACCCCGTAGCTGGATTCGGTAGCGGGATGGTTCGTTGTGGTGCTGGCTGCTCCTCGACCGTATAAAAAAGCATCCCTCTCCGCCTTGGTGTGGGGTAATTTCCCGGATCCGCCCGAGGGTGAAGCGGCACCGCCCGCTGGTGCACCCCACGAAAAATCCTGCCTTTCCACAAGGGCAGCGGTTGCCTTCGGGTATGCCGCTGATGAATTCATAATTGCGGCGGGCGATGATATTAACTCCCTTATCGGTGAGTGCGGTCGCGGTACTTTCCTCCACGGCGCGAGTGCCTTTTCCACCTCTTGCTCCTCGAGGATGGGCCGAGGTGTTGGCACATAT
This sequence comes from Torymus aiolomorphi, assembly GCA_036365515.1. Taxonomy (NCBI): domain Eukaryota; kingdom Metazoa; phylum Arthropoda; class Insecta; order Hymenoptera; family Torymidae; genus Torymus; species Torymus aiolomorphi. The sequence goes on along the minus strand of CM070874.1, from coordinate 170,954,367 downwards.
TCCCGAACTGACTGATGTTGTATGCCCTCGGGAATATATGGCTCGTCCCATTCTCGGAGGTGCTCTTCGATGGCCTCTATTTCCCTCATGGTTCTCGCTTGCGGTTTGAATTGAAACTGAGCTACTTTGAAAAGGATTGTCGGTAATTTCCGCCTATCGTTTTGTTTACCTTTAAGGTTGATCACCTGTACAATTTTGTTCTTACAATTGTATTTTCACTGTTTCGTGTATAATGTTTGACGCTTGGGCTACCATCGTGGACTAGCTGCCCTTACAATTTTTCGCTTGCTTTTATACCGGATTGACGAAGGGTTTGAGGTCTTTTACGTGAATATTCCGTACTAATTTCCCCCTCTCGTCTCGTAGATCGAATATTACTGGACTTACGCGTTTTTTTACCGTATATGGTCCGGCGAATTTATCTAGTAATTTTGCGTTGATCGCCTTAGCTTTATTGGAAAGAATGATCTGTCTTTTTAAAACTAGATCTCCTACCCTCGGTTGCCAATTGCGTCTTCTAAGGTTATAGTGTTTTTGTTGTCTGTTAAAGCTCCTTGCGGTGCTTGTTTTTGCTACCCCAATCGCGTTTTTTAATTCCTCTATCCTATCTTTTAATGTTTTCCCCGAGCCTCCTCTTACTTCTTGCTGCAAACTTCCAGGTGCTATTATTTCGCGGCCATAATTTAAATATGCGGGGGTATAATTCGTTGTCTCGCTTTGCGCGAAGTTAAACGCGAATGCTATTTCGTTTAGATGCAAATCCCATGTTTTTTGGTTTCTACTGGTGTATTGCCCTATCATGGTTTTAACGGTACGATTTGCACGTTCGACGGGGTTGGATTGCGGTGTATACGGTGGTGTCTTCCGATGTTGAATTCCGGCGTCTTTTAATAGATTTTCAAAGTCTCGACTAATAAATGGTTTGCTGTTGTCGCTTAGAATAGTTCTCGGACAGCCAAAACGGAGAATGATTTGTTCTTTTACTGTTTTAGCGATCGCGGCTCCGGTAGCTTTACGTAGTGCTTTTAATTCTATCCATTTCGTGAGTCGGTCCTGCATTACTAGTAACGTTGAGTGTCCGATGTTAGACCGGGGAAGTGGGCCCACCAGGTCGATAGAGACCATTTCCCATGGTTGGTCGACGTATGTGGCATGCATTTTACCGGCTGGTGCTTGTTGCTGCGCTTTATGACGTTGACAGTTTCCACACGCTCGCACGTATTTTGTCGCGTCTTTGAACATTCCCGGCCAAGAAGAAGAGCGTGCCAGTCTATGTACTGTTTTTGCGATGCCCAAATGACCGGCGGTAAGATCGTCGTGATTTTCCCTTAACACGCGTTCCTGTTCTGACTTTGCGATGCATATTTTCCATTCGTCCGCCGGATCGTTCTCTTTAAAATCGAGTGAATGGAGAATATGACGATATAGTCTTCCGTCTCTTATGCAGTATTCTGGGTATTCGTCCGGTTTTGTCTGTACGGCGGTGATTTTATGTGCGTACCAATCATTTTCTTTCGCGTCAATTGCGCCTACGTCTAATGGTTGTCGTGAAAGTATGTCTGCCACGGTATTTTCGCTGCCTTTGCGATAACGCACCTCGAAATCCCACTGACTTAATTCCATTGCCCAGCGAGCTAATCTACCCGATGGGTTTTCTATTTTATTAAGCCATTTTAGCGATTGGTGGTCTATTATTACGGTAAATTGATATCCTTCTAAATAATGGCGCATTTTCCAAATACCCCACTTCACGGCTAAACACTCTAGCTCTGTTACGGAATAATTTTTCTCTGCTTTATTCAGTGATCGGCTCGCGTATGCAATGACATACTCCTTTGTGCCGTCACTTTGTGCAAGCATTGCTCCTAGTCCTTGCAGACTCGCATCAGTCTGTAGAATAAATGGTTTGGTCCAATCTGGACAAGCTAGTACGGGAGCTTCCGTTAGTCTACGTTTTAATTCCTCGAAAGCTTCTTGTTGTGCGTTGTCCCAATACCATTTAATTTTCTTTTGGAGTAATTTATTCAGCGGTGAAGCTATTTGGGACACGTTTTTGATGAACCGGCGATACCACGATAAAAGACCCACGAATCTCTTTAGTTCTTTTGTGTTTGCCGGTGGCGGTAAATTAGCAATGGCTGCTACCTTTTCAGGGTCGGTGCGCAAGCCCTCCCTGTCCACTACGTGCCCTAGATTTGTCAACCTGTTCCGGGCAAAATGGCATTTCGCGGGATTTGGCTTAAGTCGCGCTTTCCGAAGTCGTTTAAACACTTCCGTTAATTTTTCTATGTGTTTCTCAAACGTATCTGTTACTATGATGATGTCATCTAGGTATGCAAAGGCCATTCGGTGCCATTTCGGGTGTAATTACTTGGTCTAGCAGACGTTGAAACGTTGCCGGGGCCGCGTGAAGTCCGAAGGGCATGACGTTAAACTCGAACAAGCCTTTTCCCGGTACTGTGAACGCGGTTATCGCTCAACTTTCTGGGGTTAAGGCTACCTGCCAGTAGCCGTTTTTTAAATCGATCGAGGATAAATATTTTGCCCCTCTGAGTTTATCTAGAATTGCGTTGATATGTGGGAGCGGGTAAGCATCTTTCTCCGAAATTTGATTTATCTTTTTGAAATCGATACAAAATCTGCGTTTTCCGTTTTTTTTTCCGTAATTACTACTGGGGAGCTCCACGGGCTTTCCGACGGCTGAATTACCCCTTCCTCTAACATTTTTTCGACTTCCTTGTTAATTATATCCTGCATTGCCGGATTTCTGGGTCGGTATCTCTGTTTAATGGGTGTTTGTTCGATAACCCTAATTTTGTGTTGGATTAATGGAGTAACCCCTTGAATGTTTTCGAACTCGGCCATTCTTTGTTTTATGAATTCCTCTAATTGTTCCTCCTCAGATACCGTTAACTGAGCTAAACCTACTGGTTCTCCGACGGAACATAACCCCTCGTTGCCGTCTGTCTCTCCGGTTCTGATCTTTCTCCCATTCAACGTTAGTTGTAGCCCTAGTTTAACGAGTATGTCCATTCCGACTAAAAAATCGGTTGTTAATCCTTCCATAACCAAAAAACGGTGTCGTACTTTTTTGTCTTGTACTCTGGACTCTCCAGATATACTGCTCTCAAGAGTGGCAGGGGTACCATCGGCCATCCGCGCTGCCTTTCGTTCCGCCTGATTTACCCACCCTTGCGTAAGGCATTTATGGGCCGCGCGTGGGTTTATATATGATCCTATTGATCCGGGATCTATTAGGCCTCGAAATTTCTCTCGACCGGCGTTGACTTGAACGAAATAGCGGCTGTCGACATCGGAGGTCTTGTTTGTGTGGGTCGGTCCTGCCCCGGTGTGGGTCCGACCCTCTTTTCGTTTCCCGACGCGTCTATATTCTCGTGGCACCGGCAATCGCGCGTTAATATACCGTCTGTTCCACAATACGAACAAAATTTCCTCTGTGTATTCCGACAGTTCATTCTCCTATGTCCGCGTTGTTTGCATTTCCAGCAGTACGTGTTCCGGTCGTATGTTGTCGTAACTTCCATAATATTCCCGGCGTTATTCCTCGGTCTTTCTCCTCTTACTTCTTTAACCGTTTGTGTCAGTACCTCTTCTATTTCTTCCACGCGTTCGATGAGTTCATTGACGTTGTTAAAATCCGACCGTCGAATGTGTAATCGTAACTCGGCGCGCATGTTATAATAGATATTATCGAGTTGAGTCTCACGGTTTATGTCCCCTCGACGGCGCATTAATGTACTAATTGTAAGTGACGTTGCGTAGCTTCTAAATACTTCCCCGTTTAACTGTCTACGTTCGCTTATTTGTCGGTCAAGATTCCGTCGCTCTCCTGGTGGTATGTAGAAACTGCGCAACGATTCTTTAAGTTCTGTATAATTATTTATATTTTCTAAGTTTCGATACCAAAGTTGGGCTTCCCCCCGTAATAATTCCGGAAATCCTATGAGAAGGTTTGCATCGGTGAAGCCATATGCTTTCCGTAACTCCTCAACTCTTTCCAAAAACCCGTATACATCGCGACCGTAGAAGTGACAATTCCATTTTCGCATCTCATCTAGTATCTTCGCGGTCGTATTTTCTACTATTACATAGTTTATTTGTGCCGTGGCCGTCTCCTGATTCGGTATTAACATTTGCGTTTGCCTGCTCTGTGGGGTTGATGTGTTATCTACCTGTTCTTCCAGGTCGCGGGTCTTATCTAGTCTCTCATCGTACTCTTCCGTGTCTTCCGGTTGATTTTTAAAATGTCCCGGACTTATTTTCGCTATTGCTACTAACCGTTGTCCAAGTTCTGCTACGTTCCCTGTATTATCTATGTCTAGTTTCGCGAGTTCGTCCATGAGTTGCTCCTTTCGGAGTTTGTAAACCCATCCGACTTTCCCCATGACTGTTAATAATAACCGGTAAAACAAAATTTTCTTATTTTGCTTTGTATAATTTATTTCAATATTGGATGTTACTTGAATGATCTTTTTTCATTCTTCCGCGTGAAAAAACTAGTCCCTGTTCGGGCGCCATGAAACAGTAGTACTCATGCGAAAGGATTGCTCTCTCATGAGGATAGCTAATCGAGCAGGATTCGAATGGAGAGAGCGATTAAAATAAATTTACAAAGCCAGATAAGTAGGGAAAGAATAACAATTTATTTAACTTAATATTAATACATTCCTTATACGATACTACAGGTCGCGTTTGGCGGGGATCTGTAACATATAGAACAGTGGAGCGCGATATTAGATACAATCATGAATAGCTAGACTACGGTGGTCGCGTGCGCGGTTCTCCACGAGTAGGCGAGTGCGCTCCCACTACTCGTGGACAACATCCGGGTAACGAGTGCGCTCGTATACCCGGGGAATCGTCTCAGCGACGCTTCGAGTGCAGAGTAACGAGTGCGCTCGTATACTCCGCTCCGTCGGCGGGCTCCAGGGCTTAGCGAGTACGGCCCTGGGCTGAGAGAATAATCTTCCACGGCGCGCGAGGCAGCATTTATACTCGCTCGCCGAGTGCGGTATAGTCGGCGCGGTGGGGCGCGCTATAGCTTGTGCATCCTGTGCGACGCGTGGTCGCGGCGGTCGGTGGAGAGGGAAGTCGGCTACTCAGTTGCCTGCTCTCTCTCCTCGCTGTACGAGCTCCGGTACTTGTGTACATCCGTGAGTACATGTATGTACACACTCGTACGCTTGCTCTCCCATGCCGTTGACAGGTTCGTCGGTTTTCTCTCTCTAGTGCACGCGTTCTATTAGAGGGAAAACTTCTCGCCTTTGCGTTTTCGTATCGATGCGCCTACTGACAAGGTGTATCGTTACACAACTTTCGTTTGTTTGATTTGCAGTGAACAATTTGAATGTACTAACATATAATTTGTTGAGCATACATTGACTCAAAGAAGTAAAAGACTTTTTTACTAGTATTTATTTCACTTCTTTTAAAAAATCATAAATATTATTTTATAGATTATACAGAAAAAACTTCTATATTTGCCTTATTTTATACTTTCGTAGAAAGTTTTATTAACAATATTATTATTTGTACAGTCATGAAAAAAATGATTACCATTTGTAGACAGTGCTTATTGAATAGATGAGATTAGAATAAATAAAAGGACTATAGACAAATAGAAAATACTTTAAAAAATAGTTTTTAAAAGTGTTTATTATAATTGTTTCAAAAAAACATTTAAGCATTCAAGTTCTTTGTAGAGAGTTGGGCAGTTGTTGAGAGCAAGATTGTTTGGTTAAAAGCATTAAACTTTTATTAGTATTTCAACAGAGAATTTAAAGTTGTTAAAAAAAAAACAATAATATATTTTTTCTTTGTAGCTATCGCAATTAATAATAGAAAAAAGTACAAGTTCTCAGAATTATAATTCAAATCTCTGCATCACCTGATTCTCTTGCTTTTATAAAACTTGACACTCAAAGTTGGCTGAGAAGTTGTGTTCTCATGTCAACTGCCATTTCCATAGCAGCCGATGGTACAAAGTTTTTTAAAACCTACTCTTTCGCATCTATATCTCTGAAATCACCTAATCCTCTAGCCTTTACGAAATGCGAAGCTCAAAGTTTGCCCAATCAACTATCCTTACGTAACAGCACCTGATACTAAGTTTTTTCACAAACCACTCTTATGCATCCATTTGCTCTTATTTTTTTGACAAATTATTATTACATTATGCTAAAATTTACCTCTAGCCTTCTATTGCACATTCTAAAGCTGGAATTAGTTTCATTATTTTGGTAACCACATATTTCTTTTTCATAATATTTTTTTTTTCATCATACACATAATCTTGTAAAATTAAAAACACAACCAGTTGATAAATTAAACATTATTATTATCTGAATCTTGCATAGAAAAATATCTACTGAAAACTTCTCTGAAATATTTTGACATCTCCTACCGTGAGAAAATCATAAAATAGATTAACTGAGCACTTTCATTCCTTGAAATTTTCGCAATAACACATCATTTTTGCTCTTTTCAGTACTTCCACGTTCATTAGACATAATTTTTTTATTGGCACTTAAATAAATATGTACAACAGCACAGCACTGATATCGACTAAGTTTTTTAAAGATGACAGATGCTTTTTAAACCAAGGCTCAGACCAAGATTTCAAATAGGCATCATAAATTATATTGTATATTTATATCCTCACGTGTCACTCAGCAATATTTTCTTCTATGCCAAAGCTTATTATGAAGTGTATGAACCCCATAACACGTAATTATTTATTAATACACACTTGTTCTATTCTCAAAACATTTGAAACTGATTTTTAATAGAAGTTTTAAAATTTGATTATAAACACTTCATGTAACACATCATACTAGTACTTTATTTTATTTATTACACAAAATTATATTGTATATTTATAACCTCGCATTCCTACTGAAAAAGATCAACTGATTTTCAGGTGAAAATCAGCTGAAAATCAGCCGAAAATCATCTGAAAATCATGCCAAAACGTCACCTGATTATCAGCTGATTTTCAGCTGATTTTTAGCTGATTTTTAGCTGATTTTCACCTAAAAATCATAATTTTTATTTAGATGGTATTATTGCATTAATAGGTGAATTTTATGTATATTATTATTATTTTTTTCAGATAAAGAATATTATACTATGCCCCTAGCGAGAAAAGTAGGCCATTATTGTCTCCCGCGAGGGACACTTGCTGCCCGAGGGCAACGAGGGAAGCCACTCGCCAATAGCCCTCATCACTTCTGAGTGCAATATGCAAATTCTTCGTATACCCAGCGGAAAGTTTTTTGTGTTTAATCCCTGATTTCACGGCAAAGAATAAACACAATACTATATGCCAAGGTATACTAAAAATAAAATAAACATTTAAATATTGTAAGCTGTTGTAATATTAGTAATGGGAAATTTACATATTTAGTTTATAAAAAAAAACATCTATAATTTATAACTTAATTTATTTATTATTAAGCAGTTTAATACTGCTTATAAATAAAAAATAACACTTTAAAGAAATATTTGTGCGATAATATATAGAATTTATAAAATAATTATAATTATTTGAAAGTATTACATTTTTAAAAATGATCAATTTAATTGACGATAGATAACTTAATTTATTTTTATAAGTAACAATAATAATGTTCCGATACAAGTGTAAGTAAATAATAGAGACATGTAACATACTTGCAAAATTAGAATTAGATCATTGATGATAGTTTGCTTAATGTAGAAAAAGAAGAAACGATGTTCAACGATCCTCGTGATCGCGCTCTCGTGGCCGACCCGTGATAGCAAATTCACACGAAGCCGGCGCCGAGCGCGCCCACGTGTACTCGATTTTAGCAGCTAGGAGAACAGTTGCAACGACGACGGCGACAGTTCGTCAAGGCGATATCTTGGCGATGATGACCCTGTTGAAAGTACTGAGAATCTTGTGAAATTTCAGACAGAACCTCAAATCCAACCAAAAAATCCCAATCCTCTTACAAAATTGCTAAGGAGTGACAAAAAAAACTTACTTAATGATAATTATAATATGTTCGAAAAATTATACATTCTCACACTCTTTTTATACATGAAATTCTTTAAAATAATAGTTTTTATTATTTAACACACAATACTTATATTATGCTGAAAGATATTCTATAAAAGTGTGCGAATTGACATAAGTTATGTCTGCTTTTAATTTTCTTGTAATGAGAACTTATATTTATCCTTTTCCATTAAAATCAATCTCTTTATTATAATCATCTATCTTAGAAAAATAAGTCCAAAAATCCCATTGATTTAATCATTAGAAAATAAGGACCATTCTGGACTGTACTCAAGTCACATATGTATAAGCTTCGGATGATAGCTAGTACGAAAGAGCATTTCTAAAAGCTATAAGTATATCGCTTCATTACTGAAACTGACAGTACTGCATTTTTATAAGTATGGGTATCAGTAAAAATTGATTACTAAGTTTACAATTGTGGTACATTAAATCACAGAAAATTTTGTATTGTCTTTAAATATTATGTCTCATTTATTTATAATTTATATATGCTAAGTTATAATTCATTCTAATTAAGCTTACTAGGCCAAGTAAGTAAATTCTTATATGACTAGCTTGCATATTGTATTTTAAACATAAGTGAAGCAACGAAAGGGTAGCCGCGACAGATTCAGTTTTAAAGTTATATAAAATTTCTAGTGCTCTTTCCTACTGATACCTGAGTTGTAACCGTATAAGGTAGTGGAACCAGGTCTCGATAACGTCAGACGCAAGGTAATGTTTTGTTCTAAAAACCAATATTTTTATTGGAGAAAATAATTATTTTTTTTTATAAAGTTATTGAACAAGTTCAAATAAAGTAAATGAGATAAAAAAAGTTCAGATTTAACAAATATTAAGGGAGAAAATAATTATTAAAAATATAATGTCGCCGGAGTAGTTCCCGATAACTAGTTTTGGCGCCAGAACAGTTCTCGATACGTAGATGACACAGTTGTCGATAGCTTGTGAAATGTGAACCCAAAATCGAGGTCAAAAACTAAAAGTTACAATTGGTATACTTTTCTAAAGTAATAAAACAGTAAATTGATAATTCTTTGACATAACTTATTTATAAATAGAACTGGTGATAATATAAATAAATTAATACTATAATTTATTATGAAAAATCCCCATTTATAAGTACTTAATATATGCTGGGTGACCTTACCACTGGATATATTTGGACCCGATGGATCAAATGACTTTATATGTGATATGATTCTTTGAGACTATAATGGTTAAGTATGTGTTTGAAAACAAATTATTGTAAAAAATCAAAGAAAATGTATGTTATTATAAAATTGTTATGTTAAGTATAAATTTTATTTGGAAAAGTAATACGTACATGCCATAACTATTATAGTCAGAAGGAATATAATATCAAATATGGATCAATTAGTCATTTTGTTCATGCGGTTTCAATATTTCCTGCGATGAAGTAACCCAGCCCATAAGTGAGTTATCGAATAATGAAAGTTGTAAATATTGTATACTTACACGTACAGTCTATAGCTGCAATTTACACACAATTAAAGTTGATTTTGATTCTCTCGTGTAAGAGATCTACAATATTATTTAGTTAATTGAGTCCAAATATTTCCTACGCTAAAGACACCTCAAGTTTTAAATCTATCAACGAGCAACTGAATTGTAGATGACATAAAGCGAAGGGACCAATATTCAGCCCAAAACTTGTGCAATAAATCTTGTCGATTCACACACTTTTATAAAAAAAGATAAAGTATTCTAACAATTTATCTTGATACTTGAAGATATTCTGAAACTTACCAGTAATAGCACAGCACTTGAAGATTTCTTCACTCTTGCAGTAACCACATCATCCGCTGGTGGTGAAAAGGCCAAGTGAGACTATCATTGCTGTAGTTTGAACCATTACTAGTTTGAAGACAGCTACTGTTTAAAACCATCACTGCATAAAAGAAAAATCGGCAACAGTGATGATCGCGAGTGTTTACCTCTTTCGCTGTCCCAGGTCCCTGCAACAAGAAAAACGTAACATCAGACCCATATCAGAGAGGTTAGGAACGAGAAAGAGCTTACCGAATCTGCTTCATCTTCGCCGACCCCGCTGCCTTGTTATCTCCCACGAATCACCGCTAACCGAGGAACACGACGAGAGGGATACCCTCCACGAAGACACCGCGTACTACAAGCAGCCGCTGTCATGCTGGGAACACGCCGGGAAGGGTGATACGACTGTACTTAGGCTGAAATCACATGGTGCGGATAGAGCTGCGGCATAGAGGTTGCGTCATGGAGATATATTTGTATTTGCAGAATAGCTGTGATTGGCTGTCTCCATGACGCAACCTCTATGCCGCAGCTCTATCTGCACCATGTGATTTCAGCCTAAGTACAGTCGTATCACCCTTCCCGGCGTGTTCCCAGCATGACAGCGGCTGCTTGTAGTACGCGGTGTCTTCGTGGAGGGTATCCCTCTCGTCGTGTTCCTCGGTTAGCGGTGATTCGTGGGAGATAACAAGGCAGCGGGGTCGGCGGAGATGAAGCAGATTCGGTAAGCTCTTTCTCGTTCCTAACCTCTCTGATAAGTCTGATGGTACGTTTTTCTTGTTGCAGGGACCTGGGACAGCGAAAGAGGTAAACACTCGCGATCATCACTGTTGCCGATTTTTCTTTTATGTAGTGATGGTTTTAAACAGTAGCTGTCTTCAAACTAGTAATGGTTCAAACTACAGCAATGATGGTCTCACTTGGCCTTTTCACCACCAGCGGATGATGTGGTTACTGCAAGAGTGAAGAAATCTTCAAGTGCGTAGTATTAATTTATTTATATTATCACCAGTTCTATTTATAAATAAATTATGTCAAAGAATTATCAATTTACTGTTTTATTACTTTAGAAAAGTATACCAATTGTAACATTTAGTTTTTGACCTCGATTTTGGGTTCACATTTCACAAGCTATCGACAACTGTGTCACCTACGTATCGAGAACTGTTCTGGCGCCAAAACTAGTTATCGAGAACTACTCCGGCGACATTATATTTTTAATAATTATTTTCTCCCTTAATATTTGTTCAATCTGAACTTTTTTTATTTCATTTACTTTATTTGAACTTGTTCAATAACATTATAAAAAAAAATAATTATTTTCTTCAATAAAAATATTGGTTTTTAGAACAAAACGTTACCTTGCGTCTTACGTTATCGAGACCTGGTTCCACGGTACCTACCTTATACGGTTACAACTCAGGTATGAGTAGGAAAGAGCACTAGAAATTTTATATAACTTTAAAACTGAATCTGTCGCGGCTACCCTTTCGTTGCTTCACTTATGTTTAAAATACAATATGCAAGCTAGTCATATAAGAATTTACTTACTTGGCCTAGTAAGCTTAATTAGAATAAATTATAACTTAGCATATATAAATTATAAATAAATGAGAAATAATATTTAAAGACAATACAAAATTTTCTGTGATTTAATGTACCACAATTGTAAACTTAGTAATCAATTTTTACTGATACCCATACTTATAAAAATGCAGTACTGTCAGTTTCGGTAATGAAGCGATATACTTATAGCTTTTAGAAATGCTCTTTCGTACTAGCTATCATCCGAAGCTTATACATATGTGACTTGAGTACAGTCCAGAATGCTCCTTATTTTCTAGTGATTAAATCAATGGGATTTTTGGACTAATTTTTCTAAGATAGATGATTATAATAAAGAGATTGATTTTAAAGGAAAAGGATAAATATAAGTTCTCATTACAAGAAAATTAAAAACAGACATAACTTATGTCAATTCGCACACTTTTATAGAATATCTTTCAGCACAATAGAACATTGTCATATTCGAGTCTGGTATTATAACAATTCATTCATGCCTCTTTTAATTTAGGACTTATGTGCGAAGAAGTGAACTTGTGTTAGGACACGGAGAAAGCTGTTCTATATCAAATTACTATGTTTTATTGTAATCGGGGGACAAACTTGAATTCTTAAAAAAAATTACTGTTTTCTAGCAAAAATTAATTGCTATAAATGTAGTTAAAATTACTATAAAGATATCAATTTTTACTAGAGTACATAGTAATTTTTTTGAGAACGCAAGTTTGTCCCCGGTTCTAATAAAACATAGTAATTTTTAATAGAACATTTTTCTCCATGTATACTAATAATCACCTTCTTATAGTCTACAGTATTTTAAAACATACATTTTTATACTATAGAGTAAACAAACACTTTTATAACTGATGGTGATATTGGTTATTACAAGTATTGTGTGTTAAATAATAAAAACTATTATTTTAAAGAATTTCATGTATAAAAAGAGTGTGAGAATGTATAATTTTTCAAACATATTATAATTATCATTAAGTAAGTTACTTTTTTTGTCACTCCTTAGCAATTTTGTAAGAGAATTGGGATTTTTTGGTTGGATTTGAGGTTCTGTCTGAAATTTCACAAGATTCTCAGTACTTCCAACAGGGTCATCATCGCCAAGATATCGCTTTGACGAACTGTCGCCGTCGTCGTTGCAACTGTTCTCCTAGCTGCTAAAATCGAGTACACGTGGGCGCGCTCGGCGCCGGCTTCGTGTGAATTTGCTATCACGTGTCGGCGTCGAGAGCGCGAGCACGAGGCTCGTTGAACATCGTTTCTTCTTTTTCTACATTAAGCAAACTACCATCAATAATCTAATTCTAATTTTGCAAGTATGTTACATGTCTCTATTATTTACTTACACTTGTATCGGAACATTATAATTGTTACTTATAAAAATAAAGTTATCCATCTTCAATTAAATTGATCATTTTTAAAAATGTAATACTTTCAAATAATTATAATTATTTTATAAATTCTATATATTATCGCACAAATGTTTCTTTAAACTGTTATTTTTTATTTATAAGTAGTGTTAAACTGCTAAATAATAAATAAATTAAGTTATAAATTATAGATTTTTTTTTATAAACTAAATATGTAAATTTCCCATTACTGATATTACAACAGCTTACAATATTTAAATGTTTATTTTATTTTTAGCATACCTTGGCATATAGTATTGTGTTTATTCTTTGCCATGAAATCAGGGATTAAACACAAAAAACTTTCCGCTGGGTATACGAAGAATTTGCATATTGCACTCAGAAGTGATGAGGGCTATTGGCGAGTGGCTTCCCTCGTTGCCCTCGGGCAGCAAGTGTCCCTCGCGGGAGACAATAATGGCCTACTTTTCTCGCTAAGGACATAGTATAATATTCTTTATCTGAAAAAAATAATGATAATATACATAAAATTCACCTATTAATGCAATAATACCATCTAAATGAAAATTATGATTTTCCCCTGAAAATCAGTTGATCTTTTTCAGTAGGGATGACACTCAACAATATTTTCTTCTATGCAAAAGCTTATTATGAAGTTTATGAACCTCATAACACGTAATTATTTATTAATACACACTTGTTCTATTTTCAAAACATTTGAAACTGATTTTTAATAGAAGTTTTAAAATTTGATTATAAACACATCATGTAACATGTCATACTAATAAGATAAAATGCCCTATACTTGGACAAAATGTAAATTTAGACCAATACTTGGACACTAAAAAATCTACTTTTATGATAAAATAAAAAATATCTTATTGAAAAATAAAATGGAATAGTATTGTAAATACTATTTCTGATATCATACTTATAACTTTTTTTAATATTTAAAATAGTTTAATAAATAATGATAATTTGAAATTTTGGCTTAAGCTCCATAAGAGGAATATAATTTTTCTTGTATTTTTATGTTTTGTCATCGCATAAATTATTGTTATAAAAAGTCAGATGCATTTATGTATATATGTTATAATATTATCTGATAGTTTTTTCATCAATAAACAATCTTTCCAATATAACCATATTGAAAAAATGATTATTTTAATTAAAAAATAGTTGTTCAACTGCTCCCACGATAATCACAATAATTGGACACACGCGCGCTCGTGTCCAACTTCAGATCATACAGCAGTGACACGTTAATCTAGTACATGAACGCACGTGCTTCCAAATTTTCGTTTTATATTTTGAACAAAAATTTGTTTAAAAAGTATTTATTTTTTATAGAAATATTATTTTTACAACTTATTAAATAATTCTAAAAATAAAAGAAGCGTGTAAAAAAATGTTTAGCACCTTTGCACTAACTGACCTCAAAAGTGTGTACTTGAGTTGGTTTGTACTTACTGGGTAATCATGGCTAAGAAAAAAAATAACATGAAAAAGACTATTAAAAAGACTGTTAAAAAGAAGAAGAAGATTAAAAGTGATGAGCTCAGACCTAAAAAAAAAAAGAGGAGTGAAGAAATGTACACAGTTGAAGCTCTTCAAGCTGCTCTCAGTGCAATAGGTAAAGGCCAGAGTCTCCGCTAAGCTGCTCACAACTTTGGAATACCAAAGAGTACTCTTTTTTTAAAGGCAAAAGGTGAGGTACCACTCGAGTGCAGGAAAGGACCAAATACTGTGTTCAGTATGGAAAAAGAAAATGAAATTGTGATGCGGATAAAGTTCTGTGCAGCTAATGGTTTCCCTGTGACTAAAACAAGACTACTTGACAGTGTACAAAAATATTGTAATAGTGATGGAGTTAAGACTCCTTTTAAGAATAATAGACCTGGTTATCAGTGGTATCGATCATTCATGAAGAGGCATCCAGATCTGAGTAAAAGAATCGCACAAAACCTCACCTCTACTCGAGCACCTGTCAGTGAAGAAGACCTTCGAAACTGATTCTCAAAAGTACAAAATTACCTTTCAGAAATAAATTTGCTGCATATAGAACCGTACAGAGTATTCAATTTGGATGAGTCTTCGTTTATGCTTGTTCCTAAGGATAATAAAGTGATCACAGAGAATGGTATTAAGGCCCCATATCAGATTGTTTCTGGTAACGAAAAAGCCAGTATAACAGTATTATTTACTGTTGCTGCTTCTGGAAGTATGCCACCTCCCATGATTTTATTTGATTTGAAAACAGCGCCAAGAAAGAATGTTTTAGATCAAATACCAAAAGGCTGGGGTGTAGGAAATACAGAGCATGGCTGGATGACAGCTGAAAGCTTTCTTAGTTACATGATTAATGTGTTTTACAAATGGTTGGTAGAAAACAAGTATGTGTTTCCCATCATCTTGTATGTAGATGGTCACAGTTCACATATGACGTTGCCTCTTATTAAGTTTTGTAAAGAGCGTCAGATTGAGTTAGTAGGGCTCTATCCTAATGCTACGCACATCATACAACCGTTAGATGTTGCAGTCTTTCATCCACTAAAGGAATCCTACAGAAAAGTACTGCGTCAATGGAGAATTGACAATAACATAATTGATGTTAAAAAAAATATGTTTGCTCCAATTTTAAAAATGGTCTTGGATTCATATGATCTTACTCAAACTATCAAAAACGGTTTCAGAACTTGTGGCCTGTATCCATTTAACGTTGAAGCAGTCAACTTATGTCTAGAGCAGAAAGACTAAAAAAAAAGGATTCCAGTGTTGATGTAGATTTAACCAGCAATTCTAATGAAAACAGTATTATGAAAAATAGAGAATTTTTAGCTGTATTTGAAAAAAATCTTATTTCACCATATATCCTACAATTTTTCAAAGAAGCTGAGTCAGAAAAGAAATAGAATGGCGATGTGCAATATGCAGCATTATTCGAGTCTTGGTATACACTAAAGGAACTATGTAACAGTAAGTAAACTTTAAATATTTATGTATTTGAATTATTTGACTTCATTTTAATGTAATCTTAAATGAATTTTTAGCGTTCAATGCTTCAGTAGTAGATGATCAACAAATGCCAGACGGTGATTTGATTGAGATGGTAACTGATGATATCGTATCTGAACCATCTGGTAAAGGCATACTTGATTCCTCAGATTATTTTAATAGTCCCATGGACCGGTCTATTATGGATAAAGTAGATGAATCCCCATTAAAAATAAATTATGCAACAACTCAGAGCAAAGAAAGTACTCTAGCAGAATTTCCAGTACCGGAGTCTGAAATTGAGTTTTGTGATAACTTTGGTAATCGTATAACTGCTACAGTTGTCACAATAATTGAGGATGGTGTGAACGCAGAAGAGTGTGTAAGCAGAAGTATCTGCTCAAATGACACCATTTCACTTGAAGAATTAACGCATACAAAAGGTATACAATATATTAAATTTTATTTGTAATAAAATCATACATTTATAATCACACTTAATAATATATTTTATTTTTCTAGTTAATAGTGAACTTATACCAGAGGAACATAATAAAAATAATTTTGATAATACTGGCAGTGAAACTGTTAATAGTAACTCAAATGGACAGTTAAATAATTCTCTTTTTAATGTATCATCTGGAGGTTTGTAAAAATGTTTTTTTCTATAAATATGTACATGATTATTTCTCAATCTTGTATAAAAACGGTACTTTTTATAGATGAGGTTTTAGATTTAACAATAACTTCCGAAGATACCAATAAATCTCAGACCACTGTAAATACAGATCAAGAAAACACTCGTGATTCTATTATAGATTCTGTTTATATCAATAGCTTCGCAAAAACTAGTCTTGAATTCGGACCTTCTATATTGATAGAGTACAAAAACTCTATAAATGTCAGTAAAAATGACAATAACAGTCACCAAAGCATTACCGAAGAGTCTGACAGTGCTGCAACAAAAGGATGCTGAAAAAAGGAAAAAGAGCAACACATTTTATTGAATAAAGAAGAGAGGGAAAGGGCAAGAACAATGAGAGACAAAGAAACAACTATTGTAAAGCAGTATAATGAAAGTAAGAAGAAAAAAGTACACCAAAAAAAAAGAATTGAAGTTACCAATCCAAAATTTAAAGAAGAATATCAAATCTGAAAACAACAAAGAAAATGTTGTTTCCTTAACCGAGCAGTTGCACAGATTGAATACCGAATTAACTGTTTTAGAAAATTCATTAATTTAAGAAGAAATGGAGTTTCTGCAATCAAAAATAAAAATTAAACAAGAAATGTGTTCACAAACAACATAGAAAAATACTTGAAGTAATTTATTACTTATTTATTATAACATTAAATGTATTATTTTTGTAATAAAGTAATAAAATTTAAAATAAATTAATATCTATAGACTTTATTTCATGTACTTGTATTTCTGTAATTCAATAATTTTATTATTAATTTAATTTTCCTAATTAATATTACATGCTAAAGTACTTATTGCGTGTTGTACAACTACTAGACTCAATTGTGTTCAAGTATTACACCATTGTCCAAGTTATGGGTTTTAAAGTGTTCAAGTATTACATAAACTGAAAATTGTTGTCCAACTACTACCGTAAATAGTCACGTTTTAAAAACGAGTTTCCTTAATGTGCAAAAGCTCTATTTAAATCATTTCTTTTTCTAATTTATTCTAAAAACTCCAATTTATATGTTAGGATAAAAAAAATATTAAATTAAAGACATTTTAACTGTCAAATAACAACGTCAACATTTTTTTAGCAATATCTGTCCAAGTATTGGGTATTTTACCTTACTATATTTTATTTATTATTAGACAAAACACTGAAAATTATATTGTATATTTATAACCTAACGTGTCACTCAGCAATATTTTCTTCTATGCAAAAGCTTATTATGAAGTTTATGAACCTCATAACACATAATTATTTATTAATATACACTTGTTCTATTTTCAAAACATTTCAAACTGATTTTAAGTAGAAGTTTTAAAATTTGATATAACACTTCATGCAACACATTTTACCAGTATTTTATTTTTTTTTTATATTACACAAAACACTGATTAGATGTCATTTTTTAATCACTATATTATTTGTTATCAATAACATTTGATTATATTATTACGTCCGGAGACGTATTTTCATTTTAAAGAAAAAGCATAATTAGTATCAGATATTTCCTGACACATAAAAGCGAGAATGCAACTTAATACTACGCAGCGTTCTGCTTATGCGACCTTGTGACGTATAGAGTCACCCACTCAGGAAGACAACGCATGCAGTTTTTAACATACGGTCGAGCTAGAATTCAACCCACCGAACTCCGCGGCAGTCGAAAGGCCACACTTTTCAATGCTCAGCATTTCGCAAGTACGACGACCCAGAAAACTTGTAATACATAAGTTGTCAAAAGATGAATTCGATACGTCACCGGGCCCATCTTTAATCTAATTATTTTGTATTATAAAAGAAGTGATGTGTATCACGCGAATCAGTCACAGCGTACAAGAAACCTGGCGAGCTCCGTGTAACTCTACAACATCGAGGAAGTTGAAATCGTAAGCCTTACTCATCCAGCAAGCAGATCTTATAAATTATTGAAATTGTAATCGTAAGCCTTACTCGTCTAGTAAGCAGATCTTATAAGTTATTTATAGTAAATTTATAAAAGCAAGTGTAAATTCTAAACGTAAAGAACAATTATAGAAAAAGAATTGAAAGTAAAATTACAACGCATCGATCTACCAGAAGCCAGCAGATTGTATTGGTAAATAAATTATTGTATTTTATATAATAAACATACATAAAACCAATTACTATTTATTTCCACTTATTTTTTCGGAACGTCACATTGGTTCCGGTACGAATCGAACATTAGTTCACGAGACTGTTTAAAATAAAAGAATAAAAATAATTATTTCTCGGGACTTCACATTGGTTCCGGTACGAATGGAACATTAGTTCACTAGACTGTTTAAAATAAAAGAATAAAAATAATTGTTTCCTGGACTTCACATTGGTTCCGGTACAAATCGAACGTAAGTTCACTAGATTTATACGAAAAATAAGACTGGAATGAGAGGAAATGAATAGTATTTGAAAATTACTAAAAAATATCACTACTAACTGCTTCCGACCTTCTCGTTTTACAGTAAGAAGTTGAGAGGATTATTGTAGCATAATCGTTTAAACTTCTGAAGATAAACGTGTACGGCTCGTTGAGTTATTAACAACAAATTTCATAACAAACTATAAATGAAATAGCAAGTGTCAAAATAAAAGTACTTATTGAAATCAAAAGATATTATACGGAAAAAATAGCAGTCAAAGAAAATTAGACAAGTGAGGAAAAAATCAATAATAAAATATTTAAAAAGAAAAATAATAAAACAAAAGAGAAACATTACAATATATAAACAAGAATATTAAAAGAACAAACAAAGATTATAGGAAAAAGATTAAGAATGATTGCCAAATAAGTTGGAAATATATACGGGAAAAATAAAGAATAGAATAAAGGGTTAAACGTAAGAAAGGAAAATGAATAATAATTTAAAACAAAAATTATTAATTAAATAATCCGTGTATAAATAAATAGTGTATTTTAAATAATAAGATATAAAAACACTAGAAAAATAAAGTAAACGGAAAATAGAAGTGATGGAGATACAAAAGCAGCAAATAAACAAATTATACAATCATATTAAACAATTACAAAAATATAAGTATACACAAAAAATAGTAGAACTAATAATAAAACCATATTTAAAAAGAAACATTATAGATATCATAAACAAAAGAGTATTATGTCATGTGAACTAAGGAAGGTACTGAAAATAAGGGAAACAAAGGGATTATAACCAGACAAACGACCCAAAGCGATCCAAAAATAAAAGAAAACTAGTAAACGATAATAATAAGCGAACGCTTTCGCTTCGAAAAGAAACTAAGAGTTTTGAGGCTAGATTTTTTTTTTTTTTTTTTTTTTTTTCCGAGATACTAGGTGAATCTTCCGAGGCCCCCGTCCTTGCTTACAGCATGGAGAGGGGCCCACTAAGACCATCACGAAGCGTCGGGCTCCGCGGTGTGAGGGATTTCTACCCCCTAAACACCCAAAACCTTTCCCGCGGCGTTCACCGGAATCCGGCCCGGAACTGTTATACACATTACTTTGGACCGGTCGGCGTTTCTATGCCCTACGGCAATCTTATATATCTTGTCTGGTCTGTCTATTTTTCGTCTTCTGTATCAGTTTTCAAGGCAACCGTCAGTCTTTTTGCCTTGTAGTACGTGAGTCACATAGCGTGCTATGTCGTCCCAGTTTTGTTTGCTTGACAGCATCAGTGTCACGACGTTATCCGGTGTGATGTCACCTGTCTTCGTCTGTAGTCTGTGTCTCGCGACTATCCAGCGGGGGCACACGAAAAATGTGTGCTCCGCGTCGTCTCTATTATGTCCGCAGTACCTGCAGGACGGGATCGTTACCTTCCCCATCCGATGCAGATACTGGCGGAAGTATCCGTGTCCGGATAGGAACTGGGTCAGGTAAAAGTTCACCTCCCCAGCTCCTCTCTTATGCCAGAGTCGCATGTCCGTTATGAAGTTTAAGGCTAGATTACTATAACCATACTGATACATAAATAAAAAGAATAAAAAATAAAACATAAGAAACGAATGAAGAGAAATAAATAAAAGGAAATAAATAATAGAGAATTTACACGATACAAAATAAAAAACAATATAATCAGTGTATAAAATAATCGAGTCATTTTTAATAAAAATAAGGAAATTAAAATAATAATAAAAAATAATTAAACAAACGAAAAGTATTACAATAAAAGTAAGAATATTATAATGAAGAAACATACAAAAACAGAATTACAATAAAATATTACATTGCAAAAGGGAATATAATAAAATAAGAAAATGAACAACACGCAAACAAGAAAATGAAAGAAAGACAATAATAAACAAAATAAAAGATAAATTCAAAAATAAACTACAATAATAATTACGAACATTTAATAAAATGAAAAAGCGATGATGAATAATCAAGCTAATATATTTTATAATTGTGAACAACAAAACCATTATTATTTCATTGTCAAATTTGCCGAGATCAATATCACGAAGCATTGTTTTGCTCTAATGCAGTTTGTGTTTTTTGTAAAAGTAAAGATCATATATCATATTTTTGCAAGAATGCTAAAAATAAAATAGAACTTTTCTGTAAACGCTGTAATCATAGAGGACATTCTGTAGATAAGTGTACATTTAACCAAACAAATGAAGTTTATTGCCAATACTGTCAAATCATAGGACATACAGCTACTCAATGCCCTGTTGTAAAGAAATATGAACTTGATTGTGATTATTGCGGAAGAACGGATCACTCAACTAAAGACTGCTTGTCAGCAGTATGTACGAAATGCAATAAACTCGGGCATTGGATGATATACTGCCCTATAAACGAAAAAATAATGTGGTGCGCGTTATGTAAGGAAGAAGACCACGATGCATCAGATTGCAAGCGTGCGATTTTAAGAAATATAATAACTTGTCAAATTTGCAAGGCAATCACACATACTGCAGCATATTGCCCAGATCGAAATACAAGTTTAAAAATGAATACCAATTACACGAATTATAGAAGTTTAGAAAACAAATACACGTACCAGACACAAAGCAATTCAAGGAATACAAACAGATTCAATAACATCAAACAACAAAATTACAAACCAAGAAATATGATTTTTAATAATCAACAACCCAATACAGTAAATAGAAAAAGAATTCAATGTGAATATTGCAAAAGAATCGGGCATGACGTCGACAACTGCAGAAAACTTAAAAATCTTATAATGCAATATAATGCAATGGGCAATCATTGTGATCTTTGTAAAAATCCAGATCATACTACTGAAGAATGTGAGGAAATCAAACAATATCCAAGTATTAATACCGATGAATCATAACCATAATGTTACAAAAGAAACAATTAATGAATCAAAAATTCAGAAAAACAAAGTTAATGCAACGAATATTGAAAGGTATAATGGTAATGAACTAATTACAGAAAATAAAGTAAATAAAAATAAACAGGAAACTAATACCATAGAGGAATCTACAATAATTAATGATGATAAAGAAATCAATTTAATTATAGTACCTTTTATAAAAATACATGAAATCACTGATGAACCAAAAGATAATAATATGATTATAAAAAATCATGGAAATACTAATGAAATTAATTTTATAGACTTTAACGAAATTTTCAAAAATAATCATGTAATTGAAGAAATTATGGAAACAAATTTAATTGATTCTACTATTGAATCTACTGTAAAAAATTATGAGACTAATGAAGAAATGAATTTCAACGAATCTAATATAAAAACTCATGAGGATTGTGATGAAATTAATGTAATTGATTTTAATGAATCTGATATAAATAACCAAAAGAATGAAATTTCAAATGAAAATAATAAAGAAGATAATAATTCGTTGGAAACAGTAACTTTTTATGATGATCTTAAAGTCATTTTAGACATAACTTTTGCTTTAGCTGAACCATTTGAATCCGAAGATGATCAAATGGAAACTAAATTCCAACAAAACTCGCTTGAAAATTCGTTAAAAGAGAATATAGGATCAATACATTCAGAAGAGTCTTTATTAAATGATACAAAAAATCTAAAGAACTTATTAAATAATAATAAAATAGTTTTCGAAAATGAAAATCAACCAAAAGATATGTTTGATAATCAGAAACTTAAAAAACATTTAGAGAATAAAAATCATCTAAAAATATTTGATAATCAAGAACACCAAGAACAGCTTGAGAATAAAAATCAACTAAAAGAAACTTTAGGTAATCAAAATCATAACGTAATAATCAATCTAAATACAAATCCTAATAAAGTACACCAATTGCAATTAGTTTTAACCAAAATAACATTAATAAAAACGTCAAAAAACTAAAATGGACATCTAATAATAAAATCATTTTAAAGAATTTGTAAAAAATACAAGATTAAAATTAAAATCTAAAGGTTACTACAATAAATTTATTATCAGAAGAAAGTTTAAAAAGGGAGACAAAACATGGCCTATTAAAGAACCAAATATGAATAAATTTCAAAAGGATCAGCATAATAAGAATTTTCAACGCTATTAAAATGAACAAAATAATATCTTAACTAATTATGAAAAATAAGCAAAGACAATATTATAATAAATAATAACATTTTTGTTTTAGGATATGGACAACATACTCAATATTAACATCTATCATAATCTCTTCTTATTTTTCCAAATTTAATACAGCAATAGAGAATTATAATTGCAGCTGAACTTTTCCATTTGAAGCAAAACCATCCTACTTCTTGGTCAACTAGAATATAACCCTAAGGTGATCCAGATTATACCAAATATACAATTTAAAATTATAACCATTTATTCGTTTGTCTACAATTGTTCGTATCAACTTGTCAGAATTTTGTGAAAAGCAACTATATTTCCTAAGAAAGTTAATAATTTTATAAAAATGCGATCGGAATAATATAAATTTGAATAATGAAATTCTAAGAAATTTTTACGAAGACAGCAAAAAGATTCATACATGAAAGATTTTAAAAGTAATGCTACGACTAACAATAACATCGTTGACAATTAAAAAAAATATATATATATATATTGTTCTTTTCTTTTTTAACGACAATAAACAAAAATATTGCGATTACATATTAAAATACCTCAGTTTTTGTCTGCTAATGAAACAAGCAAAAGTTTTTTATTTGTAAAAATTATGTGTTATTAAATAATAGAAATATTTAATTAATTATTTAGTCATAAAGTAGAAAACATTTTAGGGATCAATTTAATAACTTATTATTCTATCTATCTTTGAATAAGAAAATATGGAACTAATCCAAAAGAAAAATTAAATAAAACCATTCCTAAACCTTGCAACCCTAACAACATATATAAAAATAATGTGACTCTAATTTTATGCAAAATCAGATTGTATTTGCCTACAAAAATTCGTTTGTCTACAATTGTTCGCATTCATAAAAGAAATTTTATGAATAGTTCAAGCACAAAAGAAAGAAAGAATTTAGGTAGCTGTACTCACATTGCTAAGATTAAATCGAATATAATGTATTGGAAGTGATCAGTTTCATCATATACTGATATGATCATCCTCCAAGATACACTATTCGGCACTGTATTGAGTAAAGCAATTTTCTACTCTAACGCACTGCATACTCTCTAATGCAAATATGTGAATGCTACTCATGCCACAAAAAATCTTGAGTTTTAAAATGAACTTTTAAAACGGCTGAGATTTTCAAAGAATGGCAATACAATGATGCATAAGAGCAATAACAAGTCAAAATTTACAAAAATCACTCCGTCCTATTAACCTTCCTTTTTTATTGAAAATACTTATCAATATAATTAAATTTTTCTTTTGGAAATAATTATAATTTTTCTCAGTATACGGTTGAAAAATATTTTTTTTATAATGATAATATCAAAAACCCTTTAATGTTATTCTACTTAAACAAAGAGGAAAAAATAATATATCTTTTTCCAAATATCACGTGAATGATCACTTGAATCATTCCCTATATTTCTCCTCACCTTTTATTTATTACAAAATTATTTAATACACACATTATTTCTAAAGTCAGTTAATCAATGACTTTAATTTATGTAAAACCAGCAAAACAAAATTTATTATACATTAGCGTAATAAAATAATTTAATTGTCGAAATGCGATGTTCAAACAAGATATTATATATCTCTATACAAATTCTAATGCATAACGTATGCTATATTTATCAACACAGGGAAATTGTAAACATTCTTGTACGAAATGAACCACAATTTTAAACGAACCATATTGAAATTATTTAAAAATTTCTCAAAACATTTTATGAAAGACGTTGTTGTATTTATAGTTAACTTTCCATCTTATAATTGTAATTTGAAATTATTGTAACAGAAAATTACTGATAGCTAACTATTATTATACTTGTTGAGTCTCTACGATATTCAACATTCTAAGGGGGGTCAGAAAGGAAAATTAGTAGATCAAATCAACATTCGAGCAGCCAACCTCAAAAGTACTGAAAGGGGGCAGTTGAAAACTTAAACTTGATAACCATGAATTTAAAATAACCAATGGTCATGATTTTGTAAATCAAAATATTAATTGTTTAAACCATAATTTATGAGAAATTCATGTCGATCCAAGACTGACGAGTATTATTATTATTATTATTATTATTATTACTAATATTACTCTCGGGTTCTATCCAACGATAGATGAGCATTGTTCTATGCTACCGGGCGCGTCCCCAGGTTGTGGATCGGGGAACGGCCAGCATAGTCTGGTCAGCCGTGAATATAATGAATAAGCGGTCGCGAACAAAGAAATCGTGAGAATGGCAGAATGAATGAGCATTGTGCGAATGGGCTGCGGCCGACGGATTGTGGATATTCCCGCTAGACTAGCCAAAGGGAGAGTAGTAAACTCCCTAACCGGGGTGGCACGAGATGTCAGAACCTAACCTCTGCGTTTATTATTATTATTATTGATAAACGCATGTTCAATGTGGAAGGACCGCTCTAGTGCTCACTGACTGGAGCCAATGGTGGGGTTGAAGCAATCATTGTTGGGCGCAGGTCTGAAGGATTACCTGGTCAGTATTTCCTTATACCCGAAGTTGCGTATGGCAAATCGCACACCGTCTAGCCCGAGGTTTGGGTCAGGTGTTGGGACAGACCCGACATCGCCCACTCGGTAGGGGTGACGTTAAACCTTTGTTTCATTATGGCGCGGGCCTATCCCGTAACCTTTTTTGTAGAGTCACTAGGTGCCCATAGGAGTGACCATCCGACAAACCGCCTCTCGGCTTCGGCATCCATAACTAGGGTTCCTTATAGGCGGGGATAGTAGCCACACCGAGGTGTGGCTCCCATAGTGGGCGAACCATCTTAAACTACATATTCTATGCATGATGAATTCAAACACCCAACACAACCAACAAACTAAGGAGAAAGAAGGTGTATGCCAGACTGCGGTGGAGAAGGTGCTCGCAGAAGTGCGAGCGCTCCTCAAGGTTATGGTGCAGGCGCTAAAAGCTCAGCCTAATATCAAAAACGATATTAAAAAGGGGTTGCCAGTTATGGTAGACCAACTGGAGCAGCTCGAAAGCGCCGTGAAAACGGAACTACGTGCTGCTAAGCAAGCCAGGGCTTACACACCAGCCAGGAGGCAAAGGACGATGTCCTTGATAGAAAGTATGGGGACACCAACAGGGCCACTTGGCCCCGAGCCACTTGGCGGCACGAAGCGAGGCGCCTCTAGCCCACCTAGCCTGGGTACGGGGGAAAAGCAAGTGAAGAAGAAAAAGGCGGATATCCCTAAGGAAGATTGGGTTGCTGTAAAAAGTAGAAAAGGGCGGAAGCAGCCGAAACAACAGCAGCAGCAGCCACAGAAACAGCAGCCGCAACAACTGCAGAGGAAGCAGAAGACAAAGAAGAAGGAAAAAAGGTAACAAAGCCGGATACGATCGTGCTCAAACCAGCAGGCGGCAAGTCGTATGCGGACATTCTGTCCACCATACGTAAGGCTGTCAAGCCGGAAGAGAGTGGAGTAGAGATCCGATCCATCCGGCAAACAAGAGCAGGTCAGGTACTCCTCGAGCTGAAAGAAGGCAATTCAGTAACAAGAACTGCCTTCTCAGAAGCACTCAGAGAAGCTACTGGAAACGACTGCACCGTTGTTAGGGAACTGATCCCCAGAGTCGTCCTGGAGATCAGAGACCTCGACAGTTGCATGTCCAGTGAGGAAGTAGTGGAGGCCTTAAAAAGAGACCTGCAGGACTACAAGGGGTTCCTGCAGTCTATCTGGACTAGGCCAAATGCGAGGGCACAACGGATGGCCATAGTGACGGTGGACACACCGGCTGCGGAAAAGCTAATGGCCACCGCCCGCATAAAGATAGGCTGGGTCAACTGCAGGATCCGCAGGAGAGCCACGGTTACCCGTTGCTATAAATGTCTGGGCTTCGGCCATCTTAGTCCGGACTGCAAAGGGCCCGACCGCAGCAAGCGATGCTATCGCTGCGGGGCGGAAGGCCACATGATCGCAGTATGTAATGCCACCCCACGTTGCTTCCTGTGTCCAGAACAAGCGGACAAACCTGATTCCCGCAACCATACGGCGGGATCAGGAGCCGGTAGGGCCTTCCGAGAGGCACTTGCAAATGCCAAGAAAAAATGGCGGTAGTTCTGCAGGGTAATATGCACAGGAGCAGGGCAGCTCACGACCTCCTGATATTGTACTATGAAAACGCTGATATTGTACTAATCAGCGAACAGTATCGAAACAGAGATGGTCCAGGATGGTTTGCCGTAGACCTGGGCACCGCAGCCATCTGGAACCGTGACCCGCAGAATATCCACATTGCGGGTGATGGCGGCGGCAGCGGTTTTGTTTGGGTCAGGCACCAGTAAACTCACTACATAAGCGTATACCTCACTCCAAACCAGACCATCAGCGACTTCCAGGCCAAGCTGGGGGGCCTGGAGGATGCAACACGGGAGATGCAGGGTGAGCTGATTATCGCCGGGGACTTCAATGCTAAAGCCCCGGAGTGGGGGGAAGCTCGGTCGGATCGTAGGGGCTGGCTGGTTATGGATATGGCCAGTCGGCTAGACCTCGTGGTACTAAATAAAGGTACCACGTCGATCTTCAGACGACCGGGCTACAGGGAGACCATTATCGACGTCTCCCTGGCAAGCGAACGCCTAGCCGGGCGAATCCAGAGCTGGCATGTGATCGAGGACTATACAGGAAGCGATCACATGTATATCACGTTCCGTGTGAGTGATAGCAGACCGGCTCCGTTTCCGCACAAGCGCGGCCCCCCCAGGTGGAACATCGCCAAGATGAACTACGAGAGGTTTGCCACGGCGATAGAACACGGACAGCGAACACTGCGTGAGATCCCGGAATCGCTGCCGCTATCTGCGCGGGCAAAAATGGTGACCGACTACACCATGAAGGTCATCGAAAAGGCCTGCGCGGAGACGGTTCCCAGGAAATCAACACGTGGGTCAAAACGACCTGCTTACTGGTGGACGAACGACATTGCGGACCTTCGTAAGACGTGCCTGCAGTTGCGACGCAGAACGCAGAGGGTCAAAAAACGCGATCTCGACGCAGCCCCCTTGGCCGCAGAGTACAAGGCGGCCAAGAAATCCCTAAAGAAGGCCATCAAGTCCAGCCGGCAGCGATGCTGGAAAGAGCTGGGGGAAGAGATGGATCACTATCCGTGGGGATTAGGGTACAAGATCGTTATGCGCAAGCTGGCGACCTTCGGTTCGTCAGCGCCGAAAGATTCGCAAACGATCACGAACATCGTATGTGCCCTTTTCCCCGAACACCCAAGGAGACCGGATGGCCCAGCAACATCCGGCCCGTTCGAAACTCCTCTGTTTACGAACATGGAGCTCTCCATCGCAATAAAATCTTCGCGTAATAAGAGAGCTCCGGGGCCGAATGGATTACCAGCAGAGCTACTGAAAGCCATCGGCGGCAGTCACCCGCGCCTCTTGCTGGACATGTACAACTCCTGCCTGAAGGCGGGCATTTTTCCTGCCCGCTGGAAGACAGCGAGACTTGTCCTCATCAGCAAGGACAAGGGTCCAGCAGACAGCCCGTCAGCCTACCGCTCGCTGTGCATGCTAGACACGGCGGGAAAACTCCTGGAGAAACTGCTGAAACCTCGCCTCCAGGCAGCCATAAGTGCGTTCGGAGATCTGGCTCCATGGCAGTATGGCTTCAGGCGAGATAAGTCAACCGTAGACGCAATCCAGGAGGTGGTAAATGCCGCCAGGTCAACGGAACACGGCAACCATTACTCTCGCCCTATTTGTCTGCTGGCCACCTTGGACGTTAAAAACGCGTTTAACTCAGTTAGGTGGGACAAGGCGCTGGAAGCTTTCGAGCGGGACTTTCGTATCCCCGCGTATCTTTTACGCATTCTTGGAGATTATCTGAGGGACCGCTCGATAACTTACGACACGGAGGATGGACCAATAAAGAGGGAAATAACATCTGGAGCAGCTCAGGGCTCCATGCTGGGTCCCGATATATGGAATGTATTCTATGACGGGATCCTGCGCATGGAAATGCCCGAGGGCACCTTCCTGGTTGGGTACGCTGACGACATAGCGGTGGTCATCGTAGCCAGAGACGTCGACCTCGCTAGGCTGCTACTCAACCAGGTAATGCGTCGCGTTTTCTCCTGGCTGGAGGATCACGGGCTTGAATTAGCCACAAAGAAGACGAAGGTCGTGCTACTCACAAAGAGGCACATCAATACCATGTGCCCCTTTCAAGTAGGAGACGCGACGGTCCAGGCAAAGAGTGCGGTGAGGTACCTGGGGATGACGCTTGATAACAAGCTCACCTTCAGGGAACACCTCACCATAGTGACGGAAAAGGCGGCAGCAGTAACATCCTCGCTGAGTAGACTCATGGCCAATACCACCGGCCCCCGGCCTTGTAAAAGGCGCCTACTTATGCGTGCCGCCGAAGCCGTCGTGCTGTACGGAGCGGAGGTCTGGGCCGATGCACTGCGGAAAGACGTGCACAGGAAGCGTCTCGCCGCGGTGCAACGGAGAGCAGCACTCCGGATCGCGTGCTCTTACCGCACGGTCTCCGAGCCCGCGATATTAGTGGTCGCTGGGGTAATACCCATCGACCTTCTTGCACTGGAGAGACGCTTCGTCCATCAGCAGAAGCCTGCTCTTGGGGTAGTGGAGGCCCACCGAACGGCCAGGGCCAACACCATCCAGGCTTGGCAGCATCGGTGGGAATCCTCCACTAAAGGAAGATGGACGGCCAGGCTAATCCCACAAGTGGACACCTGGCTGTTCCGAAAAGAGGGTGAGGTAAATTACTACCTCACCCAATTCTTGACGGGGCACGGCCTGTTCCGCGCATACCTATATAAGATGGGTAAAGTCGCGGAGCCAGGCTGCGCCTATTGTGAGGGCCTCCCGGACGACGTGTTCCACAGCTTCTTCGTATGCGGAAGGTGGACCGTCGAAAGGGGGGCACTAGAGAGGGACCTTGGCTGCATATCACCTGACAATATAGTCAGGCTGATGCACCAAGGTCCTCAACAATGGGTGAAAGTCGCCTCCTACGTGGAGGCGATCTTGCGCCAAAAAAGGGAAGAGGAGAACAGCAGATCGGCCGTCCGCAGGGCGCCGTAGCTGTTCACGGGAAAAAAAAGACCCCTGCGGGTCTCAACGGCCGATCTGAAGTGAGAAGGTGCCGCTCAGGCGAAGCAAGCCCTCCCCTGAAGTAATGTGTAAAACGGTGCCGGGGGAGGGCCTGCACAGTAGTGCAGAGCAGAAAGGGTTAGTGTTTTTAGTGGGTAGGAATCCCACACGCCGTGGGAGTGCGAAGCCTCTTGCGGTGTCTCCTGGGCTGGCATGGATATGCGGCCCAGGCGGTCCGGTGGAGCATTTGGTCCACCGGACTGATGCAAGATTTCACTGTTTTCCTCGTAAAAAAAAAAAAAAAAAAAATTACTAATATTACTATTACTATTATAAATCGTATTATTATTTTTATCATTAAATCAAATTCTGTAAGAGAAAATCTCTGACACATTTGTTGAATCTCTACGACATTCAACAGTCTAAGGGGGGAGGTGTTACGTCCGGAGACGTATTCTCATTTTAAAGAAAAAGCATAATTAGTATCAGATATTTCCTGACACATAAAAGCGAGAATGCAACTTAATACTACGCAGCGTTCTGCTTATGCGACCTTGTGAAGTATAGAGTCACCCACTCAGGAAGACAACGCATGCAGTTTTTAACATACGGTCGAGCTAGAATCCAAGCCACCGAACTCCGCGGCAGTCGAAAGGCCACACTTTGCAATGCTCAACATTTCGCAGGTACGACGACCCAGAAAACTTGTAATACATAAGTTGTCAAAAGATGAATTCGATACGTCACCGGGCCCATCTTTAACCTAATTATTTTGTATTATAAAAGAAGTGATGTGTGTCACGCGAATCAGTCACAGCGTACAAGAGACCTGGCGAGCTCCGTGTAACTCTACGACATCGAGGAAGTTGAAATCGTAAGCCTTACTCATCCACCAAGCAGATCTTATAAATTATTGAAATTGTAATCGTAAGCCTTACTCGTCTAGTAAGCAGATCTTATAAGTTATTTATAGTAAATTTATAAAAGCAAGTGTAAATTCTAAACGTAAAGAACAATTATAGAAAAAGAATTGTAAGTAAAATTACAACGTATCGATCTACCAGAAGCCAGCAGATTGTATTGGTAAATAAATTATTGTATTTTATATAATAAACATACATAAAACCAATTACTATTTATTTCCACTCATTCCGGACTTCACAATATATGCACTTTATGCTACACATCATACCGGTATTTTATTTTATTTATTACACAAAACACTGATTAGATGTCATTTTTTAATAATCACAACATTTTTATTATCAATATAATTTTCAACTAGATAGACGAAAATCACAATTATCTTTTCTTATTTTGAAAAACTTACTTCAAAACATAATACTTTTTTCGCAATTTGAGTTTTTGTCGCTGATTTTTCCTGTGAAAGTACATTTAAAAAAAGTGAAAAAGCCTCAATATTTGCTCTCCATATCCAATATTGAGACAGCTACACCGTGCTGAATTTCGAAAAATTATCAAAAAATGGCTATTTTCGAAAAATTCGTTTTTTGATCGATTTGAATGATTCAAGAAGAAATTTTTTTGCTATTTTGTCAAATTTTAGAAAAAAAATTTGTGGAATATAAATAACGCAATGAAATTTTTACACAAAGGAAAACGTGAATCTAAATATTTTTGTTTGTAAGGTTACCTTTCAACCTTTGTAGTTCCTCGAGTTTTATAGATATTGAGATCGGACATAACCTATTTTCTTCCTCTTAAACAGACGTTTCATTTTCACTTAGCCAACGATTTCTTTGATTAACTGCAAGCAAACATACAGCTCTTTCAAAATGGTCGATTTTCGAAAATCGCAATGTTGGCACCCCTGTAACTTTTTTCTATCAAAATCGATTGGGCTCGTATTCAGCGGAAAAAAAGGTTTAACCTTCTAGAAAACGAGCCAATTGGTTTCATTCGGCTTTTTGGATATTTGCAAAAGTTACGAATTTTTCAACATAGGTGTTTTTCGTATACGTATCCATTAACGGCGTATTACACCTAGTGGCTTCTAAGGCCAAAATCAGCTTAATCGATGGCTTTTCATGGGTCTAAATTACTTGAAATTCATGTATTAATTACCCGAAGAGTTGAAAATATTAAAAATATTTTATTAAACAATTTTAAAATGCTAAAAACAACAAAGAGAATTACAAGAACTCTTAAAATTAAGCAATTAAAAGTGGTTTTTAAGTATTTTTAAAAATACTTAATCAAATAATTTTAATATTTCCAACTCTTCGGGCCATTACTGCATGAATTTTAAGTAATTTAGGACTTATCCCATAAAAATTCATTGAATACTTTTTTAAAAATTTCTCAGAAACCACTATGTGTAACCCCCTTTAAGGAGGTTCGATACCGAAATGAAAAAGGTTACGTCATTCCAAAAACTAAATATTGTTGTTCTTCGATTGATTTTCTATTAGTGTGTGAAATTTCAGATCGTTTGTCAACTCGGTTATGAAATTATTCAACTTCAAAGTTCAACTCTTATACACGGGCTCTTATGGAAGTACCTTGGTAAAACACAAAACACTTAGGACGCGAGTCTTTGAAAAAGGTTAGAGCGAATCAAAGAACTGCAGGCAATATAGCAAATATACAGGAGAATGTTTAAACGCAATCTGATCGCGATTGACAACGCCGATTCCGAGTACTGCGGCAAAACGTAAACATACGATTGAGTTCGTTGGCTGCGGTGAGCCCCACGCCCCGCGAGCGGTGAGCTATCGAACCACCTTAAGGTGGTTCCCTGGGTAAGAGAGAGACAGACATCTTTGAGCAAGAGAGATAGAGAGTGCACGCTGGCCCGCTGAGCGTACATAACCCTCGAAACATATCAAGTTCTGCGAAAGCGATTTATTTAAGAAGCTCTATTTTAATAATGAAACGATGAATCAACTTCATTCTTGCGCGAAAACATTCCTTATTATATATTTTATGAGTACATGAAATTCCAATGCTGACTTGAATCTCGTTGCTTAGATATTGTTGTAAACAGATATATAACGCGACAGTTTCGATATATATATAGATATATCTCCCATGTAATCCGTGTAACTTTACACAGCAATTACTCAGGAACTAAAAGATAAAATGCTCTGAAATTTGGATATGACATTCGTTCTATCTTTATTGGCCTATGTGGGTCATTTCAAGTATGTGTTGAATCAACTCTGATCTCCGGGGAATCACCTAAATACGTAAAATACAATACACAAATCATCAGTTTCTTGTTTGAGCATCCGCAGCAAAATTTATATTTCGATACATATTTTTACTATCCCACTTTTTAAAACATTGTTTCTATGTCTAAAAGCTCGTCTGTAATGGTCCTGTCTCTTTTTCCATGAAGGATTCTTGTATCCGGGATCGTATATCCATAGATTATGTTTCCTATAGATTCATTTTGTTTATTTGAAACAACACTTTAAGCAATGAATATAGTTCGATCTATCAGCCTTTTAGACATCTTTGAGGAACAGATACAATGAGGAACAGATCCAAACGATAATACGGTCACTACAATATTTTAAAAACTGGGATAGTAAAAATATGTATCGAAATATAAATTTTGCTGCGGATGCTCAAACAAGAAACTGAGGATTTGCGTTTTACGTATTAAAGGGGGTATAATACACATATATAGTGGCTTCTGAAGCCTTTTTCAAAAAAGTATTCAATGAATTTTCATGGGACAAGTCCTAAATTACTTAAAATTCATGCAGTAATGGCTTGAATTGTTGGAAATATTAAAATTATTTGCTTAAGTATTTTTAAAAATTGAAAAACCACTTTTAATTGCTTAATTTTAAGAGTTTTTGTAATTTTTTTGGTCGTTGTTAGCATTTTAAAATTATTTAATTAAATATTTTTAATATTTTCAACTCTTTGGGCAATAAATATATGAATTTCAAGTAATTTAGACCCATGAAAAGACATCGATTCAGCTGATTTTGGCCTGAGAAGCCACTAGGTGTAATACGCCCTTAATGGATACTTATACGAAAAACCCCCATTTTGAAAAATTCGTAACTTTTGCAAATATCCAACAAAAGGGAATGAAACCAATTGGGTTGTTTTCTAGAAGGTTAACACTTTTTTCCCGCCCAATACGAGTCCAATCGATTTTGATAGAAAAAAGTTACAGGGGTGCCAACATTGCGATTTTCGAAAATCGACCATTTTGAAAAAACTGTATGTTTGCTTGCAATTAATCAAATCAATCATTGGTCGACTGAAAATGAAACGTCTTTTTAAGAAGAAGAAAATAGGTTGTGTCCGATCTCAATATCTATAAAACTGGAGGAACTACAAATGTTGAAAGGTAACCTTAAAAGCAAAAATATTTAGATTCACGTTTTCCTTTGTGTACAAATTTCATTGTATTATTTATATTTCACAAATTTTTTTCCTAAAGTTTGACAAAATAGCAAAAAATTCCTTCTTGAATCATTCAAATCGATCAAAAAACGAGCCGTACAGAATTTTTCGAAAATAGCCATTTTTTGACAATATTTGGAAATTCAGCACGGTGTAGCTGTCTCATTATTGGATATGGGGAGCTAATATTGGGGCTTTCTCACTTTTTTTATATGTAGTTCCACAGGAAAAATCAGCGAGGAAAACGGTTGATCCCCTGCGACCGGTTATGACCGAAAAGTACAAGAACGACCCACATATATATATATATATATATATATATATATATATATATATATATATATATATATATATATATATATATATATATATATATATATATATATATATATATATATATATATATATATATATATATATATATATATATATATATATATATATATACATGTTTATCGGGGTTTATGAGGCCCAACCCTGTATATTAGTACCTACAGCCGAGAGTTCCCTATGGCAAGTGACTAAAGAAATAATGGACCCTGGGGTTATAGACTCTAGGTCGGGCCGCATAAACCCCTATATTTAGAAATATTATGAGGCCCGGGCTGCATAATCAAAATCGGGCTCGATAAACCCCTATATATAAAAAAACGGGCTTTATAAACCCCTTTAGAGATATGTATATATATAATTTATATATATATACATACATGTAAACACATATCCACATCAATAACTCAAGCAAAATACTGTTATGTTATACAAAAATTAATAAGTCTATTATATTGCGCATTTAAAAACTTAGTGTCCTCTTGTCTATTGATAGTGTGATCATTGCTTTTTATGTATAACATTTCTAAAATACGTCTTTTATCGAAAGAATGTTCTCTATCAATTAGTGTTATTTTCCCAGTCAAACGAATGGCTGGGATTTTCAAAAATGTGTTTCGGAACAGGCATTAAAGCATTGTTGTTACTATCCACCGAATAATCAATTTTTTCTACGGATTTTTTGTGTTCAAGAATCTGGGTTTTTAATGAACGTTTGCTTTCTCCGATATATATAGTACTACAGTCGCCACAATTGAACTTGTATACAACTCCCGTCTCATTCCATTTACAATTTTTATCTTTTCCTAATTTTATAATATTATCCATTTTTTGAATCATCAAAGGTACACATCGAATATTATACTTCTTAAGTAATTTTACACAAGTATAATAAAATTTATCAACAAAAGGCAAGGATAATGTCAAGGACGGCTCGATCGAATTATTAGAAGCTTTTTTTGTAGTTATATTTTGGAATTTAAGATAGCGAACTCTATTTGAAATGCAAGAATCAATAAATTCAATTGGATAATTATTGTTAATTAAGATATTTCGTACAATGTCAATATTTTGTTTATGAAACGACATATGAGAAAGTAACATAGCCCTATCAATCAGATTGGACACATATTGCGTTTTTGTTGTATGGAATGATTAGAATGAAAGCTTAATATTCTGCCAGAACTCTTTTTCTTTTGAAACCAATTAGTAATAATTCTGCCATTGTTATTAATAAGTGTTAAGTCTAGAAAGTTAATACTATTGTTAGCTTCAAGTTCACGAGTAAATTGTAAATGTGAGTTATAACTATTGAAAATGTCTAGGGTGTGTTGTACAAATTCCTTTTTAATGCACATTATAGTATCATCCACATAACGAAAGTAGAATAACGGAGTGCAACCAAATTTATCTTTTAATTCTTTTAAACAATGAACTTCTAAATCCTCCATTACAAGATCAGCGAAAATTGGTGAAATAGGTGAACCCATAGGGCTACCAAATATTTGTTTGTAGATTTTATCGTTGAACTGAAAAAAGGTATTGTCGAAAAGGAATTTTACCAATTCTATAATATGTACAGCGGGAATTTTTGAATAGTTGTTGATTCGCGAATATCTTTTATCTAAACTATTAATGACTAACTGGCACGGGACGTTGGTAAATAACGATGTAACATCTAGAGACAGTAGTGTATAGTCAGAAGGAATGTTTATGTTTGATATCCTCTCTTGTAAATGAAAACTATTGTCAACGTGGGAATCCGGCTTCTTTAAAATGGGAGAAAGATTGTTATTAAGAATTTTTGCCAAAAAATGAACTGGGCTATTAATAGAAGAAATAATAGGTCTTAACGGTGCACCTTCTTTATGGATCTTGGGAAATCCATAAGCTTTTGCTAACATTGTGTTGGTTTGAGTGAGACTATTCTTATGGTATCTTTTTTGTAGATAATCATTATCATTTAGAAAAGAGAGCAACTGATAGACTTTTTTCTGTAGAGAAGAAAGAGGATTTTTTTTTTTAATCATTATATAAGTGTTTGTGTCGCTAAAAATATTTTTTTCCATCTTATCAATTTATTCATCGATGTAACTACAAACCGTGACATTGCCCTTCTCTGCACATGTAAAAAATATATTCGTGTGTTTTCTTAGAAACTTTTTTGTACTCATAACTTTTTTAGAAAATTCAATATCAGTTTTTGAAATGGAATTGTTATTATTATTATATTTTATGATGTTATCAACAATTATCTCTCTCACTTCATTACTATACGCAAAATCTTTCATCTGTAAGCTGTGTTCCACATTCTTCACTGTGGTGAAAATATTCTGTTTTGTAAACTTAGTTTTTAAATTAAAATTACGACTCAAAGACACTACATCTATAACTTCTTGAGGAATTGATTCTTCTGTTAAATTGATCAACCAATTGTTTTTATTACAAAAATTATTTTTGGGCTTATTTGATACCAATTTGATGAGTTTCTTTTCCAATTTTATTTTTACATTGTGGTAAATTTTTAA
This sequence comes from Torymus aiolomorphi, assembly GCA_036365515.1. Lineage (NCBI taxonomy): Eukaryota > Metazoa > Arthropoda > Insecta > Hymenoptera > Torymidae > Torymus > Torymus aiolomorphi. Next base: position 170,916,985 of record CM070874.1, on the reverse strand, counting down.
AGTTTTTATTTCTGTGTGTTCTCCAAATTTTGTGATCACATTATTACCTATATGTAACTTATCTAGTATACGAGCTAAAGAATTCAATCTGTTTTTGATATGACAAATATGATTAAATAAATCTTGAATTTCAAGTTTTAATGTTTTCTTAATATAAAACTTAGAAAGTTGAGTGTAAGACCGTTGACTAGATTTGCTATTAAAACAAAATTCTCTACTTATAGAATTATTGATGTGTGTCGGTGTAACCTCCTCTCGACGACAATTGATGAGGAAAGACAGATTGGCGTTGGACTCGGATAATTCATGCTACATGCCAATGAATTGGCAGCGGTTTTTTCAATTGTATTAGCATTTGCTATAACTATTAATAAATCACAAGGACAAAGTTTTAATAGTGTAGGAATATTTAAAAAAAAAACAATTATTTTCCCATGGATAATTGTACGTAGCACTTTCATGATGTAAAAATCCAAACAATATATATATATATATATATATATATATATATATATATATATATATATATATATATATATATATATATATATATATATATATATATATATATATATATATATACAAAATGAATCTGAAAATAAAATAGAAGTAACAAATATTGTTTGGAACGAAATATTAGATAATAAATTTAAATAATAAGATTATAATATAATAAACTAATAATGGTATAAATAAAATAATAGCATTTTAAAATTTAATAAATACACAATAAAATATTCATATGATATTTTAATATTATGATCTTCTTAACGATATTAGAATAATAACATAATATAATTGATCAAAATAATTTAAGAAAAAATATAAAACAATAATTAATTACATAATATAATTAAAATTTACTTTAATTATACATTTAATGTAAATTACTTTTCTTAATGTAATTAACTATTATTTAGTAAAATATAAGATGGCTGAACAAGGTGATTCAAAACCTAGTCTATTAAGATGGGATCCTATGCAAAATATGTATATTGAATTGTGAGTAGTATACAACACGCAAGAGAATTAGATGAATTAAACGAACAGTTACAGAATCATATAAATGAATAAAACCAATGTGAAATACATTTAAATAATTATATCAATGAATATAATAACAATATTACTATGATACAAACACCGTTAATTTGGGATCCAACACAAAATAAATACATAGAAGTATATAATTTAAAAGTTAGACAAATTGAATGAAATAATAGAAACCCATGAAAAAGAAGAAAACAAGTATAATAACTATTGTAATAATTTACTTATAGAATATGATATAAATTATTTACAAAATTTAATTAAAAAATATTAAAAATAAAATAAATCAAAAGCAAACATAATATTTTCAATATACAATTTAAACTCAATTTTTTAGTATAAAATATTTGAAATTTCAGAAAAATAGTATTAAGTTATATTAATTTTTAATTCTATTATTTTACATTAACTTCTTTCACGTATCCAATATAATGTTTATAAGCAAAAATATATATAACAGAAAAAATAAAAATATATATTTCCATATTATAAATAGCGATGTAAGAGAAGAAGAAGCGACGATCATCTGCTTTAATTGAGCATCGGCACCTACAAAGTTGGTTCCTTGGTCCGAATATAATTTTTTACAATGACCTCTACGAGCAGCGAACCGATGAAAAGCAGCGATGAATGCCTCACTAGAATAATCCTCGACAATCTCGATATGAACAGCTCTGCAAATGAAGATGGCTATATAACCTTTCATCGTGCCCTTTCCTCTAGTTTTAGTTAGGCGAAGATGAATAGGGCCGGCATAATCGACACTTGAGCATTCAAAGGGTGAAGAGTGTCGGATGCGAGACTTGGGTAACTCGCCCATTAATTGGGAAGGCACTCGAGCAGCATGGCGAGTGCATGTGAGGCAAGCTCTTATGACTTTCTTAACCGCGGATCGACCTTTCATTATCCAATACTGTCGTCTTAGCGTGGCAAGTGTTAATTGAACACCACCATGGAGAGTACGTTGATGAGCTTCCTCAATTAATAGAGTGGTAAAGTGACAATCAGCAGGTAAAATAAATGGATGCTTAGCATCTTCTTCGAGAAGAGAGTGAGAAAGTCGACCGCCCACCCTGAGCAACTGATTTTGTATCATGGGGTTTAAAGGTAAAAGAGAGCTTTTGGTCGAAAGATTACCTTTTCTTTGTAACTGTTGGAGTTCAAGTTTAAAATAAGCCGTTTGAACTAGATATATCAGACAAAGTCTGGTGTTCTCAATCTCACAAGCACTTATTCCCTTAGAATCCGGAGTATGATGGCATAGTAGGGACTGAAGAACAGTACGAAAACTAACAACCGAACTTGAAGTCGCTTCGCGTTCAGTTTTCGAGCAGATTCTGAAGATGAATCTAAAGCAGTACGATGCCATACGATATAACTTATTTAATGACGAATATTTGTTAATAAGACTCCAAATTTCTAGAGTATTCTCGACAGAATTTGGAGTGCCCTTGCTAGCGACTAGAGAGTGGCTGGGTCGAAGATTCAGAATATTTACTGTAAAATTGAGCTGATCATGAGCCTTTGACCATGACTCATGATTATCGGAGAGCCAGGTGGGACCTTTCCACCATAAACTATACGAAACTAGTTTTGAGGGCTCAATACCTCGTGAAATAACATCCGCGGGGTTATCACCTGATCGTACGTGATGCCAGAACGCATCAGGTAGCAGGGTATGAATCTCGGAGGACCGGTTAGCGACAAAAACGCCCCATCTAGAGGGGTGGTCTTTTAACCAGAAGAGCACATCAGCAGAATCAAACCAAAGATGAACACTCTCAACCTTTATTGGGAAAGATTCGAGGAATGTGTGAACCAATCGAGCAAGTAGCAACGCAGCGCAAAGTTCTAAGCGAGGTATGCTTAGCGTCTTCAGTGGAGCTACTCGCGTTTTAGCCACTTGAAGCGTGACAAGCCCTTCTTGAGTTTGGATCAAGCGCAGGTAGACTACTGCACCATACGCAAATTTAGAGGCGACTGCGAATCCGTGAATCTCAAGTAATTCACATTGGGGAGTGTATCCGCTCTAGCGAGGGATTTTAATCAGACTAAGTGAATGAAGATCTTGCAACCAAGTCTACCACCGATTTGAGATATCAAGAGGTAGTTCTTCGTCCCAACTAACCTTCAGAATCCATAAAGATTGAATACTAATCTTAGCGGTTATTACGATAGGAGCCAACCACCCCATGGGGTCGAAGATGCGAGCAATTCTAGAGAGAACCGAACGTTTGGTATATGCCGAATCAACGGGAGCATCTTCGATATGAAAACTAAAGTAATCTGTGTTAGGTTGCCAATCTATACCTAAAATTGGTACAGAGGTTTCAGATGCAAATAAAGCAATGGAATCTGCAGCTAACATATTCGAGGGTAAGGAAGAGAGTACTTCAGTATTGTTTGAAGTCGACTTACGAAGGTTGAGATGACCTTGTTTAAAGAGAAGAATTAATTCATCTTGTTTTTTCAATGCTTCATCAAGTGAATGTGCACCAGTAAGCACATTATCCGAATACATCTCTGTTCGAACAGCTTCAGCTGCGATTCGGAAAGTTTGGCCATAGTCTTCGGCTAATTTCAAAAGAGTTCGTATAGCTAGAAAAGGCGAACAGGCCAAACCATACGTCACTGTGGTTAATCGATAAATTTGAATGAGTTCACTCTTGTCAAAACGCCATAAAATCGACTGAAAGGGTTGATCACATTGTTCGACACCAATCTGCCTGAACATTTTCTCCACGTCAGCTGAGAGGGCGATCTTGTACCTTCGCCAGGTGCAGATCAAAGCGACGGGATTTTGAAGAAGATTAGGTCCAATGTGAAGGAGATCATTAACGGAAATTCCTGATTTGCTCTTGCTCGAGCCGTTAAACACAGTGCGCAATTTGGTCGTCGTACTGGTTTCCTTCCATACACCGTGATGTGGTAAGAAGGCTTGATTCTTAGGAAATGAATCTAAATCAGTGGTAAGAGTCATATGACCTAAGTCAATGTACTCTTTGATGAATTCAATATACGCTGTTTTCAGTTTTTCGTCCTTAGTGAAGTTAGCTTCAAGACGATTGAGAGCGCGTAGAGCGGCAGAATATGAGCCTTCGAGGTGAGCAGAGCTCAGAGTTTCTCGATCCTTCCAAGGCAGACTTACTCTGTACCGACCCGAGTCATCCTGTCGAGTGGTTTTTTGATAACAATCCTCGCGCGCCTGTTCGTCAGGTGAGTAAGATTTTTTGTCGACAGGTATTTCCTTCGCCCTCCAAAAATCTTGTACGAGCTCGAAAAGTTTGGCTTCATGCTCGCAGCTGTTCGAACAATGAAGAGATATTGATTCTAGCCCTATTTCTGAAGTTGAGGAAGAGAGATTACCTGTCAAGAGCCATCCAAGTTTGGAACTAAGTGCTATCGGCTGAAGACTTTGGCCCTTAACTATTTGATTTTCAATGATTTGCGCGTAAACGCTAGCACCGAGTAGAATATCGATTCGTGAAGGTTCGAGATACTTGGGGTTTGCTAGTTGCAGCCGTCTTAAGTATTCGAAATTTGTAATACCCCCTACGACGGGAGGCTCATACGACGAGAGTTTTGGCAAACCAATAGAGTCAACCTTTAGAGAGAAAGTTGAATCAAAATGAGGTTGTATAGAAAGACAAGCTACCTTAGAAGATACAGCAGCTGCCTTTTCGCCTATACCTTGAATGTGCGTATGACTGGTTCTACAATCTAATGAGAGCAGGTTACACAAGGCTTGTGTAACAAGTGAGATTTGAGATCCGGTGTCGATGAGCGCACGAACTAGAATTTTGGTTCCGTTAGGACCGAGGGCGTTAACCCTAGCGGTAGCTAAAAGTACTCCAGTACTTTTAGTACTTACTCTACTATTAAGGGAGACTGACTGTGAGGCAAGTTGAAAGTCATTGGAAACGACAACGTTGCTACAGTTTGGATTAGTGGTGCCAGATACTGAGTCAATCTGATCAGTCTGCGGCGAACTGATTACTTGATTGCTGTCAGTGTGCACCAAAGTGTGATGCTTAGATTTAAAAAGGATGCATCGGTACGTGGAAGTACAATTTCTAACGTTATGCTTTCCTAAACAATTGTAACAAAGATTGGAGGATATGATCAATTCCTTTCGCTCAGGAATCGTTTTATTGAGAAATCGTTCACATCTATTTGTAAAATGATGTTGATTACAAATCGAACATTTCCTTTTTGTTGGGTTCGAAGATGAGGTTTAATGCGAATAAACCGACTGAGCATTGTCATGCTCTGATTTACGAGGCTTTTAATTTGTTCATTGAGCTTTTGAATTATTTGTTGAAGACGTTCTAGTGCCAGCTTCTATGGCCTCTAGAGTGAGGGTTTGACTTCGAAGAAAGGCTTGAAGTTGTTCCAATGTGGGATGTGGGTGGATCAACACTATCACCAAGATGTCTTTCCCATTCTTTACGAGTATTCAAATCAAGCTGCTTAAGCGAGAAATGTACCATCAGATCACTACCTAAAGAATCCGCTCTATTAAGGGATATTAGACTAGCTACAGGGTTGTAAAGTTCCCTGTAAATACGTTTAATTTCCGAAGAAGAGTCTGTCTTCATGGGTTTGACTGAGAAGATTTCTGAAATGTGAGAACCAAAAATACGACGTTGAGTTTCGTAATATTCGATTAAAGCTGTCCAGGCTCGTTCATAATTATCACCAGAAATGGGAAGAGATTTAATTTTCTCAAGTGCCTCACCAGTGAGGTGAGTGCGAAGATAATGCAATTTCAAGACAGGCGTTAAGTCTTCGCGACGATGTATGACCGAACGAAAGACATCTCTAAAATTCTCCCAATCAGCGAATTTTCCTGAAAATTTAGGTAAATCTATTTTTGGCAAAGATTGAAACGAAGTATTAGCATGAAGTGGGGACTTGGGTGGAGCCAGAGCTTCAGTTTGCTTAGAGGATCCTGGGACAGAGCTCTGTTCTTCTAAACTTTCCAAGTAATTTAGAAACTCACCCTTTCGATCATAGAAAGTGTCTTCAACTAAGTCAAACATATTAGTTTTGAAGTAATCATGCTGCAAATCGACAGATTTGAGGTTTAGGATCTTCTCGTGATTTATTTTAAAGGCATTGTAATTCTCCTCAAGACCGGTTAAACGAGCCTTGGCGTTACCCTTATTCATTTGATCTTTACCTTTAGATTTGCAACTTTTACGGCACTCACGACCACTAACACTTTGATGCGTACCTGTAGAAGAAGTTGACTATCTCTACGCCACTCGAGAGTGGACGTAGAAGATAGAAAGAAATTTCTTCCTCTGCGTGGCCATTATGAAATCCCCCCACGATCCGGCTCGAAGGACCAAATATTTTTTGTTGTGTTGAATGTGGATGGATCATGGACGGTAGAGGTTCAAACAAAGAGTATGCGTTTCGTGTGGAGAAAAGATAGGTTTATTGCCGTAGTCCGTTGTGCCGTTGCAGGCGTACAAATGTTGCTGTCTCTCTGGCCGTCGCGCGTGAACTGCCGCCGGCCGCGTTGCGAAGTGCGATTGGCGTGCCTGGTAGTAGGGGAGGCGGTAGAGAGACGCGTAGAGAGCACTGACTGGTACGGGTCTCTCACGCATGTATGTGTTGCCGGAGTAGGGGAATACTCTCGGCTGATCACGTTGAATCCCGAACATATAAAAATATATTTAATAAAATTTAAAAAATTATAGGTATAGTGGTAATGTAGGGCTATTGGCGAAGGATGCCACTTAAAATAACAATCCAACGGTCCATGAACAGTACCCCCAGGATGCCGTCGAAAACTGTTCGTCTCTTCAACCAATCTTTATAGTTAATAAAGTTTATATAAAACGAATTAATGCAACACAGTTATTGGTTATAAAGTAAGTAATAATTTATAAGTAATAAAATAAGTGTAATAATTTCAAATAATGAACATCAGGGTGATTTGTTCTCTTATTCCAAAATATAAAATTTTTAAATTTATTTTATATGGGGGTTGACGAGCGGAGCGAGTAGGGGGGTACCCCCCTTAGTATATATATATATATATATATATATATATTGTAACGGGCGCATGAATAAAAGTAAAGGTGGTCACGTATACAGCCCAGCGAGATTTGAATCTCGCGCGCTTGCACGTATAGCGACTCGCCGCGCTCCAAGCGGGACGCGCGAGAGGCGGAGCGAGAAGAAGAAGACGCCGACGCGCCGCTGAAACGACGCCGCGGTCATTTTCATGAGTCTGATCCTGACGCGCAACAGGTGCGCACGTGCCCCGCCAGTGCCGCGCCAATCGACAGTGACCCGTGTCCCCGCGCCTTCTCCAGCCAGCCACCGGTGCAACGCCTGGCTGCAGCCGCCGGCCAGGAGAAGAGAGTGAAAGGGAGAGAACGGGAGGGAGAGACAGCGGCAGCCGAGACTCGAGCGACCACGAGGCCCGACGCCTCGAAGCGAGTAGGCAAGAGCGAGAGAGAGAGAGAGAGAGAGAGAGAGAGAGAGAGAGAGAGAGAGAGAGAGAGAGAGAGAGAGAGAGAGATTTTTATTTACCATCTGGCAAAACAAATTACAGAATATAGCATAACAATACAACAATATAACAGCATGTTTATGATTACACTAGATAAAAAGATCACAAATTCATATCATAAATACACTAGAAAGCGACAAGAGTCAATAAAACATAAATTTTCCAAATATACATTTAGTGTAAAGTTGATATAACTAATAATTAGTATAATATTTAAAAACTAATAATATATAAATACTAAGCTATCTGCGTCTGTGATATCACAGTTTGTCTCCATTCTTTCCAATACAGATATAAATGACTAGTTTTAAGTATTTGCTTTTAATTATTCTAGCTATTAAAATCTAATATCACAAATTCGCAAAAATTATTTCTCTGGCTACAATAATAAAAGTTATAGAAACTACAGAAAGTAGGTCGATGGGATTTTCTCTCTGGACTGAAAAAGTAAAACAATAAAAAATACTAGATTACTAGATTACTAGATTGAGGGCGGTAGACACGTCCCCCACAACAAAAGAGAGCTAGGCGTCGAGGCCGAGAAGGTGTTTTCGCATCGCCCTCTTAAATGTTGACAATGATGGTAGGTGGCGCAGGGAGGAAGGAAGAGAGTTCCAGAATCGACCACACCGTATCTGAAATGATCGGGCACGGTCTCCGAGGATACACGCGGTATCTCTAGTTCGGGCTGCGACCCCCTACAAGTGGCTCTGGGCTTGTGCGCCTTAAATAAGTCTGCCAGATATGATGGTTCCCGCAACCGAGTAATCTTATACATTATATTATACAGAGAGAGAGAGAGGATCTCCGTGCGCGAGCTGGCCAGCTCAAAAGTAAGTGTTGCGCTACCTTGTATACTTGCCGCGTAGGTGTTGCGTGCGAGCGGCTTCGCGAGTGAGTGATTCGCGGCTATTCGACGCCGCTTGCGTTGAGGCGAGTCGCCTCGTGTACGAGCGTGCGGCGGCCATTTTGTGGCGTCTCCCGGCGCGGTGACGCTGGCTGTGCGACCGGCCGGCTCCGCGTAAGTCTCGGCCTGCGCGTTAGATTTTGTAGGTGATGTTCGGGCTTCGCGCCCCTTAGCGCGACCCTTTTGGTTTAATAAACCCTAATTTATTTTACTTTTACTTCGTTAGTGTCGAGTCCTTGATTTTGCGAGTAACCGTTCCTTATCTCCCCGAATACCGCCCTCTACCTTTTCAGCAGCTGCAGCTAGTCGGAGGCATCACCTCCTAGAGGAGCAACGTCGACGGGGAAATTGTAAGTTAAAGTCGCTCAGGTTAACCTGAGCGGTGTTGTACGGGAACACCGGCGAGTGTAGGCAAGGCTAGTACATAGCTAGCCGCCGGTGATTCGTGCGCCGAAGTTGGTAGCAGCGGCAGAGCGGAGCGCCGGTTCTAGTAGAAAGCGGCCTAAGCTTTCTACAGTGAAAGCCGGGCGCGCTTGTTCGAAGCCTGCGCCAACGCGCTCCGGCCGGCCTACGGGTCCGTCTACAACGGCGCGCTGCTCTGGGCGTAGTAGACGCCCGTATATTACCTCGCGCATCCCAGAGAGGGATTAATACCCTCTTTTAAATTCACCCCGTTACAACTGGCGTCCATTAACGTGTTGCAGCACATTAGATTAGGGAACGGCGAATTTTATAGTAGTTGGCTAATTTTCAAAACAGGTCGAGACGCGCGTTGCGAATAATTAATTATCGCGGTGATAATTAATTATTATAAAACTGTATAGTGTGTGCAAGGGTAACCAACTGATGGTTCATAACCCAGCTTGGAGGAAATAACCCGGCCTGCATGTACTTAGTGAGGAACATTGCTTGTGAAGGCCGAGCATTTGTTGAAGTACATAGTGAGGACAGCAAAGAGATTAGTTAGCAATTAATTATTTATTAATGATTCATTATATTAGGGATTAAAATAGGTTTAGCGTTTTATCTCTTTGCGCGTCAACACACGTGCACGCCGGGGAGTAAAGTAACGGATTCCACACCCGATTGGTGAATTGGAGGATTTCGACGTTTTTTTATTTAAAGGGTTAACCCGCGTAAAGGCTTACGCGGGAATTAGTTTAGAGCATGCGTATAGTAATTTTGGGATCCGCGCATGCGCAAAACCGAAAATAAAAAGTGAAAAATCACTATCGCGATTTCGATTGCCCATCTCACGGGAAGGTGGGTGCATTCAGTAGTTTCGGTGTTGCGCATGCGCAAACGGTCGAAAAGTTAAAATTTTATTTTTGAACGCGGAATCGCTCGCGCATTACGCAATAAGCGACATAACCTCCTAGCGGGCGGGTAAAAGCGAGTTTACCCCGGTCTAGCGTTCGAAAATCAAACTATCAGTTGGGGAGATCGTTATTTCCTGAGCCAGTGGTAATCCAGTAGATACCTTGTGAAGGATACCACTGGCCGTGCGAGAGCATTTTAAATTTACGGGATTGAAGAGAAATCCCCTTGCACACACAAAACCAGCGAACGATGCCGTACAACATCCAGGAAGCTGTGGAGGATTGGGTGTGGTCTATCTCTCCAAGGGAGATCGACAGCCACCTGTCTGAGTTGCAATCGAGGCGACAAGACTCTACATTCCTGAGGATGCACAGGCTAAGCCAGTGGGTGCTGAGTAATTATGCGCCTCAAGAGTTCGAGGAGCTGGAAGGGCCGGGAGATCTAATTCCCCGGCGGATGGAGCTAAGAGAGAACCTCTTACGGAAAATCCTAGCAGAAGACGACGGCTCCTTCGTCGAAACGTCCAGTTGGGATCTACATCCCCTGGACGTAGTACTCAAAAGCGAGCAGATATTAGAGATACTGCGTAGGACGACGGCGGAGGCTGTGTCCAATATCCAGCACTCACCACACCCAAACGCTACAGCTAGCAATAGGAACACTGAAGACACGCAATAACGCAAGGAGCAACGCACGCAACAACCCCTACAACATCAGAGCGACGAAAACGACGAAAACAGCGATGAACAGCAAGCGCAGCCAGGAGAGATGCTTCGCCTCCTGGCAAAGAACGGCTCCGAGTTTTACATTCCTTGGGAAGTCGGCTCGCTATTAGCGGATCTAATAGCGAAAGTCAGGTCACTGAGGGATCTAGTTTTGAACCAACAGCGACACGCCGCTTCCAGCACGAACATTGCGAAACCCCGACAAGGTTACAACGTGCAATTCGACGACACGTACAGCGTCAACGGCAACGATGCGTGGATTGGTTCGCCATCGACACCACCGCCAGCTCGGCGTGATGGTCGGGCTGGTTTACAAGGAGTAAACATAGCCTGGGTGGGGTTGACCGGCGAGGATCGGCGAGAGGCTCGAGCTGGCCGACATATGGCGCGCCAGGCGCGACAGGGAACTTCTCGAGGTCGAGTATGTTCCACTCGCGAGATATAGGCCAAATCGTGAGGAAATCGAAAATTCGATTCTCTGGTGCGAAGAGCCAGAGTATCGACGTATTCCTAGCGAGGCTTGAGGACTGTCGAGTCCTGGCAAACCTCTCCGAAGAAGAGGTGTTGTCGTCGCTGTCAGAGCTGTTCACTGACACGGCAGCCACCTGGTACCGTAACGAGAAGGAGAAATGGGCCACGTGGCAAGATTTCGTAACAGCAGCGAAACGCTGGTACGGGACGACGAAGAGGTACCAGCAGCGGTTGATAGCAGAGGCGAACAACCGAACCCAAGGGGCGGACGAGGCCGTGAGAGACTATATCACGTGACTCATCGCGATAGTGAGGAAAATATCGCCGCCTCCCAGCTCGGAGCAACAGTTGTACCAGCTGCACCGAAACCTACGGCCACAGCTGCAAGCGATGGTCCGTAGGTCAGACTTCAGCACAGTAGAGGAGCTACTGGAGTTGGCAGTGGACGCGGAGCAAACTTTGGAGAACTCGAAGACATTCCGACCTCCCCCACCGCCAACAGCGGCGCTACTGCCTGAAATGGCGTATAAACCGCCGGCAAACACCGACGCGCCACGAAAGCCTAAAGACGAAGCCAAGGAAGGCAAAGTGGCTGCCGCGGTGGCCGAGAAGGACACCAAGCTGGAGGCCTTGGAGGAAATGCTTCGGCGAGTGCTGAGCGAACGTCTTTCCGACCGGCGAGGCTCCGGAGGAGAGCGCTCCGGGCGAAATACGCCCCCTGGATCGCGCAGAGGGCGCGGTAACCAGCCATCTGGGCGTGGCGGGGCAAGGAGGCCCCCAGAACAGAGGCAGGAGGCGAAGGCGACGAGCCCACCAAACGGCTCCGCGCCCTCCGCAAGCCCCGAGGGTAACCCTCAAAAAGAACCAAGGCCGCCGCTGAGTTGCTACTCATGCGGCCTTGTCGGCTATATAGCGCGCTACTGCCCTAATTGCACGGGAAACGGGAAAGGGAGCGCGTAGAGGGGATCACTACCGCCCCCCTCCCCGAAGAGTTCCCCAAAGCCAAAGATGTTTTGGCCGCGTAGGATAGCCGCCCTGCAGCGAAAGAGTCAGCGGCACCCTCGCCAGTTGCGACCCGAGGAGAGGCCTCGGCAAAGCAACCGACCGAGGCAGAAACAAGGTGGTAGCTGCGAATTGAGGTCGGCGAGTTTAACCTCCGCGCGCTGTTGGATCCGGGAGCATCCACGACGGTGATGGGCTCTGTCGGGCTCCAACTAGCCAGCGCGCTGGACCGGGAGTTTGTAGCATCCGAGAGGAAGCCGCAGCCCCTTGCTAGACCACGTGATGCTGCCCATCACTGTGGCTGGCCTCACTCGCGATATGCGAGTCGCCATAATGCCGAATTTAGATGCCGACTGCTACTTAGGGGTCAATTTTGTACGAGCGTTCAGGGCCGTACTAGACCCGGATAAGGATAGGCTATTCTGTAAGGAGACGGAAGCCTATGTCGAGCTGGAAGTAGCCAGCTTGACTCCCGATCCTAGCTCGGTAGCGGCAATTGGGCTCGAGGACGCTACAGACCTTCAGCGAGAAGAGCTGAAGGTCATGGTGGACGAGGTCCTAGGCAAGCTCCCGCCAGGACTAGGTTGCGTCAGAGGCGTGGAGCATGAGATTCACGTAGGAAACGCTCGACCAATCAAGCAGCGCCATTATCCAGTGTCGGATAAGGTGCAGGAGGAGATGCATCGCCAGGTTTGCGAGATGCTGAACCAAGGCATCATCGAGCCCTCCAAGAGTGGTTGGTCGAGCCCCGTCGTGATGACGCCGAAGAGCGACGGCACACGACGGTTCTGCAACGACCTGAGGAAGATGAATGCAGTCACCGAACCCGACGCCTACCCCCTGCCGAATATGCAAGATATTCTGCGGAAATTGAGGAAGGCGAAGTTCATCTCCACGCTTGTCCTTAAGAGCGCGTATCATCAGATACCGTTAGCAGTGGAGGGGCAGCCCATCACCGCTTTCACGGTGCCGGAGCTGGGCCTGTTCCAGTTCCGGCGAATGCCGTACGGACTGACGAACGCGCCGGCTACCTTCCAGCGGCTCATTGACCAAGTGCTCGGACCCGCCCTACTGAAAAAGATCAACTGATTTTCAGATGAAAACCAGCTGAAAATCAGCTGAAAATCAGCTGAAAATCATGCCAAAACGTCACCTGATTATCAGCTGATTTTCAGCTGATTCTCAGCTGATTTTCACCTAAAAATCATAATTTTTATTTAGATGGTATTATTGCATTAATAGGTGAATTTTATGTATATTATTATTATTTTTTTCAGATAAAGATTATTATACTATGCCCCTAGAGAGAAAAGTAGGCCATTATTGTCTCCCGCGAGGGACACTTGCTGCCCGAGGGCAACGAGGGAAGCCACTCGCTAATAGCCCTCATCACTTCTGAGTGCAATATGCAAATTTTTCGTATACCCAACGGAAAGTTTTTTGTGTTTAATCCCTGATTTCATGGCAAAGAATAAACACAATACTATATGCCAAGGTATGCTAAAAATAAAATAAACATTTAAATATTGTAAGCTGTTGTAATATCAGTAATGGGAAATTTACATATTTAGTTTATAAAAAAAACATCTATAATTTATAACTTAATTTATTTATTATTTAGCAGTTTAACACTGCTATAATATATAGAATTTATATAATAATTATAATTATTTGAAAGTATTACATTTTTAAAAATGATCAATTTAATTGAAGATAGACAACTTTATTTTTATAAGTAACAATTATAATGTTCCGATACAAGTGTAAGTAAATAATAGAGACACGTAACATACTTGCAAAATTAGAATTAGATCATTGATGATAGTTTGCTTAATGTAGAAAAAGAAGAAACGATGTTCAACGAGCCTCGTGCTCGCGCTCTCGACGCCGACCCGTGATAGCAAATTCACACGAAGCCGGCGCCCAGCGCGCCCACGTGTACTCGATTTTAGCAGCTAGGAGAACAGTTGCAACGACAACGGCGACAGTTCGTCAAGGCGATATCTTGGCGATGATGACCCTGTTGAAAGTACTGAGAATCTTGTGAAATTTCAGACAGAACCTCAAATCCAACCAAAAAATCCCAATCCTCTTACAAAATTGTTAAGGAGTGACAAAAGAAGTAACTTACTTAATGATAATTATAATATGTTTGAAAAATTATACATTCTCACACTCTTTTTATACATGAAATTCTTTAAAATAATAGTTTTTATTATTTAACAAACAATACTTGTAATAACCAATATCACTATCAGTTATAAAAGTGTTTGTTTACTCTATAGTATAAAAATGTATGTTTTAAAATACTGTAGACTATAAGAAGGTGATTATTAGTATACATGGAGAAAAATGTTCTATTAAAAATTACCATGTTTTATTAGAACCGGAGACAAACTTGCATTCTCAAAAAAATTACTATGTACTCTAGTAAAAATTGCTATCTTTATAGTAATTTTAACTACATTTATAGCAATTAATTTTTGCTAGAAAACAGTAATTTTTTTTAAGAATTCAAGTTTGTCCCCCGATTACAATAACACATAGTAATTTGATATAGAACAGCTTTCTCCGTGTCCTAACACAAGTTCACTTCTTCGCACATAAGTCCTAAATTAAAAGAGGCATGAATGAATTGTTATAATACCAGACTCGAATATGACAATGTTCTATTATGCTGAAAGATATTCTATAAAAGTGTGCGAATTGACATAAGTTATGTTTGCTTTTAATTTTCTTGTAATGAGAACTTATATTTATCCTTTTCCTTTAAAATCAATCTCTTTATTATAATCATCTATCTTAGAAAAATAAGTCCAAAAATCCCATTGATTTAATCACTAAAAAATAAGGAGCATTCTGGACTGTACTCAAGTCACATATGTATAAGCTTCGGATGATAGCTAGTACGAAAGAGCATTTCTAAAAGCTATAAGTATAGCGCTTCACTACTGAAACTGACAGTACTGCATTTTTATAAGTATGGATATCAGTAAAAATGGATTACTAAGTTTACAATTCTGGTACATTAAATCACAGAAAATTTTGTATTGTCTTGAAATATTATTTCTCATTTATTTATAATTTATATATGCTAAGTTATAATTCATTTTAATTAAGCTTATTAGGCCAAGTAAGTAAATTCATATATGACTAGCTTGCATATTGTATTTTAAACATAAGTGAAGCAACGAAAGGGTAGCCGCGACAGATTCAGTTTTAAAGTTATATAAAATTTCTAGTGCTCTTTCCTACTGATACCTGAGTTGTAACCGTATAAGGTAGTGGAACCAGGTCTCGATAACGTAAGACGCAAGGTAACGTTTTGTTCTAAAAACCAATATTTTTATTGGAAAAAATAATTATTTTTTTTTTATAAAGTTATTGAACAAGTTCAAATAAAGTAAATGAAATAAAAAAAGTTCAGATTTAACAAATATTAAGGGAGAAAATAATTATTAAAAATAGAATGTCGCCGGAGTAGTTCTCGATAACTAGTTTTGGCGCCAGAACAGTTCTCGATACGTAGGTGACACAGTTGTCGATAGCTTGTGAAATGTGAACCCAAAATCGAAGTGAAAAACTAAAAGTTGCAATTGGTATACTTTTCTAAAGTAATAAAACAGTAAATTGAGAATTCTTTGACATAACTTATTTATAAATAGAACTGGTGATAATATAAATAAATTAATACTATAATTTACTATGAAAAATCCCCATTTACAAGTACTTAATATATGCTGGGTGACTTTACCACTGGATATATTTGGACCCGATGGATCAAATGACTTTATATGTCATATGATTCTTTGTGACTATAATGGTTAAGTATGTGTTTGAAAACAAATTATTGTAAAAAATCAAAGAAAATGTATGTTATTATAAAATTGTTATGTTAAGTATAAATTTTATTTGGAAAAGTAATACGTACACTCTAAACGCAAAAGAGTAAAAATTAGACAAGTTAAGTGTAATACGTGAATTTTACACTTTATGAAGATTAATTTGATACTTTTACTCTTTTGCCAAAGATTAAAATCTATGTTTTACTCTTCATAAAGAAGTGAGGTTAGACTTTCCATTCAAAAGATTAAATTTATACTTTTACTCTTTTGCCAATGGGTAAAATCTACGTTTTCCTCTTTATAAAGAGTAAAAAATTATACTTTTCGTTCAAAAGAATAATTTAATACTTTTACTCTTTTGCCAAAGGGTAAAATCTACATTTTCCTCTTTATAAAGAGTAAAAAATTACACTCTTCGTTCAAAAGGTTAATTTAATACTTTTACACTTTTGCCATAGAGTAAAATCTACGTTTTTTACTTTTTGAAGAGTAACGAATTATACTTTCCGTTCAAAAGATCAAATTGATACTTTTACACTATTGCCAAGAGTCCCTGGTAGAAAATTCACCATAATTTCTGTCCAGTTCTCTAACTAATGCCCAGATTTTTTAGGATAATCTGGCCAGATCTGCTCAGAATCTGCTGGAGGATTGTGATCATTAATCAGTTCATAATCTTAAAACGATAATGATAAAATAATATACACCTTAGCATCTTATATTTATTTAGTCTATTTGAGAATAATTATTTATTATATATATAGTTATTTCCCTATAACTTTTAGTATTCTTCGAAATATAATAAAGTTTAGGTAGTGCGATTCGTAGTTTTTGGCCTCTAGGTATTGAAACCCATCGATCGCGTGGCCTGGGCCTATCAGGTGTCCGATGATGAAGGCTAGGTGATGCGCTCCGTAGCTTTTTGCGTTTAGATATCAGGGTGCTGCTAATACGTGTTCCAGGTCTTTGGGGTAGCCGATGACGATGTCTAGATGTTGCGCTCCGTAGTTTCTTGCGTTTAGATATCAGGGCGTATCTGATACGTGGTCCAGGTCTTTGGGGTAGCCGATGACGATGTCTAGATGGTGCGCTCCGTAGTTCTAAACGCAAAAAGCTACGGAGCGCATCACCTAGCCTTCATCATCGAACACCTGAAAGGCCCAGGCCACGCGTTCGATGGGTTTCAATACCTAGAGGCCAAAAACTACGAAGCGCACTATACCTAAACTTTATTATATTACGAAGAATACTAAAAGTTATAGGGAAATAACTATATATATTAGAAATAATTATTCTCAAATAGACTAAATAAATATAAGATGCTAAGGAGTATATTATTTTAACATTATCGTTTTAAGGTTATGAACTGATTAATGATCACAATCCTCCACCAGATTCTGGGCAGATCTGGCCAGATTATCCTAAAAAATCTGGGCATTAGTTAGTGAACTGGACATAAATTATGGTGAATTTTATACCAGGGACTCTTTGGCAATAGTGTAAAAGTATGAATTTAATCTTTTGAACGGAAAGTATAATTCGTTACTCTTCAAAAAGTAAAAAACGTAGATTTTACTCTAAAAAGAGAAAAGAGTAAAAGCAAAGGCTAAAGAGTAAAAGTATTAAATTAACCTTTTGAACGAAGAGTGTAATTTTTTACTCTTTATAAAGTAGAAAACGTAGATTTTACTCTTTGGCAAAAGAGTAAAAGTATCAAATTAATCTTTTGAACGAAGAGTATAACTTTTTACTCTTTATAAAGAGGAAAATGTAGATTTTACCCTTTGGCAAAAGAGTAAAAGTATCAAGTTATTCTTTTGAACGAAAAGTATAATTTTTTACTCTTTATAAAGAGTAAAACATAGATTTTAATCTTTGGCAAAAGTGTAAAAGTATCAAATTAATCTTCATAAAGTGTAAAATTCACGTTTTACACTTAACTTGTCTAATTTTTACTCTTTTGCGTTTAGAGTGTACATGCCACAACTATTATAGTCAGAAGGAATATAATATCAAATATGGATCAATTAGTCATTTTGTTCATGCGGTTTCAATATTTCCTGCGATAAAGTAACCCAGCCCATAAGTGAGTTATCAAATAATGAAAGTTGTAAATATTGTATACTTACAGGTACAGTCTATAGCTGCAATTTACACACAATTAAAGTTGATTTTGATCCTCTCGTGTAAGAGATCTGCAACATTATTTAGTTAATTGAGTCCAAATATTTTCTACGCTAAAGACACCTCAAGTTTTAAATCTATCAACGAGCAACTAAATTGTAGATGTCATAAAGCGAAGGGATCAATATTCTTTGTAATAAGATAGAAAATTTTGTATGCTTATAGATAGTGTCTTTAGCTACAATTTATGCACAATGAAAGTTGATTTTGATCCTCTCGTGTAAGAGATCTACAATATTATTTAGTGAATTGAGTCCAAATATTTTCTACGCTAAAGACACCTCAAGTTTTAAATCTATCAACGAGCAACTGAATTGTAGATGTCATAAAGCGAAGGGACCAATATTCTATGTAATAAGATAGAAAATTTTGTATGCTTGTAGGTAGTGTCTTTAGCTACATTTTAAAGTTATATAAAATTTCTAGTGTTCTTTCCTACTGATACCCGAGTTGTAACCGTATATGCCATAAGAACTTTAAGAGTATTCCCTATTTTCTTGTGATGAAACCAGTGTCATTTTGGTTTATTTTTCTAAAATGCAGTTAGATCAGTAACAATAAACTAAATCTGAGTTAGTTTATTATTTCATGCTAAGAAAACCCCAAAATCTTATGGAATAAATCTTGTCGATCCACACACTTTTATAAAAAAAGATGAAGTATTCTAACAATTTATCTTGATACTTGAAGATATTCTGAAACTTACCAGTAATAGAACAGTACTTGAAGATTTCTTCACTCTTGCAGTAACCACATTATCCGCTGGTGGTGAAAAGGCCCAGTGAGACCATCATTGCTGTAGTTTGAACCACTATTCGTTTGAAGGCAGCTACTGTTTAAAACCATCACTACACAAAAGAAAAATCTGCAACTGTGATGATCGCGAGTATTTACCTCTCTCGCTGCCCCAGGTCCCTGCAACAAGAAAAACGTACCATCAGACCCATATCAGAGAGGTTAGGAACGAGAAAGAGCTTACCGAATCTGCTTCATCTCCGCCGACCCCGCTGCCTTGTTATCTCCCACGAGTCACCGCTAACCGAGGAACACGACGAGAGGGATACCCTCCACGAAGACACCGCGTACTACAAGCAGCCGCTGTCATGCCGGGAACACGCCGGGAAGGGTGATACGACTGTACTTAGGCTGAAATTACATGGTGCGGATAGAGCTGCGGCATAGAGGTTGCGTCATGGAGACAGCCAATCACAGCTATTCTGCAAATACAAATATAGCTCTGATTGGCTGTCTCCATGACGCAACCTCTATGCCGCAGCTCTATTCGCACCATTTGATTTCAGCCTATGTACAGTCGTATCACCCTTCCCGGCGTGTTCCCAGCATGACAGCGGCTGCTTGTAGTACGCGGTGTCTTCGTGCAGGGTATCCCTCTCGTCGTGTTCCTCGGTTAGCGGTGACTCGTGGGAGATAACAAGGCAGCGGGGTCGGCGGAGATGAAGCAGATTCGGTAAGCTCTTTCTCGTTCCTAACCTCTCTGATATGGGTCTGATGGTACGTTTTTCTTGTTGCAGGGACCTGGGGCAGAGAGAGAGGTAAACACTCGCGATCATCACAGTTCCAGATTTTTCTTTTGTGTAGTGATGGTTTTAAACAGTAGCTGCCTTCAAACTAATAGTGGATCAAACTACAGCAATGATGGTCTTACTTGGCCTTTTCACCACCAGCGGATCATGTGGTTACTGCAAGAGTGAAGAAATCTTCAAGTACTGTGCTATTACTGGTAAGATTCAGAATATCTTCAAGTATCAAGATAAATTGTTAGAATACTTCATCTTTTTTTATAAAAGTGTGTGAATCGACAAGATTTATTGCATAAGTTTTGGGCTGAATATTGGTCCCTTCGCTTATGACATCTAAAATTCAGTTGCTCGTTGATAGATTTAAAACTTGAGATGTCTTTAGCGTAGGAAATATTTGAACCCAATTAACTCAATAATATTGTAGATCTCTTACGCGAGAGGATCAAAATCAACTTTCATTGTGCATAAATTGTAGCTAAAGACACTACCTATAAGCATACAAAATGTTCTATCTTATTACATAGAATATTGGTCCCTTTGCTTTATGACATCAACAATTTAGTTGCTCGTTGATAGATTTAAAACTTAAGGTGTCTTTAGCGTAGAAAATATTTGGACTCAATTAACTAAATAATATTGTAGATCTCTTACACGAGAGGATCAAAATCAACTTTTATTGTGTGTAAATTGCAGCTATAGACTGTACGTGTAAGTATACAATATTTACAACTTTCATTATTCGACAACTCACTTATGGGATGGGTTACTTTATCGCAGGAAATATTGAAACCGCATGAACAAAATGACTAATTGATCCATATTTGATATTATATTCCTTCTGACTATAATAGTTATGGCATGTACGTATTACTTTTCCAAATAAAATTTATACTTAACATAACAATTTTATAATAACATACATTTTCTTTGATTTTTTACAATAATTTGTTTTCAAACACATACTTAACCATTATAGTCACAAAGAATCATATGACATATAAAGTCATTTGATCCATCGGGTCCAAATATATCCAGTGGTAAAGTCACCCAGCATATATTAAATACTTATAAATGGGGATTTTTCATAATAAATTATAGTATTAATTTATTTATATTATCACCAGTTCTATTTATAAATAAGTTATGTCAAAGAATTATCAATTTACTGTTTCATTACTTTAGAAAAGTATACCAATTGCAACTTTTAGTTTTTGACCTCGATTTTGGGTTCACATTTCACAACCTATCGACAACTGTGTCACCTACGTATCGAGAACTGTTCTGGCGCCAAAACTAGTCATCGAGAACTACTCCGGCGACATTATATTTTTAATAATTATTTTCTCCCTTAATATTTGTTAAATCTGAACTTTTTTTATTTCATTTACTTTATTTGAACTTGTTCAATAACTTTATAAAAAAAAATAATTATTTTCTCCAACAAAAATATTGGTTTTTAGAACAAAACGTTACTTTGCGTCTTACGTTATCGAGACCTGGATCCACTACCTTATACGGTTACAACTCAGGTATCAGTAGGAAAGAGCACTAGAAATTTTATATAACTTTAAAACTGAATCTGTCGCGGCTACCCTTTCGTTGCTTCAGTTATGTTCAAAATACAATATGCAAGATAGTCATATAAGAATTTACTTACTTGGCCTAGTATGCTTAATTAGAATGAATTATAACTTAGCATATATAAATTATAAATAAATGAGAAATAATATTTAAAGACTTGAGAGTTGTCCAGAATGCTTCTTATTTTCTAGTGATTAAATCAATGGGATTTTTGGACTTATTTTTCTAAGATAGATGATTATAATAAAGAGATTGATTTTAAAGGAAAAGGATAAATATAAGTTCTCATTACAAGAATATTAAAAGCAGGCATAACTTATGTCAATTCGCACACTTTTATAGAATATCTTTCAGCATAATAGAACATTGTCATATTCGAGTCTGGTATTATAACAATTCATTCATGCCTCTTTTAATTTAGGACTTATATGCGAAGAAGTGAACTTGTGTTAGGACACGGAGAAAGCTGTTCTATATCAAATTACTATGTTTTATTGTAATCGGGGGACAAACTTGAATTCTTACAAAAAATGACTGTTTTCTAGCAAAAATTAATTGCTATAAATGTAGTTAAAATTACTATAAAGATAGCAATTTTTACTAGAGTACATAGTAATTTTTTTGAGAATGCAAGTTTGTCCCCGGTTCTAATAAAACAGTAATTTTTAATAGAACATTTTTCTCCATGTATACTAATAATCACCTTCTTATAGTCTACAGTATTTTAAAACATACATTTTTATACTATAGAGTAAACAAACACTTTTATTACTGATAGTGATATTGGTTATTACAAGTATTGTGTGTTAAATAATAAAAACTATTATTTTAAAGAATTTCATGTATAAAAAGAGTGTGAGAATGTATAATTTTTCAAAGATATTATAATTATCATTAAGTAAGTTACTTTTTTTGTCACTCCTTAGCAATTTTGTAAGAGGATTGGGATTTTTTGGTTGGGTTTGAGGTTCTGTCTGAAATTTCACAAGATTCTCAGTACTTTCAACAGGGTCATCATCGCCAAGATATCGCCTTGACGAACTGTCGCCGTCGTCGTTGCAACTGTTCTCCTAGCTGCTAAAATCGAGTACACGTGGGCGCGCTCGACGCCGGCTTCGTGTGAATTTGCTATCACGGGACGGCGTCGAGAGCGCGAGCACGAGGCTCGTTGAACATCGTTTCTTCTTTTTCTACATTAAGCAAACTATCATCAATGATCTAAGTCTAATTTTGCAAGTATGTTACATGTCTCTATTATTTACTTACACTTGTATCGGAACATTATAATTGTTACTTATAAAAATAAAGTTATCTATCTTCAATTAAATTGATCATTTTTAAAAATGTAATACTTTCAAATAATTATAATTATTATATAAATTCTATATATTATCGCACAAATGTTTCTTTAAACTGTTATTTTTTATTTATAAGCAGTGTTAAACTGCTAAATAATAAATAAATTAAGTTATAAATTATAGATGTTTTTATTTATAAACTAAATATGTAAATTTCCCATTACTGATATTACAACAGCTTACAATATCTTAATGTTTATTTTATTTTTAGCATACCTTGGCATATAGTATTGTGTTTATTCTTTGCCATGAAATCAGGGATTAAACACAAAAAACTTTCCGTTGGGTATACGAAGAATTTGCATATTGCACTCAGAAGTGATGAGGGCTATTGGCGAGTGGCTTTCCTCGTTGCCCTCGGGCAGCAAGTGTCCCTCGCGGGAGACACTAATGGCCTACTTTTCTCTCTAGGGGCATAGTATAATATTCTTTATCTGAAAAAAATAATAATAATATACATAAAATTCACCTATTAATGCAATAATACCATCTAAATAAAAATTATGATTTTCACCTGAAAATCAGTTGATCTTTTTCAGTAGGGCGAGCTGGAGCCTTACGTCTACGCTTACCTCGACGACATCATCGTAGTCGTAGAAACGTTCGAGGAGCATAAGAAGTGCTTGGAAATGGTGTTGGAAAGGCTCGTCGCCGCTGGATTAACTATCAACGCAGAAAAATGTGTTTTCTGCAAGCATGAGGTAGCATATTTGGGCTTCTTGGTTAACCGGGATGGCACGAGGCCGAACTCGGCCAAGATCGAGCCAATCAAGAATTTTCCGCAGCCGCAGAATCTGAGGCAGCTGCGCCGATTCCTGGGTACTTCATCGTGGTATAGGAAGTTCATTCCGAACTATGCCACGATCGCCGAGCCACTCACGACTCTAACAAAGAAAAACCAGAAGTACGAGTGGCTCGATGAGCAGCAAAGCGCCTTCGAGCTGTTGAAGGCGATGATTATGACCGCTCTGGTCCTACATCGCCCTGACCCAAACGGCCTTTTCATCGTGCAGACAGATGCGAGCGATGTAGGCCTTGGCACGGTGCTGCTACAGGAAGTAGAGGCACAAGAGAGAGTAATCGAGTTCGCTAGCCGGGTGTTAACCCCGGCGGAGCGAAACTATAGCGTCACGGAAAGGGAGTGCCTTGCGGTTGTCTGGGCGATACAGAAGTTTCGCCCTTACATCGAAGGCTACGAGTTTAAGGTTGCGACAGACCACAGCAGTCTGCGTGGCTCTGTCAGATGAAAAACCCCACGAGCAGGCTTGCTCGGTGGGCGTTGGAGTTTCAAGGCCACAAATTTTCGATCGAGCATCGAAAAGGCGCCATGAACCACGAGGCCGACGCCCTCTCTCGGATGTACGAGGATGAGGAAGGCCCGGAGGTGGCCGCGGTATCCTGGTCAACGGACACCGAGGACACGTGGTATCGAGAGTGGAGCGCCAAGGTCCGGGAGCAACCCAACGATTTCCAACCTACAAGCTCGTCGCGGGCAACCTTTACCGCTATCGACCGAACCCGGATGTAGACGCGACCCTCGGCGACGATGAGGATGCCTGGAAGCTGGTAGTACCAGAAGAGCATGGACGCGAGGTGTTGCAAGAGTGCCATGACGACGCCACCGCTGGTCATCGCGGACGAGAAAATACGTTTGCCAGAGTAGCCCTGCGCTACTACTGGCCACGTTACTACGCGAAAACGCAAGAGTACGTGCGCAACTGCGAAACGTGCCAGCGGTTTAAGGTGAAACAACGAGCTCCAGCCGGCCTCATGTGTCGACGAGTCGTCGACAGACACTGGCAGGTCGTCGCTGGAGACATAATCGGACCGCTGCGTCGCACCTCTAAAGGGTTTGAATACATTGTGGTGTTTCAAGACCTTTTTTCCAGGTGGGCGGAGGCTTCGCCGATACGTAAAGCTAACGCCAAGGCGGTGGTAGGAGAATTGGATCGGAAGGTCCTCCTCCGATTCGGTTGCCCGCAAGTGTTCCTCTCTGATAACGGCACCGAGTTCAAGAATCGTGTCGTAGAGGACTTCCTTAGGGAGCGAGGTGTGCATCACACCAATACCCCCACCTACCACCCACAGGCTAATACGGTGGAGCGCGCCAATCGTACCTTAAAAACGATGGTCGCTTCTTGCCTTAAGGAGCGACGCACCACATGGGACGAGAAGCTTCCGGAACTTCTTTTCGCCATGAACACGGCTGTGCACAGCTCTACCGGAGTCAGCCCCGCCATGTTGCTTTACGGTACGCAGCGTAGGCTACAAGAGGTCGCGGCAGAGACACCAGCGCAAGAAGAAAGTTTGGCTCGCTGGAAGGAGCGGCTTGACGCCCTTCCAAACCTAAATCAACGAGCCGCCTCTCAGGCGAGAGCGGCTCAAGATCGACAAGCCAGCTATTATGATGACTTCAAGCCGGGAGACAGGGTCTGGAAGCACAGCCACACACTCTCCTCGGCCGCGAGGGGCATCGCGGCGAAACTAGCCCCTAGGTTTGAAGGGCCGTATTGTATTACGACCGTGCTAGGCTCCAACACCTACAGATTGGTAGGTGAGGGGGGCCAAATTGAGGAGATAGTGGCCGCTGACCAGCTTAAGCCCTATCACAGCGAGTCGCCTGAGTCGAATGAATTCGACGCGGAAGGCGACTCAGGGGTAACGCCGGCGGACGAATTACCCGCCTCCCAGGGGACAGGGGCGCCCCCCGAAAGTACGTGGGGGAGACCGCTGAGAGCGCGCGGCGCAACTGCGGGTCCTGCCGAACCTCCTTCGGTAGGACAGAGAGCCCCGAACGCCCCTCGCAGGGGACGCGGTCGTCCCCGCAAGCCTCCGTAGCATTGCAAGCCCTGCTCTTCTTTCCTCTCCAAAGTAAAAATCGCGACGACACCGCGCTGATAACATTTACACTGGCCTAACCTGAGATCTCCGTTTTCAGATGTTGGAGATTCCCAAGTAGACGCTGGAGGAGGCGATGGCCGCGTTTATCACCCTCGACTTGGGCAAGCCAGTCGAGTGCGTGACCCAGGCCGTGCTGCATCTCCTGCGCCAACGTCGGCACCGCCTCGAGGACGAGGCCAGGGAGCGGCTGACGGAGAAGTCTCATCTGGAGGAGGCCGACGAGCGGGAGGAGAGCCGGGCGGGCACTAGCCCCGGCCTTCCGCGCCACGCTCCCAAGGAGGAGCCTGCCGCGCCGCCATCCGGCGCAATCCCCGCCGGCTATCCGCGGTGGATCATGCGCGACGCCGCCTCGCAGACAGAGGCCCACCTCCTGCCACCCGAGCCCGTCTGGGAAGAATTGCGGTCCGAGCTGACGGCTGTCAGGGAGATGGGCCGCGCCGCCAACCAGGCCCGCACCAAGGTCTTCGCCGCCTTTGTGCGGTACGCCGGCGCGAGTGGGGGACAGCACCCAGAAGCCGACTCCTGGCGCCGAATGGTGGAGGCCAAGCGGGAGGAGGCCGAGCATCTCGTCGCCTGGAGAGCGGAGCGGCGTTCCCGCCTTCAGCGCGAGAAGGAGGAGGAGGAGGCACGTCTCCGCGCCGCATCGGAGCGGCCCTGGAAGAGGCCCGCGCCCGCCGCCTCGCCGAGGTGGCCGAGCTCCAGACCGCACGCGCTCGGTGGAATGAGGCTCGCCGGGTTGAGGAGAGGGCGGCCGTCAATCGGGGCATCGCAAGGGAGCGCTCGCCCGTCCGACCGAACCCTCCAGAGCAGGACGCCCCCGCTACTGCTACGTGTGCGGGTGGCTAGGGGTTCGGATGCCGCGCAAGTGCCCTAGGGCGACCACGCACCCCCCGAGACCCGATGCGCCTTCCCGTGGCTAGCCCGGGGAGGGACCCTCATGGACAAAATACCCCTCCCTTCGAGGGGCAATGCTGTACATATTTTTTTGTAGATATTTTGTATGTAGTTTTTTTTGGTGATAAAGATTTTTTTGTGTACCTAGTGTAAATAGGTGCCAATGCCCGAGAGGCTGAAATAAATTGAAGAGTCTCCACCTAACTCGTTGTTTTCACCTTATTTCTGCGCCCTTCCTTTCCCCGATATTACGTCCAGGGTACGCTAAATCTGGGTGGGGGGTGTAACGGGCGCATGAATAAAAGTAAAGGTGGTCGCGTATACAGCGCAGCGAGATTTGAATTTCGCGCGCTTGCACGTATAGCGACTCGCCGCGCGCCAAACGGGACGCGCGAGAGACGGAGCGAGAAGAAGAAGACGCCGACGCGCCGCTGAAGCGACGCCGCGGCCATTTTCATCAGTCTGATCCTGACGCGCAACAGGTGCGCACGTGCCCCGCCAGTGCCGCGCCAATCGAGAGTGCCCCGTGCCCCCGCGCCTTCTCTCTCCACCAGCCAGCCACCGGTGCAACGCCTAGCTGCAGGACCGCCGCTGGCCAGGAGAAGAGAGTGAAAGAGAGAGAACGAGAGGGAGAGACAGCGGCAGCCGAGGCTCGAGCGATCACGAGGCCCGAAGCCTCGAAGCGAGGAGGCAAGAGCGAGAGAGAGAGAGAGAAGCAGGGGATCTCCGTGCGCGAGCTGGCCAGCTCAAAAGTAAGTGTTGCGGTTCCTTGTATACTTGCCGCGTAGGTGTTGCGTGCGAGCGGCTTCGCGAGTGAGTGTTTCGCGGCTATTTGACGCCGCTTGCGTAGAGGCGAGCGGCCTCGTGTACGAGCGTGCGGCGGCCATTTTGTGGCATCTCGCGGCGCGGTGACGCCGGCCGTGCGACCGGCCGGCTCCGCGTAAGTCTCGGCCTGCGCGTTAGATTTTGTAGGTGATGTTCGGGCTTTGCGCTCCTTAGCGCGACCCTTTTGGTTTAATAAACCCTTCTTTATTTTACTTTTACTTCGTTAGTGTCGAGTCCTTGATTTTGCGAGTAACCGTTCCCTATCTCCCCGAATACCGCCCTCTACCTTATCAGCAGCTGCAGCTAGTCGGAGGCATCACCTCCTAGAGGAGCAACGTCGACGGGGAAATTGTAAGTTAAAGTCGCTCAGGTTAACCTGAGCGGTGTTGTACGGGAACATCGGCGAGTGTAGGCAAGGCTAATACATAGCTAGCCGCCGGTGGTTCGTGCGCCGAAGTTGGTAGCAGCGGCAGAGCGGAGCGCCGGTTCTAGTAGAAAGCAGCCTAAGCTTTCTACAGTGAAAGCCGGGCGCGCTTGTTCGGAGCCTGCGCCAACGCGCTCCGGCCGGCCTACGGGGCCGTCTACAACAGTGCGCTGCTCTGGGCGTAGTAGACCCCCGTATATTACCTCGCGCATCCCAGAGAGGGATTAATACCCTCTTTTAAATTCACCCCGTTACACTGCATAAAACGCATTCATAATATATTAAGAATATTAGTTCTAAATATTTAAAAATACGCCGTCATACGCCATGGCAGACTAGTACCGACATCACACTTAAACAGGTGTACGCGGAGACAGAACTCAATAATACATCGGGGCGGTATAATGTAAAGAGCTCCCCGCATGAGTATCCCCGGGTAGTGAACCAGTGTCGACGTCACACGTAAGAAGGTGTACACACACACAGAACTTACAGCACATCGAGGTGGTATAGTGTAAAAAGATCCCTACAAGCGGGCGGCCATGGCAGACTAGTGCCGACGTCACGCTGGGAGTGGGCATTGATTGTATATATTTTACTTAATTAATGGTGGTAGCTTAGAAAAAAGGGAAAACGACTTTTGAGTTTTCCTAAGCCGGAAAATAGTCTGGATTGGAAAACTCGGGATCACGAACCGGCGCGATTGCAGAGCGCATGCGGGGAAATTATTCTGGATAATTTTCTATAAGATCTCACGGAGTATTCGCAATTATAGCAGATTAGGTGATCCGACGGTAAGCAAGATGGACCGCGTATAGTAAGAAACTCGCAGAAGCCTCTTTAATTCAATAACTATATTATGCTACTTTTATAAATAAATACGCCATAGTTCCTGGGGGACACGACGGAATTGAAGTTTCGAGAGGGAAACTCCATATTTTTCTGAAATATTAACTAAACATTTTTAGGGGTTACCAAAAACTTACATATGTACTTTAAATTGCGAATCATAAATGAAATTCATGGTCATGAATTAATATAGCGTACATAGCATAAAATGCAATGCGGGAGATAAGACTGCCCTCGACTACGTCACGGGCAGGCACGATAAGCGAGCAGAACACGACAGGAAAATGCATCAGCTACACCCGAGGGGACGTTCACTTTCCATAGATATACATAGTATGATTAAAATCGGTTATTTCTATAACCCAATTAATAAATATCATATTATTGGTAATACAGAAACAAAATAGCTTATCAACACTGCCACAGAAATGACGCGGGACTCAAAAACAATAAAACAACAGCAACATTCATAAAAAACACAAAATGCCTCTTCCGAATTTTCTCTAAAATAAATAATCTTCTAAAGGAAATTATTCCAAAATATGAAAATTGAAACAACTTCCCAAAAGAAGTCGATTATTTCAAGCTGCCTTGGCAGCTAAATATTGATATAAATTCAATTCAAATACCTTCCATTAAGAAAAGCAAAAAACGTGCCCCAAAAATACTAAAACATCTTGTAACATCTTGTAATATCTTGTAAGAAATGGAACAAAAATATAATAAAAATAACAAAATTAATTAGGAAATTTCTGAAAAAAAATATCAACTCGTCAAAAGAAACATGACATGCAGCTGGGGAGTTTTCGCCATTTACAATAAATTTCAAGAAAATTTTGAATCTTATAATTAAACATTCTCCTTAATCAAAATCCGGATAATTGAACTCGTCTTAGTATTTAAATATGATCGTAAACTTAGTATAGATTATTATGCAATAGTCAGGTGAGATCGGTTGTACAGATTACTGTGAGGGTCCCATCGTGCTGGGTCATATCTATGAGGGACCCTCGCGGGGAGCACCAACATTTTGTCAAATGCCCGGCAAATATTTATTCATTATTGTACATTATCATGTACTATATTACTTTTGGACTTATATATGACACGATGTATGAAAATAACCACAATTCATGCGATATATGTAAGCACGTAAAAAGCATGATTTTTGGGTTTTATTAAAGTTTTGCTAATGACTTAATACTTTGTAACGGGTTTAATTTAGAAGAGGGTATTAATCCCTCTCTGGGGTGCGCGAAGGTAATATACGGACGTCTACTACGCCCGAGGCAGCTCGCCGTTGTAGAAGGACCCGTAGGCCAGCAGGAGCGCGTCGGCACAGGTTCCGAACAAGCACGCCCGGCTTCTATTCTAGAAAGCTTAGGCCGCTTTCTACTAAAACCGGCGCTCCGCTCTGCCGCTACTGCCAACTTAGGCGCACGAATCACCGGCGGCTAGCTATAAACTAGCCTTACCTACCCTCGCCGGTGTTTCCGTACAACGCCGCTCAGGGTAACCTGAGCGACATTAACTTAAAATTTCCCCGCTGACGATGCACCTCTAGCAGGTGATGCCTCCGAATAGCTGCAGCTGCTGAAAAGGTAGAGGGTGGTAGTCGGGGAGGTAGGGAACGGTTACTCGCAAAATAAAGACCGCGTGACTCAAGCTATTAGATAAAAGAAAAGGTTGATTAAACAAAGGATTTTCGCGCTAAGGGGCGTGAAGCCCGAACAACTCCTACAAGTTTACTACGCGCACAGGCCGAGAGTTTCCGCGGAGCCGGCTCGTCGCACAGTCGGCATAAGCGCGTCGCGGAATGCCACGAAATGGCCGCCGCACGCACGTACGCGAGGCCGCTTGCCTCAATGCAAGCGGCGTCGGGTAGCCGCGAAATACAAGACACTCGCGAAGTCGCTCGCACGTAAAAACCTACGCGGCATATGGGAGCGTCCAGCAGAAACGGGCCACCGAGCGCGCGCGGTGCCTTTTTTCGCATAAAAGGCGCTCTGTTTAACTCGCTCATAATCGTATGCTGCGTTTTTGAAAAAAAAACCAAGCACCTATATCGATAGATTTTTTCTGCTCTTTCCAATTGCGCCATTGTTTTTATTGCGAAACGCGTTCTTCCGGACGAAAACTCGAGTTGAATATTGAAAGCCATTTTTCTCAAAGTATATCATGTTTTTTTCAAAATAAACTACACCATTGGAAAGTACAACTCTTAAGCTCAAAACCCTATCTTGGAGAAGTTGGAGAAATAAAGGGTTTAAAAGTAACAACATGAAAAAGACAGCGCCGAGGGTCCGCGCGAGCCCCTCGCGCCCGTGCGTACGGCACGTTTAAGTGCACGCTCTATTCAATTCGCTAATAATCGTGTACCAAGTCTCTGAAAAAAGAACTAAGGACATATATCGATAGATTCTTTCCTGCTCTTTCCAATGGTGCTATTATTTTTATTCCGAAATGCTTCCTTCTAGTTGAAAATTCCATTTGAATGTTTAAACTCTATTTTTTCAATAAAATATCAGCCTTTTCTTCAAAATGAATTATATTCTTCAAAAGTACAAGTCTTAAACTATAAAATATTATATTTTTAAGTTGAAACATGAAAAGTTCAAAAATAGTAAGATCAGAAAGACAGCGGCTGCCCGAACTTTTTACGCTATGCTCAAGGGCGGATTAATACACGCGATGTGCTATTTCGCCCTTTCTTTTTTGTAAATATAAAATGTTTTGTAACTTACAATGCCAATGCGCGGACATAATTTTGTGGATCTAGTTGTAACAGTTAGTATAATATTACAATGAACTTTGTTCATTTATATAACAAAATTTGAAAAACATAATATATTAAACATAAAAATATCCATGAACGCACTGAAAGCAGTGAAACAGAAATTTAAAATAACCTTATAGATTGTTTAATCTGACATAACAATATTACCTTTTCCTTTAAATTCTAATTTTTTTACATTTTTTTGATTTTATAAGAATTGTCCTTTTTGCGACATCCGCTTCTTTCTTTGTTTGAGTTTTAAATACTTTTTCTTTTTTGATCGGTGGATATAATTGAGAATCTTCTGACGCTGAAAATCTTTTAAATTCTAACTTTTTGGCATCATTTAATAATTTAATAGAATGAAACAATTGAGTTCCAGGTATTGTCTTAGCTGAGGCTAGCCTGTTTTGTAGCTTTTCTGTAGCCTTTAAGTAATCGTCTTTTGATGAAAAAAAGCACTCAATATTTTTGAAATACTCAGTTGCCCATTTGTATAAATCTTGGGGCGTCAATATATAATTGTCGGATACTTTCCGTAAAATCTGGCATTGCTTTTCAAGGTAGTGCGCTTGGTGCTTGCCATCTAGCGGGCACTTCGGGTACTAATCCCGAACAGAAGCATTTCGGAATAAAAATAATAGCACCATTGGAAAGAGCAGGAAAAAATCTATCGATATATGTCCTTAGTTCTTTTTTCAGAGACTTGGTACACGATTATTAGCGAATTGAATAGAGCGTGCACTTAAACGTGCCGTACGCACGGGCGCGAGGGGCTCGCGCGAACCCTCGACGCTGTCTTTTTCATGTTGTTACTTTTAAACCCTTTATTTCTCCAACTTCTCCAAGATAGGGTTTCAAAGCTTAAGAGTTGTACTTTCCAATGGTGTAGTTAATTTGAAAAAAAACATGATATACTTTGGGAAAAATGGCTTTCAATATTCAACTCGAGTTTTCGTCCGGCAATAAAAGCAATGGCACCATTGGGAAGAGCAGGAAAAAATCTATCGATATAGGTGCTTGGTTTTTTTTTCAAAGGCGCAGCATACGATTATGAACGAGTTAAACAGAGCGCCTTTTACGCGAAAAAGGCACCACGCGCGCTCGGTGGCCCGTTTCTGCTGGACGCTCCCATATATGAAAGGGAAGAGCAACACTTACGTTTCCGAGCTGACCAGTTCACGCCCGCAGGACCTCTCCTCTCTCT
This sequence comes from Torymus aiolomorphi, assembly GCA_036365515.1. Classification (NCBI taxonomy): domain Eukaryota; kingdom Metazoa; phylum Arthropoda; class Insecta; order Hymenoptera; family Torymidae; genus Torymus; species Torymus aiolomorphi. Next base: position 170,884,596 of record CM070874.1, on the reverse strand, counting down.
CTCTCTAGCTCTCTTTCGCTATGAGCGTGGAGCGCAGGACCTCGCGGTGTCTCGTCGCTTCGCTGGCGGGTGTGCTCGTCCTCACTCTCTCTCTCCTTCTCTTCTCCTCGCAGCTTGGTAGGTGGCTGGCTGCAGCCGGCGTTGCGTGGCGGATGTTGCAGTGGCGGAGTCAAGACACGGGGGCACGAGGCACTATCTGACTCGCGGCACTGGCGGAGCGCGGGGAGCACAGTGCTCACCTGTTGAGCGTCAGGACGAAGATGGCCGTGGCGTCGCTTCTCAAGCGGCGCGGCGGCTCCTTCTTCTTCTCCGCTCGACTCCCGAGAGAGCCGCGCGGCGCTCTATCAGTCGCGATACGTGCTGGTGCGAGAGATTCAAATCTCGCGACGCTGTATGCGCTACTATTATTCCCTTATGCATGCGCCCATTACAACTTTTGTTACAGACAGATTTTGTAAAATTCAAATAATAGTAAGTGTACAGAATTTTTCCAAAACAACACAACGAAATTTTTAACATTGGAATCTTGTCTTACTCAATAATGACAAAGCATTTGCTCTTCAAACGTATGATCTGAGTATCGACCCAAATTAGCTCTAACCTACAAAAAGGAAAAATATCATAAATTTGAAACAAAAAAAAAACGCTGATAACAGTAGCTAGAATACACCTTCAAAAAAAAAAAAGAAAATAGGTAGCGCCTATCATAGGATCGTACAGGCAGCCAATTCAGTGCGTCAATCTATCACTAGTGGCAGCGCCAATCGCGCCGAGACCTCGTGCCTGCCAAAACGCAGCCACTAATACACGTACCCACAGGCTTTTACATTGGCGTCCTCGAATTAAATCACCTTCATTTCAAAAGGGAAGCGCCATATGTTACCAAGGCAGCCAGTTCTCCGGTATGCCAGGTGCACTTACCATCTCTCATTATACCACGCGGTAAAGGAAATTATAGTAACGACGTGTTTTGTCAAAAAAAAAAAAAAAAAAATTTTCCAAATTTTATATTGAAAAAGGGAGATACTCAAATCAAACGAATAATTAAAAGGAATAAGGAAAATGTTCAATACCAAACAGAGTCAAAAATACAAAAAATCCAATTAAAAAAATGGGGCTCGGTTGCTACTAGTAACTAGAATAAGGAACTACTTAAATGATAGTTCGATAGACTCTAGGGATTCCGGGAAATATAAAATTACTAATATAGTAAAAAAATTGTATAAACAAAAAAATGAACGAACGCAATATGTGTTCGCAGAACCGTGGTCACCAAAGAAACACCGAAGTATGACTTCGTACAGCAAATCCTAGGAAGTCCGAGAATTATCATGGAAGAGCAAGAGTTCTTGGGCACCACAAGTATGACATGGAAGATAATACAACAAGTTAACCTCGAACCTCTTCTATCGGAGGGAGAAAAATTAATGAAAGTCTGGAGATCTCTAACACAACTATGCAGCCATAACAACGGCGCTTGCCGACACCAGTAACAGTTAAAAAACGCATACTACCAAATCATAAACAGCAATAAAGACGTTGATCGGGTATTGGAGTTAGTACAGGGACATAAAGCACAAGACTCAACCCTCCCAAAAAGAGCACTAATTTCAGTAGTGGACAAGGTCAGTCGATACTTGTTCAACCAAATTATTATTATTGGAAGGATCTAATAATAATACCAACGGCTCTCAAACTTACTAGCCAATCAAACTGAACTAATATACAAGGAATTCAGAACAATACAAAACAAGCTCGAAGAACTCGACAGAAAGACACAGTTAATTAATCAACAAGAACGCGAATCACAACAAAACATAGCATTCACGGTAGCCATGCAGCTCTTTGAGGAAAGCTTGTTTCAATACGAAATGGATACGCAAATTCTGACGGAGCCCTGTTCGGGCTCCAGGGAATTATACACCCTCGCTTCCTCAATTTTACGCAAATCAAGGATACAGCTTCCGTAATATCCAAATCGGTAACAGAGGCTGCCTTCCCAATCATAGGGAAAGAGAGCATCATAGCTGAATTAATGAAAATCTCAGACGTAACAATATTATTACACCGCGCTAAATTAGTTTATTACATCTCGCTTCCATTATTCGACTATAGTATCTGCCAATTATTTAAAGCATCGCCCCTGCCGGTCCGACAACATATGGCTAATACATCGGATAATTTCACCTATATTTGGCGGAGCTCAAAATACTTCGCGATTAACATAAATAAAAACGCATATGTAAATTTAAACGGGGAATCGCTAAGTAAATGTAAAAAACTAAATAATCGCTATATTTGTCAGGAAACCGAGCCAAGTCATCCGTTCAACGAATACGCCGAATGCGAAATAAAGCTAGCAGCAAAAATTGGCATTCGCGATTGGTCCCAATGTGAAATAAGACTCGTAAAACTCGATACCACCTTCTGGGCTCGGCTAAGTTCTCCAAATAACTAGGTATTTTCTACAAAAGGACGGGACAAAATAACAATCAGCTGTAAACGTTCGGCCGATATAAATATCAATATTGAAGGATTAGGCATGTTAAAACTACCTACAGGCTTTGCAGCGCGGTCGGATTCCGTAAGATTGATAGCCGCACGAGAAGTCGTTACTAATTTTACGATACAGGCATTTGACGAGATGATATTAAATATATCTGAGATCCTCCGTGATTCCAATATCATAGAGAACACCTTCATTGACCTAAAAACTGCAGAGCTGTAATCAGCAAATGGGGCAACAATGCGCGTGTTAAAATCATGGAAAGATTTGCGTGAAGCAATCAGTAAGGCGTGAGTCTTAGGTCAATACAGCGCAATGACAAATGAGCTCGTAACCTTCAGGAATGTAATCACGTGTTCGGGAAGCTCCCTCGTCATCCTTGTAGGAATAGCCATCATAATTATCTGGAAAGTGCTAGCCAAAAGGGGGGCACCGCTACTAACCAAAATGAGACTATTTTCAGACCTCGACACCCCGAAGGCGTCAACCGTCAGTGAAGGGCACCAGGGTCAGGTGTACTACTCATCCACCACGGGTCGAGTGTTCAGTCTGCCCAATCTAGACATCATCGACGCCCCAGATGGCCCCGCCCTCGCCTACTAAAGACATCGAGGCAGACGAAGAGAAGCCTAGCCATTGAATCAATGGCATAAAATAAAAAATAATAATAATCGAAAATATATTACATTTTTAATTATATTGTAAATAAAAAGAGAGAGAGAAAGAACGCGTAGATAGGATTGTAAAATCTAATAGGGACACATTCGCAAACATATTACTACACACTACGCTATATTGTAACACTTAACACTTCTACCCTAGCAAAAAAAAATTATGTAACACTTCCAGCCGCTGAATGGAGCCAATCTAGTCAACCAACAACCGAGCAACTAAAAAACTACTCATCAAGTGGACCTAGGAAAAAAAAGAAATTTTTTTTTACATTTCCAGACTTATTTCGATCGCCCAGGTGTGCGATCCCGCGGCCTCGGATACGTTACGAGCACACTTCAGCACACTTCGCACGGCGCATCGCAACGTGCCCAAAAGCAATGTCAGCTCGTGGAAAATCACGACAACCACGAGCGACTAATTCCCCCTCCTAGGACTATAATTAAGAAGGTGGGAGAATACATCGGTTGACTATAAAAATCAGGAAATGCGGCCCCGCGAGAGCACTGGAGAGGCAAAGAAAGACAGAGAACGGCCACGTCGATAGACAACCTCCAGAGGACGACCAGGAACTGACCAGCCATCCACGAGTCCACAAGGCCACGCAACAAGACAACCGCGTCGCGAAAACTTATCCCGATAGGACACCTACCTCTCTCTCACACGCGAACCAGTTATTATAATAAACACCATTTATACCCATAATCTACCGGAGTTCGTTGTAATTATTCGTACCTAGGTGCGTAACTTAGAGACGATCGAAAACCCAAAGAACCCCCTTTACACGTTACAGAAGTTGAATTATTAATTGAATTAACTTAGTTGCGAAGGCAGACAATAAAATTTTACGTAGCTTCGGCATTTGATGCGGGCTTCCATCGAAGATGGTGGTCTCAACAATCTTCCACCGCTGAAGTCGTGGTCGTGATGGCGTTAAGGCAATCATGTTTCGGAGCAACGGATGCTCACGGCACAGAACAAGGGAGCTTCTTCTTTACAGTTCATTGGAACTCAAAGTATACTCACCAATTACCATAAAACGCATGAAAAATAACAAAATTATAAGAAATATACAAAAATACGAGTGACTCTGGACGCCGAGCTGGGGACTCTCTTCCTGGCTGCCTATACAGGGGATTTCATAATAGAAATCGGCTCTCCGAAACGCGGAAGTAACGTGATAAAAATCTGCCACGTTAAAAATTATTGAATGTTTTTGACATATTCTCAACTATTTGCATTATCATCAACTCGTTTTTTTATTAAAACATTTAATAAATTTTCAGATTTTTTTTCAAGGGTCTCAATAAATTTGTATTTTAATTAAATCGTAATCTATTTTACTACCTTTTTTCTGCTTATTGTTATTAATGTTTTGTGTTATTAAATTAGTCCTTCAGGACTTATAGGGGAACAAGTGAGTTTGAGGATGGAACTTTCGCTGGCGGCATACCTTGCTAAGAGGTCAATTTTCTCGTTGCCAGGAATGCCCATATGGCTAGGCATCCAGGCTAAGATGACACAGCAGTTCGGATCTTTAAGTTGAAGTAGGAGGTGTTTGATCTTGAAAATTGCAGTAATGAAAGAAGAGATGAAATCAGTGGACTAAGAGATAGTGTTTGGAGAACGCTAAGAGAGTCTTAAATAGTTGAGGATGATCTTTGGAGGCAAAATGAAATGATCTTATTTCTTTATGGCAACGTTTCGTTGGCTTAGTACGGCAACCTCATCAGGCCTTTATTCAAAACACAGAAATAAATTAACATATAAAACTTTTTTTTAAAGACAATTAACCACAAAGTGTAAATACAAAAATCAAAATTACCGAAATTATAAACGTATATATCATACGTCGATCAGATGTTATTCTCGACTGAAAACAATAACACGTACACTGTATTTATATACGCTGGACAATGTTTACATAAAGAGTTACACAGCATCAAGTTCATTCAAGAACTTAAGAATGCGATACCTAAGCCTAGTTCACATATCAATAACAGTTTTGAATTGAAAGAAAAATTAAAAAATATAATAATAACGGATGAATACACTTTACTGTCATTAGACGTAACGTCGTTATTTACAATAATAGGAAAATGCATTGTACTTAGTCTTTGGATATCTTCCTTTTTATTAATACTATTTTGATTGCTTTTATATAGATCATTTCGGAAATTAGTCTTTTTTTGTAATTGCTTTCAAAATCTAAAATGGATGTATTTTCCCAATCGAACTCATCTTTGTTTTCTAATCGATGTGTACTGACAACAGACTCTTTATTTTTGTTTATTTTATGTTCATTAATGCGTGTGTGTAACGATCTTTTAGTTTCTCCTATGTATGTAGCAGAGCAATTTAGGCAATCAAATTTATACACCACATTAGTTCGATCCCATTTTTTGGTTATGTCTTTGCCTAACCGAATGATCGAAGACAAACTTTTATTCAATAATGGGATTGTACAAATGTTGTACGATTTTAACATATTAGATAGACTATTAAAATCTTTGGTAAACGGTAAAGACAATTTTGGTAATTTTTCATAGCAATTTTGGTGCGTATTATATGTATAACCATACTTAAGTTTTTTAAATCTAATTTCGATATGTTTTTCTATAAACCACATAGGATAATCATTGTTACGTAAAATCTTCTTTATGAGTTTTATATTGTCTAAGTGAAAATTAGAATCTGAGAGTAAAAACGCCTTATCAACTAGGTTAAAAATAATATTCTTTTTTTGCTGTGTTGGATGATTTGAAAAATAATTGATTACACGTCCCGATGATGTCGGTTTTTGGTACCAATTTGTCAAAATTTTATTATCAGTTCTAATTAATGTCATATCTAAAAAATTAATTTTTTTATTCTCTTCTAGTTCATAAGTAAATTTTAAATTTATGTCATAAGCATTAAAAACTTTTATCACTGTGTCAATGTGTTGTTTTTTAACACAAATAAGCGTGTCGTCAACATATCTGTAATAAAAAATAGGGATACAGTCATAATGTAGTTCTAATTCTCGTAAGCAATTCTTTTCCAAATCATCCATTACAATGTCCGCAAATAATGGTGAAATCGGTGAACCCATCGGGGTTCCATAAATTTGTTGATAGGTTTGACCATTAAAAGTAAAAAACGTATTATTAAACAGAAAAGCGGTGCATTCTTTTAATTCATCAAGCGGGATCTTACAGTGATTATGGATGGAAACCGCTCTTCCATCTAAACTATCCAACACTAATTCGCACGAGATGTTTGCAAATAACGACGTTACGTCTAATGACAGTAAAGTGTATTCATCCGTTATTATTATATTTTTTAATTTTTCTTTCAATTCAAAACTGTTATTGATATGTGAACTAGGCTTAGGTATCAGAATAACATCTGATCGACGTATGATATATACGTTTATAATTTCTGTAATTTTGATTTTTGTATTTACACTTCGTGGTTTAATTGTCTTTAAAAAAAGTTTTATATGTTAATTTATTTCTGTGTTTTGAATAAAGGCCTGATGAGGTTGGCGTACTAAGCCAACGAAACGTTGTCATAAAGAAATAAGATCATTTCATTTTGCCTCCAAAGATCGTCCTCAACTATTTAATATAAAAATGGATGGCGTTATACATTCAACATTGAACCTACATATTTTAAATATATTTTGCAGGAAATGAACAGAAAAAAGTAGAGATAGAATTATACAATGAGATGTATTAAAGGAGTGGCGCTGCCCCTCTGGCGCACAGTGGAACAAAACAGCCGAAAAATCTATTAAATTTGGCTTCACGCGAATTTTGCATAAAAAATGTTCTGATAAAGAGGATTCTCTTCATTTTGAAATTGTCTAGGAATCACCGCTTCCCTCGGAATCGCATTATCATTTTTTAACCTGATTGAGAGTGGGTTTTTCTGATCTGTCGGGAAAATAAATATAATTAAATAATGTAAAGTGCGATCGCGTTAGGAAAATAGCAAAAAAAATTGTATATATGTATATACATTGGATTTATCAAGGAGCGCGGGAGCGCTCCGAAGGCAAGTATAGAAGAAGCCTAAAGGAGCGACCCGTGCTACATATTGTTACGTACAAATGCGAGTGTATTCTGTCACGGTCCTGCCCCGACTGGCTAGCGCAGATCGCTCCGACCGTTCCCGCGGAGGATGCAAGTTGCAAGCTTGCACCTTTCGCGTGAGAACGGGTCGCGGATGCGCTGCCCGTGGGTCCGGTATCGGACCTGCCACGACAGCCGACACCCTCGTGGCTCGTCTGTGACACGTCCGAAGCCGCAGTGTCAGCGTCCACGCTGACTTGGTGGTGCGTGTAGCCCTAATGTGTGTAAGTAGCTGGCACGATAGTGCCAGTTTACATTTGTCTACTAATGTGTGTGTATGTATATGTGTCACGTTACAAAAAATTGTTTTTTTTTTTTTTTTTTTTTTTTTAAATATGCGCGATACATGAGAATCGAAACTAATTATAATAATGCCATTAACAAATATAAGATTTTGAAAAAACGTCTGTATGTGTGTATATATATATATATATATATATATATATATATATATATATATATATATATATATATATATATATATAATTTCTTGATTCTTCGTTTACACTGACGATTCATCCGTTTGCTGCTTCCTAAGGTCCCTTAACGCTCTTCGTAAACTTTCAACTGGTCGTTTCTATCTTGCTCTCTGCTTCGTTTCTTATTTCGCCAACCTGGAAGAAAACATTTGCGGACCACGAATGCCAGGACGAGGATAGCAATAATGCCCCCACCCGAAACTACTAAAGTAACTTGATACGTCCCGAGTGTACTTTTTAGGGACTTAAATTCTGACAGTGCTCGGGTTTTTTGGACAATATCACGTAATGTAAGGCCTTTCTCTGATGGAGCGTTATCGAGGAGGCTTTTGCCTCCGGTTGTGGCATTGGTGTATTCGTCGTGGATGGTTTGTATTACCAGGTGGGAAAACTCGACATTACCCAAGGCTTTTTTAATTATGGATGTTACGTTAAGAGAGCCTTTCAAAGGGGTTATAATTGTTTATTTTCCGAGATGGAGTAAGAAGCGCGTCGGATGTGTGGGCCGAGCATTCCGGTTGTAATTTGAGAATGCCTGTACCCGATAATCGGAGGGAATAATGGTCGCCGCGACGGCATTGCACATACACGTGTTCGATAGCAACTGTTGAATAGGCCTACGAATTGGTTGCGTGAAGGCGCGCCCAACAAGTTTTGGCGTAGTTGTGATAATTTTACGTCGTAAGGCGCCGAATTGTCCGGCAAACCTATGGCGATTGCCTTTACCTCGCAACAAGCGTTATCGTTTATCTCGCGAACGGGTTCAGTATTTTTGCATATTCGTAAAGCATTGATTGCCTTGCATTTATCTAATGTGTGAAGGTTCACTGGTATGTACGTTTGGCTAGCGTTGCTGATAGCTAAATATGGGTGCTTTGGCCATATTTAAGCAAAAGTGTTAGATGAATTTCCTAAAAATTGTTGTATTGGGAGGTGTGGCCTTATATAATGTGTATTTTTGCGTATCGATCAGGGGTACCGAAATACGATAAATTAGGTAGAACTTTGTGAATATAATTTGGATATCTACTATATCGAATAATTTTGTTACTGCATCGGAGTCCGAAAGAGGGAAGGTAACGTCATTTAGCGTGCTGTGTACTGTGGTGGCCGAATTTCGGATAACCTCCGGTGATACCAAACGAGGGTGAATTACTCCGCGAGTAGCAAATAAAATTGCATTTGTAATTTTTTGTATATTACGCGTATGTTGAGCAGCGTGTTCCGAAAGAGCCCTTAGTGTATCATGCATAAGTTCCGATAGGTGGATTAAGGAAATTTTTTTTTCCAATGCATTCATTTCTGTTATGTGTTTACGCAATTCTACTATTTTTGCGTTAGTGAGGTTAAGCTGTGATTCCACTATTTCTGTTTGGGAGGCTAGCAGACTGGCTAGTTTTTTTGATTCGTTAGCCGAAATTTCTACTAAATTCTCAATTTCAGCTAAGCTGTCCTCGTCGAGAGTTCCGAATAGTATCCGACTTATGCGACCTATGAGTGGCAACACGGCACTCTTTCTACGCTCCGTGAACGTCGGATTGTGGCCTTGAATGAGGCTGGCCAGATCTGCAGTAGCCATCGAATTTTCTTGTAATTGTTGTAGAGTGTTTTGTAATAATTCGCACATGCCGGCTACTAATTCACATGGGCTATTTATAATTTCCCAGGCTTTGAATTCCTCTTGATCTTCCAGGAAAAATGGTCGTTGAGTAATGTTGCGTGTTTAGCTGATACTATGCAACTAGATAACGGGCCCCTGTAAAAAGGACACGTGTGTTATTAAACGTGTGCGCAATGAAAATTCTTTTTTTTTTTGTTATGCTTCTTTCGTTTTTTTTGTTTGTTTTTTTGCCGCGTCCGTAAGCCGCAAAAAAAAAATAATAAAAAAACGAATTTTCTCAGTCGATTTTTGGAATCATTTCAAAAATTTGATTTTCTATATTTCGGGGCTATATATCGCCAGTTTTTACCAAAGAAGCTCTTTTAATTTCATCAACGTGCACTATTTTTACCACGTTGCCGTTTTGGATATGAACATTATGCGTTTGATAATTTATTTTCGTGATTTCGTAAGGGCCTTCATATTCTACCCCAAATTTTCCTTTTTTTGGTTCCTTAAGTAAATATACTAATTCGCCTTCTAGAAAGTGTTTGGTATTAAGTTTCCGGTCATAATAGTATTTTGAGCGATATTTTGCCTGTACTACGTTCATTGCTGCTAAGGTTTGAAGTTGCGTCAGGCTCGACGTCATGTCGCTAACGTAATCGTTAAAGGTGAGAAATTTTTCTTTCGACGGGAAGCTTGATGGCGTGCGAGCTTTTATGCCAAATAATAATTCGTGGGGAGAAAAATGTGTACTCTCGTGCTCTGTGTTGTTATAAGCGTGTTGGCAAATAGCTGTCCAATTTGACCAGTCGTTCGTAGTGTGCATATATTTTCGTAAATATTCCGTTAAGGTGTGGTGCATCCGTTCGATTGATCCGTTTGATTGTGGATGGTAAGCTGTTGTGCAGTATTTCTTAATTTGAAATATTTTTGCAAATTCTTCTAGGAGCTTGTTCCTAAAATGTATGCCCTGGTCCGTTAATATAGCTGCCGGAGGACCAAAGTAGTAAATAATTCGCTCAGTCAGGGCTCGAGCTACTTCCTCCGCGTTTGCGCGTTTAACAGGTGTGAGGATGATATACTTAGTCAGCGCATCTTGCGCAGATAAGATATATCTGAAGCCCTCGCTCGTCTCCTCGAGAGGGCCATAGAAGTCAAGCGAAAGTTGCGCAAACGGTAATGCTGGGGTATTACTTATCAGCATCGGTAGTTTGGTTTTTACTCTGACCAGCTTATTGCTTTAACAAGTAGCACATCGAAGTACAAACTGTTTTACGTCCGGACGCATATTTCGCCAATAGTATTCTTTTGCGATCTTACTATAAGTTTTGTTGATTCCCCGATATCCACCTATTGCTGCTTCGTGAAATTTCCTCATAAGCTTATATCTTTCCTGCACGGGCGGAACGGGTAAATTATTGTTATATATGATGGCGATAAGAGGCGTACCGACAAAAATATGCTCAAATTGTTCGATAAAGTAAGTCCACTCAGCGATAGAGAGAACGGCCAGATCTCTCGTTATAGCTACAGTTTGAATATTTTTTTTTCTGAATGTCGCCTTTAGGGTACGCAAGCATTTTTTGATATCTGATCTGAGCGGTCTGTCGTCAATATGGTTTTTGACGTAAATGCCAATCATGTTTATCTCTCGCGCCTGTAAAATGTTAATTTCGCCGATTGTGAACTCCCTACTTGTAAGTTCTTCAATGTTTAGATATCCCCTTTCTAGAAATGCTTCCAAAATTTCCGTGTTAAGGAATCCGTCTGCGGATGCTAAATACGCGATGTTTTCTTTGTACGTGAACGGGTGTTCACTTAACACGCTTAATTTTGTGAATGGGGGTGGTTCTTCGCCTTCTAATAATGCCCGTGGTGGTTTTTCGCGCGGTGGTCTAGCTTCCACGACTAGATAGCGTTGCAGCAGTCTATTACGCGTCGATTGTATATTTTCGCCGTTGCCGGGGGATTGTGGTTGAGAGGCACTTCTTGCATTGCCTCCGTCTGTTGGCTCGACAACCTGATCTCTACTTATCTCTATATTGTTTCCAGGAACTTCGCCTGTACTTGAAGAGTCGGAGTTATAAGAATTATGTTGCTCAGCACCATGCTCGCTCGGCCAGCATGGGTTGTAAGTCCTCGATTGATTGTGAGCGTCGCCGTTCCTTGTATGCTCATTACAAGGAGGGAGCTCGGGGGTATTTTGCAATTCGACTTTCACGCTACTAGAATTAGGCGAAAAATTATCATCACCGTTTTCTGGATTATTTGGCTTTTTGAGAGATGGGTTGGCTCTAGAGTCGTTATCGTCGGCAATAGGGAGGTAGGGTGTGAAGTGACATCCAGTTAAATGTAAATGAATAAAATGCGCGGTTTTATTGGCAATAAGGTGGTAATATAACATTTTGTCTGAAGATATTTCGTAGTGGATGCAAATATTTTTGTCAAATTCGCGTGCAAACATGTATGCGCAGTCCACGTCGCCGTACTGGTCATCAGATGCTAAGATTTCTTTTGCAGAATTTGGGTCTCCACACTGATCTAGTACTGCAGATTTGAGTAAGAGTCTTCTAAGTTCTAATGCTGAAATATTCAGTTGCGTTAATTTGATTAGTGAGTGAAAAAGACAGTTACCGATAGGAAGGCTTGGTATGTCATCTGAGCGATACAGCGCTGCCTCGGGGTCGGCGCACCTTTTCTTACGTATATATACGTGCGTCAGCACGTTAGCAGAACTGCGCGAGGAATCGTAATATGAAGAGCCTGGCGTTCTATCAGAGTTACGCGGAATCCCTTGGAAGTCTTCCATATAAGCTCATAATTCCGGACCATCATCGAAAAAGGGATCACGAAGAGTATCTGCTTTGGCTCTGTCTGATTTTGGGGCTGCTGTATGTGTTCCGTTGCCTTTTTCGGACTCCTGAGGTGAAGATGACCCTATGCTCATATCATCTGCTTCCCGTAACGGGGGATGAGATGACGCGTGCGGGGTATGTATAATGGTTTTTCCCTTATCTGGCTCTACCGTATGGGAAGGTGAGTGGTTTCCATGTTTTACCTCGTCATCGACCCTGTGTGTAAGTACCTTGTTTGATTGGGTGTCTGCTTCCCATACGTCTATACGTACGCCCTCTATTCCGTGATAATCCTGCTCCTGTATATCGACCCTTAGTTTTGCATGCTTTTTATTAGTTATTTGCGGTAATATAAAATCTTGTAGCCGAGGACTTTGTTTTTCCTGTGTTGGTATTTTCAGTATTTCGAAGTCATCGGTATCAAAATTAGTTGTATTATTTGGTTGTGAAGTACCCTGCTCGGTGGCTGAGTTTGGAAGCACATTTGCTGCTGGAGTTTTTGCATTTTGAAAATTTTGTGCAAATGAGAAATTTTCCTCTCGAGAAGTGGGACACTTAGATTTAAAAACGAGTTGTTATCAGCTGTGTCATCGGGATCAAATAACGAGGGTAGTGTGCGCTAATAGTATGCGCTTTTTTCTTACGTGGTTTTCGTATCTTTTGCTTAATTTTCAATACCGACAAATTCGTTTTACGAGTACGTTTTCTACCTTGTTGCGTCGGGTTGGGGGTTAATTTTGGGTTACTTAGTGTAAGATCATCATTTATAGGTTCCATTTGGACACTATCGTTTCAACTGGACCAAACCAAATTCAACTGGAGCGAGCTTAATAGATTCTTGTAAAATTCCAGATATACGTTTAAGCTCGATGGTGCTTAGTCTGTATTTATTTTTATCAGTACGGTTTAGCGTGACATTACTAAGTACTGAACTAAAACTTATATGGGTGAGACAACCCGAATAAGAATTGCTGTAAAGCGTCGCGTTCTGCAGTTTGCTTGAGCAGGCTGCGATCTCCGAGTTCAAGATCAGGCGCGGAGTCGTAAATTGTCAGCAGGCGATTATGTAATTTTTGAATGCGCAGTCCAAAATCGCCTACTGTTTCATTTTGCTTTTGGCTAATCACTTTCATTTGCGCGACTATCTCATCAGCAATACCCACGTTACTGTATTGCATAGTCAGATCTGCGAGTAACTGTTCCACCAAACTGTAGCTTGATAATCGGGCCACGTAGCCCTCGGCTGCGCGTCCCGTCAACTTTTCGGCTAGAGCACAAATGATATAACTCTCGCACTCGTGGAGGAAGCTAGCGACTGTGCGCCGTATCGCAGCGCAAAATAAATTCAAATTATCGGGGTTTCCATCAAAACGTGATATAAGTCTTATAGCCTGTGAAAGAGTTAAGGCATTCGCATTTCGACGGGTAGGAGTTATGAACGAAGCGCCGTCGGCGCGAGGTTGGGCGACGCGTGGGGGCGATTGCTGTTTGTATTAGTGTGTACGTGTGGTACCTTGGGAGGATAGTAATGTGAAGGGTTTTGCCTAAAAGTAAAAACATCCGTGTTACCGGCTGCCGGTTGAGTATAATTTATTGTGTTATAACTAGCGTGCGGTAGATGCTGTGTGGCACCCTATTGAACAATATCGCGCGATTATCGTGCGATAAATCGCGCGAATAATCGCGCGAATAATCGCGCGATGATCGTGCCAGTTTATCGACCATTTTCTGGCGCGATAATCGTGCGATAATCGCGCGAGTTAACCGAAATTCAACATTAAAAAATAAGTTTTATTTCCACAGCTGTGTACGTGCTTGCGTAATTGACAAACATTATGACTGTAAATGTATCAGTGCGTAACTGCAGTGTTAATGTACACCCGAGGGAAGTTAATTCTTTCCGAACGTGCCGGGTGAATTCAAAATCTTGGAATCCCATTGGACTATTCAAGTGTTATTAATCGCGCGATTAATCGGAAAATTTTTATAAAAACAATTACACCAAAAATATGTATAAAAATTACTTTTAATAAGAACGAATTACTTTCAAAAGTTATAGATTATACTGAAAAAATTTAGCTGATTTCAGCTGGACATCATGCCAAAACGTCACCTGATTATCAGGTGATTAGCACCTAAAAATCATGTTGATATTATCTCTTAAATAACATTGTTTTTACATTTTGCTATGAAAAATCGAGTTTTTCTCGCAGTCAAAGCAATTAATTAAATTTTTAAACTTTTATCTATGATTAACATATGTATTGTAACCATGCCCACATAAAAATATTTCGTAAGTTCTTACGTGAGAACTTACGTAAGCTCTCATCACTCGGTGTGCGAATAAGTAAATTAAAAATTAAAAAATAAAGACATGTAACATACATGTATATTGGAATAATATTATCATAAATGATATTGTTCTTAATGTGGAGAAAGGATAAATGATGTTTAATGAGGCACGTGCTCGCGCTACTCGACACCGACCCGTGATATAGCAAATTTACACGAGGTCGGAGCCGAGCGCGCCCACGTGTACTTCGATATTAGCTGCTACCATGAACAGTTGCGACGACGTCGGCCACACTACGAGGACGCGAAATCTTGACGATGATATTGATATTAAAAGAACAGAGAAGATATTTCACATGGGGTCAGCAGATCAAATTTTTGAATCCTTTAGGCTTTGTGAGTTATAACAATTATAATTTTTATTCAACAAAAATGTTTCTGATTCTTTATTACAAACTATTTAAAATGTGTGCAGGAACAATATTGGTAAACCGTCTTGAAAAGAATTCTATATTTTTTAAATATCAATATAAACCAATAATTGGTATTTTTGTCAACCCGCTGGATTTCAGATCATAATATTATTCATATATCTCATGTTATGGATCTTGCCGCTAAAGTTGCTCAAAGCATGAAAAATCCATTAAACATCTATTTTCAACAATATTTTCAACAGACTTATAAGTAATAACACTTATATTTACTTTCCTAAATTTCCAATGGGAGCCATTTACACTGTTAATAAACTCTCTTTCTAATCTTCATATCTATTCCAAATTCAATTTCATAAGTAATCTATTATTATATGTGCAAAAGCCAAAAGTAAATTAATATGTAAAAAAGTTGCAATCAAAGTAGTTGAAAAACGATTTAGCAATTGTATACTCCAATGCGCAGACAAATACTTCTTACTCATTAATTTACAAATACAATATGGTGTTCTTAGTAAGTCTTCGCTTCATGTGAAATTTCATAAATTAAATAAATTACAATCTTATAAATCATTAAGATCCATAATCCAATTATTTAATTGTAATTTACACTGAATAGTTTATGAAATTTCATGATGCGAAGGTTTAATAAGAAAACCATATTTTACTTGAAAATAATTGAGTAAGAAGTTCTTGTCTGGGCATTGAAATATACAATTGCTAAATTATTTTTCAACTACGTTGTTTGCAACTTTTTTACATAGTAATTTACTTTTAGCTTTGGCACACATAATAATAGATTACTTATAAAATTCTGTTTCGAGTAGATATCAAGAATACATGTAGAGTTTATTAACAGTGTAAGCGGCTTCCATTGAAAATGTAGGAAAGTAAATATAAATTTTATTACTTACAAGCCTTTCAAAAATATTATTGAAAATAGATATTTAATGTATTTTTCATTTTATGACAATATTCAGCAACAAAATCCTCAAACTATGCAAATGGATCATAAAATAAATATAAACATATTCTACAAATAAAAAGCAAATTTTTTCCCAATGCTACAAATTACAAGCCACATTTTTAGCCAAAGCTAAAAGTAAATTAGTATAAAAAAAGTTGCAATCAAAGTAGTTGAAAAACAATTTAGCAATTGTATACTCCATTACGCAGACAAATATTTCTTACTCAATAATTTTCAAATAAAATATGGTGCTCTTATTAAGCATTCGCTTCATGTGAAAATTCATAAATTATGTAATTTACAATCTTACAAATCATTAAGATCCATAAGTCAATTATTTAATTGTAGTTTACACTAAAAAGTTTATCAAATTTCATGATGCGAAGGTTTAGTAAGAAAACCATATTTTATTTGAAAATTATTGAGTAAGAAGTTCTGGTCTGGGTATTGGAATATAAATGGCTAAATTATTTTTCAACTACTTTGATTGCAACTTTTTACATAGTAATTTACTTTTAGCTTCGGCACACATAATAATAGATTATTTATAAAATTCTGTTTCGTGTAGATATCAAGAATACATGTAGAGTTTATTAACAGTGTAAGCGGCTTCCATTGAAAATGTAGGAAAGTAAATATAAATTTTATTACTTACAAGCCTTTCAAAAATATTGTTGAAAATAGATATTTAATGTATTTTTCATTTTATGATAATATTCAGCAACAAAATCCTCAAACTTTGCAAATGGATCATAAAATAAATATAAACATATTCTACAAATAAAAAGCAAATTTTTTCCTAATGCCACATTTTTTGCCAAAGCTAAAAGTAAATTAGTGTAAAAAAGTTGGAATCAAAGTAGTTGAAAAACAATTTAGCAATTGTATACTCCATTACGCAGACAAATATTTCTTACTCAATAATTTTCAAATAAAATATGGTGCTCTTATTAAGCCTTCGCTTCATGTGAAAATTCATAAATTATGTAATTTACAATCTTACAAATCATTAAGATCCATAAGTCAATTATTTAATTGTAGTTTACACTGAAAAGTTTATCAAAATTCATGATGCAAAGGTTAAGTAAGAAAACCATATTTTATTTGAAAATTATTGAGAAAAAGTTCTTGTCTGGGTATTGGAATATACAATTGCTAAATTGTTTTTCAATTACTTTGATTGCAACTTTTTTACATAGTAATTTACTTTTAGCTTTCGCACACATAATAATAGATTACTTATAAGATTCAGGTTTGAGTAGATATCAAGAATACATATAGAGTTTATTAACAGTGTAAGCCGCTGAATAAGTTAAAATTCATGTATGTAAATTCTGATATTACTAGCTTACATGTTATACTTTCAAAATAAGCAATGAAGGGGCCAACCCGTTACCACACCACATCCATTGAAAGCCAAGGCCAGATCGAGGCACATATTGGTACTTAGTAGCACTACATACTGTTGAGAACATCCTCAGTCTGATGGTTGAGAATCATTCATCTTTTCTGCTGCCTCAGGTACCTCCAACAAGAGAAAAGTACAAACAGCCCACCCACCCATTAAAGAGGTTAGGAGTGAGAACGAACTTACAGAATCTATGCGTTACCGCCGACTGCGTTGTTTTATTGTCTCAGATGAATCACCACCGAACGATGGACGCGAAGAATGAACCAACACCCACCAGGACACCGTACTGCAGCAGCCGCTGTCATATCGTTGCGAATGTCGAACAAGACACGTGTACGGCAGCGTCGGACGTTGGTCTACCTATACAAACAATTCAGTCAGCTGTTGGCGCTCCCGGCCGCTTGGGATATAATCGTCTCGTCCGTAAAAAGGCTGTCCGACGCTGCCGTGCACGTGTCTTGTTCGGCATTCGCAACGATGACAGCGGCTGCTGCAGTACGGTGTCCTGGTGGGTAAATTGGTTCCTTCTTCACGTCCATCGTTTGGTGGTGACTCCTCTCAGACAGTAAGACAGCGGAGTCGGCGGTAAAGCATAGACTATGTAAGTTCTTTCTCACTCCTAACCTTTTTAATGGGTGGGTGGGCTGTTTGTACTTTTCTCTTGTTGGAGGTATCTGAATCAGCAGAAGAGATGAATGATTCTCAACCATCAGGCTGAGGATGTTCTCAACAATATGTAGTGCTACTAAGTACCAATATGTGCCTCGATCTGGCCTTCGCTTTCAGTGGATGTGGTGTGGTAACGGGTTGGCCCCTTCATTGCTTATTTTGAACGTATAACATGTAAGCTAGTAATATCAGAATTTACATACATGAATTTTAACTTATTCAGCGGCTTACACTGTTAATAAACTCTATATGTATTCTTGATATCTACTCAAACCTGAATCTTATAAGTAATATCTATTATTATGTGTGCGAAAGCTAAAAGTAAATTACTATGTAAAAAAGTTGCAATCAAAGTAGTTGAAAAACAATTTAGCAATTTTATATTCTAATACCCACACAAGAACTTTTTCTCAATAATTTTCAAATAAAATATGGTTTTCTTACTAAACCTTCGCATCATGAAATTTGATAAACTTTTTAGTGTAAACTACAATTAAATAATTGTCTTATGGATCTTAATGATTTGTAAGATTGTAAATTACATAATTTATGAATTTTCACATGAAGCGAGGGCTTAATAAGAGCACCACATTTTATTTGAAAATTATTGAGTAAGAAATATTTGTCTGTGTAATGGAGTATACAACTGCTAAATTGTTTTTCAACTACTTTGATTGCAACTTTTTTACAGTAATTTACTTTTAGCTTTGGCAAAAAATGTGGCATTAGGAAAAATTTGCTTTTTATTTGTAGAATATGTTTATATTTATTTTATGATCTATTTGCAAAGATTGAGGATTTTGTTGCTGAATATTGTCATAAAATGAAAAATACATTAAATATCTATTTTCAACAATATTTTTGAAAGGCTTGTAAGTAATAAAATTTATATTTAATTTCCTACATTTTCAATGGAAGCCGCTTACACTGTTAATAAACTCTACAAGTATTCTTGATATCTATTCGAAACAGAATTTTATAAATAATCTATTATTATGTGTGCCGAAGCTAAAAGTAAATTACTATGTAAAAAAGCTGCAATCAAAGTAGTTGAAAAATAATTTAGCAATTGTATATTCCAATACCCATACCAGAACTTCTTACTCAATAATTTTCAAATAAAATATGGTTTTCTTACTAAACCTTCGCATCATGAAATTTGATAAACTTTTCAGTGTAAACTACAATTAAATAATTGACTTATGGATCTTAATGATTTGTAAGATTGTAAATTACATAATTTATGAATTTTCACATGAAGCGAATGCTTAATAAGAGCACCATATTTTATTTGAAAATTATTGAGTAAGAAATATTTGTCTGCGTAATGGAGTATACAATTGCTAAATTGTTTTTCAACTACTTTGATTGCAACTTTTTTATACTAATTTACTTTTAGCTTTGACTAAAAATGTGGCTTGTAATTTGTAGCATTAGGAAAAAATTTGCTTTTTATTTGTAGAATATGTTTATATTTATTTTATGATCCATTTGCAAAGTTTGAGGATTTTGTTGCTGAATATTGTCATAAAATGAAAAATACATTAAATATCTATTTTCAACAATATTTTTGAAAGGCTTGTAAGTAATAAAATTTATATTTACTTTCCTACATTTTCAATGGAAGCCGCTTACACTGTTAATAAACTCTACATGTATTCTTGATATCTACTCGAAACAGAATTTTATAAGTAATCTATTATTATGTGTGCGAAAGCTAAAAGTAAATTACTATGTAAAAAAGTTGCAATCAACGTAGTTGAAAAATAATTTAGCAATTGTATATTCCAATGCCCAGACAAGAACTTCTTACTCAATTATTTTCAAGTAAAATATGGTTTTCTTATTAAACCTTCGCATCATGAAATTTCATAAACTATTCAGTGTAAATTACAATTAAATAATTGGATTATGGATCTTAATGATTTATAAGATTGTAATTTATTTAATTTATGAAATTTCACATGAAGCGAAGACTTACTAAGAACACCATATTGTATTTGTAAATTAATGAGTAAGAAGTATTTGTCTGCGCATTGGAGTATACAATTGCTAAATCGTTTTTCAACTACTTTGATCGCAACTTTTTTACATATTACTTTACTTTTGGCTTTTGCACAT
The DNA here is from genome assembly GCA_036365515.1 of Torymus aiolomorphi. Taxonomy (NCBI): domain Eukaryota; kingdom Metazoa; phylum Arthropoda; class Insecta; order Hymenoptera; family Torymidae; genus Torymus; species Torymus aiolomorphi. The sequence continues at coordinate 170,864,469 of CM070874.1, read as the reverse complement.
ATAATAATAGATTACTTATGAAATTAAATTTGGAATAGATATGAAGATTACAAAGAGAGTTTATTAACAGTGTAAACGGCTCCCATTGGAAATTTAGAAAAGTAAATATAAGTGCTATTACTTATAAGTCTGTTGAAAATATTGTTGAAAATAGATGTTTAATGGATTTTTCATGCTTTGAGAAACTTCAGCGGCAAGATCCATAACATGAGATATATGAATAATATTATGATCTGAAATTCAGCGGGTTGACAAAAATACCAATTATTGGTTTCTATTGATATTTAAAAAGTATAGAATTCTTTTCAAGAGGGTTTACCAATATTGTTCCTGGGCACATTTTAAATAGTTTTTAATAAAGAATCAGAAACATTTTTGTTGAATAAAAATTATTATAGTTATAACTCACAAAGCCTTAACGATTCTAAAAGTTGATCTGCTGACCCCACGTGAAGTATCTTCTCTGTTCTTTTAATAGCAATATCATCGCCAAGATATCGCCTCCTGGCACTGTGGCCGACGTCATCGCAACTGTTCATGGTAGCAGCTAATATCGAGTACATGTGGGCGCGCTCGGCTCCGGCCTCGTGTAAATTTGCTATATCACGGGTCGGTGTCGAGTAGCGCGAGCACGTTGCTCATTAAACATCATTTATCCTTTCTCCACATTAAGAACAATATCATTTATGATAATATTATTCCAATATACAGATATGTTACATGTCTTTATTTTTTAATTTTTAATTTACTTATTCGCACACCGAGTGATGAGAGCTTACGTAAGTTCTTACGTAAGAACTTATGAAATATTTTTATGTGGTCATGGTTTTAATACATATGTTAATCATAGATAAAAGTTTAAAAATTTAATTAATTACTTTGACTGCGAGAAAAACTCGATTTTTCATAGCAAAATGTAAAAACCATGTTATTTAAGAGATAATATCAACATGATTTTTAGGTGCTAATCACTTGATAATCAGGTGACGTTTTGGCATGATGTCCAGCTACAATCAGCTAAATTTTTTCAGTATAAACTATAACTTTTGAAGTAATTCGTTCTTATTAAAAGTAATTTTTATACATATTTTTGGTGTAATTGTTTTTATAAAAATTTTCCGATTAATCCCGCGATTAATAACACTTCAATAGTCCAATGGGATTGCAAGATTTTGAATTCACCCGGCACGTTCGGAAAGAATTAACTTCCCTCGGGTGTACATTAACACTGTAGTTACACACTAATACATTTACAGTCATAATGTTTGTCAATTACGCAAGCACGTACACAGTTGTGGAAATAAAACTTATTTTTTAATGTTGAATTTCGGTTAACTCGCGCGATTATCGCACGATTATCGCGCCAGAAAATGGTCGATAAACTGGCACGATCATCGCGCGATTAGTCGCGCGATTAATCGCGCGATTCATCGCACGATAATCGCGCGATATTTTTCAATAGGGCATGGCTCGGAAAAGCGATTTATCGATTTTGAAATTCGTGTTCATGCGCTTGTGCTCTTTTTATCGCGTGTTCGCGATATACAAAATCTACCCACGGTGTTTGTGGAAAAATAGGCTGCGCAATGTGGCTTCCTTGTGCGAGCGAATTTGCGAATGTGTAATTTGGCGGCTGGGCGATTGGGTCACGGTGCGCCGCAGTCGTATGTGTCTGAGTGATATGTGACATTGTGCACGTGGAAGGGAGTGTGATAGCACTTGATATATTTCCCGTAGTGGTAAAAACTTGATTTACTGACGTAACCGCGGTACTCGATACAGTAGCAACCGTAGTAAGAGCTGCATTAGTAATAAGAGCTGGTGATGCGCTTGAGACCACCTGCGTTCTATACGAATCGTCTGTAAAGGAGTTACATTTCTCGACTATCCGCGCGGCTATCTCAAGCATAGAGTGTGGATCGAGATTAAAGTCATCCACTGCCTCGATCACGGCCTCTATGTGTTTCTCCCGGGAGTCTTCGGCGCTCTCCATAGGCGAGTGCTAATGCACCGACGGTAACGATTGAGCGCGCGATTTTAGGCGCGCTTTATCGCGACCGATAAATCCCGAAAACGGCATTATATTGGTGGATTGCAAACGTGTTTTTTTTTCTGGCACTCGCGATACTAAAAATGTTTTCTAACAGGTATATTTAATGACAGAATAAAGAAACTTACAGGATGATGGCGAGCTGCGTTGCTATCAAAAATTGCATTGCTGTGTTGTTGCTCGGCTTTCTGGTTGCTCTGTTCATGGTGATTATGCTCCAATGGTTCTCTGCTCTCAGTACTGTCGCTCCAATATTTTTGCCAGTAGTTTTGAATAAAATTTTTCCAGATTTTCTTAGAAGTTGCGGAGTTTGTATGTGGATTGTAGAATTCTCCAAATTTGTAGTTTTCAGAAAAAAATGCCTTTTTTTTCTTCTTTTAAAAAAAACTTGTAGTTTTTTCCAGGAGTGGAGTTGAAAAAAAATTTATGTTGTTCCTGGGTGGCGAGTCGGGCAGACCGATATGATTTACTTCTTTTAATATTCTATGAAATCACAATTTCACTCACAATTGCACTTCTAGATTATCGTTTTATTATTACAATATATTGAGTTCGTCACTTGTCGAAGTCTCAAATTCGAACTTGAATTTGAATTATATAAATGACTCGGACACACAAGGGATGCCAGAATTAATGTTACGTACAAATGCGAGTTTATTCTGTCACGATCCTGCCCCAACTGGCTAGCGCAGCTCGCTCGGACCGTTCCCGCGGAGAATGCAAGTTGCAAGCTTGCACATTTCGCGTGAGAACGGACCGCGGATGCGCTGCCCGTGGGTCCGGTATCGGACCTGCCACGACAACCGACACCCTCGTGGCTCGTCTGTGACAATATACATTGAAATGGGTGTACGAAAAATTCAATGCGCTTTTACGTATATTGCGTTAGTTTTTACTATATAACATATCCCTCTTCATCGAAAGCCATTTCATTGCTCTGCTCAAATCAAAACATTTTATTTAAAAAGATTATCTCGTCCAGAAGATATAGAGAGCTGAATTTTTTTATGTGCGATTTCCTTTTATACTTTTCTTCTCCTTATTCCGGCGTCCGGATTGCAGCTCTTACGACACTTCCGGTTGTCGTCTATCTTACGCTTGTATATCTATATATACACACCTGTATCTGATCGATCTAACCTTACATACAACATGTCAGTATTTTTTTATATACAAATGTTATCATATCGTGAGTTAGTTAATAACACATTTCAAAGACCTCAAGAAGTTGCTAGATTGTTTAGGTTAAGAACTTATTCTTAGCAATCTAAGAAGAAGAATTTTTATCTATCTATTATTTTATAGATATACATTTTACAAATGTTATCATATCGTGAGTTAGTTAATTAGTTATGTATTTGAAAGATCTCATGTTGTCAACTGGTGATGAGAAAAATTGATCTATTCGTCTATCAATCAATAGGGAAAATAACTTTCATTAGATAAGTGTTTACTAGCTAAATGTTAAATGGCTAAAATCATTTTTTTAAACTGGATACTTTGTGAGATTTTTTATTTTTACAGATATTATACCAGAAGATTTTTTTCGAGTCATTTTGAAGATATATATAATTATAGCCAATAATGTTGAGGAGTTCTAATTGTGTACTGTCTGAAAAATCTAATTTTGAATTAACAAAAATGAACAAGTGCCCTCATGACCCTTGGAGTTATTATTAATGAACAAGAAAAAGTTATTTTAATACAAGAACAGACACGTACTACTCAAGATAGAAAAACCAAACCAATATTACTATGGGGCAAATATATTATTATTTACGACACAATATTTTTCAAGACATATCTATAATATAATTATAGTGAAGTCAGTGCAAGTTTTCAGATCAGATATAATAAAATGTTTTGTACAATAAATGAAATAAAGTAGCGGTATGATGTGTTAAATGAAGTGTTTATAACAAATTTAAAACATTTAATTAAAATCAGAATTTAAAATAATGTGAGACGTTAGAGCCTTGGTTAAGAAAAAGCATTTTTTGTCTATACTTCAAGAAACTGAGTCGATATTAGTGCTGTGCTCTTGTACATATTTACTTAACCACGAATTAAAAAATTAATTAACGAATTAAAATACAGAAAAAAGCAAAAATGATGTGTGATTGTTGTGAAAATTTCAACGAATAATAGTGCTCAGTTAATCTAATTTTATAATTTTCTCACGGAGGGAGACGTCAAAATGTTTCAGAGGATTTCTCAGTAAATATTTTTCTACACAAGATTCAGATAACTACAAGATTTCTTGTGTATATCAACAATAAAAATAATCAGATACGTATTAAATAACTAAATATCTATTTTTAAAATATAAAATGTTGGTTATAAGAATGAACATTGACACTTTGTGTTGATTTTTTATATTTTTTTAGATTATATGAGGAATTTCCTACGGTGGAAGACATCAAAATATTTGAGAGGAGTTCATAGTAATTTTTGCATATAATATAAACAACGGCCTGAAGAAATGGAAATCTACAAGCGTCCTGTACAAGAAAATAACTTAGAAATATCCTGATTTCATTCTCCAATGTATATTATAAGATTCAATCTATTCTCAAAATGTGACAAGAGCTGCTAGGAACTAACAACCAAGATGTTTTAGACAGTATTGCTCAAAAAGTACGAAAAAAGTATTATATATGTTTTGAAGTTAATTCTTCAAAATAAAATAAGGTAATTGCGATTTTCATAGATCATCCATCTAGTTGAAGATCATACTCAAGCTGGTGGATTTTTTTGAAGACTTATGGAATAAACTCAGCCCGATACAAATATTTTATTGTATTGTTAAAAAGTGATCAGTGTTCATAAATATTATATAATTATAGTGAAGTCAGTGCAAGTTTTCAGATCAGATATAATAAAATGTTTTGTATAATAAATGAAATAAAGTAGCAGTATGATGTGTTAAATGAAATGTTTATAACAAATTGAGAACCTCTACTTAAAATCAGAATTTAAAATATTGGTCAGACGTTAGAGCCTTGGTCAAAAAAAAACATTTTTTGTCTATACTTCAAGAAACTGAATCGATATTAGTGATGTGCTCTTGTACATATTTACTTAACCAGGAATTAAAAAATTATGCCAAATGAACATTAAAATAGAGAAAAAAGTAAAAATGATGTGTTATTGTTGTGAAAATTTCAACGAATAAAAGTGCTCAGTTAATCTAATTTTATAATTTTCTCACGGTGGGAGACGTCAAATGTTTCAGAGGATTTCTCAGTAAATATTTTTCTACACAAGATTCAGATAACTACAAGATTTCTTGTGTATATCAACAATAAAAATAATCAGATACGTATTAAATGACTAAATATCTATTTTTAAAATATAAAATGTTGGTTATAAAAATGAACATTGACACTTTGTGTTGATTTATTATTTTTTTTTTTTTTAGATTATATGAGAAATTTCTTACGGTGGAAGACGTCAAAATGTTTCAGAGGAGTTCTTAGTAATTTTTGCATATACTATAAACAACGGCCTGAAGAAATGGAAATCTACAAGCGTCCTGTACAAGAAAATAACTTAGAAATATAATAATAGTGAAGTCAGTGCAAGTTTTCAGATCAGATATAATAAAATGTTTTGTATAATAAATAAAATAAGTAGCAGAATGATGTGTTAAATGAAGTGTTTATAACAAATTTAGAACCTCTACTTAAAATCAGAATTTAAAATATTGGTTGGACGTTAGAGACTTGGTTAAAAAAAAGCATTTTTTTGTCTATACTTCAAGAAACTGAGTCGATATTAGTGCTGTGCTCTTGTATATATTTACTTAAACACCAATTAAAAGATTATGCCAAATGAACATTAAAATACAGAAAAAAGCCAAAATGATGTGTTATTGTTGTGAAAATTTCAACGAATAAAAGTGCTCAGTTAATCTAATTTTATAATTTTCTCACGGAGGGAGACGTCAAAATGTTTCAGAGGATTTCTCAGTAAATATTTTTCTACACAAGATTCAGATAATTATTTGAAAAAGTATACAAGAATGTTAAGAAAGCTTTCATTATCAGTAATTATAGTTGATAAACTGATTGTTTTTAATTTTACAAGATGTGTGCGGCAATCATGAGTTATTAAATTAAGCTGTTTAATACTTTCTACTATAAAAGAATATCGAGAAAGCTTTTTTCTCCCAATGATTCTTAGTTCATAAACTTTTGTTTTTAATTTTGCAAGATGTATCTGATAGATTATTAATTCAAATGGTTTCTAGTGAAAACTTCAACGAATCCAAGTGTTGAAAATAATGTAATTAATGATTGGCTTATGGTGAGGGGCACCAAATGATTCAGAGGAGCCATTTGTTCTGTGAATATACAGTACATGAAACCATAATATAAATTACTGTAATGGCTACTTTTTGAATCTACAACCAACATTTTAATTTGCTAGCTGATTATGATGCAATAGTATGATTATTAGATCTAGTACCCTTGCAAGTCTTTGATCAAATATTATGAAAAAGAAATATGTGGATATCAAAATAATGAAATGAGTTCCAGCTTTAGAATGTGCAATAAAAGGCTAAAGGTAAATTTTAGCACAAATTTAATAATGTAATAATAATTTGTCAAAAAAAACAAAAGCAAATGGATGCATAAGAGTGTTTTGTAAAAAAACTTAGTATCAGGTTTTGTTACGTAAGGGTAGTTAACTTGGCAAACTTTGAGCTTCGCATTTTGTAAAGGCTAGAGGATTAGGTGATTTCAGAGAAATAGATGCGAAAGAATAGTTTTTAAAAAACTTTGTACCGCCTGCTGCTATGGAAATGGCAGTTGACATGAGAACTCAACTTCTCAGCCAACTTTGAGCTTCAAGTTTTATAAAAGCAAGAGAATCAGGTGATATAGAGATTTGAATTGTAATTCTGAGAACTTGTACTTTTTTCTTTTATTCCTTGCGATAGCTACAAATAAAAAATATATTGTTATCGTTTTTAACAACTTTAAATTATCTGTCGAAATACTAATAAAAGTTTAATGTTTTTATCCAAACAATCTTGCTCTCAACAACTGTCCAGCTCTGTACAAAAAACTTGACTGAAAGCTTGAATGTTTTTTGAAACAATTATAATAAACACTTATAAAAACTATTTTTTAAAGTATTTTCTATCTGTAAATTATTCATTATTATATTTTATCTACAAAATATCTCAAAAAATGGTCCATTTCTATATCTTTTAAAAAATCCATTAAGGTGATGTCGGAGCCACGCTGATTGGTTGAAATTTTCCTAACCTCAAAAACATAATATCATAAATAAAAAAAAGTATACAATCGTAAAACACAAAAATGCGGTGATCGCGTGTTCTTATTATAATAAAGAATGTTTATGAACGTTACGCAGCGTTTAATAATTTTTAGTTAAGACAAATAATAGGAAATACGACGTGAGGTGAGGATGTCGTTCCACACAGAAAATTCTAAGATGACCGTCACTTTTACGTAATTATACAGGCGTCAATTTTAAGAATATTGCATTATATAAATTATTGAACATTTTGATTATTGAAAATGCTGTGATCCCGCATTCTTTACACGATAAAAAATCGTTAGCAACTTAATTTTCAATATCACGAAGTAAATTTCGCGTAAACAACGGAAAATACGACTCGAGGTGGGGGTCACCATTGGTAAAGTTCGCTACGACATCCCCTTAATAAATTATTTTACAAAACTTCTACAATCCTTTACAAAATTTTGCAAGCAACGAGAAATTCTTTTCCAAAACCTTTACAGTCACTTTACAAAAACTTTTACAAACGATAAGAATTTTTTCGTAAACCATAAGAATTATTTTCCGAAACCTATACAATATCCTAAAAAATTATTTACGTTTTATTTTTTGAAAAGGAATTCTACGAATAAATAATAAATGTTTGCGTTCTAAAGTCGAAATAAATTTCTTTCACGCGGATACTGAAAGTCAAACCCAAAAAAGTTTTGAAGTCCCTTAAAGTGTAGTTTTATACTTAACAGACATTATTTACAATGTAGTTTTACTCTTAAAAAGTTGTGAAATCTCTTTAAAAAATTATTTTACAAAAGTAAAAACTTATAGGCAAGAATAAGTTTGGTTACTATTCTACATAGTTTGTACTTAACAAACATTATTTACGAAACTCTCCCCCCCCCCCTCTCACTCTCTCTCTCTCTCTCTGTACCAAAAACTTTAACGAGTGCTTAAATATTTTTTCAAAACAATCAACACGTTCTTTAAAAAACTAATTTTTTAAATATATTCTATCCACACCATTTGTCTATAGTCCTTTTATTTATTCTGATCTCATATATTCAATAACCACTCTCTACAAATGGTAATAATTTTTTTCATGACTGTACCAATAATAATATTGTTAATATAAAACTTTCTACGAAAGTATAAAATAAGGCAAGTATAGACGTTTTTTCTGTATAATCTATAAAATAATAATATTTATGTTTTTTTAAAAGAAATCAAATAAATACCAGTGAAAAAGTCTTTTACTTCTTTGAGTCATTGTATGCTGAACAAATTATATGTAAGTAAGTACATTCAAATTGTTCATTGCAAATCAAACAAATGAAAGTTGTGAAATCAATTATCGATAGTCAAGTAATGCAAACAGCTCTCGGAACCAACTATATGACTATTCTCAGAAATGTACTAAAATTTGTTCATCCTTCTATACAAATTAAACACAAGAAAGTACTGAAATCAATTTATTGTAGTCAAGTACCCATAAGTTAACTTGACTGAATAATACAACTTTTCGTAACTACTTAAAAATATTCAGTCAGCGGGCCTAAAGTACTACTTAACGCCTAACAGGCGTAATAGCTCCCATACTCCTACCAAACTTTATAGAACCTACGCAGTTTACGCCCGTGTGGGCGAAAATTATTTTAATTATATAACTACTATGCCTTCTTTTTATTTCTAAAATTCATAAGAATTTTATCAGATATTTACGAAAAGTCAAAGCCTATTTAAAAAAATTACATAGTTACCACCACATCTCCATTTTTCATTGATCTTTCTCAATTTTGAAATTTCTATAATATTACGCATCTTGGGAGGACAATAGAAGTCTATAGAGCTGCTCTAGCAGGGGTGGTCCTCCAATCTCCTATACATACTTGGCGGGCCCGACGGTTTAAGGTCTAGACATGGTCATTTTCATATAAATATTCATATGTTTAAAGATCAGATAAAATGTATAAATGGGTTGCTTCTACATATTAAATAGGGCTCAGTATTGAATTTATTACTCTGTTTTTGAATAGAAAGTGCAAACCCGCACGAAAATATCATATGAGATCTCATATGAGAATATTGGACATCAGATCTCATTTGGGAATATCGAACATCAGATCTCATAGAGAATATCGGGCATCAGATCTCATATGAGATCCCATAATATGTAAAATTGCAGATGACATCACACATATGATATCTCATATGATATTTACACGACGGAAAAGAATAAAAAATAGGTGGCTGCAAAATGGTTAATAAAACCTAAAGCACTTTTGAGTAGACAATAAATTTATATGCATTTTTTATCCCATTCCCGTTTAAAAAAGACGGACACAAGAAAAAATATTTTCGGTAATGAAAGTAAATCATGAGATTCTGCACATGTAGGGATATTATATTTAAACGGTATCAATTAAAAATTAGAGCCAATGTAATTATTTATAATGGGCTTATAGGTATAATTGTTAATAAATTTATGTAAAACATAAACATTGTTAATGAATTTATGTAAAAATTTAGTATTCTACATTTACAAAGCCCACCAGTAAACTGGAAACCGTCGGGCCCGCCAAGTATGTATGGGAGATTGGAGGACCACCCCTGCTAGAGCAGCTCTATAGATTTCTATTGTCCTCCCAAGATGCATAATATTATAGAAATTTCGAAATTGAGAAAGATCAATGAAAAATGGAGATGTGGTGGTAACTATGTAATTTTTTTATATAGGTTTTGACTTTTCGTAAATATCTGATAAAATTCTTATGAATTTTAGAAATAAAAATAAGGCATAGTAGTTATATAATTAAAATAATTTTCGTCCACACGGACGTAAAGTGCGTAGGTTCTATAAAGTTTGGTAGGAGTATGGGAGCTATTACGCCTGTTAGGCGTTAAGTAGTACTTTATGCCCGCTGACTGAATATTTTTAAGTAGTTACGAAAAGTTGTATTATTCAGTCAAGTTAACTTATGGGTATTTGACTACAACAAATTGATTTCAGTACTTTCTTGTGTTTAATTTGTATAGAAGGATGAACAAATTTTAGTACATTTCTGAGAATAGTCATACAGTTGTTTCCGAGAGTTGTTTGCATTACTTGACTATCGATAATTGATTTCACAACTTTCATTTGTTTGATTTGCAATGAACAATTTGAATGTACTTACTTACATATAATTTGTTCAGCATACAATGACTCAAAGAAATAAAAGACTTTTTCACTGGTATTTATTTGATTTCTTTTAAAAAAACATAAATATTATTATTTTATAGATTATACAGAAAAAAACGTCTATACTTGCCTTATTTTATACTTACGTAGAAAGTTTTATATTAACAATATTATTATTGGTACAGTCATGAAAAAAATTATTACCATTTGCAGAGTGCTTATTGAATAGATGAGATTCGAATAAATAAAAGTTATTTGTACAGTCATGAAAAAAATTCTTACCATTTGTAGAGAGTGGTTATTGAATATATGAGATCAGAATAAATAAAAGTGTGGAATAAATAAAAACAAATTGTATGGATAGAATATATTTAAAAAATTAGTTTTTTAAAGAACGTGTTGATTGCTTTGAAAAAATATTTAAGCACTCCCCGGTTGTAAATATTCACCTGGTTTTCACCTGAATTTCCACCTGAATTATCACCTGAATTTCCACCTAAATTTTACGTGAAATTCGTGTAAAATGTATGCGAAAACCACCCAAATTTTATGTGATTTATACCTGTATTTCACGTGTCAAAATTCTAAAAACGTCAGGTGAATTTCACGTGATTTTCACCCGATGCTCACGTGAACTTCACCGGAGATAAATTAAAGCTCCCTTCTTGTGACATCGTTTTTTCAGGTGAATTTCACGTGATTTACATGTGAATCCACACGAATTTCACATTTATTTCACCTATATTCCGTAGTATTTTCGGGTGAATTTAACCTGAAATTCACGTGATTTTCACCCAATATTTACGTGAACTTCACCACAGATAAATTAAAGCTTCTTTCTCTTGTTATCGTTTTCTCAGGTGAATTTCACGTGATTTTCACCCAATATTCATGTGAACTTTATATAGACCCTATTGAAAATATCCATCGGGATTTCCATATAGAAATATACATGGATTTCATATGGACATTCATATGGAAATCCACCTGAAAATCTGTTACAAAACGTCATATGCAAATCTGTACGAAAATCCATGTGAAAATCCATATGAAAATCCATGTACAAATCTATGTAGAGATGCAATTAAAAATCTGCCCTGAACCTGGATTATTTATGGACATACTACTGCAGATACGATTTGAACTTCGCCGAGAACCATCATTGGAATATATATAAAAAAGGCTATATCGGTATTAGTATATATAACTAATGGATATGATACATACCTAGCTGCAACATTACAATAAGATATAAGATCACTGATGATATTTTGCTTAATGTGGAGAAAGAAGTAACGACGTTTAACGAGCCTCGTGCTCGCGCTACTCGACAACGACCCGTGATATCAAATTCACACGAGGCCGGAGCCGAGCGCCCCTACGTGTACTCGATTATTAGCAGCTACCATGAATAGTTGGGACGGGCGGTTAAACTCGGCGACAGCGCGAGAAGTCGACATCTTGGCGATGATGGTGCTCTTCAAAGAAACAGCTCAAATTTTTAAAATCGTTTATGCTTTGTAAGTTTACTGATAATTATTATTTCACAAAATTTTTTCAGATTCTTTATTAAAAATCCTTAAAAATGAGCCCTACTAAAACAATATTGGCGAACAACTCTCTTTTGTAAAGAATTGTATATTTTTTAAATACCAATAGAAACCAATCATTTGTATTTCTGACAACCAGATGGATTTGAGATTTTAATGTTATTCATATATCTAATGTTATAGATCTTGTCAATAAGTTTCTCAAAGCAGAAAAAATACATTCAACATCTATTTTCAACAATATTTTCACCAGGCTTGTAAGTAAAAATATTCATCTTTATTTTCCTAAATTTTCAATGGGAGCCGGTTACACTGTTATTAAACTCTATATGTATTTTTCATATCTACTCGAAAGAAAATTTCATAAGTTATCGAGTGTTATGTGTGCCAAATGAAAAAGTATATTACTATAAAAAAGTTTAAATCAAAGTAGTTGAAAGACAATTTAGCAATTGTGTATTCCGATGCCCAGACAAGAACTTCTTACTCAATTATTTTCAAATAAAATATGGTTTTCTTATTAAGTCTGCGCTTCATGTAATTTCATAAATTATGTAATTTACAATCTTATAAATCATTAAGATCCATAATTCAATTATTTATTTGTGACTTATTCACTGAATAGTTTATGAAATTTCATGAAGCGAGGGCTTAATAAGAACACCATATTATATTGGACTATTATTGAGTAAGAAGTTCGTGTCTGGGCATCGGAATATACAATTGTTAAATTGTCTTTCAACCACTTTGATTTAAACTTTTTATAATAATATACTTTATCATTTGGGACACATAATACTGGATAACTTATGAAATTTTCTTTCCAGTAGATATGAAAAAATACATATAGAATTTATTAACAGTGTAACCGGCTCCCATTGAAAATTTAGGAAAGTAAAGATGAATATTTTTACTTACAGGCCTGTTGAAAATATTGTTGGAAATAGATGTTTAATGTATTTTTCCTGCTTTGAGAAAACTTAGTGACAAGATCCATGCCATTAGATATATGAATAACATTAAGATCTCAAATCCGTCTGGTGGTCAGAAATACAAATTATTGGTTTCTATTGATATTTAAAAATATAGAATGCTTTTCAACAGGGTTTTCTAACAATGCTTCGAGGCTTATTGGAAAAGCTCTTAAATAAGGACTCAATAAAGCTTTTGTCGCATGCAAAATATTCTGCTTTATCAAATGGATCATAATTCATAATATAAATATAACTATATTCTTAAAATAAAAAACAAATTTTTTAAAATTTTGAGCTGCTGACTTCATGTGAAATGCATTATAAATACCTATACTATATAATGTAATGTCATATGAAATGTCAGTATTCTTTCATACTGCTAACAAAAACAGATTGAATATTAGTTGATTCATTACACGGAGCAAAATTTATTTCTAAACTTTAATCTTTATAAGAAAATTTATTATTTTTATAGTAGTGCTGGGACATACTCAACATGGGGGATTTATCTTGTTTTAAATATTAATTTTTATTATTTTTGTAGCAAATTTTACTATTTCAAATAGTACTTTTTATGACTGCTGCAAAAATAATAAATATTACTATTTCAGATAATAAAATTTGCTACAAATGTAGTAAAAATTATTCTTTAAAAAATAAAATTTGCTATGAAAATTATAAAAATTACTATTTATAACAGTAAAGATCCTACATGTCGAATGTGTCCCAGTACTAAACTATAAAAATAATAAAGTTTCTTATAAAAAGAGTAAAGTTTACAAATAAATTTTTCTCCGTGTACAAGAAAATAAAAAGCATATATTATTATGGCCAATTCACATATAATTATAAAATAACTTCACATATTAAAGATTATTGACATGCGTGTGCCTCTAAGTTACTGTTATATAACTTACATCGAAAGAAGAAATCCATACATTGTTGCTAAATGCTAATTAATCATTAGAATATAGCTTACAGTTTGTAACCTAAATGCAGCAGTAAATTTAAAACACATTATACTTATGACATAGCCTTTTGCAAACTATAAGCTATGAAGGTAAACTCCAAATTATGAGGTAGGAAATGGAAAAAATTGGACATCCGACAAACTATATTGGATATGCTAGTTTATTCCAGCCTAACACCAGGCTGGAATGAACTAGCGTATCCTATATAGTTCATCTATTGTCCAATTTTTACAATTTCCTTAATCATACTTATACGAACAATTTAAAACACACCGTACAAATTATGAGGAGTTTTATAAACTCTAATTAAATGTTCTTATTATAAATAACTAAAAAATAATTATCGAACAATCATTCCCAATAGAAATATGTCAAGTTGAAATTACTATAATAAGATACGAGGCCAGGCAAGAAAATTTTTATAATAATGGTTCACCTATTATTCGTTAAACATAAGTGTGGTATTATAAGACAGCAGTGATAGTGTCAGATCTAAAATCATATGAACTGTCAGTGTTCCTTCATACTGCTACCTGAAACATAACAATATAAATTGAATATTAGTTGTGCGTGTCTTGGAACTGTAAATAGTCATTCTGTTTTTTCTTTTTTTTTTGAAGTTAAAGTTATAGTTATGCTTTGCAAGTATTCTACATATAGAATATTACAAGTTATTGTTATATAACTTTCATTGTTAGAAGAAATCCATACATTATTACTAAATGCTACTTGATCATTGAAATATAGCTTACAGCTTGTACTCTAAATACAATGGCAGTAAATTTCAAACAATATTATATTTATTACATAGCCTTTTACAAACAGTTAACTGTATTTCAATGGTAAAGTATAAATATTATATAATTATATAACAATAATTTATACTTTTATATGTGGAAAACTTGCAATCCATAAATATTAAATTATACAAAACAGAATAAACAATGTCAATCGAACACATGCACCTGTCAATACTCTTTAATATGTGAAGTTATTTTATAAATATAAGTATAAATATAAATATAAATATGTTAATAAAAAACCTTTTATTTTTAACAATAAATCATTGGGAAAGTACTTACTATACCAAGTGTCATCCTTGGAAATGCATATACAGATAAGTCGCACCCAGTCAACCCTATAGAAGAATAAACATTGCTTGAAGTAACATTAGCTAACTATTAAATATTGGAATGTTACTCACCAGTTGAGGAGACGGCAACAAACTTGCAAAAAGGACTTTTCTAGCATCAAGTGCATTGTAGCAGGGATCACTGGATCAGGAAGAAGAATTTGCCATGACTGTCAGAGGAGGATGAAATAGCTTTCGCCATCAGGTAATGCACAGCTCCCTCGTAGCACAACTAGCATAAGAAAATGAAGAAACACGAGACAGACGCAAAAATACATGAAAAAGTGGGTGCACTGATCTCACCTAGATGTAAACGTGGGAAACATAACCACGAATATCACACCTTACTCGACCGGCAACGTCAGCACAACACTCGTCACAACCTCGGAGATGACAGCGTGGATAGCAGCAGAAGGTCTTTCTCGACGTAGATGCAGCCACCAGTAACCACCACACTCTCACGTTCGAACTTACGTCGTCGTAACCCTTGAAGCACGCGAGAGCACCGGTCTATTAGACGACGTTCGATAACTGCCGCCAGCCGCGCGTACATGTGTAGAAAGTAATAGAGAGAGAGAGAGAGTCAGCTGTCAGTGAGGCTCCTGTCACATAGGCGCGTACGATCGCGTTCGACTGCGTTCGAGCGCGTTCGACCGCGGTTATGCGCACGCGCTCGCTTCTCTTCGTCCGCACGCGATCAAACGCTCTTATGTGCCGGGAGCCTTATGCGCACGCGCTCGCTTCTCTCATTGGTCGTCATAGCTCCCAACCAATGAGAGAAGCGAGCGCGTGCGCATAACCGCGGTCGAACGCGCTCGAACGCAGTCGAACGCGATCGTACGCGCCTATGTGACAGGAGCCTCACTGACAGCTGACTCTCTCTCTCTCTCTCTCTCTCTATTACTTTCTACACATGTACGCGCGGCCGGCGGCAGTTATCGAACGACGTCTAATAGACCGGTAGAAACTATATCCAATATAGTTTGTCGGATGTCCAATTTTTTCCATTTCCTACCTCATAATTTGGAGTTTACCTTCATAGCTTATAGTTTGCAAAAGGCTATGTCATAAGTATAATGTGTTTTAAATTTACTGCTGCATTTAGGTTACAAACTGTAAGCTATATTCTAATGATTAATTAGCATTTAGCAACAATGTATGGATTTCTTCTTTCGATGTAAGTTATATAACAGTAACTTAGAGGCACACGCATGTCAATAATCTTTAATATGTGAAGTTATTTTATAATTATATGTGAATTGGCCATAATAATATATGCTTTTTATTTTCTTGTACACGGAGAAAAATTTATTTGTAAACTTTACTCTTTTTATAAGAAAATTTATTATTTTTATAGTTTAGTACTGGGACACATTCGACATGTAGGATCTTTACTGTTATAAATAGTAATTTTTATAATTTTCATAGCAAATTTTATTTTTTAAAGAATAATTTTTACTACATTTGTAGCAAATTTTATTATCTGAAATAGTAATATTTATTATTTTTGCAGCAGTCATAAAAAGTACTATTTGAAATAGTAAAATTTGCTACAAAAATAATAAAAATTAATATTTAAAACAAGATAAATCCCCATGTTGAGTATGTCCCAGCACTACTATAAAAATAATAAATTTTCTTATAAAGATTAAAGTTTAGAAATAAATTTTGCTCCGTGTAATGAATCAACTAATATTCAATCTGTTTTTGTTAGCAGTATGAAAGAATACTGACATTTTATATGACATTACATTATATAGTATAGGTATTTATAATGCATTTCACATGAAGTCAGCAGCTCAAAATTTTAAAAAATTTGTTTTTTATTTTAAGAATATAGTTATATTTATATTATGAATTATGATCCATTTGATAAAGCAGAATATTTTGCATGCGACAAAAGCTTTATTGAGTCCTTATTTAAGAGCTTTTCCAATAAGCCTCGAAGCATTGTTAGAAAACCCTGTTGAAAAGCATTCTATATTTTTTAAATATCAATAGAAACCAATAATTTGTATTTCTGACCACCAGACGGATTTGAGATCTTAATGTTATTCATATATCTAATGGCATGGATCTTGTCACTAAGTTTTCTCAAAGCAGGAAAAATACATTAAACATCTATTTCCAACAATATTTTCAACAGGCCTGTAAGTAAAAATATTCATCTTTACTTTCCTAAATTTTCAATGGGAGCCGGTTACACTGTTAATAAATTCTATATGTATTTTCATATCTACTGGAAAGAAAATTTCATAAGATATCCAGTATTATGTGTCCCAAATGATAAAGTATATTATTATAAAAAGTTTAAATCAAAGTGGTTGAAAGACAATTTAACAATTGTATATTCCGATGCCCAGACACGAACTTCTTACTCAATAATAGTCCAATATAATATGGTGTTCTTATTAAGCCCTCGCTTCATGAAATTTCATAAACTATTCAGTGAATAAGTCACAAATAAATAATTGAATTATGGATCTTAATGATTTATAAGATTGTAAATTACATAATTTATGAAATTACATGAAGCGCAGACTTAATAAGAAAACCATATTTTATTTGAAAATAATTGAGTAAGAAGTTCTTGTCTGGGCATCGGAATACACAATTGCTAAATTGTCTTTCAACTATTTTGATTTAAACTTTTTTATAGTAATATACTTTTTCATTTGGCACACATAACACTCGATAACTTATGAAATTTTCTTTCGAGTAGATATGAAAAATACATATAGAGTTTAATAACAGTGTAACCGGCTCCCATTGAAAATTTAGGAAAATAAAGATGAATATTTTTACTTACAAGCCTGGTGAAAATATTGTTGAAAATAGATGTTGAATGTATTTTTTCTGCTTTGAGAAACTTATTGACAAGATCTATAACATTAGATATATGAATAACATTAAAATCTCAAATCCATCTGGTTGTCAGAAATACAAATGATTGGTTTCTATTGGTATTTAAAAAATATACAATTCTTTACAAAAGAGGGTTGTTCGCCAATATTGTTTTAGTAGGGCTCATTTTTAAGGATTTTTAATAAAGAATCTGAAAAAATTTTGTGAAATAATAATTATCAGTAAACTTACAAAGCATAAACGATTTTAAAAATTTGAGCTGTTTCTTTGAAGAGCACCATCATCGCCAAGATGTCGACTTCTCGCGCTGTCGCCGAGTTTAACCGCCCGTCCCAACTATTCATGGTAGCTGCTAATAATCGAGTACACGTAGGGGCGCTCGGCTCCGGCCTCGTGTGAATTTGATATCACGGGTCGTTGTCGAGTAGCGCGAGCACGAGGCTCGTTAAACGTCGTTACTTCTTTCTCCACATTAAGCAAAATATCATCAGTGATCTTATATCTTATTGTAATGTTGCAGCTAGGTATGTATCATATCCATTAGTTATATATACTAATACCGATATAGCCTTTTTTATATATATTCCAATGATGGTTCTCGGCGAAGTTCAAATCGTATCTGCAGTAGTATGTCCATAAATAATCCAGGTTCAGGGCAGATTTTTAATTGCATCTCTACATAGATTTGTAAATGGATTTTCATATGGATTTTCACATGGATTTTCATACAGATTTGCATATGACGTTTTGGAACAGATTTTCAGGTGGATTTCCATATGAGTGTCCATATGGAATCCATGTATATTTCTATATGGAAATCCCGATGGATACTTTCAATAGGGTCTATATAAAGTTCACATGAATATTGGGTGAAAATCACGTGAAATTCACCTGAGAAAACGATAACAAGAGAAAGAAGCTTTAATTTATCTGTGGTGAAGTTCACGTGAATATTGGGTGAAAATCACGTGAATTTCAGGTTAAATTCACCCGAAATTACTACGGAATATAGGTGAAATAAATGTGAAATTCGTGTGGATTCACATGTAAATCACGTGAAATTCACCTGAAAAAACGATGTCACAAGAAGGAAGCTTTAATTTATCTCCGGTGAAGTTCACGTGAGCATCGGGTGAAAATCACGTGAAATTCACCTGACGTTTTTAGAATTTTGACACGTGAAATACAGGTATAAATCACATAAAATTTGGGTGGTTTTCGCATACATTTTACACGAATTTCACGTAAAATTTAGGTGGAAATTCAGGTGATAATTCAGGTGGAAATTCAGGTGAAAACCAGGTGAATATTTACAACCGGGTCATTAAAGTTTTTGGTACAGAGAGAGAGAGAGAGAGAGAGAGAGAGAGAGAGAGAGAGAGAGAGAGAGAGAGAGAGAGAGGGGGGGGAAGAGAGGGTGGGAGAGTTTAGTAAATAATGTTTGTTAAGTACAAACTATGTAGAATAGTAACCAAACTTATTCTTGCCTATAAGTTTTTACTTTTGTAAAATAATTTTTTAAAGAGATTTCACAACTTTTTAAGAGTAAAACTACATTGTAAATAATGTCTGTAAAGTATAAAACTACACTTTAATTGATTCCACAACTTTTTTGGGTTTGACTTTCAGCATCCGCGTGAAAGAAATTTATTTCGACTTTAGAACGCAAAAATTTATTATTTATTCGTAGAATTCCTTTTCATAAAATAAAACGTAAATAATTTTTTAGGATATTGTATAGGTTTCGGAAAATAATTCTTCTGGTTTACGAAAAAATTCTTATCGTTTGTAAAAGTTTTTGTAAAGTGATTGTAAAGGTTTTGGAAAAGAGTTTCTCGTTGCTTGCAAAAGTTTGTAAAGGATAGTAGAAGTCTTGTAAAATAATTTATTAATGGATTTTTTAAAAGATATAAAAATGGACCATTTTTTGAGATATTTTGTAGAGAAAATATAATAATGAATAATTTACAGATAAAAAATACTTTAAAAAATAGTTTTTAAAAGTGTTTATTATAATTGTTTCAAAAAACATTTAAGCTTTCAGACAAGTTTTTTGTAGAGAGTTGGACAGTTGTTGAGAGCAAGATTGTTTGGATAAAAACATTAAACTTTTATTAGTATTTCGACAGAGAATTTAAAGTTGTTAAAAACGATAACAATAATATATTTTTTCTTTGTAGCTATCGCAAGGAATAAAAGAATGAAGTACAAGTTTTCAGAATTACAATTCAAATCTCTATATCACCTGATTCTCTTGCTTTTATAAAAATTGAAGCTCAAAGTTGGCTGAGAAGTTGAGTTCTCATGTCAACTGCCATTTCCATAGCAGCAGGCGCGGTACAAAGTTTTTTAAAAACTATTCTTTCGCATCTATTTCTCTGAAATCACCTAATCCTCCAGCCTTTACAAAATGCGAAGCTCAAAGTTTGCCAAGTTAACTACCCTTACGTAACAGAACCTGACACTAAGTTTTTTTACAAAACACTCTTATGCATCCATTTGCTTTTGTTTTTTTGACAAATTATTATTACATTATTAAATTTGTGCTAAAATTTACCTTTAGCCTTTTATTGCACATTCTAAAGCTGTAACTCATTTCATTATTTTAATATCCACATATTTCTTTTTCATAATATTTTATCAAAGACTTGCAAGGGTACTAGATCTAATAATCATACTATTGCATCACAATCAGCTAGCAAATTAAAATGTTGGTTGCAGATTCAAAAAGTAGCCATTACAGTAATTTATATTATGGTTTCATGTACTGTATATTCACAGAACAAATGGCTTCTCTGAATCATTTGGTGCCCCTCACCATAAGCCAATCATTAATTATATTATTTTCAACACTTGGATTCGTTGAAGTTTTCACTATTATAATCTATAGTACGCGCGCGCGCGCGCGTGTATGTGTATCTGTGTGTGTGTGTGTGTGTGTGTGCATGTGTGTGTGCGTGTGTGTGTGTGTGTGTGTGTGTGTGTGTGTGTGTGTGTGGGTGCGTGCGTGCGTGCGTGCGTGCGTGTGTGTGTGTGTATGTGTGGCTGTGTGGGTGTATGTGTGTGTCATGCAGGTTCTATGTACTCATAATTAATCATAAAATATAAAAGAAATAAATATTATATATATAATCTTATATATTGCAGTATATATGCTTGTAAATGCATGAAATGCATATAGCTATCAGAGAAATTGTAAAAAATAATATATAAATGCAATTGTATATACATATACAATGTTTTTGCTATTTTCCTAACGCGATCGCACTTTACATTATTTAATTATATTTATTTTCCCGGCAGATCAGAAAAACCTACTCACAATCATGTTAAAAAATGATAATGCGATTCCGAGGGAAACGATGATTCCTAGAAAATTTCAAAACGAAGAGAATCCTCTTTACCAGAACATTTTTTATGCAAAATTCGCGTGAAGCCGAATTTAATAGACTTTTCGGCTGTTTTGTCCCACTGTGCGGCGTAGTGTTACATTCGTTAATTATACTTGCCCTCTGGATGCTACCGCGTCTTTGAATGAATAAAAAAATATTGATTTTCTTTTGAGATTTTTATGTCGAGTTCAGTGGGTTGACGTGCCAGGCAAATAGCACGATGACACCACCTGTTTTATTTGATATCTTTTATGTTACTATATACTTTTAATCTAATCTAGAAATATTGTTATTATAGGTACTACAGCAACATTTCGTGCATATGGATTGTCCTGTCTAATAGTTTTGGCTGCATTCATTTTTATTAATTTCTATCGAAAAGATACGGGGTTTGTCTCAGATTTACCACAAACGGAAGATCCCCATCAAGTTGCTGAAGTTACGCATTTAGCTCCTCACGGTGTACCAAGTAATGCTATTCCCAGAGCCCTTAGTTCAAATCGTCTTCATGAATTAGCTAACCAAGACTCAAGCTACGGAACTTATCAAACATCAAGTGGTAATTTAAATGTACCTGGAGGAAACTCAGGTAATAATCATTGTTTTTATATTCATATTAATTCGAAATTTCCAAATTCGGACAGGATATTTAATACTTTTTATTATGTACACGAATTGTTTGAAAACGATTTATCAATATTTCTTGCAAATATAAAATATAAGAATACTGATAAATTATAGTCTTAGAAAATTATTGTTGCAGTAGTAGAATAGAGTGGTGTGGTATTTCATGACGTACATTTACTCTAGTAAATATAAGTATAGACTTTTATTTGCTTCAATATCTTTGCTGGTGGTTAACTGCCGAGACGAGAACTTTCTTCTGCTTCCCTCTATTCTACAGAATTTAATACTAATTGGAGCATGAAAAAACACTCTCAACAATAATCTCTTATTTTTAATGTAGCGGCATCTACATATTATCTAAGATTGTTTGAGAAATCGTTTCTTAATTAATAGAAATAAGAAATACTTTAAATCGTAAAAGTATTTGGCACATATAAGTTTCTTATACAGCTGTTAATATTATCTCTTATAGTGACTTCTGCAAGCTACTAGACCTAAAACTAGGAACATTTTTCACAAAGATTCATTTACATATTCCAATCTGAAAACTAATATGACAGGAAAAAGGGTCCTTAATATAACGGAAAAAATTTCTGTTAGAAAATTTCCAATGTTTCAAAAGTGGATTTTGTCCACTAAAAAGAAATTCAATAAGTATTTATAATCTTTTTTGTTTTTCATTTAGTTTTAATTTTCAAGGTATCACTTTCTTCCTTGTTCAATTTCAGGGGTGGTACCGATATAAAAATTGCAAAATTTTCAAAACCTGCAAAGTTATATGCAATTTTTTATAAAATTCAGTGACAAATCTACAAAGGCTGCATGAGCCACCTTAATTCAGAGTCACAATAATATTGATAGTGCGCATCCGACGTCACTCAAGCAGCGCACGGAATAGGGGCGTCTTTGAATAAAGGCCAAAGAGGCCCGGGCCAATGGTCCTGAGGTTTTAAAGAGCCCCATCTTTGAGGAAAAAATTAAAAATAATATATTTTTTTAGAATCCACGGTGCTCCTAGGTGAAATTGAATAAAAATGACCTCTACCTACATTTTTTTTATAATTTTTGTTATTAACCTTGTATGGTCATGCTTCGTGAAGAAAACAAAATTACTATGATGGCGCGTTTTTTAATGCAATCAAATCGATTTTTTACGAATTTTTTTTGTACATTTTTCAACCACGAAGTATCAATAATATTGATTTTGTATCTGTGTGTGAATGTGAGCGTGGATATGTGCGTCCATGCGCGAGTATGTATAAGTGTGAGTACTCGTTTACCCCTGCATTTGATCATCTATTTCAGTCAATCGTTTGACTACCTATGAGCTATAATAACCTTATAAAAAACAAGTAGTTAAATCATAAGTATGCTCAGAATTACCATATTTCGTCTACCTTCGGCCTTCGATCTCCCGAAAACTGACCATTTTCCAGTCTTGTGATCATTGGCACATTTGCTCGGAGCTTACGAAGTAAAAAAGAAAACAATATGTTCAGCCATTTTAACCTTGACCCAATTTTCATAAGTATCTTACGTTGTCCAATTTGAGTGTATACTCTTAACTATTAAGTGGTAACTCCCGATTCCAAGTGCATACACTTTCGAAATCGTAGAAAAAACTTTTGAAATCGTACTTTTAAGAAGTAGAAAATATTATTTTATCAGCTTGCAAGAGCTAAAAATACATTGTACTGTTTTCAAAATTGTAAGCCACGCGATTTCTACTTTGTAAAACTAGAAAATTTAACGTCGACACTCAAAAAGTAATTGAATACAAGAAAGGTCTAGCCAGAGGAAGTGAGTTCTACGTAGAAGAGGAAGGCACATAGACGAGAAACACTAAGCATATCGACTATTTAAAAAAGTCTTAAGCCCAAATAGTCGGAAGACGCATGGTCCATGCAAAAAAGCGAGTTAACCAAATTTGCGACACTAAATGAGTTAATTGATTGGAATAGTGTTAAGCCCACATAGACGGCGGACGCAAGATCCATGCAAAAAATGGAAGTTACAGAGATGTGCGATAGTAAGCAAGTCGATTATTTATCCTTTAGACTGCCGGCCTGGCTCATGTATGAGCCAGCTATGACCTTGACATATTAAATATTTATATAAATAAATTTTACCTTTTAAAAATATTCATTTTCAAGGTAAAAATGCCGGCAGTCTAAAGGTTAAAGAAGTCTCAAAACCTAATAGTCGGGGGACTCGAGGTTCACACGAATAATTGGAGTTACGGAGATGTGCGACAGTAAGCAAGTTGATTACTTAAAACAGTATAAAACCAAAATAGCTGAAAGACACGAGTCGATTATTGACCCTTTGAGGAGCAGATTTTTCATAGAAAATTGCATTTTTCTTTGTTATTCATTTGCCACTAATATTAATTATTAAACAACTTCTTAACTAATTATGGTTTTTTAACAACTATAATTATCTTGAGAAAGTAGAGAATGGTAAATAAAATGGATATGTATAGTATACAAATCATAAAAAACCATTAGGATTTAGGTGGGTTACTGGTGAGCCACTGCGCTGCAAAGAGTTATAGAAAAAAGAAAAAAACTATTAAATCCTAATAGCCGGGGGACCCGAGGTCCATGTATAAGAGAAAGAAACGCAGACATGCGATAGTAAGCGAGTCAATTAATTAATAAAGTCTGAAACTGAAATATCTGGGGAAAGCGCAGTCGGTGCAAAGGAGAGAGTTTGCAGGCATGCGACAGTAAGCAAGTAGATTAATTAAAAGTATTTAGGCAGTTCAGTTGTTACATCAAAATATCCACGGTTATTTTGGCTTAAGACTTTTTGACATAATCAACTTGCTTACTGTTTCACGTCTGCGAGCCTTCCTCTTCTTCGTGAACATCGCGCTCCCAGCCATTTGGGTTTATGAGTTTTTAAAATAATTGCCTCTGTTAGGATCGTGCATCTACGTAACTCACTTTTTTGCATGACCATCGTAACCCGAAGCTATTTGGGCGTAAAACTTTTCTAATCAATCGATCCGCTTGCTGTCGCATGTCTGCGTGTCTTCCTTTTCTACGTGGACATCGTGTCCTCCGAATAGTTGGTTTTAAGACTGTTTTAAATATTAGGTGTGAGGTAAACGAACGTAAGAGGAAGCAAATTAGATGGCTTTTATGTTCTTTATTTTCCGACGTTACGAAAGTTTTTTGTACTCTCCTTTTGAAGGCTATAAATACAGTTGTTGGTTAAGGTAACCAATTATGACGGAGAGACAATAAAAGAGAGACAATTAATTATTAAGAATCAATACCATATAGAACTTTAAAAGCACCATATGAGTCGTCGATCAAGGTACTAAGATAAAACTTTATTTTATTGTAAAATGATTTTAGGTTTGAAAAAGAAAAAAGGAGAAAAAAGGGAAAAAGGAAGAAAAAACTTACGTCGCTTTTCTCTTACGTCACACATTGTCTCTACATGGGTTGATGTGTAATCAAATACCATTGTAGAGACATTGGCAAAAACTCGTCAAGTGTAGAGAGAAGTTCGAGGAAAAAATGAGAGAAGAGTAGGGGGTTTAGGAGATGGTAGGCGAAAGAAAAGACTGCGGCAATAGCCCGTTTGTAGCAGGAGAACACGACAGTGGGAGACGATATTCGCGGACCGCTATTATCGTCTCCCACTGTCTCCCACATAGACACAGTCGGACTACTGACTATAACTACGTTAGGTAATCAGCATATTCGTATCATGTAATTCCTACTATCGAAGTTTTGTGCTGCAGTATCAATTCTCAATATCAAAGCAATAACAATATCCGATGCATTAACCCGACAATTTGTCGCTCAGTATGGAGTATGGAAAATCATTCTAAGTGACAGAGGAAGAAGCTTCCAAAATAACTTATTAGTAGAACTGTCTAGATGTTTCGGCTTCGAGCTCGTGACAATAACCGCCTACAACCCACAGTCAAATGGATCACTAGAGTGAAGTCACGCGCTACTGGGTGATTTCATTAGAAATGATGCGAGTGATAAAAGTGACTGGGATAGAGTCATACCATTCGAGATACAAGAATACAATACTTCTGTTCACTTTGCCACAGGATTCATCCCCTACGAAGTCATCTATGGTCGAAAGGCTCGAAATTGAACAAAATTAGTAGATGATTCCCTTTACAAAGTTATGGATCGTACGTTTGCGATCTCGTGAAAAATCTAATAAATATCAGAAATGTTGCAAAGGAAAACATAATATCTGCTAAGCATCCAAGTAAAGGATGTTGTTACGTGAGAAGTTAGGTTAGCCTCTACGTAATGGCAAACATCAAAATTTTGGTCGTCGCTCTGGGACGTCTATCATTCCCTACCTAGGATCGATAAATTGCCTTTAACTCTGGAATCGCGCGGAGCATCTCTATCTACCGTGAAGGGTTGGTACGAGGGCGTAAGGTTCATAAATATTTGGAATATCTGACCTGATAAACCGACGAGGCGATTAATAAACGGTATTTAGAGAACTTCATATATTATGTACTGTTAAATATTTAAATAGGGCCAGCAAATATTATCTATTAACTAGGAAGGCGCGTTTGGAACGTATCGAGACCCTTCCGTAAGATTGTTGGGGCCTTAAGCTTATTCCGAGTCTTGTATTACTATCACCGTTTGAATTTCGCGCGCTTTCACGTTTGAATTTCGCCTGTTCTTGGGAGTCAGGAACGTATACAGTAGTCGCCGGTACCGCGCCGATAGTCAGTGCCGCGTCAGTGAAAAGTCTACGGGGACTCCTTGCCGTTTCCTTAAATTCTTTAGGAATGTTAATGGATTAGTAAAACCTAATTCTCGACGGGTCGTACGCTTCGATTTTCAATGGTTTTGACAATGCATGCTACAATGCATCCTCCCAACTACCTACTGCACGAAGTGAAACCCGGGCTATGGTTAGTAATTATAAATTCAGTATATATATGGATCGTTCTTGTACTTTTCGGTCATAACCGGTCGCAGGGGATCAACCGTTTTCCTCGCTGATTTTTCCTGTGAAAGTACATATAAAAAAAGTGAGAAAGCTCCAATATTAGCTCTCCATATCTAATATTGAGACAGCTACACCATGCTGAATTTCAAAAAATTGTCAAAAAATGGCTATATTCGAAAAATTCTGTACGGCTCGTTTTTTAATCGATTTGAATGATTTAAGACGGAATTTTTTTGCTATTTTGTCAAATTTTAGAAAAAAATTTGTGGAATATAAATAACGCAACAAAATTTTTACACAAAGGACAACGTGAATCTAAATATTTTTGTTTTTAAGGTTACCTTTCAACCTTTGTAGTTCCTCGAGTTCTATAGATATTGAGATCGGATACAATCAATTTTCTTCCTCTTAAAAAGGCGTTTCATTTTCACTCGGCCAACGATTGATTTGATTAACTGCAAGCAAACACACAGCTCTTCAAAATGGTCGATTTTCGAAAATCGCAATGTTAGCACTCCTGTAACTTTTTTCTATCAAAATCGATTGCGCTCGTATTGAGCGGAAAAAAAAGTTTTAACCTTCTAGAAAACGATCCAATTGGTTTCGTTCGGTTTTTTGGATATTTGCAAAAGTTACGAATTTTTCAAAATAAGTGTTTTTCGTATACGTAACCATTAAGGGCGTATTACACCTAGTGGCTTCTGAGGCCAAAATCAGCTGAATCGATGGCTTTTCATTGGTCTAAATTACTTGAAATTCATGTATTTATTGCCCGAAGAGTTGAAAATATTAAAAATATTTTATTAAATAATTTTAAAATGCTAAAAACGACAAAGAAAATTTCAAAACCTCTTAAAATTAAGCAATTAAAAGTGGTTTTTAAGTATTTTTAAAAATACTTAATCAAATAATTTTAATATTTCCAACTCTTCGGGCCACTACTGCATGAATTTTAAGTAATTTAGGACTTGTCCCATAAAAATTCATTCAACACTTTTTTTTTTAATTTCTCAGAAACCACTATGTGTAAGACCCCCTTTAAGGAGGTTCGATACCGAAATGAAAAAAGTTACGTCATTCCAAAAACTAAATATTGTTGTTCGTCGATTGATTTTCTATTAGTGTGTGAAATTTCAGATCGTTTGTCAACTCGGTTATGAAATTATTCAACTTCAAAGTTCAACCCTTATACATGGGCTCTTATGGAAGGACCTTGGTAAAACACAAAACACTTAGGACGCGAGTCTTTAAAAAAGGTTAGAGCGAATCAAAAAACTACAGGCAATATAGCAAATATACAGGAGAATGTTTAAACGAAATCTGAGCACGATTGACAACGCTAATTCCGAGTACTGCAGCAAAACGTAAACATACGATTGAGTTCGTTCGCTGCGGGAGGTGGTGCGCAGTGAGCACCACGCCCCGCGAGCGGTGAGCTATCGAAACACCTTAAGGGGGCTAGACACCTTTTTTCTCTGAAATAAGAAGTCACATTTTAATACATAAATGTAAACTAGTTATTTCATACTTTTTACATATAAAAGTGGGTATATTTACCTTACCTTAAAACTTTCTCCGATGGGCCTTTTATATGGTCCAGAACCATAGTCATCGATGAAACAAGTTTTTTCACTAACCGTAAGCTTTGAAATTTTCCTGTAGATGGATTGACTTCAGATTTGAACTAAATTACTCCTAAATAGTATAATTCTCATATGAGTGTAGGGATTTTTGATCTAATGAGAAAAAAAAAATTGTGCTGTTTTTCAAGTTTTTTTTTTAATTTTTTTTAATTTTTTATATTTTTTCATAATTTTTCTGATGTAAAAATTTTTTCCGGCATTTAATCCTAAATCCCTACACTCATATGACAATTATACTATTCAGGAGTAATTTAGTTCAAATCTGGAGTCAATCCATCCACAGGAAAATTTCAAAGCTTACGGATAGTGAAAAAACTTGTTTCATCGATGACTATGGTTCTGGACCATATAAAAGGCCCATCGGAGAAAGTTTTAAGGTAAGGTAAATATACCCACTTTTATATGTAAAAAGTATGAAATAATTAATTTACATTTATGTATTAAAATGTGACTTCTTATTTCAGAGAAAAAAGGTGTCTAGCCCCCTTAAGGTGGTTCCCTGGGTAAGAGAGAGACAGACAGCTTTGACCGAGAGAGATAGAGGGTGCACGCTGGCGCACTGAGCGTACATAACCCTCGAAACATATCAAGTTCTGCCAAAGCGATATATTTAGGAAGCTCTATTTTAATGATGAAACGATGAATCAACTTCGTTCTTGCGCGAAAACATTCCTTATTATATATTCAATGAGTACATGAAATTCCAAGGCTGACTTGAATCTCGTTGCTGAGATATTGTTGTAAACAGATACATAACGCGACAGTTTCGAGATATATATATATATATATATATATATATATATATATATATATATATATAATCATATGAACATGGACTTATGCTGACACCAATGTATAAGACCACGTGACCTGTCTGCATAAGTGTAGTACCGTTTATACAAGTGTCTGCACAAGTCTAGCGTGACTAAAGAAATAATCTCTCTAGTTATGCTGACGTCTGCATAAGTCGGTCTCTGTCTGCATAAGTCTATTTAAATTTCGGAAAGTGTCTGCATAACTAGCGTTTCATATATTTATATGTATATATATATATATATATATATATATATATATATATATATATATATATATATATATATATTCCATGTAATCTGTGTAACTTTACACAGCAATTACTCAGAAGCTAAAAAATAAAATGCTCTGAAATTTGGATATGACATTCGTTATGTCTTTATTGACCTACGTGTGTAATTTCAAGTATGTGTTGTATCAACTCTGATCTCCAGGGAACCACCTTAATACGTAAAATACAATACACAAATCATCAGTTTCTTGTTTGAGCATCCGCAGCAAAATTTATATTTCGATACATATTTTTACTATCCCACTTTTTAAAACATTGTTTCTATATCTATAAAAACTCGTCTGTTATGGTCCTGTCTCTTTTTCCATGAAAGATTCTTGTATCCGGGATCGTATATCCATAGATTATGTTTTCTATAGATTCATTTTGTTTATTTGAAACAACACTTTAAGCAATGAATATAGTTCGATCTATCAGTCTTTTACACATCTTTGAGGAACAGATACAATGAGGAACAGATCCAAACGATAATGCGGTCACTACAATATTTTAAAAAATGGGATACTAAAAATATGTATCGAAATATAAATTTTGCTGCGGATGCTCAAACAAAAAACTGAGGATTTGTGTTTTACGTATTAAATGGGGTCTTACACATAGTGGCTTCTGAAGCCTTTTTAAAAAAAGTATTCAATGAATTTTCATGGGAAAAGTCCTAAATTACTTAAAATTCATGCAGTAATGGCTTGAAGTATTGGAAATATTAAAATTATTTGTTTAAGTATTTTAAAAAATTGAAAAGCCACTTTTAATTGCTTAATTTTAAGAGTTTTTGTAATTTTTTTGTCGTTGTTAGCATTTTAAAATTATTTAATTAAATATTTTTAATATTTTCAACTCTTTGAGCAATAAATACATGAATTTCAAGTAATTTAGACCCATGAAAAGCCATCGATTCAGCAGATTTTGGCCTCAGAAGCCACTAGGTGTAACATGCTCTTAATGGATACTTATACGAAAAACCCCCATTTTTAAACATTCTTAACTTTTTTAAATATCCAAAAAACCGAACGAAACTAATTGGGCCGTTTTCTAGAAGGTTAAAACTTTTTTTTCCGTCGAATACGAGCCCAATCGATTTTGATATAAAAAAGTTACAGGGGTGCCAACATTCCGATTTTCGAAAATCGACCATTTTGAAAAAGTTGTATGTTTGCTTGCAGTTAATCAAATCAATCGTTGGCCCCGTGAAAATGAAACGTCTTTTTAAGAGGAATAAAATAGGTCGCCTCGGCGAGGCAGCGGGCGCGGGCCTCTTCCAGGGCCCGCTCCGATGCGGCGCGGAGACGTGCCTCCTCCTTCTCCTTCTCGCGCTGAAGGCAGGAACGCCGCTCCACTCTCCAGGCGACGAGATGCTCGGCCTCCTCCCGCTTGGCCTCCACCATTCGGCGCCAGGAGTCGGCTTCTGGTTGCTGCCCCCCGCTGGTGCCGGCGTACCGCTCAAAGGCGGCGAAGACCTCGGCGCGGGCATGGTTGGCGGCGCGGTCCATCGCCCTGACAGCCGTCAGCCCGGCCCGCAATTCGTACCAGGCGGGCTCGGGTGGCAGGAGGTGGGCCTCTGTCTGCGAAGCGGCGTCGCGCATGATCCGCCGCGGATAGCCGACGGGGATTGCGCTGCGTGGGGGCGTGGCAGGCTCCTCCGTGGGAGCGTGGCGCGGAAGGCCGGGGCTACTGCCCGCCCGGCTCTCCTCCCGCTCGTCGGCCTCCTCCAGATAAGGCTGCTCCCACAGCCGCTGCCTGGCTTCGTCCTCGAGGCTCTGCCGACGTTAGCGCAGGAGATGCAGCACGGCCTGGGCCACGCCCTCGACTGGCTTGCCCAAGTCGAGGGTGATAAGGGCGGCCATCGCCTCCTCCAGCGTCTGCTCCGGAATCTCCAACATCTGAAAACGGAGATCTCAGGTTAGGCCAGTGTAAATGTTATCAGCGCGGTGTCGTCGCGATTTTTACTTTGGGGAGGAAAGAAGCGCAGGGCTTGCAACGCTACGGAGGCTTGCGGGGACGACCGCGTCCCCTGCGAGGGGCGTTCGGGGCTCTCTGTCCTACCGAAGGTGATTCGGCAGGACCCGCAGTTGCGCCGCGCGCTCACAGCGGTCTCCCCCGCGTACTTTCGGGGGGCGCCCCTGTCCCCTGGAAGGCGGTTAATTCGTCCGCCGGCGTTACCCCTGAGTCGCCTTCCGCGTCGACTTCATTCGACTCAGGCGACTCGCTGTGATAGGGCTTAAGCTGGTCAGCGGCCACTATCTCCACAATTTGGCCCCCCTCACCTACCAATCTGTAGGTGTTGGAGCCTAGCGCGTCCGTAATCCAATACGACCCTTCAAACCTAGGGGCTAGTTTCGCCGCGATGCCCTTCGCGGCCGAGGAGAGTGTGTGGCTGCGCTTCCAGACCCTGTCTCCCGGCTTGAAGTCTGGTTCTCGCCTGCCGGCATCATAATAGCTGGCTTGGCGATCTTGAGCCGCTCTCGCCTGAGAGGCGGCTCGTTGATTTAGGTTTGGAAGGGCGTCAAGCCGCTCCTTCCAGCGAGCCAAACTTTCTTCTTGCGCTGGTGTCTCTGCCGCGACCTCTTGCAGCCTACGCTGCGTACCAGGGGGCTCTCGCTGCCTACCGTAAAGCAACATGGCGGGGCTGACTCCGGTAGAGCTGTGCACAGCCGTGTTCATGGCGAAAAGAACTTCCTGAAGCATGTCGTCCCATGTGGTGTGTCGCTCCTTAAGGTAAGAGGCCACCATCGTTTTTAAGGTACGATTGGCGCGCTCCACCGGATTAGCCTGTGGGTGGTAGGTGGTGGTATTGGTGTGATGCACACTTCGCTCCCTAAGGTAGTCCTCTACGACACGATTCTTGAACTCGGTGCCGTTATCAGAGAGGAACACTTCCGGGCAACCGAATCGGAGGAGGGCCTTCCGATCCCATTCTCCTACCACCGCCTTGGCGTTAGCTTTACGTATCGGCGAAGCCCCCGCCCACCTGGAGAAGTGGTCTTGAAACACCACAATGTATTCAAACCCTTTAGAGGTGCGAGGCAGGGGACCGATTATGTTTCCAGCGACGACCCGTCAGGGTCTGTCGACGACTCGTCGACCCATGAGGCCGGCTGGAGCTTGTTGTTCCACCTTAAACCGCTGGCACGTTTCGCAGTTGCGCACGTACTCTTGCGTTTCCGCGTAGTAACGTGGCCAGTAGTAGCGCAGGGCTACTCTGGCAAACGTCTTTTCTCGTCCGAGATGACCAGCGGTGGCGTCGTCATGGTACTCTTGCAACACCTCGCGACGATGCTCTTCTGGTACTACCAGCTTCCAGGCATCCCATCGTCGCCGAGGGTCGCCTCTACGTCCGGGTTCGGTCGATAGCGGTAAAGGTTGCCCGCGACGAGCTTGTAGGTTGGAAAATCGTTGGGTTGCTCCCAGATCTTGGCGCTCCACTCTCGATACCACGTGTCCTCGGTGTCCGTTGACCAGGACACCGCGGCCACCTCCGGGCCTTCCTCATCCTCGTACATCCGAGAGAGGGCGTCGGCCACGTGGTTCAAGGCGCCTTTTCGATGCTCGATCGAAAACTTGTGGCCTTGCAAATCCAACGCCCACCGAGCAAGCCTGCTCGTGGGGTTTTTCATCTGACAGAGCCACCGCAGACTGCTGTGGTCTGTCACAACCTTAAACTCGTAGCCTTCGATGTAAGGGCGAAACTTCTGTATCGCCCAGACAACTGCAAGGCACTCCCTTTCCGTGACGCTATAGTTTCGCTCCGCCGGGGTTAACACCCAGCTAGCGAACTCGATTACGCGCTCTTGTGCCTCTACTTCCTGTAGCAGCGCCGCTCCAAGGCCTACATCGCTCGCATCTGTATGCACGATGAAAAGGTCGTTTGGGCC
Source organism: Torymus aiolomorphi (assembly GCA_036365515.1). Lineage (NCBI taxonomy): Eukaryota > Metazoa > Arthropoda > Insecta > Hymenoptera > Torymidae > Torymus > Torymus aiolomorphi. The sequence goes on along the minus strand of CM070874.1, from coordinate 170,830,886 downwards.
AGGGTGATGTAGGACCGGAGCGGTCACAATCATCGCCTTCAACAGCTCGAAGGCGCTTTGCTGCTCATCGAGCCACTCGTACTTCTGGTTCCTCGTTGTCAGACTCGTGAGTGGCTCGGCGATCGTGGCATAGTTCGGAATGAACTTCCTATATCATGATGAAGTACCCAGGAATCGGCGCAGCTGCCTCAGATTCTGCGGCTGCGGAAAATTCTTGATTGGCTCAATCTTGGCCGGGTTCGGCCTCGTGCCGTCCCGGTTAACCAAGAAGCCCAAATATGCTACCTCTTGCTTGCAGAAAACACATTTTTCTGCGTTGAGAGTTAATCCTGCGGCGACGAGCCCTTCCAACACCATTTTCAAGCACTTCTTATGCTCCTCGAACGTTTCTGCGACTACGATGATGCCGTCGAGGTAGGCGTAGACGTAAGGCTCCAGCTCGGGTCCGAGCACTTGGTCCATGAGCCCCTGGAAGGTAGCCGGCGCGTTCGTCAGTCCGTACGGCATCCGCCGGAACTGGAACAGACCCAGCCCAGGGACCGTGAAAGCGGTGATGGGCCGCGCCTCCTCCGCTAACGGTATCTGATGATAGGCGCTCTTGAGGTCAAACGTGGAGATGAACTTCGCCTTCCTCAATTTCCGCAGAATATCTTGCATACAGCTCTGACAGCGATGACAACACCTCTTCTTCGGAGAGGTTTGCCAGGACTCGACAGTCCTCAAGCCTCGCTAGGAATACGTCGATACTCTGGCTCTTCGCACCAGAGAATCGAATTTTCCATTTCCTCACGATTTGGCCTATATCTCGCGAGTGGAACATACTCGACCTCGAGAAGTTCCCTGTCGCGCCTGGCGCGCCATATATCGGCCAGCTCGAGCGTCTCGCCGAACCTCGGCGGTCACCCCCCACCCAGGCTATGTTTACTCCTTGTAAACCAGCCTGACCATCACGCCGAGCTGGCGGTGGTGTCGATGGCAAACCGATCCACGCATCGTTGCCGTTGACGGTGTACGTGTCGTCGAATTGCACGTTGTGACCTTGTCGGGCTTTCGCAATGTGCGTGCTGGAAGCGACGTGTCGCTGTTGGTTCAAAACTAGATCCTCCAGTGACCTGACTTTCGCTATTAGTTCCGCTAATAGCGAGCCGACTTCCCGAGGAATGTAAAGCTCGGAGCCGTCCTTTGCCAGGAGGCGAAGCATCTCTCCTGGCTGCGCTTGCTGTTCATCGCTGTTTTCGTCGTTTTCGTCGCTCTGATGTTGTAGGGGTTGTTGCGTGCGTTGCTCCTTGCGTTGTTGCGTGTCTTCAGTGTTCCTATTGCTAGCTGTGGTGTTTGGGTGTGGTGAGTGCTGGGTATTGGACACAGCCTCCGCCGTCGTCCTACGCAATATCTCTAATATCTGCTCGCTTTTGAGTACTACGTCCAGGTGGTGTAGATCGCAACTGGACGTTTCGACGAAGAAGCCGTCGTCTTCTGCCAGGATTTTCCACAAGAGGTTCTCTCTTAGCTCCATCCGCCGGGGAATTACATCTCCCGGCCCCTCCGGCTCCTCGAACTCTTGAGGCGAATAATTACCCAGCACCCACTGGCTTAGCCTGTGCATCCTCAGAAAATGTAGAGTCTTGTCGCCTCAATTGCAACTCAGACAGGAGGCTGTCGATCTCCCTTGGAGAGATCGACCACACCCAATCCTCCACAGCTTCCTGGATGTTGTACGACATCGTTCGCTGGTTGTGTGTGTCCAAGGGGATTCCTCTTCAATCCCGTAAATTTAAAATGCTCTCGCACGGCCAGTGGTATCCTTCACAAGGTACCTACTGGATTACCACTGGCTCAGGAAATAACGATCTTCCCAACTGATAGTTTGGTTTTCGAACGCTAGACCGGGGTAAACTCGCTTTTACCCGCCCGCTTGGAGGTTATGTCGCTTATTGCGTAATGCGCGAGCGATTCCGCGTCCAAAAATAAAATTTTAACTTTTCGACCTGCGCATGCGCAACACCGAAACTACTGAAGGCACCCACCTCCCCGTGAGGTGGGCAATCAAAATCGCGATAGTGATTTTTCACTTTTTATTTTCGATTTTGCGCATGCGCGGACCCCAAAATTACTATGCGCACGCTCTAAACTAATTCCCGCGTAAGCCTTTACGCGGGTTAACCCTTTAAATAAAAAAAACGTCGAAATCCTCCAATTCACCAATCGGTTGTGGAATCCGTTACTTTACTCCCTGGCGTGCACGTGTGTTGAAGCGCAAAGAGATAAAACGCTAAACCTATTTTAGTCCCTAATATAATGAATAATTAATAAATAATTAATTGCTAACTAATCTCTTTGCTGTCCTCACTATGTACTTCAACAAATGCTCGTCCTTCACAAACAATGTTCCTCACTAAGTACATGCAGGCCGGGTTATTTCCTCCAAGCCGGGTTATGAACCATCAGTTGGTTACCCTTGCACACACTATACAGTTCTATAATAATTAATTATCACCGCGATAATGAATTATTCGCAACGCGCGTCTCGACCTGTTTAGAAAATTAGCCAACTACTATAAAATTCGCCGTTCCCTAATCCAATGTGCTGCAACACCTTAATGGACGCCAGTTGTAACGGGGTCAATTTAAAAGAGGGTATTAATCCCTCTCTGGGATGCGCGAGGTAATATACGGGCGTCTACTACGCCCAGTGCAGTGCGCCGTTGTAGACGGACCCGTCGGCCGGCCGGAGCACGTTGGCGCAGGCTCCGAACAAGCGCGCCCGGCTTTCACTGTATAAAGCTTAGGCCGCTTTCTACTAGAACCGGCGCTCCGCTCTGCCGCTGCTACCAACTTCGGCGCACGAATCACCGGCGACTAGCTATGTACTAGCCTTGCCTACACTCGCCGGTGTTCCCGTACAACGCCGCTCAGGTTAACCTGAGCGACTTTAACTTACAATTTCCCCGTCGACGTTGCTCCTCTAGGAGGTGATGCCTCCGACTAGCTGCAGCTGCTGAAAAGGTAGAGGGCGGTATTCGGGGAGATAGGGAACGGTTACTCGCAAAATCAAGGACTCCACACTAACGAAGTAAAAGTAAAATAAAGAAGGGTTTATTAAACCAAAAGGGTCGCGCTAAGGGGCGCGAAGCCCGAACATCACCTACAAAATCTAACGCGCAGGCCGAGACTTACGCGGAGCCGGCCGGTCGCACGGCCGGCGTCACCGCGCCGCGAGACGCCACAAAATGGCCGCTGCACGCTCGTACACGAGGCCGCTTGCCTCTACGCAAGCGGCGTCGAATAGCCGCGAAACACTCACTCGTGAAGCCACTCGCACGCAACACCTACGCGGCAAGTATACAAGGAAGCGCAACACTTACTTTTGAGCTGGCCAGCTCGCGCACGGAGATCCTCTCTCTCTCTCGCTCTTGCCTCCTCGCTTCGAGACGTCGGGCCTCGTGGTCGCTCGAGCCTCGGCTGCCGCTGTCTCTCCCTCTCGTTCTCTCTCTTTCACTCTCTTCACCTGGCCGGCGGCGGTCCTGCAGCCAGGCGTTGCACCGGTAGCTGGCTGGTGGCGGCGAGAAGGCGCGGGGGCACGGGGCACTCTCGATTGGCGCGGCACTGGCGGGCACGTGCGCACCTGTTGCGCGTCAGGATCAGACTGATGAAAATGGCCGCGGCGTCGCTTCAGCGGCGCGTCAGCGTCTTCTTCTTCTTCTCGCTCCGCCTCTCGCGCGTCCCGCTTGGCGCGCGGCGAGTCGCTATACGTGCAAACGCGCGAGATTCAAATCTCGCTGCGCTGTATACGCGACCACCTTTACTTATATTCATGCGCCCGTTACAAAATATAATAATATTTATACCATAAATATATATCTGCAAAAATACCAGACAAAAATGAAGATGAAAACTTACAAAAATTAGTAATTAAACACATGCTCCATGGACCGCATACACATAGTTCTCCTTGTTATATAAAAGATAAAAGTATATGTAAACAAAATTTTCCTAAATCATTTACAAATTATACAAAATTTAAAAAGAATGGTTATCCAGAATATAAACGAAGAAATAATATCTTAGAAAATTTTACGTATAAAGCAAAAAATAACAGTCAATTAATCTCAGTAGATAATTCTATGGTAGTACCTTATAATAGTTTTTTATTAAAAAAATATAAGTGTCACACTAATGTAGAATATTGCGCCAATATTCAAAGTATAAAATATATATTTGATTACATACATAAAGGTGGAGATAGAGCATTATGTAAATTAAAAAAAGTTAATGATACCAATAATGGTAATATATATGACGAAATTACTCAATTTGTTGATGGAAGTTTTTTAAGTCTAATGGAAGCAGCTTGGCGATTGGAAAAATTTCCTTTATGTGGTAGAAAACATACTGTAATAGGTCTATCAGTTCATACAGAAAATCAACAAAGAATTATTTTTGAAGAAAATAACGAGACTGAAGCTTTAGAAAATTATAAACAACATTAACAGCATGGTTTGATTTAAATAAGAAAGATAATTATGCAAGGAATATAATATATGTTAATATACCTAAATATTACAACTTTAAAAATAAATGTTGGATAAAACGAAAACGAAATCAAGAAAATTATATAATAGGTCGTTTAAATATTGTTTCTCCAAAGGATTTTGAACGATTTCATTTAAAATTAATTTTAAATCGTGTTAAAGGTGCAATTTCGTTTCAAGATTTACGAACGTATGAAAAAATTACATATAAGACATACAGAGAAACTGCAATAAAAATGGGTTTAGTTGATGATGACTTACAAATAAAAAATATTTTTAAAGAAGCTTGTGACGTTATGTTAGGATATCAACTACGTCAATTTTTTGCTTGGTATTTACTATCTGAAAATATTAATGGTAATAATATTTGGAAGGAATTTAATAACTTTTTCATAGAAGATTTTAAAGATGATAAATTAAACAATGCCCTCATACAAATAAATGAAATATTATCATTAAACGAAAAATCATGTATAGATTTTGGATTGCCTGAACCAAATAAAACCTTAAAAGTTGAATGTAATGAAGTTAATAAGACTGAAATTTTATTCTGTGAAGAAATGTTTAGTAACATGTATACTCAACTAAATTTAGAACAAAAGTATATTTTTGAGAAATTATTAAATAATGAACATAAGATTCATTTTATAGACGGTCCTGGTGGTTCAGGTAAAACATTTTTATACAAAACATTAATTTTTTACTTTTTGTCTAAAGAAAAAAAAATGTTATCAATGGCTTGGACTGGTATTGCGTCAATACTATTACCAAAAGGAACGACAAGTCATAAAACATTTAAATTACCTTTAGATTTGGAAAGTATAGAAAGTGCATTTTTAAAATTAGACTCTGATAAGAAAAAATTACGGGAAGTAGATGCAATAATTTGGGACGAAGCATCAATGATACCAAAAAAAGCTTTAGACATTATAGATAAAACATTAAGAGATATTTATAATAATAATTTACCATTTGGGGGGAAATTAATTGTATTAGGAGGAGATTTTCGGCAAATTCTTCCAGTTATTAAAAACGGTTGTAGAAACACAATTATACAAGAAACAATAAAATATTCAGATATTTGGACACTTTTCAATATAATGAAGTTAAAAAAAAATATTCGTTCTAACAATGAAGAATTCGCTTCATTTTTATGAGATATTGGAGAGGAAACAATTAATCCATTCAAAGTACCAAACAGTTGGAAAACTGACGATGTTTGTTTGAAAATATATAAAGATATAAATTATAATTTATCTATGAATAGTGTCATTTTAACGTCTCATAATGAAGATTCAACTATTCTGAATAATAAAATATTAAAATTGATCGATAGTGATGAAATGACTTATTATAGTATAGATGCTGCTACATATAAAGGTGTTGATCTATCAGATGATAATATTTACATAAATTTTCCTATTGAATATTTGCATAATATTCGTGAAGGTTTACCTCCACAAAAATTAAATCTGAAAATTAATACGATAGTAATGTTAATAAGAAACTTAAGTATAAACGATGGTTTATGCAATGGAACGCGATTAAAAATAATTAGACTATTTAAAGACAATGTAGAAGCTGAAATAATAACAGGTGAAAAATCAGGAAATAAAGTTTTTATACCGAGAATAACATTAAGTACTGCAGAATCGTCTTCATTACCATTTATAGTTAATAGAAAACAATTTCCTATCCTCTTAGCTTTTTGTATTAATCTCTCTTTTTATATTAATTGAGAAACTAAGTATTTATTATTTACTCTATAACAACGTATTTTACTCTTTCTGATTTTATATTAATAATATTTCTTCAAATTTTCACAATAGTCTGTCTTTGAATTTAAAAAGTATTATACTTCTTTATTCAACTAACCTATTGATTTAAAACTATCCTGGTGATCGCAATCAGGAGCGAGTCAATTTATTCTTATCGCTAATAATTTTCGACTGCTGGGGCAGAGAGATTTTCGCGGGCAGGACACTTCGGACCCGCGAAAATTCTCTCCCACTACAACTGTTCGCTGTCTCTCGTTCCCGTAGCGGCTGTCGGCGCAGGTAAGGCAGGGAGCGCGAGAGATGGCCGGAAGGTGCTGCCAGCGATCCAACGCAGCGCCTGTTCTCCTTGCGCTCGTATGCGTTTCCTCGCGGTCGTCGCGCCGGATCAGTGCCATTGCCCTGCTAGCGCAGCGATTCCTGGTCATCGCGCAATTCTTATTTCCGAATTGTCTTTACGCAATGGCAAGCTACACTGAATTTAACACTCGTTGCGGCTTTAACAATAAATTGATAAAATTAAAAATTAATAAATTAATAATTAAAATATTGGCACGTAACAGATGCTCTTCTTTGTTCCGATATTCGTATAGAAGCCTTATCTCTATTAATTCTAAGAACTCCAGAGTATTTCTATTGTGTTCTCCTTATCCATGCTCTTTCGCCTCAGTTACAAAATTAAAAATTTTTAAATTATTACTAAAAATTAAAATTTACAAAACCAATGGACTCGTAAGAGGTTCTCGCAAGAGAATCAAAAGTTGCTTATTTTTTCGATACTTAATGCGAGCTACAGAGTGTACAATTTATTCATCGCGCGTTTTTGTTTTAGGATGCATTTGCAAGTGAAACTATCACTACGATAATTTTGTTACTAACAATTGCACAATGTAATAATGATAAAAATAATTATTGAATTTTCGTGAACAAAGTAAAAAATGAAATTTAAAATATCTCTTTACAATACTAAAAAATAAAAAAGAGCAAAAAAAGCAAATTTACGAATTTTTGTATAAGAGAGGTTTGGTGGATAGGTGGTAAAATAAAAAGATAGTCAGTTTTCAACAGCTGAGCGAACTGGGTCCTATTGCAGCAGTAGCAAGCCAACGTCCGCAAAATCTTAGTTTACGGAGAGCTTGGTGTCGTCACGATTTTTATCGGGCATAGCTGCGATAATTGACTCAGACATTATATATGATATCCGTGGAGGTGGAGGTGTATCGGTGTGGGGGTGGGGGTGGGTGTGCGGGTGGGGTGGGATGAAATGGGGGTGGGGGCGTGTCGGTGTGGGTATCTGTTATATTTCTTAGGATGAATTTACAAGTACTTACACTAACCGAATATCTCGCGGCAAAAGCACGAAAGGAATATTTGGAACGCAAACCAGGATGATAGTGTTTTGTCTTGAGCATCAAGTAACATCAAACCGTTTCTTACTGTAAGTCAGGTGATATATCGCTTTATTGCTTCTAAAAAGCCAGTACTTTATCTTGCATATGTAACATACTTCTTATCATGTATATTCGCGTGCAAGGTGTCAAAGAGTTACCGAAAGGCTAAACAAACTTCGATATCGCGCAATAATCAAGAGGATATTCTTTTGCGCATGACACTACTGAAATCAGCTTGGTCCTCGCTCATGTCACTGTTTTGTTTTTGAGCTGTGAGCGAGCAAGACTGAGATTAGTTCTTAACGTACTTCTTCTCCGTAGTATCTCCGTAAGAAGAGAGGTGTCGGATTTACCCCTGTGCGATGTGTAGCATCATGGAAAATATTGCCCCTCGTTCTGGCAGTGCACCAAGTCTACGTTACAGTCCGGGCATAACTAGAATCCGCAAAATGCACAACGAATCCAATGACGATTGCGCTGGCACTAAAACCGTTTTGCACAGCCGTAGCACATGTCGCGATAGCGATGTGGTGCATCATACACCTCGTCTCGGCGGCGGCGTCTTATGCAACGCTGAATGCCCCTCAATCTTCGATGCATACGCAACATTTCTTCGTCACGTTGCAACCGCAACAAACACTGCACACCACGAAAAAATTTTTGCCGCACGCGCATCGTGCGTCGGAGTGTAACCTCATCCATGTCCATATCACTGTTACTGGAACTGTCACTTTCACTATCTTGCACTTCCCGGGGATTATTATCGGTCGTTTCGGCATCGGAATTTATTCTCTGAGCATCTTCCACCACCCCATCCATCGGTTGGTCTTCCTGCTCAATGCCGTCACTATCGAACCCGCTGTCCACTTCCTCAGCCGCAGCCTCATCCAAGGCCTCTTGCAGCAAATCTGCAAGGGGAGCGTCCTCCTCTAATTATACCTGGCACGCCTGTTCCTCTAGGCGAGCCGCCTGTAGCACCAGAGGTTGCATGCCTTGGCCGATGTCGTTAGCCATGCGTGGCTCTTCCACATCGATGAACCCGTCGATGAAGTCAGCAAGCTCTTGAGGTGGCGACGCAATGGCAGACATATCGATGAGTACTGCTTCGATGTTATGCTGCATGTTGTTACTCTATAGGTGGATGGTTGACTGGTTAATAGAGAGAGGGAGATAGATGTGTCTCCGAAGAAAACTTGCGACAGACTGGAGGGCAGCGGGATACTCTAATCATCATTTTTGTAAAACTTTGCACAAAAATGGACGAAACACTGTCGGTACTCTTATTTCGTCTAGAGATTGCACGAGCTTATTGCTATATTCTTAGCAACTGGATATATTTTTCTGTAGAAACTTGCAAAAAAGAGATATCAAAAAGCATCAAAAATCGGATGTTGTGTTCTTATTACACGTGGTGAATGCAGCAGAAATTATTTCTCATTAAACTTCTATCTTACTCTTATTACGTTTGGAGAATATTCTAAAATTCTTTTCTCACAATTTTTTAGCAAACCAAGATATTTTGTAGAAACTTGAGAGAGGAGAGAGAGAGAGCCGTCTGTTACATTACTCAAATAATAATTTTATAAATTAATTACAAAAGTTTATATAAATACTATATGAACTCGCGGCATCATAGTTTTTATTAGCTTCTACACCTGCTAGTTATTAACCACATTTGCGAGTCGCAGAGGCCACTAACTTTGATTATCGATTCGGTATTGGTACAGATATACCGAAAAGTTATTTTCAGACGAATTCGCGGTATTGTACTTTCTTGTTAAGCACAACACTGCGCGGTATTACACTTTTTTATAAGGTACCACACTTTCTTCTTAATGAAAATGTTTTGGAACCTCATGATTCGATCAATATCGTTATCGATACATTGATCAGTCGAATCGACGATTATATCAGCTCGCAGTATCATACTTTTTTACTGTCCACTATATCCACTAACCATTCCACATATTTACAAATTTCACAAACAATTATTTTTGTTATTGATTAGGTATTGGTTTTGGTATTGGTACAGATATCTCGAAAAGTTACATTCAGCTTAATTCGCAATATTGTATTTTATTGTTAGGTACAACGCCCTCTTTTTATTGGCGATATTTTGAAAGTTTATAAACTGATTTATTTCGTTATTGATACATTGATCGATCGAACCGATAATCATATTAACTCTTAGTGCTATAGTTTTTACTATACGATATGTCCTTCTATTTATCGTATTTTATAACTTAGTCATCAAATATTGTTTTATAAAATTTTGTTTGATTTTTATAATTCTGGGTGTTTCAAAAAGATTTTAAGATAACTTTACATGATAATATATGTTAAATAAAGGGCACAAGCATTGGATAGAATAATATAGTTTATTAATAAACTTAGAACTAATGATACAGAAGAATAACCATTCTCGGCGCGGGCTGGAGACAGAGTGACTCGGGCCTGCGGCAGCGTCGCTCGCTCGCGGCTCTCGCATAACACATGACTCTCTCATGTACACGCAGTGGGGAGGCTTACATGCTTACACACTGTCTGTAACTCACGTTCCCGCAGGGGAACCTGAACTCTCTGAGGTTCCCTTTGCACGGAACCTCAACACTAGACACTATATCTGTGGCTTCCAGGAATAACGACCTAACCCACTTCGGGATCAAAATTGAGTTAGCACCGGAATGTATACCTTCTAACTACCCTTTTTCATGTAGACTAGGTCCGGAAATCTGAAACGCGTTCAAGGAGCAAATATCAGCTAAGTGCATAACCACTTAACTGCACCTGTGCCCAGAAAAACGACTTAACTGAATATTTATATTTAATTAAAAGCACCGTTTTGAAGTTAATACTACGCAATAAACAGATTATGACATATCTATTTTTATAGCAACAAAGATCAAAAGCAATAGATAATAGAAGGTAACACAACAGCTTTGATTGCCAGGCGATGGGGCGAGTGTGCATAAACAGTAACCGAGTAACGTTCGGTATTCGGTTTACCGAATTCCGTTGACTTCACGCATATTCCGTTGGGGGGCGCATGTGTGGGAATGAATATTTAAAAAAGAATTCGTATTCTGTATGTTTTAAGTGTAGAAATAAGTGTTATTTATCTTATTTGAACAATTTCTCTAAATCGCTTAACTGCACAGTTACAGGAATAACGACTTAACTGCATTGTTTTGTATGTTTATACAAAGAATAAAAATGTATTCTAGCAGCTCATAGTGGGGTTCGAAAGATATTCGATACCTTTGTAAATGTCTACATTGTTATGACTCATCTCGCGCATTTCGATCTTACATATGAAGTGTCATGACAGAAATTTTAAAACGTCGATTTCTCGAAAACACATACAAGTGGGTTAGGTCATTATTCCTGGAAGCCACAGATATATGTATCACATTCTCAATACGCCTCCTTACATATATATTGTACACTTTCAATCAATTACATTATGTTTAATAATCTTCTGAACTTTTCAAATTTATCTTTACATAACGCTTTTGTAAAGATATCCGCAACATTATCATTTGAGTCGATTTTAATTATTTCTATTTCTTTTTCTTTCACGCTTTTATGGACATAGTGATAATGTATTTCTACATGCTTCGAATTTTTAGTAAAGTTTCATAATTAGCTATATTTATCGCTCCCGAATTATCATCATAAATTTTTATTGGATTTTCTAAATTTATATTAAAGTTTTTATTAATTCTCGGACAAACTTAATTTTACTAACTGCTTCAAATAGGGCTGCGTATTCTGCGTAGGTCGAAGCCTTCATTACCGTTTTCTGTTTTCGTGATTTCCAATCAATTACATTTCCAAAACTTGAATTACATAAGCTGATGTGAACTTCCTATCAACATTGTCTCCAGCCCAATCAGCATCTACGTAACAATCTACAATTTCATAGTCTTTATTCTTGTTATAACATAATTTTAGAACTTTTGTTAAGTATAAATATTTCAATATTCGTAACGCATATTTCTAATGTGTCTCGTTATAAGCATTTTGATATCTACTCAAATAATGAACACAACAACTTATATCAGGCCGTGTGCCTGAACTAATTTATAATAAAGCCCCAATCAAGTTTCTATATTTAATAGTTGTTTCACATACTTCAGCCTTTTCTCTGCCTCGGCTGCGACCACGTGTAGATCCTCTCCATGAGCTGCCGTTGCTACCTGCTTGTCCTCCATCTTGGCAATCTGGTGCGAAATGACCAGGTTTTCCGCACTTGTAGCAGCTTCCCTTTCTTGCAGAAAATACATTTGTCTTTTTTTCGTTATGCTCCTTATGACTTTTCATTTCAGCTAATTTTATTTTATTTCTGACGTACTCAGCCGTTTGTTCCTCTTCTTTCAATATATCAATCAAATCTCCTATGTAGCTATATGACTCTGGCAATGTGTTGAGCATACAATTCAATTTTTCCTACTCACTTATTTTAGCACCCGCGCCTTTTAATTCATTTACTGCTTTTTCAAAATCACTGAAAAATGCCGCTGAATTACTATAGTTTCTTAATCTTAATTTTTTCAGTCTATTCCTGCAGATTATTTGTAACGCTGTTGATTTCTTTAGATACATATACTATCCAACTTTTTCATAATTTTGTAGGCTGTTTCTTCCTTGCACACAAACTCTAGTTGCTTATTTGAGATTGCGCTGTATATATGATTCACTGCTTTTAATTATTTTTCGTCCCAGTCGTACTTATCTGCAGTGGCTTTTTCTCTTTTGATAACTTCATCACACTTCCTGACTTTCAGATACATCGTTATTCGTTTTTTCCACATACTGTAGTCTTCTCCATCAAATACTGAAATCGTAATATCACACCGTCCTACCATTTTGTCTTCTTGGTTATTCCCGAACGTTGCTTCGTGTTCGGAATTTTTCTCTTGCTTGACCTCCAATGTGGCTACTTCCTTTGTCTTGAGCGTTCCTTCGTGCTCGGAGTTTTCCTCTTCCTCGGTGTCCGCCGTCTTGATGTAGGCACTTAAAATACTCTATAGCTTCCCGAAGGTTGCTATAGTATATTAGTTTAACAAACCACGGACTTCTTGGTTGCCCACTATCTTGAGGATATTCTCATACTTCCGCGAAGGTCAGTATGAGAATAGATTTAAAACACTTACGGACCAGAACCACGGACTGCTACCATGTTAAATAAAAGGCACAACCATTAGATAGAACAATATAGTTTATTAATAAACTTAGAACTAATGATACAGAAGAATAACCATTCTCGGCGCGGGCTGGAGACAGAGTGACTCGTGGCCCGCGGCAGCGTCGCTCGCTCGCGGCTCTCGCATAGCATGTGACTCTCTCACGTACACGCAGTGGGCAGGCTTTCATGCGTACACGCTGTCTGCAACTCACGTTCCCGCAGGGGAACTTGAACTCTCTGAGGTTCCATTCGCACGGAACCTTAACGCGGTTTGTATCTCAAGTTCCCGCAGCGGAACTTGAACTTTCAGGTTCCCTTCACGCGGAACCTCAACACTGGACACTATATATGTATCACATTCTCAACAATGTACTAAGTTGTGATTATGCTTAAAGACTTTTGAATTTCCAAGAAAGTGTCTATCACTTAAAAATTTTGCAGCGTTGCTCTGCACTTTTTTACCCAACTTTTCGAAAATTTCTGTAGTTTCAAGCTCTTTGATGTGTATATAAGCCCTCTTAAATACCATTTATACCACAGTTCAGTTTGTCTGGGTCCTCAGAAAACTATCAAAGTCTAGTTGGACCTGTAGGTTGTTAAAGGTACTTACAAAATTTATTTTGAGCGACCGTAGAGAGATATCATCCAGACATACTTATATTATACGTTAAGGTGAGTTCTTCTTAAAGTCTTAATATTGATCCAAGTTGAAAAATAACTTATTAAACGATCCATAACGCTTACAAAAGTTGCATGTAAATGATACTTTAAATAATCTTATAATTTTTTGTAGATACAGTAGTGTCTGAAGAAATTTTTCAAACTACAATGGATTCACGTAGAGAATTAATAAAAATTATTAACGTTATTTATTGTATCGCAGTCGTGAGGCATAACACTTTACAGACACTTTGTGACAATCAATGAAGTAAAAATTTAAAAACTTTTTCTGAAAAAGCACTAATTAGAAAACTACGGTTTATTATTAGTCTTTGTTCGCTGCGGACAATTTTATATATTTATAAATGAGGTGTTTTAAATAATCATAAGAAATCAATATATTTACTTGCTGAACACCTCAAATCACTAAATTTACACAATTCGCCATTTACTGCTGATGTAATGCGACAAGACAATATATTTATATGTAAATAAACTACCTATCTATTAATATTATTTACTTAAAATAACTTATTTAAAATTTGACAGAACTTGATAGGTTTTATAATAATGATGATGGAGACGATGCACAGTGGGACAAAATAGCCGAAAAGTCTATTAAATTCGGCTTCACGCGAATTTTGCATAAAAAATGTTCTGGTAAAGAGGATTCTCTTCGTTTTGAAATTGTCTAGGAATCACCGCTTCCCTCGGAATCGCATTATCATTTTTTAACCTGATTGTGAGTGGGTTTTTCTGATCTGTTGGGAAAATAAATATAATTAAATAATGTAAAGTGCGATCGCGTTAGGAAAATAGCAAAAACATTGTATATGTATATACAATTGCATTTATATATTATTTTTTACAATTTCTCTGATAGCTATATGCATTTCATGCATTTACAAGCATATATACTGCAATATATAAGATTATATATATAATATTTATTTCTTTAATATTTTATGATTAATTATGAGTACATAGAACCTATATGACACACACATACACCCACACAGCCACACACACATACACATACACACACACACACACACACACACACACACACACACACACACACACACACACACACACACACACACAGATACACATACACACGCGCGCGCGCGTACTGTAGATTATATTATATGCTTATAATTATGATAATCATAAAATGTTGCAATAGATATGATATGATCTGTGAGACATTGCAGTATATATGTATATTTGGACAATATTTATAATGAATAAAAGAAATTGAAAAAAAATATATAGATAAAACAAAATTTATATTCATATAGAATATTTTTGCTTGTATATTTATCTATACACATAAACACATATTATTTTTTATATATGTATATATTTAATTCATACAACATGATAAAAAGCTAACGAAGAGGTTGTTTTATAACTTCATATTATTGATTGTATATGAGCATATATCACTGCATATTGGTATGTGTATACATATATACATGTAGGTTTGTGTAGAGATAAAATTTATACTGAAGCATTTGTGTTTGTCATACAGGTTCTATATACTCATAATTAATCATAAAATGTTGAAGAAATACATTCTATAGATATTATCTATATATCTCTAGATATTTGTATATAATCTTATATATTGCAGTATATATGCTTGTAAAATGCATAAAATGCATATAGCTATAAGAGAAATTGTAAAAAATAATATATAAATCCAATTGTATATACATATACAATTTTTTTTGCTATTTTCCTAACGCGATCGCATTCTACATTATTATTTATTTTATTTATTATTTCTTTTTCATAATATTTTATCAAAGACTTGCAAGGGTACTAGATCTAATAATCATACTATTGCATCACAATCAGCTAGTAAATTAAAATGTTGGTTGCAGATTCAAAAAGTAGCCATTACAGTAATTTATATTATGGTTTCATGTACTGTATATTCACAGAACAAATGGCTTCTCTGAATCATTTTGTGCCCCTCACCATAAGCCAATCATTAATTATATTATTTTCAACACTTGAATTCGTTGAAGTTTTCACTATTATAATCTATAGTACGCGCGCGCGCGCGCGTGTATGTGTATCTGTGTGTGTGTGTGTGTGTGTGTGTGTGTGTGTGTGTGTGGGTGTGTGTGTGCGTGTGTGTGTGTGTGTGTGTGTGTGTGTGTGTGGGTTCGTGCGTGCGTGCGTGCGTGCGTGCGTGCGTGCGTGCGTGCGTGCGTGTGTGTGTGTGTCTGTGTGTGTGTGTGGCTGTGTGGGTGTATGTGTGTCATGCAGGTTCTATATACTCATAATTAATCATAAAATATTAAAGAAATAAATATTATATATATAATCTTATATATTGCAGTATATATGCTTGTAAATGCATGAAATGCATATAGCTATCAGAGAAATTGTAAAAATAATATATAAATGCAATTGTATATACATATACAATGTTTTTGCTATTTTCCTAACGCGATCGCACTTTACATTATTTAATTATATTTATTTTCCCAACAGATCAGAAAAACCCACTCACAATCAGGTTAAAAAATGATAATGCGATTCCGAGGAAAGCGGTGATTCCTAGACAATTTCAAAACGAAGAGAATCCTCTTTACCAGAACATTTTTTATGCAAAATTCGCGTGAAGCCGAATTTAATAAACTTTTCAGCTGTTTTGTCCCACTGTGCGATGTGCTCTTTGAAAATATCACATATGGTAAGATAAATGATAAATTGTTTTTATTTTCGTATGATAACCACTTCATACCGATATTTAATAATTTTATTTTCAGAAGATACAAATAATGCTACAGATACAACATTTGATACAGAGGCTGGACCATCAACTAGCTCATTAAGAGGTACATAATAATTTATTATCATGTATGGTTATAATCTTGTTAATTGTAGCTAGTGGCCAAAATTACTACCAAAGTTTGTCGTGAGAAGGTAGCAAATAACAACAATAGTTTTTTACGACGTTTCGGACATCGTTTATTGATTATGTCCCTCTTCAGGCAGCTAGTAACAAAGTACAAAATACAACTTTTAACAACAACGTATATTAACTTAATTATGAACACATAATTTTACAAGTAACAATTAACGCTTACAAAGTCTGTATTTTTTCCTGAGTATTACGGAGAACTATCCGTTCGTCAATGTAACGAGCATGACAAAATTTTCCTATTTATACCTATATTTATACCTATCATTAGTGTATTAGTGTGAGTGTAAGTAAGAACGCAACATGTACTGGCTTAATTGTGTAGAGCTTTTTGGGTGTATACACACAAGATACAACCTTCCATAACCTACTCTCCTGATATCTGTTCCACTATTGTATGTGATATTTTTTGATACTAGGAAGGAGACAGAAATTCAAAATTATTAATCATAGTGTTATATTCTTTTGGAAGTTTATTAATTTCAAATTGCTTGTTCATAAATTTCTTTTGTGTGTGTATATATAATGCTTCGGAAAATAGTCTTTTTTCTTTATATCTTTCATGATCTAATATATTAGCAGTGTTGGAATTTATAGTATGATTATTTTCTATCCTATGTATGTGTAGTGACGAATTTTCATCTTCTTCCGTGTATTTTTTATGGTGTTCTTTAATTCTCACACCTAAGCGCCGACAAGTTTGGCCAACATAGGACGCATTACAATTATTACAATTGATTTTATACACAACGTTAGACTTTTCTAATTTTACATTCTTGTCTTTTCCTAGTACTATAATATTGTTCATTTTGTTTTGTGTACTAAATATAACATTAGTATTTAATCGTTTAAAAAAGTTCTTTGTAAAACCTTCGATTTCTTTCACATATAGTAGACAAATGAAATTCTTGTTGTCATTATTTGAATTTTGTTGAGTACTTCTTGTGCAATAGATCTTTTTTAATCGTTTTTTTATATAAAACTCGATAAAATCAAGAGCATAATCATTTTTTGTTAAAACTTTCTTGATAAAGGCAATATTATTTCTATGGAAAGAACTATGTGATAACTTTATGGCTCGATCGATAAGGCAACACGGAAAAAAAAATAAGACGCGCCTGGTTACAGAAGGTGCGGAACGGATACAGTGCCGTAAGTCCGTAACTGTATTGATGACAGAATGAAACGGTCGCGGTACGCTATACTTGCGCGCGGGACAGTCAAAGGCGCGCAACGCCAGCCGTTGAGTGATGAAACGTCGCTCGTTCCAGTGCGCTGGAACGACTGTCGTTTCGCAGCCGAGACGCACGCGGTTCCGGGCTGAAACGACAGCGCATTGGTAACGTTGTGTACGATAGCGTTGCGAGGCCGAACGCCCCCGGTTCGCGTGCTGAATTCGAATGGTTTCGGCACGCTGAAACGACTGCCGTTCCACAGCTGAGACGCGCGCGGTTTCGGGCCGAAGCGACAGCGCATCGGTAAAGTCGCGTGCGATGGCGTTACGAGGCCGAACGCACCCGGTTCGCGCGTTGAACTCGGGTAGTTTCGGCTCGCTGAAGCCACTGCCGTTCCACAGCCGAGACGCGCGCGATTTCGGGCTCAAACGACAGCACATTGCTAAAGTTGCGAGCGATGGGGTTTCAGTCCGAAACCGTGCGCTTCTTGGCTGGAAAACTGATTTGAACTATTTTCATGCTGGGACGCGCACGGATTCCATCATGCAGCACATTATTGCTACTTGCAAAATCACTGGACAATTGATCTATATATGGGAGTCTTTTTCCTTTTTTTTACGTCAACGAAAGTACTTTCATTAATTTTTCTTTTTAAATTACGTTCAACTCGACACTGATTGTTTTTCGTCATTAAACAGAGATGCTTTTGCTCTGTAATCATTAAAGAGATGACCAATACATGTATATTCTAATGTTTTATTTGGAAGATAATCTTATACTCAGTGTACTGGTATGGTATAGCCGAATGCTTGTATGAACCTAAATTCCTTATACTAGTAGTATTCCCCGTAGGAAAAAGTTTGATGCACAAATAAAATTTGTGCATAAATTTGTGCATAATTTAAAAATTGTGCATACATTTGTATATAAATGCATGCACACGTGCACACGAAAACCGTGCACGAATTTGTGCATAAACATATGCACAATTATTAAATTATGCACAAATTTATGCACAAATTTTATTTGTGCACAAAGCTTGTGCATACTTTTTTCCTACGGGTCGCTCCTCATGTAGTGAAACAGGGTTTCCAAAAGTAATTTGTAGATCACCCTTGATTCGTTCACAGATTCCGCTATATACAATCGATTATTATCTGTAAAATTATTAGCCGGTTGCATGGAGACGTAAAAAATAATTTTCAAGCAAACAATTTATATTCGTCACATTAAAAGAATAACCATAAAAATCTTAACATTATATTCGCTTTATAAATAATTATTTCTTTTTTATAAAATAGTGTAGTTGCACTGCAGGAGTGCCGCTACTTTTCAAAAAAATTGTCGTTACACTACTTGTGACGCTATACTATTTTTGGACGATAATGGCACTGCTTTCATCAAATAGTGCGACTACACGGTTCTCAAGACATAAATATTTTTGCCGCAAAAATACTGTTTTTATGGTATGTTCTTGTTTGTGCACATAAGGATTGTGCACATATTTATTGTGCACAGATAGCATTGGTACAGATCTATATATATATAGATATATACCAATGTTAAAGTGTGCACAATTAATATGTGCACAATCAGTATGTGCATAAACAAGAACACGTCGTTTTTATGAGTGTACAAGTCGCAAGCATCACATACGACTTGCAGATCATCCACTTCTTATCGCTGAGTCTAACTTTTTTAATTCGAAAAGACATACCACACAAATTTTAATTTCATTGTTTTTGAAAGTAGTGCAACTACTTTATGCAAATAGTACTATCACCTTTTAAAAATCGTGTAGCGCTCTACGCAAATATCGATGCCACGAGTAGGATACAATTTTTTGTAAAGTAGCACTACTACAATGAATTTTATTTGTAGTTGCACTACTTGTACGGCCGCTATTCGTGTAGCAAAATATGTTGCGGTAGCGCAAGTTCGGATTTGCCTAACACTGATTTTCGATAAAACTTTACTGATATCAGTATAAAACATTTATACACGAATTTTCACAAGAATGTATAATGCTTTCAATGTATATTCAAGTACTTTTTATATAAAAAATTCAAACGTTCGCGCTTTCGCAATACACCATCATCACGTGATCATTTTAATCTACCAATAACAACGATCTGAGTCTTAAAGTATCTTCTTTAGTAAGGAAAAAAATCATATAAGGTAAGTTAGTGCAGAGGTAAGTTGGTCTAATTTTCAGTTCTATGAAAATTAAATTCGATTCCTTTTTAATCATAACATCGCAGTATCTACTTTTTACGAGTCAATGGACTTGCAAAACAAGATATAGTATTTTGTTTCCATAAATGGCAAACATTTTTACATAATTTGATTCCCGGAAACTGAATAGATCCACGATCTATATACTGAATTTTTCATAAATCTTGGAAAATAACAATGCTTTGTAACCAAAATTTTTAAAGTAAAAGGAAATTCAAACTATCCCGTAAAATAATGCATATTATAACAATTTTAGTAGACTACTCATTACTATTGTACGAACAAATTTTTGACTAATAATAATCATGATTAACTATTAAAAAAAGGCAAAAAATTAATTGAATGTGTAAAATTTATGTAAAATTCATACAAAATACGTATAAAACTTGTATAAATTGTATACAAAATTTGTATCAAGTGTATCAAATTTTTACAAATTTTTTCCGAAAAAATGCATATAAAGTTTATACAAGTTTTGTACATATTCTTAGACAAATTTCGTATATATTTTGTACAAAATATGTATGTTTTCAGTAGCGACCTGTATTTTACAAAATTCTGCACAAATACGACCAATATTTAACAATTTCCATTTATTGACTGTCTAAAAGAGTAAATTGGTAACATGTAAACAGTCGAGTGCGTAACGCGTAAGTCGACAGTAACGCTTGATAGGTACAGAGAAAAATATTTGTGTTTAAAAATTCTTAGAAAACTCGCTGAATGTGTCAGAATCCGACTATGAACTGAAGCCACAATCAGCCTTGCGATGCGAAATTTCTTTGTAATCGAAAAACGGAAGGAATCGTCAATTTTCCAATAATTATAAAAATAATAGCACATCGTGGATCCATTTTAACAAGATATTTTTTAACAAGATTATATATATATATTTACATCTATTGACTTGTACAAAAAAAAAATACCATAATAGTTAGATGCTACGCTCAAAAACAAATGGTAAACGAATTCAATTTTTATGTAGCTAAAAATTGGACCAACTTACCTTGCAAGACACCCCATCCAATTAAAAATTGTTGCTTCTGAAGCCGGTATTGCAAATGACTCGTCAGGTCAACAATTTTATAGAAAGTCAAAAAATAAAGGATTTTCAAATGCGTGTCGATGAGAACAACTATTAATTTGTAGTGAGAGGTGAAAATTGACGTCCAGTGCGCGCTCAGCAAGGGAAAATAAGAAAAGCCCAAAAATTTATTTTTTGCTCTCAGTATTGCTTAAGGCAAATATTTTGAAGAAATACGCATTCGGCAATGGAAAAATGTATCGCTGAAAGTATTGATCAATTTTGATAAATATATCTTGTATTCATTAATAAAAACAGTATTGATTTACGTGATAAATGCTTTATTGTAATAAAAAAAGGTTACGTAGTCAATAATTTCAAATAAAACATTGGAATATACAAGTATTGGTCATCTCTTTAATGATTACAGAGCAAAAGTGCATCTCTGTTTATTAAATGACGAAAAACAATAAGTGTCGAGTTGAACGAAATTTAAAAAGAAAAATTCATGAAAGTACTTTCGTTGGCGTGAAAAAAAGGAAAAAGAGACTCCCACATATAGATCAATTGTCCAGTGGTTTTGCAAGTAGCAATAATGTGCTGCATGATGGAATCCATGCGCGTCTCAGCATCAAAACGCCGTTCGTTCCGTCCAAGTGAGCTCAAACCACCGCCGTTTTCCAGTCAAGAAGCGCGCGGTTTCGGACCGAAACCCCATCGCACGCAATTTTAGCAATGCGCTGTCGTTTGAGACCGAAACCGCGCGCGTCTCGACTGTGGAATGGCAGTGGCTTCAGCGAGCCGAAACCACCCGAGTTCAGCGCGCGAACCGGGTGCGTTAGGCCTCGTAACGCCATCGCACGCAACTTTACCGATGCGCTGTTGTTTCAGCCCGAAACCGCGCGCGTCTCATCTGTGGTCTTTGTGTATACATAATAACACATCATCAACATATCGAAAATAAAATAACGGTTTTGAGATTAAAAGGTTTATACAATGCGACTCTAGGTCTTCCATGACAATGTCTCATAAAACTGGACTGATAGGATTGCCCATTGCTGATCCGAAAATTTGTTTGTAAAATTTTTGGTTGGATTGAAAATAATTATTATTTAAGATAAACTTAATAACCTTACAAAATTCCGACAAATTTAAATTTATCTTGTTGTGTACTTGATGCCATCTTTTTTCTATTGCTTTTAATACTAAATATTCTGGCACATTTGTGAATAAACTCAAAACATCAAAACTGACAAGTTCATAATCGTCGGGTATATCAAGGTTATCAATTTTCTCTTTTAGTTTTGAGCTGTTATCGATATATGACCTAGGTATTTTTATGTTTTTTTGTAGGAAATTGGCAAAAAATTTTGATAATTCATATGTAGGTGAGTTTATCGTTGAAATAATCGGTCTTAGCGGGAAGTCAGTTTTATGAATTTTAATTAATCCATAAGCTTTAGAAATGTTAAATTTGTTTACAACAGGTTCTAGTTTTTTGCCTGCAGCCAAAAGTCAAGTTTATTTAACCACTTAATTAATTCATTTGTTTCTCTTTCTAATTTGGGTAACGGATTAGATTTTATTTTTTGATAGTATTTTATATCTGCAAACAAACTATTAAGTTTTTAGTTATAAGTGGCTTTATTTATGATGACAGTAGTATTTCCTTTGTGGGCTCTGGTGATTAAGATATCAGAATTGTTTTTTTATAAATTGTTTTGTTTTTTGTAAGTCCATTTTTAATCTATTGTCAAAATATGAATGTGTAGACAAATCCTTATTATAAACTCTTTTGATAGTATTTAAAAACGTTCCTCTTATTTTTGGAATATCAGCAGGTATCGGATACTTTTTCGCGAAAACTTCAAAGTTTTTTACATAAGTTGTTGCTAGCTTATTTCAAATTTATTGTTAAAATTAAACTTTTCGCCAAGTTTTAAAGTATCGTTGACATATTTTGGGAGTTCAACGTCCATAAGATTAACACACCATTTGTCATCTTCCTTGATAGAATCATCGAGGTCAATCACCTGTGTGTTATTATTCCGGATGTTGAACTCTGTATTTCGCAACGGATTGGCACAGTATCTATCTTTTTCCAAAACATGCTTATATTTTTTAAAGTAAATCCTGTGGAGTTTATTTTCAAGGTTTGTCTTTAATTTTTCTGTACTAAACTTTAGTTTTGTGTTATAATAATCCATAAATAACGTGATTAAATCTACTCCAACTACTTTTTCTAAATGTGAAAACGCTTTTTTGACTTCTTTTTTCTGATAGTTAATTTTTGTATGCAGATCCATAATTTCTATATTCAATAATCATGACATTGTGTGGTTTATAATTTTTTGTTGTTTTAATTTTCCGGTATTTGAAAACATCTGATTGTTTTTTATGTTTTTTTGTGATAAAATTAAGATGATTAGAAACAATATGATAATACCGGCATTTAATTAAAAATTTGCATTGTTCTTTTGAATATATGTTGTTGAACATAAATTTAGTCACACGGTAAAATTTCTTTTTTGTGTCAAAACCAAAAATTTGAAATAAAAGATGTATGAAAACATTAAGTTTGACATCTTCTCGTTTTTTTAGAAAATGAAATAATAATTTTGTTTTTTCTATTCGATGGTTTAACGTACGTGTTGTATCTGGTACCTCCATGGTGATAGAGTGGTGAGTTGACATACGCGTTGTATCTTGTTGATTTTGTGTCGTTTGCTCCTCCATGATGATAGAGCAATGAATTATGTGTGCTGATAGTATGCACTTGACAACGTATATTAGACCAAACGTTGTAAGAAGTTATTGGTGAAAGCAGCTAAGGGTAGTCGTCTAATAATCTTGTTAATTGTAGCTAGTGGCCAAAATTACTACCAAAGTTTGTCGTGAGAAGGTGGCAAATAACAACAATAGTTCTTTAACGACGTTTCGGACATCCTTTATTGATTATGTCCCTCTTCAGGCAGCTAGTACCAAAGTACAAAATACAACTGTTAACAACAACGTATATTAACTTAATTATGAACCCATAATTTTACAAGTAACAATTATCGCTTACAAAGTCTGTATTTTTTCCTGAGTATTTCGGAGAACTATCCGTTCGTCAATGTAACGAGCATGACAAAATTTTCCTATTTATACCTATCATTAGTGTATTAGTGTGGGTGTAAGTAAGAACGCAACATGTACTGGCTTAATTGTGTAGAGCTTTTTGGGTGTGTACACACGAGATACAACCTTCCATAACCTACTCTCCTGATATCTGTTCCACTATTGTATGTGATATTTTTTGATACTAGGAAGGAGATAGAAATTCAAAATTATTAATCATAGTGTTATATTCTTTTGGAAGTTTATTAATTTCAAATTGCTTGTTCATAAATTTCTTTTGTGTGTGTATATATAATGCTTCGGAAAATAGTCTTTTTTCTTTATTTCTTTCATGATCTAATATATTAACAGTGTTGAAATTTATAGTATGATTATTTTCTATCCTATGTATGTGTAGTGACGAATTTTCATCTTCTTCCATGTATTTTTTATGGTGTTCTTTGATTCTCACACCTAAGCGCCGACAAGTTTGGCCAACATAGGACGCATTACAATTATTACAATTGATTTTATACACAACGTTAGACTTTTCTAATTTTACATTCTTGTCTTTTCCTAGTACCATAATATTGTTCATGTTGTTTTGTGTACTGAATATAACATTAGTATTTAATCGTTTAAAAAAGTTCTTTGTAAAACCTTCGATTTCTTTCACATATGGTAGACAAATGAAATTCTTGTTGTCATTATTTGAATTTTGTTGAGTACTTCTTGTGCAATAGATGTATGTATATAATGTATGCACTGTTAAAATTCTGCATGAAAATTAATGTATGTACTGGAAGCAAAATTTCATTGCAGTAGATTAAATTGAATGCAATGTAGATTAAATTTAATAAAATTTACATTAAGTTTAATGCAATTTACACTAAATTTCATGTACCGTACATTAAATTTAATAAAATTTGCATTAAATTTAATGTACTGCAATGAAATGTTGCTTCCAGTACATACATTAATTTTCATGCAGAATTTTAACAGTGTGGTTATATAATACCTAATAATAATGAGGAATTTCGTTTTAGATAACAACGCCGATAAAACTATGAGAAAGAGGATCAACCGCTAATGAGTTTGGAGACAGATTCTGATAGTAGAACAACTAGTGGAATTACTAGGAAGTGTAGCATATGTAGTAGTACAGCTAGTGGAAGTACTAGGAAGAATAGTATATATAGTACTTGTGATTCATTGGACACAGATTCCGGTTCTGATGAAGAGAATGAAGAGAAAATGGGTAAGTATATTTAATAGATGAGTGGTTGAAAGGTCTTGACATTATTTATACATGTAGCTAAAAATTTTCAGAGCGGAAGAGGCGGTGAACATAGTGTAGAAGAAGAAAACGAAGAGAAACCACACATTATAATAAAAGATGTGGTTACAAAACATTATCGGCATTTCGGTATTGAAGGTAGAGAAATACGTGTTAAAATCCAACCACCACCTTTTGATTCCAATGTTTATGAGTGGCTCGAGAGCGCAATGCAGGAATTGTACGGGAAATTGTGTGCTGCAGCAACACCTGAAGATTTTATCGGTGTAACTCTATCATCGGAAAGATTTTTTCATGGATCTGCATGGATTTCATTTAGACGCGTGAGTGATTTATCTGCTTACGATTTATGGGGGTATTCCAATGTGACGGGTTGGAAAAATCGATTTTTTTTGCATTTTTCGATAGTTTTTACCCTTAGAATTGATATCCTACAGTCGGTTTGGGTATTTCCTACCTTGTCGACTAATTATAACGCTCCAACGGAGAGCATCTAATTGGGCGCGCACGGGTTTCGGAACATGTATACGGATTAAGCGTTCGAGTAGCTGCTCCGTGTTTACACCGGCATCTATATATACAGATATACAATAAAGGCGCCCCTTTTCACGACCGTAAGTAACGGTTTCTTCAAACGGCCAGTATTGTTCGAGATTTTGTGAAAGCGCATAGTTTGAAATGGATATTTTCTCAAAACCACATTTTTGCACCTGGCGCAGGTGATTTCTAAAAAATGGCTGGACGTATCGACTTCAAATTTTAAGACGATATTCAGCACTATCATGGCTATCGTCGGAATCTCCAAGTTGTTGACATTTTGATTTTAACTTATAATTTCACCTCATTTATGGTGCAAAAAATGTGTTTTTCTCTCTCTTTTACAGAAAACACCGCCATTTTGTTAATTTTCGATGAAATAAAAAAGTGGAGGTTTGGACGATAGGGGCAGTCACATAGATTAATAAACTTTCTCGATTTTCTGTTGCAGATCACCAGGAGAGCCAAAAGTACCCGCGCCAGCAGATAACTTTTTTTTTATTCGCTTGATTTTTTTTTATAAATAAATAAATATTTTTGATCATCAAAAAAATTTTTTTTCCTTCTCCTTGAACATACCTTTAAGATAAAAAAACATTCGTTTAATTATATGCAATAGTTTCCGAGAAAAAAATTATTGAAAATATGCTTTTTTTACGCGTTCACATTGCAATACCCCCTTATGAGATAAACTTGCAAGTGTTGTGCAGAGCGCTGATAATTTTGAAATTGACGATACATTGTTGGTATCTTGCAGCATTGTATCTACCCCCTTCGGACGCAGTCGTGTAGCTTTAACTCATGAAAGTGTTTCTAAACGTTCGATATTAACAATCAGAAACGATAATAATTTATGTTTGCCGAGATCTTTAATAGTTGCATATGTACATACAATACGGGGACAAATATGCTCAGGAATACTACAAATAGAGTGGGGACAAATTAGAGCCACTCGTTAAAAGAATTGAATTGAATGTGCGCAAAATCTTGTTCTGAAGCAGGGTGCGGGTGAAATAAAATCCATGCCTTTCAAATTTTTTTGCTAAACTAGGTATTGTCATCATCATCTATTCATTTCAAACATTTGGCCGTGGTGATAAACCTTTGTATGACGGTACAAAATTTGTTCTTGATACGAATAATATAATTAAACATACTTTGAGGGTTGTGTATTACGAAACATTAAATCATTATCAGCCCATATTAAATTGGCTTGCTGTCTCTGGTAGTGGAGGTTATTGTATATAGTGTAACAAAATTTTTAGTCGTGAAGAAAATCATAAATGTTAGCAAAAATGTAGCAAGTATTTTCAGAAACCTCCTTGTGACACAGAAAATGTTAAACGGAACTGCTGGTTTTGTGGTAGAGAGTTTTTCGGTAATATTTGTTACAAAAATCATCAAAAACCAAATTATTTTGACAATAAACTTTCAGTCTGTCAGGGTATAAGAATTTGTACAATATGTTATAATACTGTTAGAGTAAAAGAAGAAAAATATGAATGCGGAAAAACATTTTGTAAAATTTGTAAGGAAAGATTACCTACAAATCATTTTTGTTACGTGCAACCAATTGAACCGAGTAAAAATTCAAAAAGTTTTTTTTTTTCTATGATTCTGAGACATAACAATGTGAAAGAGTAGTGGGTGATGACAAAATTGACATTTTAACAATGTGTACATATTGTGATTTCGAGAATACGTGTTTGATCGTGACCCTGTTAAGCAATTTGTACATTTAACAAATATATTCTTGAAAGGGGTGACACCCGTGTTAAACCATCTATTATACTAAACGGTACCAAAATAATTTTAATGAAGATCGTGAATGTTAAATTTTTAGATAGTTTGAATTATCTTCATATGCCGCTTAGTGCTTTACCAAAGGCTTATGGTTTAAGGTAGTTCATCACACATATATAGCAATATATATATATAAGCTATTCGTAATGAATCTTTTTTGTTTTGTCTTTTATATTTGATACAACCAGATCATATTTATTCGAATGATGGGTGTCTTAAGAAGTAGAAAACATTTTTTTCATGCAAAATTACATAGTATTGGCGTTAATATCAACAATTAATTATTTTGAAATTTTACTAACACGTCGCTTCTATGCAAATTTTTATTATACATGCAATCGTATCGATCAAAGTCTCATTTTGTTCCTTATGAAATTTGAGGGTAGGTTCGCGGTAACGATATTGTTGTATAACCGATCTGAAGGACGCTAGATCTCATTGTTTATCGAAAATTCACGAAATTCACTGGAATTTCGATAAACAATGAGATCTAGCGCCATTCAGATCAGTTATAAAACAATATCGTTACCGCAAACCTACCCTCAAGCGTCTAGTTCTAGTCTCGAGCGTCTCTCGGCAGCGCTCGTTCCGCGCTCGCTCTCTCGCTTGCTAGTCGTCAAGCTGCTAACTCTTTTGTAGAGCGAACGTTCATAAAATTCCTATTAATATATATTATTAAAACTACATATCTTTATAGTTATTGAGTCCACCTTCTCCTTCGAAAGTACTTTAATATCAAGACAGGGCATGGGCTCAGTCACGCTTGAACTGCGCTAGGTGCATTCTTTAACAAAAAGACAATTTGCGAAACAAATCGGTTTTCTCTCCGTGCACGTTTTGTGATCGTGTGCTGTGAAGGGCAAGGACATTGTGCTATAGAATACAAGGAAAGTGACACCATGGACGACAATGAGAAAGACGTCGGCACAGGGGAGAAAGCCGTCGATATGGTAGACAAAGATAGCAACGAAAACGAAGGTAGGAAATTTCATATACAGTGCGTGTCGTGACATGAACGGGAAGTAGATTTTAAAATTTGCTACGCTGTGTGTAAATGATTTCGAATATAATCGATGGAATCTATGGAAAGAATTTTATGCATAGAATGAAATAATTTAGAGTAAATTATTCTATAGAAAAATCTTGAGTGAAAAGTTGATTTGTAATATTTACAAAGTAAATCACCAGATTTAAAAAAAATTAAAACCAGATTTAAAAAAATTAAAACCAGATTTTAAAAACACACTAAAACCAGATTTTAAAACACACTAAAACCAGGTTTTAAAAAAACAGATTTTAAAAAAATACAACCAGATATTTTAAAAAATTACAATTTGATATTTTAAAAAATTACAACCAAAGTTTAAACAGAAACAATCACTTCTTTTTAAAAAAATACAATTTGATATTTTAAAAAATTACAATAAGATTTTAAACAATTACAATCAGATATTTTTAAAATACAATTTAATATTTTAAAAAATTACAACCGAATTTTAAAACAATAAATTTTCAAAAAAAAGGCCGGATATTAAAACGAATTAATCCAAAATTGAAAAAAAAAAAAATAAAAAAATAGTAGAAAAAAGAAAAAACACAAATAAGAAGAAAACAAAATAATAAATTATAATTTACATGTGATGAAATTAAAAAAAGATAAAAAATACATACTAAACAAGTTGACACAACATTGGCGAAATTTAATGGTTGTTTATAAGTTAGACAAAAATTCAAAATTGTTTTCAACTAATTATAACAATTACAATATTAAAAAAAACAATCAATCACCAATATTAAACAAGTGTGTGTGTGTGTGTGTGTGTGTGTGTGTGTGTGTGTGTGTGTGTGTGTGTGTGTGTGTGTGTGTGTG
Source organism: Torymus aiolomorphi (assembly GCA_036365515.1). Taxonomy (NCBI): domain Eukaryota; kingdom Metazoa; phylum Arthropoda; class Insecta; order Hymenoptera; family Torymidae; genus Torymus; species Torymus aiolomorphi. Next base: position 170,801,362 of record CM070874.1, on the reverse strand, counting down.
TGTGTGTGTGTGTGTGTGTGTGTGTGTGTGTGTGTGTGTGTGTGTGTGTGTGTGTGTGTGTGTGTGTGTGTGTGTGTGTACACGCTGATATCTCATGATCTACTCGACCGATTTTAACGGAAGAGTGATCATTTTTTTAGATTTTGCTTCCACAATTGGAGTCAATATTCTATTTTTGTAAAATTTAATTTTTTTTTGTTTTTATAGCCATTTTTTAATTTTCAAAATTTTTTTTTCGATTTTTTTTAATATTTAGAACAAATATTGTTTATATATCATGAATTCTCTGTATGTAGGATAAAATTATCTACAATTTAAAAAAAGAAAGTCGGTAGCTACATTTCGTCATAAGTTATTGATGAAAACGTAATTTCTTGTAAATAGGTTATATTTCGAAATTAAAAAAAGATATTAACATGAATATTTTTTTGGTTATAAAGGATATTAAGTACTATAACATGCTAAATTTTTAGGTTTTTTTATTCATTATTTTTTGAGAAAAAAATAATTTATAAAAAAAAGTGATTTTTTTTGTCTTTCAATAACTATAGTAAAATTGGCTTAATCACTTCGAAATTCGTTGTAGGGGTAGATTTTGTATACCAATCGAGTGAGTTCTTTGGGCAAAAGGATTGATCCATAAATTTCGAAGATATTTGAGGTTAAAATTTTTTTCAATTTTTTTTTTAAATCGTAATTTCTCGAGAACAGCTCTATGTATCTAAATGGCGTGGATGGTATTCGAAAGAGAATTAAATTACCTATATTTTCTAAAAAAAATTAATTCTCTAGCTATCACGGTTCTTTTGTTATTAACAAAAACGTAAAAATTGAAAAATGAAAAAAATGAGTTTTATATGTTCAACTATTACAAGAATAAAATCGTCTTATTCGCTTCAAAATTCATTGTAGAGGTATATTATTGATAGTTCTCGGATGAGTTCTTTTGGCAAAGTGATTGGTTCATAAATTTCAGAGATATTGAGGTTAAAATTTTTCTAGACATTTTTAAAATCTATTTCTTGAGGATTTTTTTTTAATTTTTACATTTTTACATTTATAAATTACATAACAAAAGAACCGTGATAGCTAGAAAATTAATTTTTTTAGAAAATATAGGTAATTTAATTATGTTTCGAATGCTATAAATTACATTCAAATACATAGAGCTCTAAATATCAGTTGCAAATTTATAGGCAATTGTAATATATATTTTATGTATGTGAAATTTTGTGGAAATGTATAATCTATAAAAATTTGAATAAATTATGTTGGAGTTTTGTTATTTCTGTCTTTCTGAAGTATTAAACTTTAAATATTGGAATTAAAAATTAATTAAAGGAATCAGTAAAGTTTGAGGAAGCTACGTGCCAATGAATTGGCAGCGGTTTTTTTCTCGTTATTTGAAATATTGCAATATACATAAATTTGTAGACATCAAGTACTTATAATAAAAAATCATATATTTTAAAAATAGCTTACTTGTACAAAAATAGGCCCTTGATGCGTACTGGTACACAAAATTAAACACCACAATGACAAATTAAATATTAACTGCGGTTCAGTTTTACACAGTAGTTTAATTTACAAACCAAAAAAAAACGAATTTAGCAACTACAAATAGAAGATCACCATTTGATGTCACAAACTGGAAAGCAAAATTTTCATTATTCGAAAGCTAAAAGTCTCTAATGTCTATTTATATTTGTATGAATAACATATGTCTAGATACCAAACACGATAATAACATTGGTCGTATATTTGAATATTTTGACATACAATAACAAAAACATAATCCGTGATAAATTTTCAACACTATATTATCACAGGTATATTAGATTTTCATTGCGTACGTGATTTTCTTTAAAATTTAATTGAAAATGAACGTAAAATAAGTTATTGATAATATAAGATAAATTAATAATTATCGTTAAATATTATTATAATGGGAATGAATATTATAAAAAAACATCATTTTATTATCAATATTCAAAATTTGAAAAATCGTAACAAATACAAATTATACATTAGTAGTAAATAATGAAAGTAGACCTACTCACTATTTGTTTGGTAAACAGTTCCTTAAATCATTGATGAATACTGTGTACGATACAAATATAAATTAAATACCAGAAATAATATTCATAAGTTCGAGAATAATTTTGAAATTTAACCATAATTATAAAATGGCTACTACTACTACTGTAATTAATGATGTACTAATTAATATTTTTAAATTAAATTTTTTAAAACTAGAACAAGAGCGTGACATAAATGCAATTTTTGAAAAAAAAGATATTATTTGCATACTTCCAACTAGTTTTGGCAAAAGCGTCATTTATCAATTGCTAGCAGTAATGTTCTTAACATTTATTTTTTTTTTTAATACTAATGATATTATTTTATTTATCAATGTTGAAAAAAATATTAAGTTCCGGTGTATGTTACATGTAATATTTTTTTTTGTCGATGAGACTACAAAAATTTTTTTAACATTGACCTGAATAATTATGATTCGTCGCTTAATTGTTAGGTAATAATTATACAATATTTACTCACCATGGCATCAGTAATGTTTCAAAAGAATATAAAAACAACAATAAAAAATTTTAATATTTAATTTATTGATTAGAAAATAGACACAGATACCTGTTTAAAATTCTGCGAGCATAATTTGCTCGTTTTGGAATTTTAAAATTATCAATGCTTTCTATCTCAGCGAGATTTAATGTTTTGACACTATTTTTTGGTACAACCCAAGTGTTTTCCGCTGACTGTTCAAAGTCAAAAAGCTCGACTATGTATATTTTTTTTTATAACATCGTAATTTACAACTTTTGCAGGTAACAATGGATAGATATTAAATTTAACACTTACATAAGTACCATTTTCATAAATAATGTTTGAAAATTTAGATTTTTTTCAATGTGTTTGACCCTTTTTCTTTTGCCAGATATCGTCTCAAATTCTTTTAAACCAATTTCATCAGTACTCAGTTCAGCACTATTATCGTCGTCGTTGTCTTCATGAAGTTCTATGTCTTCTGGTTGTATTTCTATTGCTGTGATGCCGCTTGTAACGGTTCCAGAAATTTTTTCAAATGTTTCAACATTATTAGGAAGTTTTTCCATTACATGGTTTTCATTGCTGCAAAAAATAAAAAAAATTATTACAATTTTATTATGATTAATCGTAAAAAAAAACTGGTCTACTTGCTTTACAACTGAGACCATATCAAAGGATGACATAGTAGAGTCACCTTCATCTAAACTGCTATCACTCATAATAACAGTTGCACTTAAATTGCAGGACTTATCATCGGATGTAGATCCGTGTGATTTTTCTCTTTCATTGTCTTCGTCTTCATCGTCTTCGTCATCGTATTTCAGTGGTAATGTTGGTTTCTTGTATAGTTTCCATTGATATATGTTGGGCCCATCCCACAGCAAACATCGGAAGTTTATTTCATTCGGCAATGATGAATAAGGATGCCTATGTAATAGAATATATATAAAATTGTATTGTAAAATAATTTAATATTAAGATGAGAAAGAATTTATAATTACTCGAATTGTTTGAAAAAAAATCGCATATCCATCTTCGTAAGGAATATTTTCTTGAAATTTAAATTTTTTGGTGTTGCTAATTAATGCGCGGAATTCCATTCTACATCTTTTCCCTTTGAACAAGGATCGCAAATTATCGATTTCTGTGCTATTTAATGCACGTCGAGGATCTAGATTTTTGTCACCGTAGGCGTTGGTTGATTTACCCAAAATTCCAATATTTACTAAATTTTTAAGCTGTTCGATGCCAGGAATATGATCTCTAATAGCAATATCATCGAACATTTTTTCAAATGTGTGTTCTTTTGTAACTTTTCTTGATAAAAAATAAAAACTTATTAATAATATTTAAATTGCCATTATATTTAGTTTAATTATCAAACAATAAAAACTTACAACTTCCATAAAAAGTAGGCCATGGTGTAGGTCCATGAGAAACACCAGGGTTCTAGTTTTTATACGTTTGCATTTTCTAATGTAGAAACAAGAGAATTTACAGATGTATGACTAAGCAGGTCACTGGTTTTGTGTCCACTTGGAAGAGGTTGACCATAGATTTCAGCTAAGACGTCTTTTTGCCATTTACGTAAATTTATTGGAGCAGGCACATACTTTCGTTCAGCAAACACAAATTTTAGGGCTCGTACGATCCTTATAACTGTTAGAGGTAATCGTCGAAATGTTCTACGTTCAAAATTTATTACACCCATGTTTGGTGCTGGAAGATTAATTTTTAAAGTTAATAATAAAATGAAGTTGTCGTTACAATGTTTGAAAAAAAATTTTTTTGTTTTTGTTCTTTATACAATATAAATGTTTCTAAAAGAGTTTTATGTAAAAAAACTTATGGTATAATCGAAAATACTTTTCAGTGATATATGATAAGATAAATGATTAATAATCAACAGTACAGCAATATTTTCCGGAAAAAAATTAAAACTTGAAAGAGGAAATATCGGTTTATAAGGAATATATGAATAATTTAATATATAAAATGAAATATGGTTGAAGATTATATATTTCATATCAACGCTCCCTACGAAAACTATCATTTTTAACCTCCTCACGAAGACTAATACATTTCAGAAAACTACAACGAAAACTAATATAACTCATGTCTTTACCGCGAATACTAGTACAATTCGCGTAGTTGCTGCAAAAACTAACATCATTCACGAGTTTACACCGAATAATAGTACAATTCGTACGATTCCAACACAAAGTAGCGCGATTCGCGAATTTGCGACGAAAAGTAACACGATTCGCAAGCTTCCCGCGACAACTAGCACTTTGTGTTACCATGTAATTTACATAGAATATGGTAGTCTTCGCCGCAATCAAACGGATCGAGGTAGTTTTCAATGTAAATCAATGTAGCGTGCTAGTCTTCGCGGCAAACGTTGAAATGAACAAATCTTCTTGGCAATCTAAATTATACTAGTTTTCGTAGGGAGCGTCGATATAGTCATCGCAATCACTTCAGAATTTCTCTGTTACAGTATACATACGCTATATACATTAATTTGAAAAAAGTGATTCATAATGAGCATTTAAAAAATATATCGTTTAATTATTTTTTAATAACTACGATAAAAATATGATATAAATACATTGCAATTTATCATTAAAATAAAAAAAAACCGCTGCCAATTCATTGGCCCGTAGCTTCCTCTACCGTAATTTGTTGATTCCTTTAATTAATTTTTAATAACAAAATTTATAATTTTTTTAAATTTATTGCATAATTATAATTAAATTCATTTATGAATATTAAAAATTGTTATATCTTGTAACGGGGTGAATTTAAAAGAGGGTATTAATCCCTCTCTGGGATGCGCCAGGCGATATACGGGCATCTACTACGCCCAGAGCAGCGCGCCGTTGTAGACGGACCCGTCGGCCGGCCGGAGCGCGTTGGCGCAGGCTCAGAACAAGCGCGCCCGGCTTTCGCTGTAGAAAGCTTAGGCCGCCTTCTACTAGACCCGACGCTGCGCTCTGCCGCTGCCGCTGACTTCGGCGCACAATTCACCGGCGGCTAGATATGCACTAGCTTGACCTACTCTCGCCGGTGTTCCCGTACAACGTCGCTCAGGTTAACCTGAGCAACTTTCACTTACAATTTCCCCGTTGACGTTGCTCCTCTAGGAGGTGAAGCCTCCAACTAGCTGCAGCTGCTGAAAAAGTAGAGGGCGGTATTCGGGGAGATAGGGAACGGTTACTCGCGAAATGACAGACTCGACACGAATAATGAACAAGTAAAATAAAGAAGGTTTATTGGTCAAAAGGAATCGCGCTAAGGGGCGCGAAGCCCGAACATCTTCTTCAGAACGAACGCACAGGCCGAGACTTACGCGGAGCCGGCCGGTCGCACGGCCGGCGTCACTGCGCCGCGAGACGCCACAAAATGGCCGCCGCGCTCTCGCACACGAGGCCGCTTGCCTCTACGCAGGCGGCGTCGGATAGCCGCGCAACACTTCTTACGCGTGGCCGCTCGCACGCAAAACCTACGCGGCAAAAATACAAAAGAAGCGCACACTTACTTTGGCGCTGGCCAGCGCGTCGCTCGAGGTCTGTCCCTCTCTCTCTCTCTCTCTCACGCTCCCGCGCTCTCGCCTCCTCGCTGCGAGGCGTCGGGCCTCGTGGCTTCTCGAGCCTCGGCAGCCGCCTCTTTCTCTCTCTCCTCCTCTCACTTTCTGGGTGGCGGAGTGGCCCGGCCGGCGAAGGCAGCCGGTGATGCGTCGCTGCGGGGCTGGCGGCGGATCGGAGGCGCAAAGGGCTATTCCGCAGGGCGGGATGCGGCACTGGCGGGGCACTCCGAAGCACGGCACTGGTATATGGCGGGAGAACACGTGCGCACCTGTTGCGCTACAGGACTAGACTGCCCATCAATGGCCGCGGCGTCCCTTCGGAGCGCCACGGCGGCGTCTTCTTCTTCTTCTTGCTCCGCCTCCCGCGCGTCCCGCTTGGCGCGCAGCGAGCCGCTGTACGTGCAAGCGCGCGCGATTCAAACCTCGCGGCGCGGTACACGCGGCTCTTTCGCCTTTATTGCCTGCACCCGTTACAATCTATATTTTATAATAAAGCAAATAGTTATCACGGTTATTTTGTTATTAACAAAAACGTGTTTTTTTTTTATATTTCATAATTCATATTTTTTAAGAAGAAAAAATTTATAGCTATCATTGTTCTTTTGTTATTAACAAAAACGTGTTTTTTTAAAAAAGTTCATAACTCACAAATAAATTATAATAATGCAGAATATAATGCATTCGTAATGATGATAACATCTTTGGAGTTATGAGTTTTAAAAAAAAAAACATGTTTTTGTTTTTGATGATAACTAAAGAACCGTGATAGATAGAAAATTAATTTTCTTAGAAAATATAGGTATCTTCATTCTCTCTCGAATGCCACCCATCCCATTCAGATACATAGAGCCGTTCTCGAGAAATTTCGATTTGAAAAAAAGGTTAAAAAAAATTTAACCTCAAATATCTCAGAAATTTATGGACCGATCATGTAGCCCAAAGAACTTAGCCGAGATCTATCCAAAATCTACCTTTATAAGAAATTACAAAGCGATTAATCCAGGTTTACTCCATAAAACGTGCGACATAGAGAACACATTTTTTCCATTTTTTAATTTTTTTCTCAAAAACTAACCAACAGAATGGATTAAAATTTTCACAGATTATAGCAATTTATATTCTGCATTATCGTGAATTTTCTCCAAAAAATTGACCGTTTAGTTTAGAAATTATTAGCTTTTTTAAAAAAAAACACGTTTTTGTTAATAACAAGAGAACCGTGATAGCTAGATAATTTTTTTTTTAATTATAGGTTTTTTTATGCTCTTTCGAATGCAACCCATCCGATTCAAAAATTTAAATCCGATCATTAAAAAAAATCAAAAATAAATTTTTCGAAAATCAAAAATTTGAAATAAAACAAAAACGAATCAGTAAATCAAAAATTATTTTCTTCCCGAATTCAGAATAAAAAAACAAAAAAAATGAGAACCTGATGGTTAAAATCGACCGCGTAGATCCGGAGATAAATCGGTATACATACATACACACAGTCAGTCAATCAATTTTACTTGTAATCGTTGGACATACAAAACTGATTTTTTTCATTTTTCAATTTTTTACTCAAAATCTAGCCTACAGAATGTATTCAAATTTCAACAGATTATAGCTATTTATATTCTGTATTATGATTTTTCTCAAAAAAATTGACCGTTAAGTTTAGGAGTTATAAGCTTCCAAAAAAAAACACGTTTTTGTTAATAACAAAAGAACCGTGATAGCTAGAAACTTTTTTTTTAGTAAATATAGGTATTTTAATTCTCTTTCGAACGCTACCCATCAGATTCGAATAACTCGATCCTATCATTAACAAAAATCAAAAAACAGTTTTGAGAAAATCGAAAATTTGAAAAAAAAAACAAAAACGCATCGCCTCAATCAAAAAACAGATTTTTGACCAGCCATTAAGCAAAAAAAAAAAAAAAAAATGAGACCTGTCCGGTCAAAATCGACCGAGTAGAAGCTGAGATCTGCACGCGTACACACACACACACACAACACACACACAACACACACACAACACACACACACACACACACACACACACACACACGCACACCCACACACCCACACCCACACCCACACACCCACACACCCACACACCCACACATCCACACCCACACACCCACACCCACACACACCCACACACACACATCCATACAGACATTTTCCAAAAACCATGTATTTTGATTCCTAAGACCTCGGAACACAATTATAACATGTTTTTACAACAACTCAAAAATTTACTATCACAAAGCTTCCTCTAGGAGGAAGCAAAACAAAAAACAATAAATAATTACAATATCCAAATATGTTTTATTAAAAAATAATATTTTTTTCCAAATGATAATGATATTTCTTTTTTTTTCAAGCATAATAATATTATTGACAATTTTTATATATAATAAACTATAGAGTATTTTATTTCTGATAATCATTAAAATTTTTTTTTTATATAAATAGCAAAATTATAAACATTTTTTTGTTAATGATTAGATAAATTGCTTCCTCCTAGAGGAAGCTTTGTGATAGTAAATTTTTGAGTTGTTGTAAAAACATGTTATAATTGTGTTCCGAGGTGTTAGGAATCGAAATACATGGTTTTTGAAAAATGTCTGTATGGATGTAGTGTGTGTGTGTGTGTGTGTGTGTGTGTGTGTGTATACGCCTGGATCTCAGCCTCTACTCGGTCGATTTTGACCGGACAGGTCTCATTTTTTTTTTTTTTGCGTGATGGCGGGTCAAAAATCCGTTTTTTGATTGGGGCGATGCGTTTTTGTTTTTTTTTCAAATTTTCGATTTTCTCAAAACTGTTTTTTGATTTTTTTAATGATAGCATCGAGTTATTCGAATCTGATGGGTAGCGTTCGAAAGAGAATTAAAATACCTATATTTTCTAAAAAAAAAAAGTTTCTAGCTATCACCGTTCTTTTGTTATTAACAAAAACGTGTTTTTTTAGAAGCTTATAACTCCTAAACTTAACGGTCAATTTTTTTGAAAAAAATCATGATAGTACAGAATATAAATAGCTATAATCTGTTAAAATTTGAATACATTCTGTAGGCTCGATTTTGAGTAAAAAATTGAAAAATGAAAAAAATCAGTTTTGTATGTCCAACGATTACAAGAGTAAAATTGACTTAATGGCTTCAAAATTCCTTCTAGAGGTAGATTTTTTATAGTTCTCGGTCGATTTCTTTGGGCAAAATGATTGGTCCATAAATTTCAGAAATTTGAGGTTAAAAATTTTTTGACATTTTTTAAAATCGTAATTTCTCGAGAACGGCTCTATGTATCTGAATGGGGTGGGTAGCATTCGAAAGAGAATTAAAATACCTATATTTTCTAAAAAAATTCATTTCCTATGTATCACGGTTCTTTAGTTATAATATAAAAAAAACACGTTTTTGTTAATAACAAAACAACCGTGATAGATATTTGTTTTATTTATTAATGTGTAGTGGATCGATCTGACGGAGGCAGGTAAAAGAATAAGAAAAACGAAGTTTTTTCTTTATATTTTCTTTATATTTTTGCAAAAAACATGTATTTTGGTTCCTAACACCTCGAATATCAATTATAACATGTTTTTACAACAACTCAAAAAATTACTATCACAAAGCTTCCTCTAGGAGGAAGCAAAATATAAATAAAATAAATTTTATAGACGGTCCTGGAGGTTCGGGTAAAACATTTTTATATAAAACTTTAATTTATTACTTTCTATCAAAAGGAAATAGTATATTACGATACGTGGGCCGGAAATTGGATTTCCGGGCCGTGCGTGGTATGACGCCCGAGGCGAAGCCGAGGGCGTCATAACGCACGGCCAGGGCATCTAATTTCCGGTCCAAGTATTGTATACTATTTTTCTTACTCCCCGGCCGAAAGTACGTTCTGTAATTGTTAAATAATTGATAAAATTGCGTTGTCGTCTGCTAGCTGTGTTTGAGTGTTAGTTTTTCTTTCGGCCCGCTCGATAGTAGTGCCTCTGTCGGCCGCTTTGGGTAGCTCGGTCGATATTACCGACTGTTTTTTCTTTCGGCCCGGCGTAGAGAGCTGGTTTTTTGGGCGTCTGCTACTTTCGCTATTGTACAGATGGTCTGATGCCCGCCCGACATTTGCAAGACCGAGGCGAAGCCGCTGGTCGGGGTGGGCATCAGAAACACATTCATTAAAAAAAGACAACACCACTTTTTATTTCAATTAACTCTTTTTTCTCGTCACACGTGCACTTTCCTCTGTCTATTTCGTACGTGTCTAACCTTCACACCGCACAAACATATTTTTCTCGGACGCTCCCGTCCATACGTTTAAAAAACAATAACCACGATCAAACAAAACCACTTTTTATTTCAACTAACTTTTTTCTCGTCACCCGTGCACTTTCCTCTGTTTATTTCGTACGTGTCTAACCTTCACACCGCACAAACATCTTTCCTCGGGCATGCGCGCGGGCGCTGAAGCGCCGCGGGTCAGGAAATTTCGGCAGCCAATCAGAGCGCGCGGTTGGTCTAAAATAGGATGCGAAAGTTTCTCTTTCGTCCCGGAGATGCGGGCCGAAAGTACGTAATTTCGGGTGGGCGAGTAAGAAAAAATATTATATCAATGGCTTGGAGTGATATAGCATCTGTTCTATTATCCAAAGGAATGACTACTCATAGAACCTTTAGATTACCATTAGATTTAAATAGTATTGAAAATTCTTTTTTAAAATTAGAATCAGATAAAAAGAAATTAAGAGAAACAGAAGTCATAATCTGGGATGAAGCATCTATGATACCCAAAAAAGCTTTAGAAATTATTGACAGAACTTTAAGAGATTTATGTACAAACGATTTACCTTTTGGGGGAATATTAATAATTTTAGGAGGTGATTTTCGACAAATACTCCCAGTAATGAAGAACGGATTTAGAAGTGCTATAATTGAAGACACTATTAAATATTCTGAACTTTGGCATTTATTTAAATTTTCAAATTAAAACACAATATTCGTTCTCAGAATAATGAATTCTCTAAATTATTATTACAAATTGGAGACGGTAATATACGAGGGTCATTTGATAAGTACCTAGCCTACAAATGAAAACACCAAAATTTTACAAAAAATAAAATTTATTTTTCAATGTAGTCTCCTTTTAGTTGAATACACTTGGTCCAGCGGTGTTCCAATTTTTTTAACCCCGTTGAAAAAAATGTTTTCTCTTGGTTTGCAAAATAGGCCTCCGTGGCGGCGATTATTTCGTTATTGGAGTGGAATCTCTTCCTGGCGAGCGAATTTTTTAGGTTCGGAAACAAAAAAAAGTCGCACGGAGCCAAATCTGGAGAATACGGTGGATGGGGCAGCAGTTCGTAGCGTAATTCAACCAATTTAGCCGTGGCGAGTGCAGAAGTGTGAGCCGGTGCATTATCGTGGTGGAAAAGCACTTTCTTTTTAGACAAATGGGGCCGTTTTTCTTCTAACACGGCGTCAAATCGGCTCAATAGTTCGGCGTAGTACTGTCCTGTGACCGTTTTGCCCTTCTCCAGATAGTCAATAAAAATCACACCTTGAGAATCCCAGAAAACAGTGGCCATCACCTTTCAGGCCGACGGGACCGTCTTCGCCTTCTTCGGAGCAGGTTCACCGGGTAAGGTCCACTGTTTTGACTGCTCCTTGGTCTCTGGAGCGTAGTAGTGAATCCATGTTTCTTCGACGGTCACGTAACGACGCAAAAACTCTTTTGGATTGCGATTAAACAGCTCCAAACACTGCTCTGAACTGGTCACACGGATGCGCTTGTTGTCTGCAGTCAGCAAACGCGGCACCCACCTTGCTGACAGCTTCCTCATGCCTAAAATCTCATGTAGGATATGCCACACGCGTTCTTCTGAGATGCCTACTATTGCAGCTATCTCGTGCACCTTTAATCGGCGGTCTGACAAAACGATATCGTGTATTTTTCTCACGTTCTCCTCCGTAGTGGCTGTTTTCGGAGCACCTGGGCGTGGATCATCAAAAACCGACGTACGACCACGTTGAAACTCGTTATACCAAAATTTAACGGTCGCCATCGAAGGAGAAGCATCCCCATACACTGCATCCAAGCGTTCTTTAATTTCACTGCGCGATTTCCCTTCCAAAAACAAGAATCGAATCACCGACCGATATTATTCTTTCTCCATTTTTTCAAAAATCAACGGACACATTTGCTTTCACACGCTCTCAAAAATAAACTACAACTCCGATCCGGCTGAAATTTCGTCTGTAACCGTTTACAGGAAGATACTGCACTGTAGTGTATTTCTGGTGCGATAGTGGCACCATCTGGCGGTGAGGCTAGGTACTTGTCAAATGACCCTCGTAAATCCTTTTATAATACCTAATAATTGGAGAACTAACCATGTTTGCTTACAAATTTATAAAAATATTAATAAAATAAATGATTATGATCGTGTTATTTTAGCACCTCATAATGAAGACACTAGCTTCCAAAATCCGATAAAATATCGAAAACCCAATAACCCCCCCCCCCCCCCATGAATCTGAAAATTTGTTATGTGGCTACATTTGCCATGATACACAGAGGCTATACACAAAAGTTATAAATACTATCTCTCTCACTCTCTCTTCTCTCTCACTCTCTTTCTCTCTCTTACACACACGCACACGCACGCACGCATGCACGCCTGCACTCATGCACGCCCGCACTCCTGCACGCCCGCACTCACGCACTCACGCACTGACGAACGCACACACGTGTGCGTCGTGCGTATGCACAAACTTTTGCTAACGCAGCACTATGACGAGGCCCGACGAGCATTGACCCCCGGCTCGCGCCGATGAGTCATTGTTTGGGTCTCGCTATAGTGCTGCTATAACTACTTATATGTATGTACGCGCCCACGTGTGTGTGTGTGTGTGTGTGTGTGTGTGTGTGTGTGTGTGTGTGTGTGTGTGTGTGTGTGTGTGTATATATGTTTTATGTTCGTTTCCAGGAATGTCATCGAAATATCTGGAATGTCCTGGAAACTATCATAAAACATAAATATATATATATATCTTCCTATATTATATAGTTGTAAGGCTCAAGATAGGTACCTACCCACTCTACCCCCCTCCACCCCCTCCACTTCCCCACCACTTTTTACGGTGAAATTCTTCAAATTTTACGTTATTTTGAAGGGTGTCTGCCCCCTACTCCCCTCCGCCGCGACCACTCCTCTCCGTCCACCTCCACGTCCCCTCCACGCCCCCTCCACTAATCCCTCCACCTACCCCTCCACCTATCCCACTATACTTAATCCATTCCTCATATTATGCTAAAAATTTTATATAGTGTGTTTCCGGATTCGCTGGTAATGAATCAGTAATCAGATTATGAGAATTGAAAATGGCGGATCGATGATGGAAGCCAAATATTGAAATATTACTGGATCTTGCTGAAAAATGTATGTACGGAATTTCTGGATTCGATGATTCTGAATCTGAACTCAGATTTTCAGAATTTAAAATGGCGGATCGAAGATGGAGGCCAAATATTCAAATATTAATGGATTTTGCTGAAAATTGTATATTATGGGTTTCCGGATTCTCTGATTAGGAATCTGAAAGCAGATTTTGTAAATACAAAATGGCAGACAAAAATTGAAATATTACTGGATTATGCTGAAAATTGTATATAGGGGTATCTAGATTCGCTGATTACGAATTTGAACTCATATTTTGCCAAATCAAAATAGCGGCCAAATATTGAAATATTGCTGAATTTTGCAATTGTGTATGAGGGATTTCTGGATTCGCATGATGACGAATCCAGAAGAATTCAGCTTATAAAAATTCAAAATGGCGGATCGAAGATGGCGGCTAAATATTAAAATATCATTGGATTTTGCTGAAAATTGTATATAGGGTGTCACTGGTTTCGCTGGTTACGAATCTGAACTCAGATTTAGAAAATTAAAACTGACGGACCCAAGATGCTACTAAACATTGAAATTTTACTCGATTTTGCTAAAAATTTTATATAGGGGGTTTCCGAATTCGCTGATTAGGAATCTGTACTTAGATTTTGAGAATTCAAAATGGCAGATCTAAGATGGTAGCCATATATTCAAATATTACTGGAGTTTGCTGAAAATTGTATATACGGGTTTCTGGATTCGCTGATTACGAATCTGAACTCATATTTTGCCAAATCAAAATGGCGGCCAAATATTGAAATATTACTGAATTTTGCAATTGTATATGGGAGATTTCTGGATTCGCGTGACGACGAATCTGAATTCAGCTTATAAAAATTCAAAATGGCGGGTCGAAGATGGCGGCTAAATATTAAAATTTTCTGGTAGTTGATAACGTTCGTAATATATGATTTAATGAAATTAACGGACACCAGATGAACTTATGTAACAGCATTTATTTAAAAATTGCCAACGTTACGTTCAAAATGAGTTTACTTACAATTAGTATCTACGATTTATTCGACTTTAATAACAATAAAGTTATTGTATTTCACGTAAGACATAACGTGACGCATAATATTTAAGGTAATAATTTATATTGTAATAATATTGTAATTTTGCATTAAGTTTGTAAATATGGAAAATAAATATAATTATTGTGCTTTCGTATAGCCCTGAAGAGGGAAGTAATAAAACTTCCGACACGTTGGCAATTTTTAAATAAATGCTGTTACAAAAGTTCGTCTGGTGTCCGTTAATTTCATTAAATATTAAAATATTATTGGATTTTGTCTGAAAATTATATATAGGGTGTTACTGGATTCACTGGTTACGAATCTGAACTCAGATTTAGAAAATTAAAACTGACGGACCCAAGATGGCTACCAAAAATTGAAATTTTACTCGATTTTGCTAAAAATTATATATAGGGGTTTTTCGAATTTGCTGATTAGGAATCTGTACTCAGATTTTGAGAATTCAAAATGACGGATCTAAGATGCTAGCCATATATTCAAATATTACTGGAGTTTGCTGAAAATTGTATATACGGAGTTTCTGGATTCGCTGATTACGAATCTGAACTCATATTCTGCCAATTCAGAATGGCGGCAAAATATTGAAATATTACTGAATTTTGCTATTGCATGTGAGGGATTTCTGAATTCGCATATTAGGATTTCTGGATTTGATGATTACGAATCTGAGCTCAGATTTTAAAAATTCAAAATGGCGGCCAAATATTTCAATAATACTGGATTTTGCTAAAAATTGTATATAAGGGGTTTCTGGATTCGCTGATTACGAATCTGAACTCAGATTTTCAGAATTCAAAATGGCTGATCGAAAGTGGAGGTCAAATATTTAAATATTACTGGATTTTGCTGAAAATTGTATATACGGAATTTCTGGATACGCTGAATACAAATCTAAACTCAGATTGTGAAAAATCAAAATAATGGACCCAAGATGTTAGCCAAAAATTGAAATTTTACCGGAATTTGCAAAAATTGTATATTGTGGGTTTCCGTACTCGCTGATTAGGAATCTGAACTCAGATTTTGTATATACAAAATTGCGGCCAAAAATTGAAATATTACCAGTTTTTGCTGAAAATTGTATATAGGAGGTTTCTGGATTCACTGATTACGAATCTAACTCAGATTTTGAAAATTCAAAGTGGCGGACAAGAATTAAAATATTACTGGATTTTGCTGAAAAATTAGTTTATAATCAATAAATAACAAATAATATCAGAGCTGACGTAATGAACTACATATATATTATGCATTATTTTGTTAAATATAAATATACCTAAAAATGAATAAATGTTAAGAATAATTTTTTTAAAAAACAATACAGAAAATTTAAAAGAAAAAATAAATGTTTCATGATATTATTTAATAGGGGGTTATTCTTATTCATTATTATCAATATTTATCTTCATATCAAATATAATCCGCAACTACAATTATAAGATTAATTTTAGATCACATTATTATATTTTTTAAAATAATCAATTTTTATATATAATTAAAACTTAAATAACTTTCCATATTTATTTGATCCAAATTTTTGTGATTATTCACTGAATGAATATTCTTGCATATCTAGCAAATTTAGAAAAAAATCATTTTTAAAAACAAAATTCAGTTTACACATATTTTAGAAAACGATTTTCAGTTGTATTAGCTGTTGCTATAATATTTTTCTTTAACAATTCACACTAAAAATGGGAGTTGGCGAGCGGAGCGAGCAGGGGGCGAAGCCCCCCTAGTGTATATATATATATATATATATATACGCTTTGTGTGTTAAATTTTATTTTTAATGCAGCTATTAGTGAGAAAAAAGTGTAGATGTTAATTAGAAATCGATATTCAACAAGAGAAAAATAGCAAAGAATCAATGGCAAGACTTCTGTGATAGGATGAATCTGAAATCTTAACTGCGTGTATTTTTTAAGTGACATTGCCGTTAAATTTTGTAAGAATTTTCTCATTACATTTTTAAAGTTATAGAATGAATCTGAAATGTTAACATATTTTCTCAATAACAGTACCAAATCATTTTGTAAGAATTTTCATAACAGTAATTTAAAAAGGACCGCGAAAATGAAGTGTTACAATTTCAAGAGTAGATTATATTTTATACAAGTTTATACAAGCTTTTTATTTTTGACAGTAATTGGATATGAAAACTCATCATTATATAAGAAAAAATCTATCGATATATGTACTTTGTTTTTTTTCCGAGAGTCTCAGCGAATGAATATGAGCGAATGGAACAGAGTGCATTTTGCGCGAAAACGGCGCCGCGCGAGCCTGCTGGCTCGTTTCTGGAGGACTCTCCCATATATATGACATTCTTAATTATATTGCAGTAAAGAGAGAAATAGGAAGAATGCGTAGGTAGAATTGTAAAAATAAATACACGACGCTTTGCTGTAATACATAACACTTCAATTCTAGCTTAGAAAGTAATATAATAAGTTATGTAATACTCCCAGCCACTAAATCGAGCCAACCTACACGACCGAAATCATAGCAAAGGTTACACTCAGTGACCGAATCTAGCAAACGAAAAAATTTTTATTCTATTTTCTGGACTTCTTTTCGATCGTCCAGGAGTACGATCCCGCGGTCTCGGACATATTATGAGTGAGGACTCTCCATAGACAAATTTGATTGCGCATAAGCGAAAGTGCAGTTCAGCACACATCGCACGATACATCGCAGTGTGCCCAACAGCAAACACAACTTGTAGAAATTTATGGTAACCGCGTGTGACTACTTCCCATCCTAGTCAATAATTAAGACGGTCAGAGAATACATCAGCGGGCTATAAAAATCAGGGGACGCAGACCCGCGGCCAGTAAAAGAGAAGGGAAGAAAAAGAGAGAACGACCACATCGATAGATGATATCTAGAAAACGACCAGGAACTCACCAGTTACACACAGGTCCATGAGGCCACGCAACGAAACAACTGCGTCGCGAAAACTTACCTAGACAGAACATCTACCTACCTCTCTCTCTCTCTCACTCACTCGCGTACCACTTATTAGAATAAATATCATTTATACCTATAATCAACTGGAGTTCGTTGTAATTATTCGTCTCTAGGTGCGTAACTTAAAAAATGTAAATAAGATTTTACAGATGTAACGAAGGCAATACACTCACACGAGTTACAGGGATCCTTTGAATGCCGATGGTGCTTATAGTATTTTTTGACCTTTCGAGCATGAAATCCGGTCTCTCGTTTCTTTCAGCGAGCACGGAATAGTATAAACTTTTCTCGCCAAGCTCCACCGATGTACTTACGCTTGTGTCAGAGTCCCCTGATTCGCGACCTTGGCACATAATCTACTATTTCTCTTTTTATGGTAAAAAGTGTGCAACTGTCATACATGGTTTAAAAGTTATTTATGCTCCCTATCAAAATTAAATTCATCAACAAATGGGGTTTTTGAGAAAATGCAATTTTCTAGAAAGTACATGTTTCAATTTTTATTAAAATATCATGCCGGGAGTAAAACGACCTTTAAACTGATAAGGATAGTGCATAACCTTTGAAAAACGGATCTTAACTGGGTTTTGACAATCGATATTCGTACTTAAAAATCTCTCCCAGTATCGGTGATTAGTTTTCATGAGCCTCTTTTCTTGAGCTGTGGGTTATCTAATATTTAAATTGCATTATTTTGTTGAAAAATTATGTCTGTTCTATTGAGTGTTAAATTGCAAGTATATATCATACGAAAACGATCCAAAAAGTTTATACAAATAGATAGCAAAAGCTAAAAGTTAAGCTCTGATTCGTTGAAAAAAACGATTCATTAAATCGCTTAAAATGAAGACGAATTTTTAACCATTTCCTTACGCTATCTTTGGTTGCTTATAACTTCCTGAAAAATGAATATTTATCAAGGAATCACAGCTTTAATTTTAGCTTTTGCTATCTAATTTTACAATCTTTTTTGATCGTTTTCATATGATCAAAACTTGCAATGTAACAGTCAATAGAAGAGACATAATTTTTTAACAAACTAACGCATTTTTAAGATTAGGTAACCCTTATCTCGAAAAAAGGCTTATGAGAACTAACTACAGGTACACAGATAAAAATTGGCGCAGTTCTTAACCTCGAAACTAAGCAGCCATCGCACCACTATTCGGCGTAGTCGATGTTTTGGCGCTGTACGTATACCGAAAAAAGTCAGCGACACTTATCGAAGTAGCAGCTACTCCATTTGAAAGTATAGCCGCTTCCATCCCAAATCGGCACTTCCCGTAATCCTTGAGAGTTGGAGCAGCACCGAATTTTTTTCCGTGATCTGGACGTTATTTTTATTCACGAAAAGTCGATTCTCAAAACACACTTAAGATCAAATTCCCAAAGGTTACGTACACTCCTTGTGAGTAAAACCGCAAATAGTTTACTCGAAAGCTTATAAAGCTCGTAAAATGATGGTAATTTGGAAATAACCTTCAAAAATAAAATTTTTAAGTCAGGATATTGTAAAAAAACGAGAGAGAGAGAGAGAGAGAGAGAGAGAAGGAAAGAGAGAGAGAGAGCAGGTCTCTTGCACTCCTCGTGCCCCTCTCCCTCTCTCTCCCTCTCTCCCACTCTCTCACTCCTTCATTTTGCTGGCTGAGTTTCGCATCGTCTGTACCTGTAACAGCTGGGATAGTACAACAGAATTTCGACGGGGAGAGATGGCCCAATGAAATCATGGAATTGTTCTTTTATACTTTTTAATTATATTCAAGATTATCTTTGCCGTAACAAGTAATATATAATTACATTTCAATTTCAGTTAATCCTAATAATCCTTTTCTTAATGGCATCAGTCAAGAAAGATTCAATAATGACGTCGCTGAAAAAGGGAACGACGAATTTATACGAAGAAGCTTTCAGGTATATTAGATTTTAATAATTTTTAATACTTTTTGGAAATGTAGAGAAATTTTAAGTAACAGAATTCACCAAGTTACTAAAATGGTAAAACATTGTAGTATTTTATATTCCATATTATTGTATTTGAGATATATTTAAAATTAAGAAACATAAATACAACCTTATATATGAGCTACCACGCCCTTAATTCGCATACCGTATTGGCCGAGCATTGGCTATTGAGATATACTTTGCTGGCTTCATAGGTAAGTCTTACAAGGGGAGGCTGGAGTTTTCGAGTAATAGATTTGGCTCAGACTGGGACAAACCAACTTGTTTTGTCACAAAATGAAGGAAAATTATGGACATTTTGTCAAATATGCCTTAAATATTTAATACTTTCAGTTTAAAGATCCATTTTTTTCAATATTTTTTAAATTTTTCATACACATATTCTGTCTGATCATCAGTGCAGTGCCTTTTTACATATGACCTCCACATTAGTACTGGCTTTTTTGTATTAAATGGTCTTTTAATATACGGTGCGGCTATTTGTACGACAGATTGTATTCATGGTATATCTATATATACAGATACGACAGAAACGCGTATCGTTTGAGTGCGGAAATTTTGATAGAGCAGGTAAGAAAATAGTTAGCACACAATAAGGGATATTATTTCTTTAGTCATCTATCAAAGTTTGTCTAATTTTCAAAATTTTCTAGTGTACTCCTTTCATCTATTGATATATTTTGAGGTTAGGAAATCTGTCGTACAAATAGCATCAGCCTTTAATATATCTAATGTAATCTGGTATCTTATTAACCTGGTTGTTTTTATACTTTTCCCGACACAAAACAATTTAAAAGCTTTTTATTTTATTTGTGATAATAGTTGTCATACACATTATATTTTCTTTATTGGCACAAGAGTTTTGGTTTTGACGGTTAAAACACTTAAAACTCTGAGAATGATGGTCCGTATTGATTCTGTAATAATAAAATAATAATACACAAAGCTTTCCAGAACTGCCATTTTAAATCATAATCATAATGAGATTTGAAAACAAAACTTATCTGATAGTCTCCAACCTAGAATTCTTTGAAAAATTTTTCACGTAATATATATATATATATATATATTTATTATTTTTTTACTGATAAATGATATAATTTTTAAAAATATATACATAATCATATGTTTAATTGACAACTATACAGCTAGAACTACATCTTATTACTGTCATCTGTGACTGTGACATATCAATATAAAAGAGTTTCCACATTATACGTTGCCATCAGTCAGGGATGGGTATCTACAAAACTGATATATAAAACTGACTGTCGAAAACATAGATTTTCTACACGTAAAACACTATATTACATAATGTACCAAAGTTTTGGGCTTTTCTACAGTATTTTACGTACTAATCATGAAAAATTAAAATTAAAATTTGTATCATTAAAATTTGACTGCTTTTGCTTAAACAAATTGGAATTGCGCCGTACTGGTAAATCGTATCACAATTTTTGCAAGGAAACTCCCTCTGTATTTTTTAACGAATAATTTAAAATTGTTTATTTTTAATAAACATAAACGATTTTACGCTATCATATTCGTATTGTAGCAGTAGCCGTTGTGGTTAAAGAGCGCAGCTCCTTTTGCGCTAATCTTTTGGAACCGAGTTCAATCCCCGCTAGCAACAATTGTTTTTTATTTTCTTTTATTATTATTTTTTTTTATCGTGTAGAATTTATTTCATTATATTATTATACCACACACATTTTTTGACTTCAATTTTTATTCTCTATTAGAATTGAAATTTTACTTGTAATTGAGTTATTTTTTTCCAGAAAACATTGGTAGTAAAATTTTCGTTTTTCAAAATTATTTTATTGAATGCGCTAATTTGATTGAATTATTATGATACGAGGCAAGACAGGTGTAGGGATTGCGATCTCCTCTCTCTCTCTCTCTCTCTCTAACGGAGAAAGTGGGGGAGCGGCCATGTTGCGGTCGGCGAGAAGCGACCTGCGCGCCGCAGTCGTTGCTCGAGTCCACGAGCATGCGGACGTGTGTCCGCTGTATCCTCCTCATCATATTAATAAACCTCCTTGTTACCTGTTAACCTCTGACTCATTATTTCTCTCTCCTCTTCCCTTCCTTCCTGGAACGAGTGGAGACGTGGGGTCCAAATCCCCACACAGGTGCGCTTCGCGCGCCCCCTATCTCGCGTCTCGCGTATTAATGTATGAGTTTTAAAATTTTTTTAGTTTAATTTTTTATCACAATGTTTTTTCATAATGTTTTAATTTATCAGAGTGTATACATTATGATAAAATACCTGAAATTGCGCAGTACGGAAAGTGGGAAGGGCCGATAAGAGGAGCTTTGAAGCAGGGGTGCGATGTATGATCTTGTTTTTACTTTACCTATCTTGTTTTATTAAGATCTAATTATGATAAATTTTTAATAATTGAAAATACTGATTTTAAAGTTAAAATTAATAATGATTTAATATAATAATGATTTAAGAATGATTTCAATGTTTAAATTCATTCAAAACTATTTAAAACTATTAATAACTATTATTATTATGTAAAAAAAGTTTATAACTGATAATAACATTTTACAGATTAATTTTATGGTTATGCACGGTGGCTTAAAAAAGTTTAAAAAAATTTATTACTATTATAAACTTTTTTTAACTGTTCATAACAGAAAAAAACTGTTGATAACTTTTGTAAACTGTTACTATAGTCTCAAATCCTATCTTTATAAACAGTTAATAACAGTTATAAACTTTTTTTTTTAATTATATATTCTTATTAATAATTATTTGCTAAGTTTTATTTCCGCCTGGGTTATTATAAATATTTTTTATAAGTAACACATGGATACTGATTTAACCTTTAGGCTGCGGGGAAATTTCAGTACAAATTGACCTCTCAGAATATGTAAAATGTATACATGATATCACTGGATATCTCAGATAGAGTCGCTGACCTAACTGCTGGTCCATATATCGACCAGCCCCGCAGGCAACGTAAAGTACAATGTAAAAAAATTTGTCTCTTTTGTTATGAAGATTTGAGAGGGTATTTCTATGTAATTTCACGCGTTGAATATGAAAAAAATAGTAATAGTAAGTAAAAAAATAGTAAGTAAAAAAAAATAGAGAACAAAATTCTCGCAGACACCCTTGACCTTGAAAATCACCATTTGAAGGTCAAATTTCATTCCTACTATAAGTCAAGTTTTTAGACGGTTTTCGTACGTTGTTTGATGTGCTGAATACGTAAAAAATAATAAAAAAAATTCCTGTTGATAATCCTGACCTTGAAAATCAGTATTTCAAGGTCAAGAATGTTTTGAGAAATTTTAAAACTATTTTTTATGTATTCAGAACATCAAATTTGATCTAAAAACTTCAAATATTCTTTGTCTCTAGAGTGGTCCATATATCGACCACCCCCGCAGCTAAAAGGTTAATAACAAAGTATTAAAAAATATTCTGTAAATTACAACATTAATACGTAAGATTTCTAATTAAGACTTATTTCACAGAGTATTTATATATCATATAAATAAAATACTACAATAATATTCAATATCAAATATTGAATTCATGTATTCAATGCTAATATTATCCATATTATTGTAAGCGCTAAACAATATGTCATGATATGAAAATGCAAGAAGGATTGACCCATAATATGTATATATATCTATATACTTATTGTAAGATTTTTTTAATTTAAGTGAAAAATTTTATAGTAATATTTATTTGAAAACATGATTTTTTACTTTTTTATCAGTTTTCTCCGATCCTATAAATACTATTAGTCCGTTCCAAGTACGTACTCGAGAAATAGCTACGTATAATTGCCCATGAGTTAAAACATTCTTTCGCAAATCAATAAATACATTAGAAAAAGTTTCACCTTGGGCTTTGTTAATAGTCATAGCTAAAGCAGGTCTAACGGGAATCTGTTTTCTTTTGAAAGAAAAAGGATAGTCATTATCTGAATATAATGTGATACGATTTATAAACAGAATGTCTCCGGCTTTATCGCCTGTTATAATTTTTCATTTCAATAAATTATCCGTTAAATCTAATATTCTTAATCGTGTTCAATTACATAAACCCTCATTAATACTTATATTTCTAATGAGAATAACAATGCAATTTATTTTTAAATGTAATTCATCGGGAGGTAAACTTTTGGGGTTTAAACAATTTAAATATTCGCGTAAAATTAATTCTCTCATTAAACGATTATCATCATAATTATCTGCCTTATATACATTCGCTCATTACGATTATCCAATAACGATACTACCATTTTATTAATTTCATTGACATCAGCATTACGTAAAGACAATATTTCTGATGAATTTAGTTCATCATAAAGATGATTTCTTATTAAATCTCCATAAGTACAATCAATAAAATTAATATTTCTTATTATGCAACGTTCAGGAATGCTAACATTATTATCATCATCGCTTAAATCTCCATTTCCAATATCCAGTACGAATCTCGAAAATGCAATGTCTTCATCAGTTATTCTCATGTTTTCACACAACTTGAATTTGGTAAATGAATTCCATAATAAACTATTTTTTTATTGATAAATTGATTAATTCACTTCGAGTTGCTCGTAGTAATACTGGCAATAATTGGTGAAAATCCCCACCTAAAATTACAATTTTCCCGCCAAATAATAAATTGTTATCCATTATACCTTTCAACGTTCTATCCATTCTTTTTAGAGGGTAACGTGGAGCCATCGGTGCCTCATCCCATACGAAAACATCTGTTTCCCGTAAAAATTTACCTTCTTTTGATTGTACTGAAATATTTGGTGAAGAATCCGATAATAGTGGTACAGGTTGAGCAGTTTTTTTCGTTGGTAACAACGTTGCCGCAATTCCAGTAAACGTCATACAACATACGTTTTTGCTTTGACTTATTAATAGATTGAATATCGTTTTATAAAGAAATGTTTTTCCAGAACCTCCTGGACCATTAATATAGAAACATTTGTAGTAAATACTCGCATAACTATATCAACAATTTCTTTCTATTCAACATTCACTTGTTTATATTGTTCGTTACCTAGTCCGTAATAGTAATTAGATTCATTCCAATGTTCATCATTATTATTATTATCAACTCTTAATTCAGGCATTGACGGATAATTTAAAATAGAAAGGCCTTCCAAAATCAGCATTTCGCAAATGACATTATAGGCCATCTTATGAGTTCTACTAAGATCATGATACAAATGCATAAAATCTTCTGATAATACTGTTACGTGTGAAGGGTATCCGTTTGTTTCCGGCCTTTCTGAGTTACGCACCCGGAGAGGTTGATTTTACGTGAAATAAGTAGTCGGAAGGCAAGAAGTATAAGTAAACTGGTTTTACTTATTTTTTCAATACTCAAATGCGCGAGAGAGAGGTGTCCTAATCGTGTGTAAGTATATATGTGCGCGGCGCGGATGATTCGTCGTGATCGTGGCTTCGTAGCTTGCTCGTGAATTGATGGCTGAAGACTCCGTTATCGTCCTATCTCCTTCTGGAGTCGTCGTATCGTCTAGACCTCTCTCATAGGTTCCCCGTGGGCAGAATTGAGAGCGCGACGCCGGAAGCGTCGCATTTTATACTCGCGGTGCAGTGTCTCCCACTTTTCTAATTAATCATAGGTGGGGACCGGCGCATGTGGAGCTTCGTTCTTTCGTTAGTGTCGATCTCGCAGTTTTCGGCCGCTCGACCGATTCGACCGACTCCGGCATCCTCGTGCCATGGTCGCGGCGCAGTGCCGAACGTTCTCGACGCGTCGAATGCTCAATCGCGGTTTTCGTGTGCATGACCGAACTCGCGTGTGGAATGTCTCCACACGTAACACGTCCGAGGCCGCGGGATGGCACTCCTGGGCGGTCAAAACTACCCCAAATCCAAAAAAATTGACAATTTTCCTCCTTGTTCGGTCACTGATTGATTCCTCCGTTGGTCTGGCTTGTTTTCTTTCATTTGCTAGGTTGTCTTGGTTGCTTAGGTTGGCTCGATTTGGCGGTTGTTTCTGTTTTTTTTTTGTTAAGTTTTTTCTTTTTTTGATTTGCTACGTTATTTTGGTTGCTTAGATTGGCTCGATTTTGCGGTTGTTTCTGTTTTTTATTTGTTAAGTTTTTTCTTGCTTTGATTTGCTAGGTTGTTTTGGTTGCTTAGGTTGGCTCCATTTTGCGGTTGTTTCTGTTTTTTATTTGTTAAGTTTTTTCTTGTTTTGATTTGCTAGGTTGTTTTGGTTGCTTAGGTTGGCTCGGTTTTGCGGTGTTGTGGGAGTCTAAATAAAATTCTAAAATCTAAATGTATGTGTTTTATGTTTACAATTATGCGTGTTGTGTAATGCAGTGTTTGCGTATGTGTGACTAACTTTTACAGTTCTACTTAATTGACGCCTCTCTATCGCTAGTTTAGTATAAGTAATAAAAATCATTTTTATATAACATTATTATATGTATGCATTGTTGTATGCAACCACTGGGAAAAATTTTGCTCTCACCATGAGACATGTAATCATCGTGTCACGAAAATTCATTATAATTTAATTTGCTAAAAAAATTTAATGAGCTTTAATAGCCCGAATAATTTTTTTTGTTAAATTGATTCGACCAATTTTGGGTCCACCCCCTTAGGGTCTCCGTGCTCTCAGAAGCTCTGACCCTGCTTGGCGTTCGGAGTTGGTGCGGATGGTCATCGCCGATGTCCAGGAACGACGGTAGACTTAATACCCGACCTGCGGCGGTGGAATAATATACGCGGTCTCCCAATTCCTGTCGTACGGGAGGCTGACTCCCTTCTTGTTGCTCTGAAAACAGTTTATTTCTTGTTAGTAACGGGATATCCCCCCAGGCTGGCATTTTCTATACGGCTATTATTATTATTATTATAATTATACTACTGCCCGAATAGGTCACGGCATCCTTAAAGGTAGAAAGTTGATTGGATATAGGCCTATATTGTCCGAGTGCACGGGCTTTATCGATTATCTCTCGCAGGTCTTTGCCTGTTTTAAGTAGTCGTGTTGAGGTACTGCCTTTTAGGGCCACCCCGCCCATTCTCACTTTTACTAGATTATCAACTAACGCATTAGTGTCATTCAAGATCGCTGAAACGTCCAGGGGCATTTCATCAAATGTTTGAATCGCGAGATTCGTTACGATTTCCCGCGTTGCTACTAATCTCACCGAATCGGAGCGCGCCACACACCTGGTGGGCAAGGTCAAAATGCCTGAACCTTTTATATCAAGGTTAACGTCCGCTGCCCTTTTACAATTCCCTGTCATCTTTTCCTGCCCCTTGGCTGAAAAAACCCACGTATTAGGGTTATTTAAGCGCGCCCAAAAGGTTGTATAATTTTTACTTCGCACTGGGAAAAGTTCTGGATTGGGATGTTCGCGGCCAATTTTACCTCGCACCCCGCGCGTTCGTTGAGGATTTGGTCCGGCTCCGTCTCCCAACATATGTAGCCTTTGTTTAGTTTTTTGCAATTACCCAGTGACTTTGAATCTATATTTATATACGTGTTTTTACTGATACTAACTGCAAAGTATTGTGAACTGGGCCAAATATAGGCAAAGTTATTGGATTTATTAACTGCTTTCTGAAGAACTGGCAAGGGTGAAGCCTTAAAAAGTTGGTATGTATTAAAATCAATTAGAGGCAACGCGATGAGGTAAACTAATTGACAGTTGTGTAATAGGATCGTCACGTCTGATATCTTTACTAATTCCGATATGGCATTTTCAAATGCCATATCGGAATTAGTAAAGAAATAGGAACAGATGAATCTGTTGAAGCTGGGAAAACTGCTTCGGTGATTGTTCTGGCTATCAAATCCGCCGTCTCTCGGATTTGCGTCAGGTTCAGAAACCGCGGCTGAAGGGACTTTGCTGAGCAAACAGGATCACGTCGGTCAGAGTTTGTACGTCAATTTCGTACTGTAGTACGTTTTCCTCGAGGAGCTGAGTGGCCACTATCATTGCGGCTTCTTTTTGCGAATCCTGTTGATGTTGATCCAGGATCTCTGTTTTTTGTTCTAGCTCTTCGGCCTTCATTTGTCCTGCTCCGAACTCTTTGTATATATAACTTCCGTTTGGTTTAGTAAGAGGTGTGATAATTGCCGGGTTTTGTCTTTGGCTCCCACTATAAGCCCCTTGATTTCCTCTTCTGCTGCCTCATCCACTGTCCCAAATAGGTAACGGCTGGCCTTTCCGACGGCAGAGAACCATGCTCGCCGGATTCGGGTCGCCCTTTGCGAACCTTGCGCTTCCAGTACTTCCAGAGCTCTGTCGATGTCCTTGTTTGTATCCCTAATTTGTTTGTAGATGTTCTTCAACTGCTGTTGATGACGACACGTCACCATATTACTACAGTGTTGTGTTATGGATCGCCATGCGTCTAGCAGTCGCTCTCCCTGGTGCAACAATGGTTTCAAGTTAATCCGTTGTATAATCTTCCACGTTATGCTGGACGTTGCGAGCGGAATCAGCTGTTCGATAATGACTCCTGGGCTCCCCGATATGGGCTGTATCAACGGACTTCTTGTGTTTGATGCTTCCAACGTTAGTCTGCAAGCACACAGGGTTTGCCGGTTTTATTGGGTATTCTGAATTGTTGTTCCCTATCTTAGTTCTACTGAGCTTCGTGTTTCAGATTTCTTTATTATGCCGTCGGGAAGGTAATAGATATCGTATTAGTCTCGTTAGTAGGGTCGCTTTGGTCCATGTCTCGATTTACGTGTTAAAGTCCGGATATTTTACTGTAAAAATAAAAATTTGCCCGGTGCAGCCTGTATGGGATACTGGCGCACTTGTTTATTGGCTGCCTTGTATCCGTATGGCGCAACTCTGGGTCTTGTGTTTTTTTCTTTCTTTCTTTTTGTTTTTCTGGTTCATTCTCCTTGCCAATTTTCCATAGCGTCCTACATTATTGACGCGTTTTTTGAAGTTCACATTGTGTTTGCGAGTTTCGTCAATTAATTTATTACTGCAATGTTGATATTATATTAGTCTCACCTCTGGAAGCCGGCCAATAGATTTAGTATTCGGCTCCAGAATGCAGTTTTTATTCGTGATATCGTGATTTACCCGTTTTTTTCTATAGTGTTGGGCACAGCGTATTTTGGGTGATTCTGTGATTTCAATTTTGCCGGGTTTTGCATTGGTTGACTAACTCTACTTTTTATCTTAATGGCGCCTTCCGATTGGTCGGTTGAGATTTATGTAGGCTGATATTTTTGCCCATCTTGGCTCGTTAAAAATTGCGATTCGTTTATGTACCCCTGTTCCCCAGAGATCGAGAATAAAGGACACTGATGATAAACCAATAGTAATTATGATATTGAGATCTTTTTGATTTCCCTGAGAGTGGTTAGGGTAGTGAGTTTTTCCTCGTGATAATCTTTTAATGCTTTATCACCGATATGAATTGTACAATTTTCACAATTACGATTGCGTTTGCCGCACCGTTTTATATTGTTTCCCCAAAATTAATATATGGTTTCGTTTATCGAATGCTATATGTGATAATTAGATTGCTTCTCCTATTACACTTTATAATGAAAAGCTGAAAAGGAAAAAAGGTGACGCTGCCTCGTTTTAGGTAATGTGTATTTACGGCGACATATGAGGTTGGAGTAAATGAGAAATGTTAATCGTAGATATTTCATTCGGGTGTTTTTCTTTTACCTCCCCGGGTAAGAGGCCGACTCGCAACTTGTATTTAAGGGGATGTGAGTACCGTCGTTTTTTTTCAAACGAGTAAATCTCACGAAAATACCAATAGAATCATCCAAAAACAATTGTGAGTATAGTATCTACATATACGGAGCGCTTGACAAACGTGTTTTTCCAAAAAAAAATTATGAGAATTTATTTAATAAAATAAAACCCGTACTGTCGGTAAGTAGCAACCTGCATCTGACCTACTTTTCAAACGAGCATAACTAACGAAAATGCTAATAAAAATCACTCAAAAAATTCCTGAATATAGTGTTTACGTGTACGGAGCGCTTGATAACGGTCTTTTTCCAAATAACGTTTGAATGTTGATTTAAAAATATTGAAATTAGGGTTTCATATTACCTTAAAAATGTTATTTAATGTTGGCCTTAATAATTATTTCTTACGCTTTATATGATTTTCGCCATTTAACTTAATTAACCCAATGATAAAAGATATTTTTATTAATTATCCCTGGTAACTAAATTTCGCTGTATTTTGATTAATTTGATGTTTTAATAATTTTGTTATAATTTCTGGCACATGGTTTGGTACTTTATGGAGACAATTTATAAATGAATTTTAATTTAATATATAATGTCGTATGCTATAGGGGACTCGGGCTGGTGTCCTATTACACTCCGGCTCTAGCGCTGTGGCTGAGTGTAATGGTGAGCCTTATCTTACCGTGACGTAGCGTTGGTATGACGTACACTGTTGCAGCGGCGATTTATATTTTTTGTTATGCTCTTTAATAATTACTTGTTGATGCCGTTTATTATTGTTCACTTTTTGGTTTTTAATACTACCGTCTTCAAGTTAGTTCTTGCTATTTTATTTAAAAATTTTATTTAATGTTGGGCTTAATAATTATTTCTTACGCTTTATATAATTTTTACCATTTAGTTTGTTTTAACCCAATAATAAAAAGATATTTATATTAATTATCCCTAGCGACTAAATTTCGCGATATTTTGATTATTCTGATATTTTAATATTTTTCATAGTCTTTAGCACGCGTTTTGGTGTTTAATAGTGACAATGTACGAATAAATTTTAACTAATATACAATGCCGTTTGCCTTAGAAGACTCTGGCTGGTCTCCTTTTACACTCCGGCTCTCTCGCTGCGGTTGGGTGTAGTGGTAAGTCTGTGTACCTTATCTAGCCGTGACGTAGCGTCGTCGATATGACGTACGAGGTTGCGGTGCCGGTGTATTCCTTGATTTCATTAACTCCCATAATTAATTGTTTTTTTTTGTTTATCATTATTTGCTTTTGAACTTATTTTGCTGCGATGTTCGAGTTAATTATTAAAAAATTTTTGCGAAAGAAAAAATTATTTATTGGCGAATCGCTTGATAAAGTCTTATATGTTTATAAATAAAATAATAATTAATATTTATGTTTAATTATCCGCGGCAACTATTTTTGATATATTTATTCATTTTGGCTATTTAATGGTTTCGTTGTAATTTTTAGTGCGTGGTTAGGTATTAAATAAAAATAATTAACGAACGAGATTTAATATATAATGCAGTCGGCAGTGCAAGACTCGATGAGGTATCCTTTTACACTCCGGCTCTTTCGCTGCGGCTGGGTGTAGTGGTGAGTCTGTGTGCCTTATCTGGCCGTGTTTTATTAATACCGCGAAAATTTTAATATAAAAATATTATGTATGGTGGAACTTCTTCGTGAGTGTCTAAACATCACTCAAAAAATAATAAAAAACATTATTATGTCATAAAAAGGTTAATACTATGGTTAGAATAAACGTACTTTATTTTATTAATACCGCGAAAATTTCGACATAACAATATTATTTAAAATGGGACTCCTTCGTGAGTGTCTAAACATCACTCAAAAAATAATAGAAAACATTATTATGCCATAGAAAAGTTAATATAGAATAATTGCGTGGCTTTAGTCTTTATTTGTCAGCCTTCTGGTTCTCATATGTGTAGGGGAGCCATGTGCGCTTTCCTTGCGGCTTACAGGCGTACACCGGGATCAAAACGTTTTATTGGATGCCTTTCGTTTTTCCGTTAATTTAATCATAAATAATAATTTGTTCGTATAACAAGTTTACACAATTTTCCTTAAATAGCTTCCTCCTAGAGGAAGCTTTGTGATAGTAAAAAAAAAATTTTATGAGATAATGTGTTAGAAATGTTATTTAGCAAATTTGGAATCGAAATACACTATTTTTAGAAAATGTCCGTATGGATGTATGTGTGTGTGTGTGTGTGTGTGTGTGTGTGTGTGTATGTCCGTATACGCTCATATCTCATGATCTACTCGACCGATTTTAACGGGAGAGTGATCATTTTTTTAGATTTTGCTTCCACAATTGGAGTCAATATTCTATTTTTGTAAAATTTAATTTTTTTTTTTATAGCCATTTTTTAATTTTCAAAATTTTTATTTTCGATTTTTTTAATATTTAGAACAAATATTGTTTATATATCATGAATTCTCTGTATGTAGGATAAAATTATCTATAATTTAAAAAAAAAAAAAGTCGGTAGCTATATTTCATCATAAGTTATTGATGAAAACGTAATTTTTTGTAAATAGGTTATATTTCGAAATTAGAAAAAGATATTAACATGAATATTTTTTTGGTTATAAAGGATATTAAGTACTATAACTTACTAAATTTTTAGGTTTTTTATTCATTATTTTTTGAGAAAAAAAATAATTTATTAAAAAAAGTGATTTTTTTGTCGTTCAATAACTATAGTGAAATTGGCTTAATCACTTTGAAATTCTTTGTAGGGGTAGCTTTTGTATACCAATCGAGTGAGTTCTTTGGGCAAAAGGATTGATCCATAAATTTCGGAGATATTTGAGGTTAAAATTTTTTTCAATTTTTTTTTAAATCGTAATTTCTCGAGAACGGCTTTATGTATCTAAATGGGGTGGGTGGCATTCGAAAGAGAATTAAATTACCTATATTTTCTAAGAAAAAATTAATTCTCTAGCTATCACGGTTCTTTTGTTATTAACAAAAACGTAAAAATTGAAAAATGAAAAAAAAATGAGTTTTATATGTTCAACTATTACAAGAGTAAAATTGTCTTATTCGCTTCAAAATTCATGGTAGAGGTATATTATTGATAGTTCTCGGATGAGTTCTTTTGGCAAAGTGATTGGTTCATAAATTTCAGAAATATTTGAGGTAAACACAATCAAAGAACAACTTTAAAATATTTTTTTTATTTCGAACCAATGTACGACGAGAAGCCGTTGACAGTGGACTTGAAGAAGAAAAATTTGATGAAGAATAGAACTTGAAGAAGACTGTTTTCCATTCATATAAGAATTAAAATCACAAACAAATAAATTGCAAATGTAACCTCAATGAATAGCCATGAAAAAATTACGAGTTAATATTTTCCATAAAATTTTTCCAATTTTTTTCGTGAAATAGTATATTACACACCTAGGAAGTAAAAATAAGAAATGTCTCTATCATGTATGATATAACTATAATATTACCGCTATCCTTATCAGTGAGTCGAATAGGCAATTTCCTACCGGGCCTGATGGTATATCGACATCTTGACGTAATATCAAATGCGGCTGTGCACATAGCAGTTTTTCGTCATATACGTAAAATCTCTGGGTTTCGGCATCCATTTGTTCACCGGCAGGGCTCTCCTTCTCGTCTCCCATATTTTCGCTTTTTGAGTTGAACGATTCTGGGACTCGATATTGTTCGCCTCCTAGGGCTTGCTCATCTTTTCGTTGGTCCCTTACGTTTAGGTCGTCTGGACCTTGGGCGTGCGCCATATTCGCATCAATATTGTCGGGAGGGCTTGTATCGACTGATCTCATACTTACGTCACTATTGTAAGATGGTGAAATGCAATAGTATTCCTTTCGAAGACTGTAGTCATGGGGGGGTTGATTCCCGAGGAACGCGTCGCCCGAGGGTGCATCCTCCCCAAATGTACGATCGGCTGACGGGTCATTCCGCCTGACTTGACCCGTAGTTGTTTCGGGAGTCGGGAATTGCCACGTATGCTCGAAGTCCGGATACGCGACGGCGGCCTCGAGTGTAGGTTCCGTCTCTTCATTAATTTCCCATATGTCTATGCGTACTCCTGCTTTTCCCCCCTTCTCGCGTTCTTCCAATTCCACGGTGAATTTTGATTTCCTACCTTCATTTTTGTTTAGCAACGCCTCCTGTAGCATGCTTAACGGTGTCGTATTCCTGACTCCTGAGTCCCCGGAACTCTCTTCCTTATCGGTTGGTGAGGTAGCGCTCTCGAGTGCCTACTGAAGGGATATATTTTCTGTGCTTACCCTACGCGCCTCTAGCGTTGGTGTCATATTCCTTTCGCTTCCTTTTTGCAGAGGCCTTTCCTCAATATTTTTCTCCCTCCCCTGAGGTGATTTTTCTTCCAAACTTTGCGCCCGATTCCTTATCTCGGTCGGTGTGTCATCCTGATTTCCTTCTCCCGCTTGAAGCGTTGCGTCTGTCCTTCGATCCGCCATTATGGATTCCCTCAGTATCGTTTCGGTACGCTCTTGTTCACTTCGGAATAGCCGATATTCATTTGTTTTGATTTTTTCTAAGCGTACATTGGTAAGGATGCAGGCGGGCCTGATGTAATCATGGTAGCCGAAGAAATAAGTATCGGCATCGGCTTCGGTCTGTGTGAGCCAGCGTATTCTTGTTTGCAGTTCTGCCATCGCAATTGGCCGCGTTGCCTGGCATATGAAAAATCCGTTGTCCTCGTTCCTTACTGCGAGGAATTCGTTTTTCTGGTATCGGATTACCCGGCTCGTCTCTAGTGGAAGAGGTGGCCGTGCGAGAGGGCCGCCTGCGTCGATCGTTTTTGCCGCTGTGTCTTTTACTTGCTCCGTTTCCGGTTGCGTCGCTATGTCATCTAAGTTTGATTCGCTCTCTCGGCTGTATCGGTCGGGGTTTCTCCGAAGCGGGGCCTCTGCCTGAGTGCTGGGTGGTGAAAGGGGACCCTCGGTGCAGGCAGCACGATATTTCCCAGAGGTGTGCTGATGCCTTTGATTTCGGTTCTCATGTTCGCGCTTTTATGCATGTAGGCCAAGTTTTTATTAATTTCCTCTTGACTTAGAATTGGCTCCTCGTTGGGCATTCTATCTTCACTAATTCTTTCGCATAAGGGATATTTGACGCCCTTCTTTTTGTCCGCTTTCTTTTTATATACCCGTTTCTTTTTCTTTCCCTTTTCCACGTGCTGACTTTCCGTGTCTGACTCGTCCGGATTATCTGAATCTATAGATGACTCTAGGTTTGGTAATTTTTTGTCTCGTGGGTTGCCTGAGTTTTCCGAACCCGAGGTAAGTCTTTCGTCGGTGCCCTGGCGCGGTACATTAGTTTGAAGTCTGTTTCTCTTTGTCGACCGGGTGACATACCTTACCTTGGGAGGGTCGTGTTCGTTGTAGTTATCCTCCTCTTCCTGCTTCGCCGCCAATTCATATAGGCTAACTCTGGGGCGCTTCGGGTTGCCTTCTCCTTCGTGAATTATGGGATTTCGCGATAGGGCGTCCGCGTTGCAATTTCGAGGGCCTGGGCGGTATTTTATATTTCGAATTCATAGCCACATAGGTCGGCTTTCAGTCGATTAAAACGCAAATCCGGTTTTTTGGTATTATGGAAGTGTTTTAACGGCTCATGGTCCGCTATTACCTTGAATTTTCTTCCATATAAGAATCGACGAAATTGGTCTTTGGCGAAGACTATTGCAAGTAACTCACGATCGTACGTAGAGTATCGCAGCTCCACTTTTATTTTCTCATCCATTTGGCTTAATATTGCACCGAGTGCGAAGTCACTGGCGTCTGCGGTGACAATAAATTCCTTGTTGAGATCAGGTGCTGCAAGGACCGGCTTGCTGCACAGGCACTCCTTTAATTGCTCGAAAGGTTTCTGTTCTGCTTCTTCCCATACGAAAGGTTGAGGATTTTTCCCGTCTTTTCCTCTTGTCAGTTGTGACAGAGGATAAGCGATCTCGGAAAAATTCTTGATAAACCTTCTATAGTATATGGCGAGTCCGTAGAATTATTTCACCTTTCTCTTAGTGGTTGGTGTCGGAAGTCTCGCACTGCCTCTATTTTCTTGGGGTCTGGCCGTATCTGCCTATTCCCCGCGATGTGGCCCAAAAAGCTTGCCCCTCTTTGCAGAAATTGGCATTTTCTAGGCTCGATGGTTAGATTGGCTTCGTCTAGCAGTTTCATCAATCGTCTGAACTTTTTGTCATGCTCCTCGAGATCGGATGCAAAAACTATAATATCGTCTAAATATACATATAACTCAACTCCTTGTAGCCCGCTTAGGACTAGGTCCATTAATGATTGGAACGTGGCCGGGGCATTGTGCAACCCCATGCCCATTCGTGTGTATTCGTAATGGCCGTAGGGATCGACGAACGCTGTTTTGTGGGCGTCCTCGGAGTCCATGGGTATTTGATAAAATCCGGTCTTTAGATCGATGGCCGTAATGTACTTGGCGGTTGCTACTGAGTAGATGATGTCTGCTGTTAAAGGGAGCGGATAACTATTACCCACCGTGACTTCGTTTAATTGACGGAAGTCCGTTACCATGCGCCACCTCTTCTCGCCATTCTTTCCGCTCTTCTTCGGTACTACCCACATCATGGGCGAGTACGGGCTGTCCGACGGCCTTATGATTCCCTCGCCTAAATATTTATTTATTTGGCGCTGCATCTC
This sequence comes from Torymus aiolomorphi, assembly GCA_036365515.1. Classification (NCBI taxonomy): domain Eukaryota; kingdom Metazoa; phylum Arthropoda; class Insecta; order Hymenoptera; family Torymidae; genus Torymus; species Torymus aiolomorphi. The sequence goes on along the minus strand of CM070874.1, from coordinate 170,765,359 downwards.
TTCCTCTATTGCGGGTGGGTGGCGATGCCTCTTAACACGGATTGGAGAGTCTGTGGTGGTTATCAATTTGTGCGTAACTAGATGCGTCGCTCTTAATTTTTCCCCTGGGATCCCGAACAGATGTGGCCTCTCACCTATCAAGGCTTTGATGTGCTCTATTTCCTCTTCATTCAGTCCCTTGAGCGTATCGGGGTCTAATTCCCGAAATATTCTTGCCGTTCGATCATTATTGTTGTCCGTATATACGCGCAAAACAATAATGCTCTCGAGTTCATAGGCTTCAAACCCATTATTTATATCTTCGTCGAAAATAGCATCCTTCTCCCGCATTATTTCGCAGGGTCCCATTTCGACCACTGGCGGTGAGAGCACTATCGGCTCATCGCTTATATTGTAGCAAAGCGCGTATGCCTTGCCATTTTTATTTTCGGCCACGAAATTACCGAATAGGAGACCTGAACCCAGGTCCTGTAATGAGACAAAACCCATCTTATCCTCTGTGTTTTGAACTCTTGCGTATATAACCTGCCTCGTGTGTGCAGGGATTACAAACTGCTCGTCCTTTTCGAAGGATATCACTAATCGTCCGACTTCCAGACGTTTATTCGCTGCATTTATCCTTGCCTCGTGCTTACTCAGCATATCCCAGCCTAATAGTCCATCCGCATCAATGGGAAAATCCTCGGGCACCACATGGGCCTCACATAAAAGGCCGTTTATCTCTATTTCGATGCTCCCTACCGTCGCGCATTCTCCGGGCGTAACGCCGCTTATTGATACCATGCTTTCTCGGTTTATCGGTACGTTTTTATTAATCTTATTCTTTCTTATTAGTGACACGTCTGCTCCGGTATCTACGTAGAATCGGCCGTGAGCCCGCACCAATTGCGGACTCTTAAAATTTACTATAGGCGGCCTCCGTCCTGCCGGGGCAAACCTTATCTTATAACTAGGTTTATTCTTTGTTGCCGTCGCTTGTAGTTGCTCGGTCGGGCAGGACTCTGGTGCCGAGCATCTTGGGAGTTTAAATGAGCCGTATCGCTTCCCGACTCTTGGCTGTTGCTCGTTTGACCTCTATCCCCTCGATATTCGTTGTTATCCGGGTGGCGGTCATTTTGTGGGTTCCATTCGTTCCAGTTTCTCGGATTGTCTTGTCGGTATCGATTCTCTCGGCCATTATTGAATCTGGATTATTACCTCCACGACGGTAACCCGATCCTCTTCGGTAATCAGAGTCGTTACCCCGCCCATAGTTGGGCCCGCGGTCTCCCCTATTTCTCTCATCTCGATTATAACTCCTGCTTGGGTGGCCGTAATTATTTCCCCTTTGATAACCGCCCGCTGGTCTCCTATCTCCGTAATAACGTGGTGGGCGCCCGGCCGTATTCGGATTGCGCAACCCTCTTGCGTCATATGGCCTTGGTGGCGGCGCTGAGTAAACTACTGCCGCCGGCTCCGTTGCTTGGTATGCGGTGTATACTACCGGCTGCTGACTCACTGGCACGGTTTGGACCACCGCGTTATCCACTCTCTCCTTCCTGACTCGACCTTCCCTTACGGCTTTCTCCAGTGCAAAGGATTCACCTAGCAGATGCCCTCTGATATTACAGTACTCGCATACCTTTGTATCGAAGTTTTTCTTCCGGCATTCATTTTCTCTGTGAGAGGTGCCTTTGCAATAGTCACACCCTATTTTCACCGGGGCTAACCTGACTGTAGCATTCTGTGTGTTTACCGTGGCCATCGCGGAGATCTTTGTAGCCAGGTCCTTTAGCAAGGCATCAACTGACGTCGTTGGACCCGCAGTAAATACTTCCTTGACCTTTGGCTCGCCACGCCGTGCGCTAGTCTTTTGCTCTATGCGTATTGCCTCCGTAATTGCTCCGGTCAATTTTCTTGGGAACCTTGCCCTAACCTGATGCTGTAAATCCCCGCGTAGGCCAAACAGAAATTGTTCCAATGCTTCTGCTTCTCCACTTTCCCGGTATGTTAACTTCTGGCTCCCGCCTAGCGTACTATCCGTATCATATAAGTTCCCTCACTTGTTCAGTAGCGCCTCCATTCTTTCTCCAAAGTTGCCCGCACTTTCCTCTGGCCCTTGGCTTATAACCTTTATTTCGGCCAGAACATGATCTGCCCCGCCGCGATACTTATACCGGTTGGCTATGAATTCGAGCCTCTGCTCGATGGAGGTGTGTTGACTGGCATCATTGAGAAAATTCTCTAGCGCCTTACCCTTCCGCTTTACGCTGAAGGCGTTGAGTATCGCTTGGTCGGCGGATTCTCCATAGTTTCTAAGGACCTCTCTTATCGCGTTACAGAAATATGCGGCGCTGGCTGAGTTGCCGTCGTATTGAGGTAACTGGCTCACTGCGTGTCGTATGCCGGTCTCCATTCCCGGGTCTCTGGGTCTAGCTGGGCGTGCCTGCTCCTGTGCTCGATAGGGCGCCCTCGCTGATAGGTAACCCTGCGGGCTGCCATATGGATTTCTATAGTGCCCCGTATATGCTTCCTCGCTCTGCAGCGGATTCTCGAAGTCCTCGCGCGCTCGGTATTCGTGTTCCGGCTCGAGGTGTTCCAGAACCCTTGCTCCCGCTGGGAGTCCTTGCTCTGTGGTACAATAAGGCCACGCGGCTGGTAGGTAACCGTGTGGATTGCCATACGGTTTTTCGTAGAGTTTTGCGCCCGCCTCATTCCTTCTCTGTTGACTTCTAAGGTCTTCGCGTGTACTGTACTCGGGCTTCCGTCTGAAGTATTCGTGACCCTGGCTGTGTGGGTTTTCTCGCTTTGGTTCAAGGTATGCTGGATTTTGCGGGTGGACACGAGTAGTTGATGGCCCTTCGTCTTTCCTCGGCGAATTGTATCGCCGATCCCTTGGGGACTCGTATCGGGGCTCATATTGGTCGTTCCAATCCGGGACTCTCGATGTATATTTTTGGTCCTCCATGAGCCCTTTGTACTCCTGGCGGTATTCAAAGGGCGGCGATCTCGGCTCCATTTTAGGCCTCGCCCCTAATGCGGTGGTAAGTCCCGGGCTTTGATCGTCTGCCTTCGTCGCGGGGTCCTCGCCCGCGTGCTCGGCGTTATCCCGACCGAGGGCGTTCAATGATGTCGCCGACGAGTTCTTTACCTCGTCTTCTTTCTCCTGGTATATCTGGTATATTCGACGGTCCACTTGCTCGGCGATCTCCTTCTCGTCTTCGCTGAGGCCGTTAAATCCTCTAGCGCGGAGGTCTTCGAACCTCTTCAGTGCCGATTCCAGTGCATCCCTATATGGATGTTGGATCGCTAGTTCTGCCGCGGTCAGGGAGGTCTGGAGATCGGCCGTTGCTTTATCCTCCTTTCTAATACCTGCTCGACTCCATGCTCCCCATTTTCTTATGAACTCGAGCGACTCGCTGCGGACGAGTGCCGCCGCTTCGTCTTGCTGCGACCATGCGTAAACTAGACCCTTATTATCCCCTGTAGTACTCTCACTTTTCTTTTTCCCGAAAAACATTTTGCTATTGAAGTTTCTAGTCGCGTCTGTATAGTTTGCTATTCGGTATTCTGGTGGCGCGGGGGTTATTTATTTTCGCGAATCGAAGCCTCGGCAACCGCTATTAAGTTATCGAATTGTCGGCTAACTTCTGCGAGGGATCTTATCTCCGTATTCTCTCACCTGGCCTCTGCCATGCGTGGTGCTCTCGCGGACTGTATCAGTTCTTCTTGAGCCGTGATTTGCTTATCGATTTTTTCCAAGCCCCACCGTAGGGCTCTCCTCTCCCTAATTAGTTTACGCAGGTGTAATTTTCCGCTACTCAGCTTGCGTCGCTCGCTTTTCCCGCTGTTTAGCATACAGATTGCTTCTAGGTTTTATTTACTTCTCCGAAGAGCTTTTGAGGAAATTAACCGTCGATGGTAACTGGTCTGAGGAGAAGGAAATTCGTCCGTCGGTGGCAACTGGTCTAATGGAAAAAGAGTAATCGACCGTCAATAAAAACTGGTCTGAGGGAAAAGGAAAGTCGACCGTCGGTGGCAACTGGTCTAAAGGAAAGAGTAAATGACCGTCGATGACAACCCCTATAGCACTGAATATTTGAGGAATATTCCCTCAATATTCATTTGCCATTTTCGCAATTTTCGCTAATATTCCCTCAACGTTAATGAACATGAAAGAAACCCTTAGAGAATATTCCTGCAAACCTTGATGACCGTTTTTCCATTCCTTTTCTAAAATGATCAGGTAGGCTACCTATTATTGTAATATTGCAGGAATATTCGTACAAGGTTAATTAATACTAGACGAATATATAATTAAGTTTCACCAATTTTTCCTCGATTAAGCAGTACTGCAGCAATATTCGTACAAGATTCATCGACACGAGAGGAGCATTCAATATATTCCCCTAATACACTTAATATTGGAGCAATATTGCTTCAATGTTGCTGCGACATATTCGCCATATTCGCTAATATTCCCTTAACGTATACAGGTAACGTTAGTATTTAAGTTGTTTATTTCACATAGATAAGGCGTAAAATTTTGAGTCCTCATCCCCCATTGTAAACGGGATATAAAAAACAAGGCAAGCCTTGTAAATCGGACTCTTCGTAAAGTCATTTGATCAGTTGAATTTCACGGCTTATATACTCTCGGCCATTCAGTGTATCTACAGAAAGCGCTATCGGCGCTCCGCATAGCGGTGATAAAGGGAAACTTGTGATGGGCGGCTCTCGATATGCAAGCTTCGGCTATTTATCCGCCATGCAGCGTACCGGTAGCGCTTTCTGTGGTTACACTGGATGGCCGAGAGTATATAAGTCGTATAATTCAACCGTTCAAATGACTCTTTACGAAGAGTCCGAATTACAAGACTTGCCTTGTTTTTGATATCCCGTTTGCAATGGGGAATCAGGACTCAAAATTTTACGCCTTATCTATGTGAAATAAACAAATTAAATACTAACGTTACCTGTATACGTTAAGGGAATATTAGAGAATATGGCGAATATGTCGTAGCAACATTGAAGCAATATTGCTCCAATATTAAGTGTTATAGAGGAATATATTGAATGCTCCTCTCGTGTCGATGAATCTTGTATAAATATTGCTGCAATACTGCTTAATCGAGGAAAAATTGGTGAAACTTAATTATATATTCGTCTAGTATTAATTAATCTTGTACGAATATTCCTGCAATATTACAATAATAGATAGCCTACCTGATCATTTTAGAAAAGGAATGGAAAAACGGTCATCAAAGTTTGCAGGAATATTCCCTAAGGGTTTCTTTCATGTTCATTAACGTTGAGGGAATATTAGTGAAAATTGCGAAAATGGCAAATGAATATTGAAGGAATATTCTTCAAATACTCAGTGCTATAGGGGAACTGGTCTGAGGGAAAAGGGAAATGTGAGAGGAGTTATATAACCGTGAATGGAGAAGCAATTATTTGTTACACTTAACTACTGCTATTTTTATTTATTTATTTATTTATTTATGCAAGAAGATAATCGATATTTGTTTCAGTATACGAAAACTACAACTATTTTATGATATACCGCAATTGTATATTTTCCGAAAAAATCTTTCACGACAGTTAATCCAAAAAATTAGCACGTATGTATTTTTATTATGCGCAGCCTTTTTTTTTTTTTTTTAAATTTCCACGGGGACAAAATATAAAATTTTTGTCTATAATACCGATAACGATCAGATGATATAACAGTTTCATCTCGAAATTCTTTTGGATAATGCTTAAAACATTTACCGTTAACAATGCATCTGCTATCACACAGACCATGTATCATATTCTGAACAGCAATACTGTACAATACAACACCATTCTCAGGGTCAGGAATTTCAGCAGAAATATATTTATCTATATCTTGAACGGTTGTTAACTTGTACCCATCCTTTAAGGTAACCAAAATATGGGCTTGTGGTAAACCTCGCTTTTGAAATTCCACAACATGTACATGAGCTGGTACAGCACCAAAATACTTTCTTTGATTTATTAAAGACAATAAATGTTCTTTCTTTAAATGAAAAACTCGGACACAAATGTCAGGACGATCTGATGCCTGTTGGCCTGATAATAGATTATCTCGAATCTCCCTCCAATTAGGGTTACAGGTCATCGTAATAAACAAATCGGGCTTCCCTTTACCATAAACTATAGCCATGGAATCTTGATAATTTTGCATCGTATATCTAGGAGAACCAACGAATGTCGATGGAAATATAATCATTTTTCCTACTTGACAATTCTACTGATTTACGGTATGATTCAAATGATCAACTAAACCTTGATATGATTCAACGCGTAACTGTTTTTGATTATTTCGAATATATTCAATTCGCTTTCTTTCTACTTTAACGTAACTATCTACGATCCATTGTTGAAATAATCTCCGGCCCAATAAAAATGCATTAAATTCAAAAATGTATCTAATACCTATTCTGTATTTAAATAAGCACATCTTGTTAGTTTTAGACGACCTTGTTGTTCATATTGATCTTCATTATCATAACTTATCACTACATTTCTGTTACTATTAATATTTTTTTTTTAAATATACTTATGGCAACCTAAGGATCCATGAGGAAAGAAAAGAGGATAAACCATAGGCTCAACCTAAGGATGCATGAGGAAAGAAAAGAGGATAAACTATAGGCTCAACGTTCGGATCAATCGAATTTATTGATTGTAATACTCGTGTATCCTTACTTCGAATGGTTACATACGACTTCGGAATGTAAGAAAAACAGCACCAACTTCGTTACTTCTTTGAACATTATATCTATTTCGATCGTATTCAGGTTTTAAACTAAATAATAATTGCAATTCAGGCTCAGTATTAGAACCTAATAGTCCACAGTGACGATCAATTTCTTCTTTCATCATCATGTACGACCTAGCAAATGTATTGTGATGTCTTATTATATGCTCTATATTTTTCATATCTCTATCAGTACCTAAGTTTGCGGCTACTCTATAGTCAACAGCTTCTTGAGGATCTATTATAAAAAGTTGACCATATTGAAGATTCTCATTATCCGGGTTCTTATAGTTCTTATAGTTCTCGGGTTCTTATAATTCTCATAGTTCTTATAGTTCTCGGGTTCTTATAATTCTTATAGTTCTTGAAGTTCTCAGATTCTTATAGTTCTTATAGATCTTTAGTTCTTAAATTTCTTATAGTTCTTATAGTTCGTATAATTCTCACAGTTCTTGGGTTCTTATAGTTCTTTATTTCTTATAGTTCTTTGGTTCTTATAGTCCTTTGATTCTTATAGTTCTTTGGTTCTTATAGTTCTTTGGTTCTTATTGTTCTTTGGTTCTTATAGTTCTTTGGTTCTTATAGTTCTTTAGTTCTTATAGTTCTTTGATTCTTATAGTTCTTTGGTTCTTTAGTTCTTATAGTTTGTATGGTTCTTAGGTTCTTATAATTCTTTATATATCTTTATTCTACTTTGATTCATTTTTAGTATATCTGAAAAAGAAAACAATAGTTATCAATATGTATAATTATTTATTATTTGTGCGAAAAAAACACACACACTACGTAAGTGAAATTTCAATGTTTCTCATAAGTTGTTATATAATTTTTTTTCTATAAATAATTATTTGAGAAATTTTGAATCTGTAAAGTTTTTATGTTTTACGAATCAAATATATTTTTATATTTAAAGTAATTAATATTTCACTATTTAAAATTTTTAATACAAAAATTCTGTTTCTTTTAAATAGTTTTTGTTTTAAGAGTTAAGAAAAATTATTAATATTCGTAGTATATTCGAAGTATATATATGAGCCCAAAAAATCCTCCAACGGCTGAGAGGAAGGGCGCTTTACGACTCCGGGCCATACACCCGCACATCCCTGGCTCGAACAGACGGCTCGAAAGATCCGTCTGCCTAGACCCGGCCTATACCTCATCATACGTTTGCATGCATTTTCAGGAACGGAGCCTGTGTCAAACAAAAACCGCGTGCAGTAGTTTCTAGTAAATTAATAGAGTAAATAAATACAATTTTTTGAAAACACAGTAGAGTAACTCCTTGCACGTTACAAACAATAGTATGATAAATTTTAAATATTGAAATACTAAATATGTTGTAAATATAATAATATTTGATTCGTTAAGGTAGTTCCTCAATATTCGTGAAGATGGGATTAAAACACCAAAAAATTCTATTACAATCTTTAAAAAACAAAGAATTTTTTCCAATTTTTTGATATGTAGGTTGCCGACCTAATTTTCAAGAAAAAAATTATTGAACATCGTTACTTTTACATTGAGAGTAAATGAGGGCCATATAACCTGTAACAGGAAATATAGGATTACTATATCAAAAAACGGGACTTCAAAAAGAAAAACATAGCTTAAGAAGGGTGAAATTCGGCTCTTTCTTTCAAGTTTATCAAAAAGTGTCAAGCCGAACTTCTTAAAAAGATATGAATGATTATAAACACATGTAGCAGACGACATGCATGAATGCGAGAGAGACAGAACGATGCGCATGGTGTAGGTTGCGCTCTCACTGAGCGTACTAAACTATATCATGACTATAGTGTATACTACCTTAAAAATTGAAGCTACATATTTAAAATTTCTCCAGATATTATTTATCATAAAAAAAAAATTTAATCATAATAATTAATAACTATAATTATAATAATTTTTCCAAAATTTGGAAATTGTGTTAAATTTAATAAAAGAATAAATAATAAATTAATATATTATTAATATATTACCCAAAACTTTTAAACTTAAAAAATGACAGTTCTATGATAAATTTTAAATATTGAAATACTAAATACATTGTAAATATAATAATATTTGATTCGTTAAAAATTGAAGTTACATATTTAAAATTTCGCAAGATATTATTTATAAGAAAAATAATTTTAATTCATAACTATAATTATAATGATTTTTCGAAAATTTCCGAATTGTGTGAAATTTAATATACAAATAAATAATAAATTATTTAAATTAAACTGTTACGTGACATAGTCATCAAATATAAATTCCTTTTTTTAGTGAATAATTTTAAACTTGACTTCAAGCTTGGAAGTCGAAGCTTTGTCTCTGAGTTTGGCTCTGGAATGTGCTGATGGCTATGTCGTGGCGCAGCACCTAGCGATAAAAACTGAAATCCGACCCCCGAAGTGGTGGAGCGATACTTTGTCGCCTGTTACCACGCGTAATAACCGATTGAGACTGAGCGACGTTGAAAAGTCAGTTCGGAGCATACACCCGAGCAATTAACACGTTACGTATACCACAGCGAACCGATTTACATATATATTAGTTACGTTGTATCCATTGAGCACTAAAAAGCGGACTTTTACAAATCTACGATACCTATATTTATCCACGTGGACTATCCTCTTTGACCAACAATCTAAACATACATACAGTCATATATATAGTATTCCCTATTATGGAGGAATATAGGAAACCTATAGGTAATTACTTATAATTATAATTATCATATTACTTTATAAATTGTATCTTTCACATCTCGGTTCTTGCGATAGTGACATGTACTAATAGAAATTAAAAAAAAAAACCCAATAGCGCGAGTGCGTGCATACAAGTATTCGCGCGGCGTTCCCGACATCACTTTCGATTAAGAACAGTAATTAAATTACCAACAACAGGAGTAGCGGAGCAATAATGAGTGGAGAGGACAGAGTTTGTCTTTAGCCTTTTCTTTCCGTACTGAGATCCCGTTCGACCTCAAAAATCTTTGACGAACTTTAATGTGACGTAATTTATTAAAAATGCCCTGAAGAGGGGAGTAATCCGAAACTCCCGAAACGTCGGCAAGTTAATAAACGCCAATATTAACAAATCTTGTTCGTCAGCGTCCGCTTATTTAATATTCCACAGCAATTAAATTAATTAATTAATAATCGCGGAAGAACATTTATTGGCGTCGTTTCAGCTATCTTCAATAAATTCTCCCTTCGTGGATTCCGATATGCTCTGTAATAAAGAGGAAACAAGAAATTAACTTATCATATAACTGTAATAGGCTAACGTGAGCGGCCGACGTATTATCTATATTCGTGTCTGCGATATACACGGTGTCTCATTTTAGTCTATGCAGCCAAATATCTCCGAATGCAGGCCAGATACAGAAAAATGGTTCAGATGAAAATTGTTCGTGACGATGGGGGTTAACTTTTGGTAACCTTCAATTTGATCTTGAGATCATTTTTCAATGTCATTTCAAGGTTAAGATCATTTTTTCAAATTAGAACCCCTATTTCTGACGTCGGAATCGGATAGAGCGGGAAATTTTACGTCCAAAACCGTTCTTTAAACATTTTTTTGTGATCTCCACAAGGTTATATCAAGGTCAAATGCTTAAAAATTGGTCAGAACGCGAAATTTCATAGTTGTCTCAAGCAGAACAAGCCTTGATAAACCCAACCAATTAAAGCATGTCTTCTTTGTAGATACAGTTCAGCATGTGGCCTAGCTGCTGTACGACAATTGCCATTACATTGCTCTAAAACCATTATTATGTCAACTATTTGATCAGCTGGACAATTCACAGATACAATAAAAAAGGGATCTGTACCCAACACCAGACCCATCAACTCTTATGAATGTTGATGTGCTAAAACCGAATCTGGGGCCAGAATTATGCCATCACCTTCCATTTTTTATTAAAACTCAAGAAATCACCCTCCCACTTACGAAAATTCATGATTTTATGGGAATAAGCGTTACGTAAAAAAATATAAAGTAAAAGAAATTTTTATCTTTATCATAGGAATAACGATGTCAAAAGTTTAAAATCTAATAATTGATAACAAGATTAACTAAGTAAGAGGTTAAAATACAAGTGTTACCTATTACATTGTTGAAAATAAGCAAGAATTGAATTTTCAACAATTTGTATTGAATTTGTAACTTAAGTTAAATTTCCAAGACACGAAGGTTTATTTGTTCTCAATATTTTAAAAATTAAATCTTTTTCAATTGTCTCATCTATAAGTAAAGTTACATCATGGCTGATTATCCAGCTGATCAAATAGTTGAAATGATATTGGTTTTAGGGCAATGTAATGGTAATTATCGTGCAGCAGCTAGGCGGTATGCTGAGTTGTATCCACAAAGGAGACATCCTACTGATTTGACAATCAGAACTTTAACTCAAAGAGCTCGCGGTGGCCACCTTATTCGTCAGCGCAGGCACCACGAATACGATGAAAACGATGCTCGTGTCGTGACTATTTTAGCAATTGTTCATCTCGACCCGCATATTAGCACACGCCAAATTGAAAGAGAAATTGGTATTTCCCGTCCAACGGTTTCAAGGATTCTGAGAATTATTGACTATCGTGCCTACCATATAACTTTAGTTCAGGAACTAAGGCAGAACCATATTCAATTGCGCATTGAATTTTGTCACTGGGCTTTAAGAATGATAGAGAATGATCCAGACTTTTTCAAATACGTCCTTTTTTCGGATGAGGCAAAATTTTGTAGCGATGGGCGACTGAACAGGCACAATTGCCATTATTGGTCAGATGTGAACCCTCACTGGCACAGAGTGATGGATCATCAAAATCGGTGGAGCATAATGGTGTGGTGTGGAATTGTGACGTCCGAGTGTCACTTAGGGCTTTTCAATAGAATTAAATAATTAATTCTACGCTCCCTTTTAGACAGGACTTTCGTTCTATACCAGGGCTGGAGCTAGTTAATAGGGAATAAACTCTTTCGACTATGTTCTGATCTAATTTTTAATTATCTTGATTCTACTAGTTTAAAAATCTAAAACGGTCAACAAAAAAAATAATCTAACCCGAAAGCATAACAGCCCGGTAGACATAACCCGAAAGCATAAAACCCGGTAGAGAAATTAATCTCAGAGGCAGGATCGCACAATATTCAGAGGCGTGGTGCATGTATTAATCCTTTTAGAGATTAATCTCAGAGGCAGTTGCGCATAATATTATAGGTTTGCTGCATGTATTAATTGCGAAACAACCCGAAAGCGTAAAGCCCAGTAGAAACAACACGAAAGCATAAAGCTCGGCAGGACTCAGAGGCAGGACCGCACAATATTTATAGGCGTGGTGCATGTATTAATCTTTTTAGAGATTAATCTCAGAGGCAGTTGCGCATGATATTATAGGTTTACTGCATGTATTAATTCCGAAACAACCCGAAAGCGTAAGGCCCGGTAGAAACAACACGAAAGCATAAAGCCCGGTAGGCACAACCCGAAAGCATAAAGCCCGGCAGAGAAATTCATCTCAGAGGCAGGACCGCACAATATTCAGAGGCGTGGTGCATGTATTAATCTTTTTAGAGATTAATCTCAGAGGCAGTTGCGCATGATATTATAGGTTTACTGCATGTATTAATTCCGAAAAAACCCGAAAGCGTAAAGCCCGGTAGAAACAACCCGAAAGCATAAAGCCCGGTAGAAAAATTAATCTCAGAGGCAGGACCGCATAATATTCAGAGGCGTGGTGCATGTATTAATCTTTTTAAAGATTAATCTCAGAGGCAGTTGCGCATGATATTATAGGTTTGCTGCATGTATTAATTCGGAAACAACCCGAAAGCGTTAAGCCCGGTAGAAACACTTAGATATGTATTTTAGACCGCAGTATTTCGTTAAATCACTAAACTAAAAGCACTATACAAAACTAAATATTGGTGTTGATATTAATTCCCCATTCTTAAGTTGACCGGCTTCCCTGATTTTATTCCCACGTCTTATTTGGAATCCCTCGACACAGTGGTATATTATTTAAGTGCTGGTAATACTTAGACCAAAAATTGATCGGTACTACTTAAGCCCTATTAATAATAGTTTACTGTGAGGGTGGCATGCAGACAATCACTACTACCTATGTCGGACCGGCGCTACTTAGACCACGTATGATCGGTTACGCTTAGGCCGTAAAGACCGCCCACGTGAGTTGCCTGACTGGTAGTACTTAGACCAGAATTGATCGGTACTACTTAAGCCAATGCAAAAGGAAAAGGTAAAGGGAGGAAAAATTACCCCAACAATAAAAAAAATTTACGGTATCTTAGAGTGGTTGCGGAAAGGATAATGCATAGACGTTCGCGTTTGCTTAGGTTATGACCGGTACTACTTAGACCACGTACGATCGGTAACACTTAGGCCAGGATTAAAGCGTGCGAGCGGTTTGCACTATTCGGGTTAGGATGAGTAGCTGGGCCGGTAGTGCTTAGACCAGAATTGATCGGCGCTACTTAGGCCACTGAACTCCAGGGTTTTGAGAGTTGCTGGACCGGTAGGGCTTAGACCAGAATTGATCGGCGCTACTTAGGCCACTGCAACAAGGAAAGGAAGGGAGAGACAAGGGTTACCAAAAAATTGTTTTAGGTCTACACTTACTTTTTATTCAAAAGTTATTGGTCGACCGAGATCTCGGACTGATCTGGTTTGTACACTGGAGCGCGGCTGGTTTTAACGACAATGCTCCTACCTCAAAAAACTGCGGTATCAAATCAGGACTTTCGGTGTCAGCGTCTTGTCGAATCAGCGATGGTGCGTGCGGCTGTGGTATTTTTAACTATTCCTATGTTTCAATGTTGAGCGAGGTGAAGAGTGCGGGAAAGCGGGGCCCAATGATGAGGGGGCGATATCCCTTCCAAGCGCCACAGTTTCGTCAAGCGGAGAGAACCCTATGCTCTAACACAGAGAGCGGGCGCTCATCCCTTCTCTAGGGTATTTTCCGGCGGCTCGTATCCTTCTTCAAGAGCGAGAGAGAACGCTATACTGTGCGACAAAGAAGGAAGATGAGAGAGAGAGAAAAGATGTTCCTATCTCCCTCACTCTACGCTTTTTTGGGGAGTTTTCTTGATAAATTTTGCGTTTTATAAAAACTATTGAAAATGAAGTTTTACAAATTAACCATTTCATTATTTTACTAGATGTCACCTTAACAAGGTATTACAATTTTGAACGGCGATTCTACAACGACTACAAACGGAGTTATGGCTAAATTAAGAATTGTTAAACATAATAGCTAGTTTTACAGAAGAATAATTAATATAAGTTTACAAAAATGTTAGACGCTGTTAAAGATCGTAGAATTAAACAATTAAACTTAAAGTCATACCAGTGTCTTCAAAATTATTGTAACTATCGCTGTTATTTATTAATTACATATGTTTTACTTAATATTAATACATTGACATAAAAGATTTCATTCAAAGTTACATAAAATATTGTTTCGGTTTATCTCCAATTAAAAAATTTATAAATTATATATTTATTTGCCACTTAATTAAATAATTATCTCTTCAAGCCTCAAATGTGAAATGAAAAATGAAATTATTGTAGAATAAAATTATTAAGATTTTTAGAAGAAAAAACATTAATCAATTAATGAAGTTTATATAAACAATTATATAGAAAATAAAAATCTTGAATTAAAATTTATATTATATAAAACTATAGAGAAAAATTACTGCAGGTGAGCTGTGTTGTTAGAAACTAACAATCTAAAATAATTAAGTAATTATAGGCTTTATAAGTTCTGAAATTGGAAATAATATTTCGTCGCGGTGTAAAGAAAACGAAAAGGTTTTCTTAAAAAGTTCGTTTCGAGGCCTGTAAGTGCTACGCAGCGTCCTAATGGGAGATAAGTCTTTCCAGATGTGCAAGGCTTCGGCGTGGGACCATGATTTTCTAACGGTTTTTCTTTCCTTGAATATCGTACTCATAATCCTAACAAACAATATTTATAAACGCTAGACTTGAGTTATAAAAGTACAAAAATATTCTATTAACATATATGAGAAAAATTGCACTTAATATTATCACACGAGTGACTTGCTTAGCGGTTCGCACCTAAAATATTATTTAGAACATACTCTGATAGAAAACTAACCATTTTTTAGTCAACATATTAATAATATGGAAGCGTTTTTACAAAAGGAACAATGTAATTTACCCAAAGGTTTACTTGATGTTTATCAAGTATAGATGCCATCATTTATTTAGGATTAGTTATAAATTATGGAATAACGTTCGTCTGGTTAACATTTCTATAAGAGTAGGTTACTGTTTTACAGGAAAGTAATAATATTCGAGTAACAAATTCCTCTACTATAGTTTATCTACCCTCGGGGCAGGTATATTCGGCGAGTACATTTTATTTATTTTGGATTAGTATTAGACCTCCATCAAAAGGAAAAGAAAGTTTTACAGGTCCGCTTAATAATACTGAAATACAAACATTAAGACAAAGGGAAACTACAAGTCATGCGCTGCTGCGTCGTTTTATTACTTGCTTGGGGAAAACCCCGAGTGGCGCAGGTCGAGGCCTGCAACCCTTGATGCAGAAGTGGCAGTACGGTGGTGGGGATTCAGGGTTATGATTGTGGTTCCTCAAAAAAGAAATTGTATTTAAAGGAAAAAAAAATGTATTTATTATTATTTTTTTCTTTAACTTTGTGCAGGACATGTGGACGATTTCGTCACAGAATAGTCTATGGTTACTTGATAGATCCGTATTTCTTTGAGCGAAATGTCGATAGAAACAGCTATTTAGAGCTAATAAGAGATCATTTGCCAGTACTTTTGGAAAACGTCGACCTAGCTACAAGACAAAGAATGTAGCTTCAGCAAGATGGTGCAGCACTACATTTTGCACGAATCGTTCGAGAATTTTTAAATAACAACTACAATGACAAGTGGATTGGACAAGGAGGTCCAGTTAACTGGCCTGCTAATTCACCAGATATGACGTCACCAGATAATTTTTTTGTGGGGGTACGTAAAAATGTAGTTTTTGCCCAACGGCCTACAACAAGGGAAGATTTTATGGATAGAACTCGTAGAGCTTGCGAATCCATTTCTAAAGCAATGTTGCTCAGGACTGTGGATCATTTCCAACAGCGATTACGCCTGTGCCTGGAAGCCACCGGAGGTAACTTTGAACATGTACTCCGTGGATAGATAATCTCAACTGCAGTAATAATGGTGAGAGGCAAGGGGGCTTACGTTAAACAAGCACCCCAGTGAGAGGAAAGGAGACTCACGTTAAACAAGCACCCCAGTGAGAGGCAAGGGGACTCACGTAAACAAGCACCCCAGTGAGAGACAAGGGGACTCACGTTAAAAAAGCACCCGAGTGAGAGGCAAGGGGACTCACGTTAAAAAAGCACCCCAGTGACAGGCAAGGGGACTCACGTTAAACAAACACCCCAGTGAGAGGCAAGGGGACTCACGTAAACAAGCATCCCAAAGGAAACAGGCCTTACTACGTCCGCGTTGTTGTTTCTGGGTAACGTTAAAAGTAAGGATCCAGTATTATCAAAAAGAGCTTAAAGCCAATAGAGCAATGTTGCTGGAACTTCTGTAGATAAGTGACCGCGAAAACTCCCAGGATAGTATTTTTAGCGATTTTCATGGAAATTGGAAAATTGACCCCACTTAAGGCGATTCAATATCCATGTGATACTCCGGCGTCGCATCTGACTTCGAATTTATAATCAGCGACCCCTGAAGCTCTCAGAATGTGTTTTTAGTGATTTTCATAGTGATTCAAAATTACCTCATTTGGGATATTTCAGCCTCCATGCGGTACCATCGCATCGCACCCCACAGAAACCTAACATCATATTCACAATTGGCGACCGCAAAAATTTCTTAATTGGTTGGGTTTATCAAGGCTTGTTCTGCTTGAAACAACTATGAAATTTCGCGTTCTGACCAATTTTTAAGCATTTGAACTTGATTTAACCTTGTGGAGGTCACAAAAAAATGTTTCAAGAACGAGTTTGGACGTAAAATTTCCCGCTCTATCCGATTCCGAGGTCAGAAATAGGGGTTCTAATTTGAAAAAATGACCTTAACCTTGAAATGACCTTGAAAAATGATCTCAATGTCAAATTGAAGGTGACCAAAAGTTGACACCCATCGTCACGAACAATTTTCATCTGAACCATTTTTCTGTATCTCGCCTGCATTCGGAGATATTTGGCTGCATAGATTAAAATGAGACACCGTGTATAAACCGGAGAAGTGCATACGTACATACTAGCGACTTTGGTCACCCCGCGTAATCAGTCTCTCTCTCTCTCTCTCTCTCTCTCTCTCTCTCTCTCTCTCTCTCTCTCTCTCTCTCTCTCTCTCTCTCTCTCTCTCTCTCGTGTAACTCGAGTGCAGTTGGCGTTCACCTGGTCGAAGAGTGGTCACATCACTCCTCATCTAGGGGTGATCAAACGGAATTATCTCAATTTTCCTTATAGTTGGACCACCTATTATAAGAAATATACAGAATTAAAATAAATAAAAGTTTCGATTAGATAAGGTTAAAACATAATAATTATTGGTGCTGCAAATATATATATATGGGTCGTTCTTGTACTTTTCGGTCATAACCGGTCGCAGGGGGTCAACCGTTTTCCTCGCTGATTTTTCCTGTGAAAGTACATATAAAAAAAGTGAGAAAGCCCCAAAATTAGCTCCCCATATCCAATATTGAGACAGCTACACTGTGCTGAATTTCGAAAAATTGTCAAAAAAGGGCTATTATCGAAAAATTCTGTGCGGCTCGTTTTTTGATCTATTTGAATGATTCAAGAAGGAATTTCTTTGCTATTTTGTCAAATTTTAGAAAAAAAATTTGTGGAATAAAAATAGTGCAATGAAATTTTTACACAAAGGAAAACGTGAATCTAAATATTTTCATTTTTAATGTTATCTTTCAACTTTCGTAGTTCCTCGAGTTTTATAGATATTGAGATTGGATAGGACCTATTTTCTTCGTCTTAAAAATACGTTTCACTTTCCCTCGGCCAACAATTGATTTGATTGACTACAAGCAAACATACAGCTCTTTCAAAATGGTCGATTTTCGAAAATAGCAATATTGTACCTTTATATTGTACCTTGTAACTTTTTTCTATCAAAACCGATTGGGCTCGTATTGGGTGGAAAAAAAAGTTTTAACCTTCTAAAAAACGACTCAATTGGTTTCGTTAGGTTTTTTGGATATTTGCAAAAGTTACGAATTTTTCAAAATATGTGTTTTTCGTATACGTATCCATTAAGGGCGTGTTACACCTAGTGGCTTCTGAGGCCAAAATCAGCTGAATCTATGGCTTTTCATGGGTCTAAATTACTTGAAATTCATGTATTTATTGCTCGAAGATTTGAAAATATTAAAAATATTTTATTAAATAATTTGAAAATGCTAAAAACGACAAAGAAAATTACAAAAGAAAGCTCTTAAAATTAAGCAATTAAAAGTGGGTTTTCAATTTTTTAAAATAATTAATCAAATAATTTTAATATTTCCAACTCTTCGGGCCATTACTGCATGAATTTTAAGTAATTTAGGACTTGTCCCATGAAAATTCATTGAATAGTTTTTTTTTAAAAGGCTTCAGAAGCCACTATATGTAAGACCCCCTTTAAGGAGGTTGGATACCGAAATGAAAAAGGTTACGTCATTCCAAAAACTAAATATTGTTGTTCTTCGATTGATTTTCTATTAGTGTGTGAAATTTAAGATCGTTTGTCAACTCGATTATGAAATTATTCAACTTCAAAGTTCAACTCTTATACACGGGCTCTTATGGAAGTACCTTGGTCCCCCTCCCCACGCCCCGCGAGCGGTGAGCTATCGAACCACCTTAAGGTGGCTCCGTCGCGCTGGGCCGTATCATTGGGAGGCTCTTTAGGGTGCATTGCATTTTTACTTAAAGAATCGACCAAATTGCAATAAAACAGTTAATAGTAAGTTATAAAGTACTTTTAAGCATTTAAGCACCCTACAATATAAAAGATAAAAAAGTTATTGATCACTATTGATCAAGTACTCCGGCCCTGGTAGTGTATATAGATATATCTTATACACAGGAAGTACGGCTTTTCATTTTATACGTAAAGATTTCTTCGAAATTTTGTCGTCTATCGTTATTTTTCAATACATCATTGTAAACTATAGATGATGAACAGTTATTTACAAGTATATACACGTATATACAAGAGTACTTTATAACTTACTATTAACTGTTTTGTTGCAATTTGATCGATTTTTTAAGTAAAAATGCAATGCACCCTAAAGAGCCTCCCAATGATACGGCCCAGTGCGCCGGAGCTACCTTAAGGTGGTTCGATAGCTCACCGCTCGCGGGGCGTGGGGAGGGGGTCCCCTTTTTAAAAGAATCGCGTCATAAGTGTTTTGTGTTTTACCAAGGTACTTCCATAAGAGCCCGTGTATAAGAGTTGAACTTTGAAGTTGAATAATTTCATAATCGAGTTGACAAACGATATGAAATTTCACACACTAATAGAAAGTCAATAGAAGAACAACAATATTTAGTTTTTGGAATGACGTAACCTTTTTCATTGCGGTATCGAGCCTCCTTAAAGGGGGTCTTACACATAGTGGCTTCTGAGGCCTTTTTAAAAAAAAGTATTCAATGAATTTTCATGGGATAAGTCCTAAATTACTTAAAATTGAGGGGACGCGTGAAATAAGGGGCTAAGTCGACTTAGACCCTTTTTCCGCCCTTCAGTTAAATGAGACCTACAGATCATTACCTATCACCATGCAAAATATTACACGCCAAAAATTTATTATTATTTTTTTAGAAAAATGTTTATATTAATGTTATTATTTTTATTCTGACATTTAATTTGTGAAATAAAATTATTTTTGCATTTTTGACTGATTAATCCTTGACTTACTTTATTAAATTTGGATAATATTCGGAAAAAGGGTCTAACTCATTTTTTTTTAATTCTTATAATTTTTTTTATGGTTATATAATATATCAAAATTTTATCATAAAATGTTTCATTCATTGCTAGCTTTCATTTGATAAAAGTTTTATTCATATTGGTTAAGCCAATAAAAATTTTTATTGTTTTTATTGATTATCTGAAAATGTACGTTTTTGAGTTAGCCCCTTATTCTGAATAGCCCCTTAATTCATGCAGTAATGGCCCGAAGAGTTGGAAATATTAAAATTATTTGATTAATTATTTTAAAAAATTGAAAAACCACTTTTAATTGCTTAATTTTAAGAGCTTTTGTAATTTTCGTTGTCGTTTTTAGCATTTTCAAATTATTTAATAAAATATTTTTAATATTTTCAAATCTTCAATCGGTTTTGATAGAAAAAAGTTACAGGGGTGCCAACATTGCGATTTTCGAAAATCGACCATTTTGAAAGAGCTGTATGTTTGCTTCTAGTTAATCAAATAAATCGTTGGCCGAGTGAAAATGAAATGTATTTGTAAGACGAAGAAAACAGGCCCTACCCGATCTGAATATATATAAAACTCGAGGAACTACGAAAGTTGAAAGATAACCTTAAAAATGAAAATATTTAGATTCACGTTTGTCTTTGTGTAAAAATTTCATTGCGTTATTTTTATTTCACAATTTTTTTTTCTAAAATTTGACAAAATAACAAAGAAATTCCTTCTTGAATCATTCAAATCGATCAAAAAACGAGCTACACAGAATTTTTGGAAAATAGCCATTTTTTGACAATTTTTCGAAATTCAGCACAGTGTAGCTGTCTCAATATTGGATATGGGGAGCTAATATTGTGGCTTTTCCACTTTTTTTGTATGTACTTTCACAGGAAAAATCAGCGAGGAGAACGGTTGACCCCCTGCGGCCGGTTATGACCGAAAAGTACAAGAACGACCCATATATACATTGATTCGTAAAGGAAATTCACCCCTTTTATTTGAGAATTAATTAAAGGCATATCCGAGTGGTTTTCAAATGACTAGAGTGTCAAACTATTAACATTGTGAACTTATTATGTATGACTTTACTCTTTTTCATTATCTATATTTACAGTAAACTCATAACCTAAATTATACCATTTTGCTTCAACGAATAAATCTGTATTAAATCTACATATTAACCTCGCCAACAAAGGTTAAAATCGAATACACTTTATACTGCAGGTTACATAGTCATTTTTCCCCTTTCATGCCTTTGACTCGAACCTCCACTCTAGAGTAAGTCATGCACCGTCGAAAGGCTTACTAATCATAAGAAACATTTAATAACCATTATGAATGTTTTATTTATAGCTATTGTACTGTAATTAATGTTCACACCTTTTTGAATTGATCCTTCAAACTGATTGGGAGATTTAAGGGAATATATATATATTGAACTCAAAATAAAACATTTAATTTTTATAAGTTCGTTTGAAGAGTAATTTGAATTTAACCAAACCTTAAGCAACCCCTTCAATCTTTTTACCTTTTAGATATTACATTGAAAAGAGTGTGAAAATTATTAACATATGTATGTGTACCCAACTCCATGCGGGTAATTGTATTTTTTTTATTAATAAGAAGCAAGTAGGTAGCCAAACTTATGCCTCATACTTTTACCTTCTGTAATCCGCTGCAAATAATGAATATAAGAAACTCAATCCCTTTTCTATTAATTTCTGCGTCTTACCCTACATGCCATGAAAACTAAAGTGATAATAAAAGGCTTAATAAAGAGGCTTTAACGCTAAAATACTTGTTTCCATTGCTACACTACACCTGGATTATAATTGGGTATCCGTTGTCCCTGGATTGAGTCAGGCCTTACACCTTGGAAAGGATCCTAGACCTTGCTTGGAAATTTGGCCGGCAGCTATCCTTGTATACCAAGCTAGGACGACAAGAACCTCATAAGAAGTGGAACGCACTAGCTCCTGGCCACCACTGGAGAATACTAGGGAGGTGCGACCAACATGACCATCTCTCTGTGTTGTATGCATCCGGAGCAGCCTCTGAAGAAAAGATAACGATGAACCACAAAGTAACTCATTCACATACAAGGAGGAGTATAGGATATAACAGTGTAGATCCGATAAGCATTCACAGCATGCAAGGAACAATCTCGGCCAGTATTGATCAAAAAAACATTTTGAAGGGTTTTCGAAGAAGAATCCAAAAAAAAAATTTGTCGAATAAAAAATATTTGGCCGCAGCCTCAATATCCTTCGATGAAGGTATACTAAGAAGCAGCCAATCAGAGACTTTCAAAATGGGTCATAAAATAAATACTGGCACATTCTTCAGAAAAAATGCAAACTTTTTGCCAATCAATGTTCTATACAAAAAGTTTCAAGATTTTGAGTTAAAAAATGAAGAAACTTGGATTTTAACCAAATATTGCAAAAAAAAATTGAATTTTCAATCTTGCATAGCTTTTTTATTTTTATAAATATCGACCTAAAATTTGAGAAACATTTTTTTTTTCATAAAAAACTAAAATAAAACGAGTTTTGAACGATTTTAAAATTTGGAGCTGCTGATTTCACCTGAAATATCCCATATATATATACACTTATCGGGGCTTATGTAGCCCAAGACTGTATATTAGTACCTACAGCCCAGAGTTCCCTATGGCAAGTGACTAAAGAAATAATGGATCCTGGGGTTATAGACTCTAGGTCGGGCCGCATAAACCCCTATATTTAGAAATATTATGAAGCCCGGGCTGCATAATCCAAATCGGGCTCGATAAACCCCTATATATAAAAAAACGGGCTTTATAAACCCCTTCCGAGAAATGTGTATATATATAACTATATCAAATGCAGCTTTTAGTCCGGGCGCCGGTGGCCTCCGAGTATTTTTTTCGAGGTCCCCTCGGTACTTCGGGGTTTTTTTATGTCTTTTGGGTCGCTGAATCAGAATTTCGAGGGTACCAGGCCGAAAAGTGATCAGGTTATTTATTATTAACATTTTTTATATTGTTTATAAAAAATGTTATATTTTCGATTTTAAAAAGATACCAAGCTATTCTCTGTCATTTTCGATGTAGGTAACCTTATACCGCCGGTGTCTGTGAAAAAAAAAACACGCCCAAAACTGGTGTGAAAAAAAAACCCCTCTCTTTAAGTGCCATGAAAAAAAACAGTTTGATGAGAACACCATGAAAAAAAGTATTGTATGGACTAACGCTGTAAAAGAAAACCCTTGCTCTCGAGATGCCGTGAAAAAAAACACATACCGTAGCAATGCTATGAAAAAAAATACTATGTAAATTAACGCTGTCTTACGCACGGGTGTTTTTCTTCACGGCGTCTTACGCACGTGTGTTTTTTTTCACGGCGTCTTACGCACGGGTGTTCTTCTTCACGGTGTTTTATGTGCATGTGTTTGTTTTTACGGCGTTACATAAAAAAAATTTTTTTTCATAGCCTTTTAGGATTCCGTGTTTTTTTTCATAGCGTTTGAGCATAAATTTTTTTTTCACAGACACCGGCGATACCTTTATATGTACACACATCAGAGAAAGCAGTGGTCTACTCACATAAAGGCCTCGACATGAGAAAAGGATCAAAGAGGTACAACGACACAGATACACGAACAACATGGGTTACTATACTTATATATAGAGGAATAGTGAGGAACGAAGTTATTTGTATCTTACTGTTCCTGGTATATATAGATATAGTAACCCATGTTATTCGTGTATCTGTGGCTTTGTTCCTCTTTGATCCTTTTCTCATGTCGAGGCCTTAAGAGTAGACATAATCATATATAGTGTATATCTATATATGCAGAAACACAGAAGGTAACACACGCCTATTGCAAGTACATGCACATCTAAACCTCCAAAATATCCATACTTTGGGACGTAATACACAACAAGAAGTTATGGAAAGGAGTACTTATCTGATCGATGAGGCCGCTGAAATAAACAAACCCGTCCGCAACGGTGAAAATATCAGCTGACGACGCACAGTGGGCCAGAAAAGAAGAAAAAATTTCTAAGCCTTGCTTGAACTGGTTTTTGAGGATAAAATTTTTTATAATAGTGGATTTTTTTTTGTTTTGATGTGAAGAATAAGGATCCGGTGCTGATCGTATATTATTTTCCCTCTAAACCTCGTGGGATACGAAAATACTGGACTAAATCGGTTATTGACGATTGTTGTAATTCGTCGATGCTAAAATACCTATTGTACCTCTCAAAAATAATATTCTTTAACGTACCAGAAAGCATTTTAAAGCTTAAAAAAACTACTTTAATATAATTCCTTATTCGTACAATTCTGACCAATTCTGTCGAAAGCGTTATATACGGAAAACAATAATTCTTACCACTAAAATAAAAAAAATTGATAAATGGATTTTGAAAAATTCTAACTCTGAGCTCGTAAAAGATACAGAGCTATATTACTGCATAATTTTAAGTTATATTTTTTTATACTGCCAAAATTTTTTACATAAAAAAGTTTACTACCATCTACCAATAGAAAAGTGTGAGGGTGTAGAGCTCTGTATCTTTTACGAGCTCAGAGTTAGAATTTTTCAAAATCCATTTATCAATTTTTTTTTTATTTTAGTGGTAAGAATTATTGTTTTCCATGTATAACGCTTTTGACAGAATTGGTCAGAATTGTACGAATAAGGAATTATATTAAAGTACTTTTTTTAAGCTTTAAAATGCTCTCTGGTACGTTAAAGAATATTATTTTTGAGTGGTACAATGAGTATTTTAGCATCGACGAATTACAACAATCGTCAATAACCGATTTAGTCCAGTATTTTCGTATCCCACGAGGTTTAGAGGGAAAATAATATACGATCGGCACCGGATCCTTATTCTCCACATCAAAACAAAAAAAAATCCACTATTATAAAAAATCTTATCCTCAAAAACCAGTTCAAGCAAGGCTTAGAAATTTTTTCTTCTTTTCTGGCCCACTGTGCGACGTCTGCTCTCACCGCTGTGTTCAATCACACGGCCTATACAGCATCTAGACGGCCGACTCTCACTCCACTCGGACCCATTGCGCGTTCACCCGTATACTCTCATAGACGCGCGAGCCACGCGCCAAACTCAGACGCAGGGTCGTTCTACAATACAACCGCGAGTATTGGGAGGAATTTCCAGACTGCTGCAATCGAGCCGCTATCAACGGGTATCGACGGAAAACGGCCAGGTACAATTAACTCTAAGTAGTGGCATATCCGGTTCGCACCCTCGGATTAATAAACATAACAAACAAGTTGTATTCACTATTTGCAAATGAGTAGTTTCTATTAACACGAACGGAAGTTCCTTGCGGAACAAAACCAATAAATAATTATATTATCATAATATTAATAGCCAACGGCGATGTTGTAACGAGTTAATCGGTAAAATAATAATAAACCTTGCCATATAATTTTTTATCACATGTATTAATTAACCATTCCTTAATTCCATTTCGTAACCCGGGAATACAGGCTCCCGCCTATCACTACGATTCAAATCAATTGTTCATGAAACCGAGCAGTCGCAGATATACGTCATACATCACTTCTACAGGATCTACGATAAGTATAGGGACATGATCGACTGATAGGTGCCCCAAATTAGAACAACTGAGGACTCCAGCAGCGCAGCTATATTTGTATGGGCGGATATAGGGGACGAAGGAAAAAGTAGGTTCCCTCGCGGTGAGAGTGAAATCAAAACTCTCGAGGGCAACGAACCAAAACATTTATATAATTAGTACGTGAAGTCTTAACAGGTATCACGTAACATAAACTAATTGATTATAATAGATTACTAATATATTAAATCTAAATAAATTTAATTTCAATCAATTAAAAGTTCAAAAACTTACCAATAAACGTCGCAAGAGAAGCCTCTGAACGGAGATATTATATTCGTGCAATCTCACACGTGGACTGCCACGTTTCCACCACATGTTGTTGCAGTCAACATCTGTTAACCTTTAGAGGACGGGGATTTGGGTTTACTGTTTTCTCTCACTTTTCTATAGAAATCGAGTTTTTGTGATGTCTCACATCTCAAAACTAATACATGTAAAGGGTCGATCATGGGCATGGCCCGTATAGGGGCCATCCCGTCCTCTAAAGGTTAAGATATAAGGTAGATTTATACTGTAGATAGAATAAGAGAGTGGAGCGCCACCTTGCACAAGGAGAGGTAAGCATATAGAGAGAGCGAGCGGGAGCGTCACTTGACTTTGTCTTCCGCCTGAGACGGTTGTAATGAAGAGAGAGAACTGTACCAGTACTTTAATAAAGATGGTTACTGTTTGTACTTATATTAATTGACAGTGGTTTATTTGAAGAAACTCTTTGATCATTCAACATGGCAGCAGTCAGTAGTTAATGTTTAGTGTGGTTATGAAAGTGCAAGCTGAAACGGGCAATCCGAGTTTCCCGTAATATCCACGTTTACCGTTCTAGCAATTTTCGACAGAACTGTACCGAACAAAGGAAAACGCACGGGCAAGAGAGAAAAGTTAAGCGAAACTGAAAGTGAAGAAGAGTTTTTTGATATTGAAAATAAAGAAGTAAAAAGGGAAGGAAACATGCTGGAAATTATTAAGATACCGATTTTTGATGGACAAAAGTACAGCAGTTGGAAGAAACGCATAATGATGTATTTGAAAATGTAAAAGTGTGATAGTGCAGTTACACGTGCAAAAATGGAAGGGGACAAAGTTGATTGGGACGAGAAAGACTTACAAGCCATAAATTATATACATAGTGTCATTTCAAACAAACAAACGGAATTGATAAGTGTCAAAGAAACGGCTTTTGAAATAATGAAAAAGTTTGATAGTACTTATATTAAAGAATCGACAGCTATCCAGATAATATGTAGAAATAAATTGGAAAAGATGAAATTGAAAGATTTTAGCAACTCGATGGAATTCTTTAACGAATTTGAAAAATCAGTGAACGATTTGAAAGAAGCTGGTGCAAACGTGACAGAGAAAGAGAAGATGAATTATATGTTGAGGACATTGCCGGATTCGATGAGCCATATAGGAGATCTAATCGATGTGTTGAAAGAAGAAGAACAAAACATGAAATATGTGAAAAACAAGATTAAAATGGCTGCACTAAAAGAAAAAAGTGAAAGTGGAAATTCAAAATCGGACGCTTTTATGTTCGGAAAAAAGAAAGAAGAAAAGAAAAGGATTTGTTATGTATGTGATGGTGAAGGACACATACAATACGATTGCCCAACGTACAAGAGTTCGTGGAATCGAGGGACGCCGCACCGAGGAGGCGGGAGAGGCCAGTCGCAGCAGCGAGGAGGCGCTAGCGGACGAGGGGCCAGTCAACAGCGAGAATCGAGTTCGAACCGGCGTGGAAGGAGCGGTTACAGACAACGCGGCCGAGGCGCGAGAGCCCGCGATGACAACAATCAAGGTCATCAGACCGCGGAAAATAAGGAAGCATTTAGCACTTCAATAGAGATTAGGTCTGTGAATACAGAAAACAGTAATGTAAATGAAAATAGAATGGATTATAGACAGTGGTTGCTCAGGCAATGTGATAAATAACGAAAATTATTTTAGTGATGCGATTATATTAAAAGAGCCGATTAATGTAAAAGTAGGCGATAGTAGAATTTTAAAAGCAACGAAAGTAGGCCATGTAAATAGTAAATTTAAAACGTTTAATGAAGAGATAGAAATTGAATTAAAAAATGTATTTTACGTGAAGGATATGGACTGGAATTTAATAAGTTTTGCTAAAGTGGCTGATAATTATAAAGTAGTATCTATCGGAGATAGCTCTAAAATTTATAATAGAAATAATAAATTACTAGCCATAGCTTGGAAAAAGGATAGAATTTATAAAATGACAAGTTATTTAAAAAAGAATATAGAGTCTAATATAGTAAGAAAAGATAATATTAAAATGACTTTAAAAGAGAAGTGGCATAGAACTTTAGGACACGTTAACTTTAATTACTTAAAGACTATGTGTAAAAATCATATATTGGAAGGTTTGCCAAATGAAATAGAGTCAGATTATTTTAAATGTGCTACGTGTATTCAAAATAAAATGCATAATATTCCTTTTGATAATAATAGAAAAAGAGCAAAGGATATATTAGAAATAGTACATACAGATTTGAGTGGGTCACACAATACAGTAGGTTTTAGAGGAGAAAAGTATTTGATAACTTTTATTGATGATTATTGTAAATTGGCAAAAATTTATACAATTAAGTCTAATGATGAAGTTTATGATCGTTTTATTGATTATTCCAATACAGTTGAAAATAGAACAGGAGAAAGAATAAAGAAACTAAAATGCGATAATGGTACCGGGTATTTGAATAAAGATATGTATAGATTATTTAAAGAAAAGGGGATTGAGGGAGAACCTTGCCCACCGTATGTGCATGAGCTTAACGGTACAGCAGAGAGGTACAATGGGACAACTATGGATAGTGCTAGGTGTTTATTAGCTGAATCTAAAGTGGAGAAAAGGTACTGGCCAGAAGTAATATGCGCCGCGGCATATTTAAAGAACAGGACCATAGTTAATACAGTTGAAAGGAATAAATCTCCCTATGAGATATCTTTTAATGAAAAACCGGATGCAAAATATTTTAAATTATATGGTAGTAAAATATTTGTAAGAGTATCTGAACAAAAAAGAAATTCAAAGTGGAATAGAAAAGCTGATTTACGAATCTTGATAGGCTATGATGTAGTAGGATATAGAGTTTTGATAGGAAATAGAGTCATTGTAACAAGGCATGTTGATGTAATTGAGGAAGATGTAAAGTGCATTGGCTTAAGTGATAATGATTTTGAAAATGAGGATTTAAATGAGAATTTTGAAAAGGAAAAGATTCAAAATGTAAACGTTAAAGATGATGAAAGTTTAGAAAATCTAAATGAAAATGATAAAAACGAAGTACATGAAGTACCTGTAATAAGAAAGTCTCAAAGAAATATTAAAAAGCCTAGTAGATTTGATGATAACTTTGTATATAATGGATGTATATATGTGAATTATTGTAGTGCCGATAGTCCAGTAAATTTTAAAGAGGTTATTGAAAGTGATGAGTCTAGTTTTTGGGTAGATGCAATGAATAAAGAAAAAAGAAATAGTTTAAAGAAAAATGAAACTTGGGAATTAGTCGAAAAACCTAAGAATGAAAAGATCTTAGATTTAAAATGGATTTATATTAAGAAAAGTGTAAATGTGTATAAAGCAACAATTATGTAAAAGGTTTCATTAATGTTGTAAAAGTTAATTAAAAATTTAGCTGATATATTAACGAAGTCTCTTGGCAAAATAAGATCTGTAAAATTAAGAATGTTATTGAATTTAATTTAAGAAATATTGCTTTGCAAATAGTATAAATGTAAGGAGGCGTGTTAAGATATAAGATACATTTATACTGTAGATTGAATAAGAGAGTGGAGCGCCACCTTACACAAGGAGAGGTAAGTATATAGAGAGAGCGAGCGAGAGCGCCACCTTACACAAGGAGAGGTAAGCATATAGAGAGAGCGAGCGGGAGCGTCACTTGGCTGTTATCCTCCGTCTGAGGCGGTTGTAATGAAGAGAGAGAGCTGTACGAGTAGTTTAATAAAGATTATTACTGTTTGTACTTATATTAATTGACAGTGGTTTATCTGAATAAACCTCCTTTGATCATTCAACAACATCACATGCACCCCCCATACTACGCGCCATTACCTGAAAACACGCGCTTAACTTGTCTACCATTGGCTGCGCGGGATCTCTCTCTCTCTCTCTCTCTCTCTCTCTCTCTCTCTCTCTCTCTCTCTCTCTCTCTCTCTCTCTCTCTCTCTCTCTCTCTCTCTCTCTCTCTCTCTCTCTCTCTCTCTCTCTCTCTCTCTCTCTCTCTCTCTCTACCTCTCCCTCTCCCTCTCCCTCTCCTCTCTCCCTCTCTCTCTCTCTCTCTCTCTCTCTCTCTATCTCTCTCTATGTATCTAACTATCGCTCTCTCTCGCACCAATACGGTTCCGTATCTATCTGTCTCACTCTAAGAGCTTACAAAATTCGGGGACACCGATCTCTTAGTATAGGGATTTTGGATAACATTTCTTTAGTTAAAAATATTTTGTATCCTGAATAAGTTAATTCACCGAGAGTAAATTAATTAAAAATATCGATATATTTATTTTATGAAAAATAATCACTATTCAATTTATATGTAAAATGTAATCAATCACAATCAGGATATAAAACTCTTTTAAGGATCAGGAAGGATAAAAAATTATCGTTGAGCGCGTATACCTATTCCCATTCTCTAATACCTAAAATATACGTTCTTTATTATAAAAGTGAGTTTCTATTAATATTATCGATTAAATAGTAATCAACAAATATCTCACCAGTAAGAGCAGAATTTCCAAGTACTTATCCTACGTTGCAATACAATTGAAAAAACATTTTTAATCAAAGAATAATTGGAATATCGCTCCACTGTATAACCGGAAGTGCGCCAAAAATGTACTTGTGCTTTAATTGTTTTATTTAAGCCTCAAAGAAATTAAAACGAAAATCCCGAGTCAAAATCTAAACGGGCTAGAATGATGAGTCTAAACGATTTTAGTTTGCATTTATACTTGTGGAATATAGTCAATTATGGTCTATAATATAAAAAAATGTTATTATATTATACACATTTATTACTCTAGTGGAGTTAAAATTTTAATAATTCGAAAAATCATATTTTAGTCAATATAACAACTGTTCTGTAAAATATATTATTATATACATACTTTTACAGCGCCTCAATTATTGTACTCGCTTTCCCATGCTCTAATTTTTAATCTATTTAAATATAACAAATCGCCAAGACTTTGGACTTTTGTAAAAATAATTAAAAGTACGTAAATCTAAAACATTTTTATTAAATTGCGTTAATTATATTAGAGAAGGTAAACTTTGTAACATTCTTTTGAAAAATCTATTATATTTACATTTTCTTACTTCTCAAAATTATTGAAAACAATTTAGGAAGTCCCAATAATCTCTTAAATAAGACACTGAAAATTTCAGAAGCTACGTTTGTCATTTTCAAAGCGATATTCTAGTAGAGAGGTAATTAGTCCAGCTTCATTGAAAGCTGGACTCGATCGGCTATCGGGATAAAACCAACTCGGCATTATTATTGCGATTATATTATGTTAGCCCAATAATATTTTTCTTTTCCACCCTTTTCCTTACAGTATTTGCCTATCTTTATAGTTGCTTTGTTTATCTATCATTAGTTATGCACTAGATTTTAAATATGAGAAGATTTTTTACGTAAAATAAATGATAAATTTTTGTAACATTTTACATTGAGCAGGATGTTTTCAAAAATAATTAATTGGCTGTTTGGCCAAATGAACTTATTGTACTGCATCTATTAATTACAATAAGTGCATTTGTTTTCGGGGGCACCAACGGGAAGGCGACCAACACCCCCCCCCCCCATCTGATAATAAAACGATTTGAAAATGATAATACCTAATTAGCTTTAGGAATCCTAACTTATTTTTCGTATTTTTATAACATTCTATTTTACCTTAAAAATATTATTTTGTAATTAATTAGCTGGTATATGAGTAATTCTACAGAACCGTTAACTTTCCATTAAAAAATCATCAAAAAATAATTTAGTGGCACACTAATGGGAAATTTTTTTCTTGTTTCTAGAACTCTCAAGGAGTAAGAAATAGTAAGCGTGACTCGTTTTTAGACAAAGCTATTTTTTATATTGCACAAAACATGAAAAAAATTCAACTTTTTACAATTTTTTTGTTAAAATTTTATGTTACTAAAACGTCGATTTTACCATGTAAGATACCCAATGACAACTTAAACACATGATGGGAACTGCAGAAATAGTGTAAGGAAGAAATAACAGCGTAGTTGTTAGCCCCCCTCAACGTCCCACTCGAAAATGTTGTTTTTATTTTTAAAGTGTTCCTATAAAGTTAGTTTTTGAGGCACACGCTCACCGGAAGTCTCATTTTTCACGGTTTTTGGTGTAGAATGAACATATAAAATTAGAAATTAAAATTAAAAGTTATTTTTTCTATATTGAAACAATTAAAAAATTTTCAAATTTCTAAAAATCGATATACGCTCACATTTTAGGTTGCACAATGTTTTTAAATACTAAGATACTATTATATTTTCAGAGTGATTGAACTAAAGTAATTGGGCAATTTGGTGGTGGGCGGCAGTCAGATAGTTCTTTGCTAATAAAGTATTTTTTTCAGGTTTTAATTAAGTTTTTATTTCAGATTCTGCGGGGGTGATTATAAACAAGGGCAATCTGACTGCCATAAATATTAATTATTTTAATTTAATTTATGAGACTATAAGGCCGATGGAAAAATTCTCATTAGTTGATAGTAAGTTGCAGTCGACATAAGTAATATTTTTAATGATAAAACTAAGGTCTATTAAAGGTGGGTTAAAATGTATTTTAGAGATATATATGGGATTTATGGGAAGGTGGTCAAAGGTTATTGCTCACAATGGGTAAAAATGGTTTTAAGGATTGTAATTTTAAGGAGCAACTTACTTTTCTTCTTAGGTGTAAAAAATCAAATATTTTTCCTACCCATATTGGGAAAAAATTTGATGATAAGGGTTTTATCGGGATTACAACAAAAGAGTTTCTTATGATCTACGGAAAAATATTTTCTTTTTCAAGAATAAATTACTTAATTTAGAAATTAGAGATTTGAATATTGAAATTAATCCTTTGAATAAATATTTATTACAGCTCGAAAGATGTTTATATAATAAAGTAGAACAGAATGATTTGCAAGAATTTTTTCGTGGTCAAAAGAGGCACTTTGAAAAAGGAAAATATAATCATAGATGTTAAGTCTCGAAATTCGAGGAAATACTCTTATATTTATTGACTTTCGGCGCGAATAAAAGGCAACTCTTCGCGACGGCGGCAAAAGCAATCCTGCCGGGCTCTGTTTCTCGCTTTCCTTCCCCTTCGCGCAAGGTTGTCGCGAGTTTTCATTTCGGGGCTTATTGTGTGTCGTAGTTGCGCTTGGTACTTTTCGCACAGCTACACGTGCGCGCAACTACACACACACACGTAAGCCCCCGGAGAAATACGAGGACAAGCCCGACTCTATTCGCGAATCCTCATGCCGAAATCGACTGCTTTGCCTTCGCCAAGGCTGCGGCACGTTTATATTTTCGAGCATCTATCCGTGTGTATATCGTGCGTTGGAGATCGGCTCAATCCGAACTCCGTGTTCTCGCACATATACACACCCAGACGCGCCTGCCGTTACACAAGATATTATTGAATTATACTTTCCTTAAATTAATATTGTTTAAAGTTAAAAGTTAGTTTTTGTTTTCTTTTTATTAATTGTTGATTCTAGTTTAAGTGATATAGATCAATTTCCTTTGCGCCCTTAAGGTCGGAAATTTAGTTTATTAAGGGGGCTAGATACCTTTTTTCTCTGAAATAAGAAGTCACATTTTAATACATAAATGTAAACTAATATTTCATACTTTTTACATATAAAAGTGGGAATATTTACCTTACCTTAAAACTTTCTCCGATGGGCCTTTTATATGGTCCAGAGCCATAGTCATCGATGAAACAAGTTTTTTCACTAACCGTACACGGAAAGAAGTTTTGTTGAGCCGCTCGCTAAAACGCTATTGGTGCGCTTACACTGCCGAGTGAACGAGCCGCTCTCTCAGGTTTGGTGCGTGAGACGCCAATATTCGTGCTCCCGCGCAACAAGAATTTTGGAAAGTGGTGCACTCTAGTGATTGGCAAACTACGCACTGTCTTTATGGCATCTGAACGTCCAACATCCAACGGCAACGGCAACGATCGTCTTAATTGATCATCATTGTATTGTTTTTATAAGTTTTATATATTAAATTTATAAATTAATATTGCTGTTGTAGTCTTTCAAGTTACAATGAACGAGTTCCTACAAAAATATAAGTTACCCCAAGAACTAAGGGATATTTTTCACAGTAAGTATACAATGTTTACATTCGTAAAACGTAACCTATAAGATTTTAATATATTATGATATGTGTGTGTGTGTGTGTGTGTGTGTGTGTGTGTGTGTGTGTGTGTGTATATATATATATATATATATATATATATATATATATATATATATATATATATATATATTTATATTTGCGTGCACGCATGCAGTTTTTATTTTTGTTTGTAAATTTTGCATTTTGGTTAAATGTTTTCGTTTAATTATTAAATTTTGATGATCTTCCCGATCCTGCGCCTTGTCTCTCAATTAAAAATAGTACAACACATTTTATAGCTTCTCGATATCGTTTGTAATTATAAGTTTTATTTTCCTCGCTGAATTGTAATGCCTAGCTTATAAGTTTTATAATTTGTTAATAAATAAAAAAATTGCTAATTATACAATTTACTTTATTATTAAACTCTTTCACAAGCATATTTTTCTGTTACATGTACCGCATTGCATGGGCATGGGTAATATAAAAGTTTCGAAAAAATTAAAAAAAAAAACTTTTTATGGACGCAAGAATAAGAAACTTCTAAGATATAAGATCTGAGTCTGAAAGTGATATATCTAACGAAAAATGAGGCCTTATTTTATTTGTATTTGTAGTAGAGTTATTTTCAATGGAACAATCGCTTATATCAATCCATTTTAACGGAGCACCGTCCGCCAGCCGTTGAGTGTTCGTAACGGCGAAAATTGTATGCCAGTAGTACACCAACAGGCGGCGCCGCTCTCCGAAATTGTTGGTGCGTCGGAACTCGAAAATTGGCGCGCCACTCACCAAAACTGAGAGAGCGGCTCGTTAACTCGGCCGTGTAGTCGCACCAATAGAGTTTTAGCGAGTGGTTCAATAAAACCTCTTTCCGTGTAAGGTTTGAAATTTTCCTGTGGATGGATTGACTCCAGATTTGAACTAAATTACTCCTGAATAGTATAATTCTCATATGAGTGTAGGGATTTACGATTAAATGTCGGAAAAAATTTTTACATCAGAAAAATTATGAAAAAATATAAAAAATTTAAAAAAATTAAAAAAAAACTCTTGAAAAACAGCACAATTTTTGTTTCTCATTAGATCAAAAATCCCTACACTCATATGAGAATTATACTATTCAGGAGTAATTTAGTTCAAATCTGGAGTCAATCCATCCACAGGAAAATTTCACAGCTTACGGTTAGTGAAAGAACTTGTTTCATCGATGACTATGGTTCTGGACCATATAAAAGGCCCATCGGAGAAAGTTTTAAGGTAAGGTAAATATACCCACTTTTATATGTAAAAAGTATGAAATAATTAGTTTACATTTATGTATTAAAATGTGACTTCTTATTTCAGAGAAAAAAGGTGTCTAGCCCCCTTAAATGAAATAAATATTATTCACATTTGTTGGAGTTTAGTTACATCATATTTCCTCCCCCCTTAAGATAATATTTATTTCATGAAAAGATTGACATTTTAGAATTTTAAAATCAAATAAAATTTTAAATCAAATTTCAAATATAGATACTGATATAGAACTTTCGTCATTTTGTGCATTCGGCGATGGAGCTGTTAATGGAATTGGGGGTAAAGGTCTAAATTTTTGGAATTTTGGTGTTTTTGGTGGTTGAAGTTCAAATTCTACCCTTTTTTGAATTGTTGAGTTTTTTAGAATAGGATTAGATATAATTGGTCTTTGGACCCTTACCTCTTGCAATTCAATTTCTTCTCTAGCTGATTTTCTTATATTCTGTTCAAAATTATTTTTATTTAATGCTACCAACAGGTTGTCACTGAACTAAAGATGGCTCCGAGTAACTTCCTTGACCATCCGTATAATGTGTGTAGAGCACATCCTCGTATTATTAAGTCAACCATCATTTTAGTGAGTTGGCGTATTAGAAGTGTCATTATTATTCCAGAACTTAACATGCCATATTCCTCGTACTTTTTAACAATTTTATTCCAGATGCTTTCGGCAATATGCGACAGTGTGTTTTCTGTAAGAAGGTTTTTCATAATATCATCCTTTACAGAACTTGAACTCTGTGTTATATGTGTTATTGTATTGATAATTTCTTTTTTCTCAAGTGGGAAGAGTAATCTTTCCTCGAATTTCTCTAAATCTTGCTGAGAGTAAATTCCACTGGTGGCCAGTGAGCTTAGCTTTTCTGATTCCCAGTCTTTTGATATTCGTGTTTTAAAAATTGTAATATTTTTCTCTATTATTCTTGGTTTCGGCAGCAGATTTATCCAATTTCCATCTATTTTATAGTAAGGAGGAATTATGGTGTCGCAGTCAACCTGTGTTCCTGTTCTCACCAATATATGTGTTTTTGGTGTAAGGAACCATGTTGTGTTACCTGCTACAACTGGAAGCTCTTGGTAACATTTCTTGGTGTGATGTATTTTCACATTTGTGGGTGTACATTTTATTATATGTACAGCCTCTCCCGCAAGTTTGGCGAGGTATCCTGGTTTTTGCATTATATTGTAGGCAAACTCGTCTGGGGAATTGGATGCTAATGATAAGAAATTTTGAATTTCCCTCCTTTCTACTTCATACATTTTTGTCAACATATTTAAATATATACTTTTGAATTGCATTCTAAAATGCCTTTCTACGTGTACGAATTTTGCATTAATGTAAGATAAAATATTTATATTGACATAATCTCTCTCTTGTCTAATATTGTTATCGAATAAAACATTATCTACCTTTGCATAAATAAACAATTTTGGGTGTTCTGTTTTCGTGATGATTCGATCGCAGAATTTAATTTTTTCGATCGCTGTTAATGAGAAAGATAAATCGTATGTATTTACAGTATAGATAATTTCATTATTTCGAGATAAAGTCTTTATTACAGTACCACTATATAAGGTATCATATTTATTATTAGGGCAATTTTCATCTGAGAAATGTGTCCAAAATGTATAACCTGCTTGTATATCT
Organism: Torymus aiolomorphi; assembly: GCA_036365515.1. NCBI lineage: Eukaryota > Metazoa > Arthropoda > Insecta > Hymenoptera > Torymidae > Torymus > Torymus aiolomorphi. The sequence continues at coordinate 170,728,621 of CM070874.1, read as the reverse complement.
ATGCAATGTTCGTCGGAGAATTTGCAAACTGTTCCTGAACTTAAATGTATTTTGTTATTATTCAGATTAACTTTTGCATATTCTTCGGTAAGTGTAATTTTTATAATGCCCTGAACAAGAACTTTACCCCAACTTCCGTAACTATCAGCATATGTCCCTCCTGAACACGATCTTTCTGTTACTTTTCCCGCGAGGTCAAATCCTACAGTTTTTGTTTCGTTTACTCTAATGTCGACTATAGTGTGTGAGTTATCATATTTAAATATTTCCGTTTCATGAATAAATTTACATCTTTCTGCACTAACTTCATATAAATATTCTTGTAATCCGTTTTCTACAGGCCCTAGATGACTACACATTCCGCAATTATAAATTGTACGAGAAATTTCGATTTTGCACTGAATAACTCTGCTACTTTTAAATTCCGCTAACTGTAGTAATTCTATCGTTGTGTTTGATATATGTAGATCATCCTGGTGAAAATCGCATTCTCCTGTGTCCACTAATGAGTATTGTAACGGGGTAGGTTTTCCCCTCAGTGCCGCAAATCTCCGAAGCGGAATTGCCGATGAACGGCGCAGCGGTTGACAGGCGCGAGCACTGGCTCGGGCCAACCCTCGGCGAAATCTCCTCACTTTTGCCTCCGCGTCGTCGCTCGCCGTCGGCTGCCTTCGTCGGCAGCCGTACCTACCGGCGTTACAACGCGCGACTTCGCTGTCGCGCTGTCTCTCTCGTGCGTGCTTCCTCGGCTGCTCAGATCTGCGCGAGTTCCGCGTACTCGCACCCGCGGAGGCCGGTGTTATCCTATACCGCCGCGGCACCGACGTGGAAAAGGGAAGGGAATGCGCACCAAATAATAGGCAAACTCAAAGCTAAAAGAAGACTGTAACTTTATTGCCCCGTGGGCGTAATAAGTTTAATACACGCGGCGCGTATCCTGTATACGCGCCGATACGGGTGGTGCGCCCGCGCTCTATGTACGTGTGCGTGCGATCGACACACACGCGCGCGACGGTGAGCCCCGCTCGCTCGCTTGAGTCTCGCTTTCCGGACGTTCGTCGTCCGCGGGGAGAGCTCACTATCGCGCCTGGCCAGGACTTACCTCGCGAAGATCTGTCTCATGCAGAGAGACGGGCCGGGCGGTATGGGTTGCCTCTCGCGTCGTATCTCTCTCTCTCTCTCTCGGCTGTACGGCTACGTGCGCTCTCTCTCTCTCCTCCTCTCTCGCTCGTACACTCGCACAGCTCCTGCACCGTTGCACCCCTGGTGCTATGCACGGCACCCAATGCATGCGCGTTTCCCTCTCCGCTCACTCACTCTCTCTCGGTGAACAGTGCACTCGCGCACATACGAGGGCAGAGAATAACTCTCCAGGCTGCGGCCGAAACGATACTAATCGCCTGGTCCTTCGCGCAAGGTTGAGAGATGTTTACTTTTCGGGTATCTGTGCGTGCCGACGCGGTGTGCCGAGACTCGCCTCATGTCTCGTTCGCGCACACCGATACACGCATACCCGCGCACGTACACGCGCAGGCCGTTGCACTCCCCGTCCAGACGCGGACTATCCCTCGGAGAATTTGCTCTGCTACCTCACGTTCGGCCTCTTCAACGGCAGCGCCGGTTCTCCTGAAAGTGGGGGGGGGGGCGTATGGCACAAGAGAACAAAAACAATTCGCTTAACAAAGTAATGCGGGGTTAACCCCTCTCTTTATTGTTCCCCGAAGAAGAGGCTTACATCCGGGTTGACGGGGGTTTGGACCGTGGCTACTCCCAGTTGTGGAACCACGGCCGCGATCTATCATGTCGGGCGACGTTCGGGCACTTCATGTTCGTCAACACGCCGGGTCGCCCGCAGTAGTAGCAGCGGCGACGAGATTCCCCCGGCGCCGATATCGACTGGTGCTGCGGCGGCTCGTGGTGCATCGGCTGGGGTCTCGGCGTGGCGCCGTGCGGGTGCTGGATCCCCGGCGGGTCGGGCCGTCGCGGCGTTACTCGGCGGAGCGCCTCCTGGCGCTTCTCCTCTGCCGCCTCGATGCGCTTCTGGGCCAGCATCGCGTCTCTTTCGGCGGCCCGGATCTCCTCCTGAGCTTGCGCCGCCGCCGCTTTGGCCTCACGGCGCTCCCTTCGAGCGCGCCTCGTCGCTGAGACCGCCTCGCGGTCCTCGCGGAGGCCATCGACGCAGCTCGCCCACGGTCCCACGAGCTGTCGCCCGTAGGGCGTTTCGGCGAGGAAGGCGTCCCACGCCAGCAGCGCCTCTCCTTCCTCGGCTCAGGCGCGGCGGCTTCTCGCTTGCGCCTCCTCCAGACGCTTCTCTAGCGCGGCCCAGCGGATCATCATCGGCGACGGCCGATCTGCCGTGGCCGCGCTGGGCGGAGCGGTCTCGGAGACCGGTGGTTCCCGGTTGTCGGTGGGGAGGGTCGCTGGATCGGGCGGAGCCTCTGCCGTCAGTCGACCCTCATCACTCAGCGTGGCTCCGTCGGTGGCTTTCGGCCGGCGCAATGGCGCCGCAGTGGAGACGGTGGGTGAAGGAGGGAGCGCCAGTGCCCCAGCAACCTCGGGCAGCTCCTCCAGCATCACTGAAGACGGGCGAGCGAACTCAGCTCGCCCCAGTTGCTCGATGGCGCGCAGGACATCGCGCACCATCGCTTTGGTGTCGAGGGCACCGCCCTCGGTCCTCGGTACCAGAGATTTCTCAGCTATCTGTAAAAAAAGAGCCCGAGCGAAAAAGGTGCATTAGTCGGAGTCGCTAACAACTCCCGAACTCCTGCTCTTGCCTAACACTCTCGCATGCCGCTGCGCGCGAGTCAACCGCGGTGAGGCATCTAGGTGCGACCTCGGTTCCAGTCGCTTCGCGGAACCTTTCGGTCGGCCCCGGGGTTTTCCCGACCCGGGGTTCACCTTCGCCGTTGCGCGCGTTTTACCGGGAACCGCGTGAACCACGACGCGAAACATTTTACGCGGACGTCCCCGAGGACGTTTTTCGACTGGACGCGCATCGCTAGGCGGCGCTCCGCCGGAATCCGGTGGGTTGCTCATCACCGGGACGCTTACGTCTTCCTTCGGCGGTTGCGGATCCTCGACGTCGTCTACTTCTTCGCCCGTTTCGTCGCTGCTTTCTTCATCGTAAGGCTTGAGGTGAGAAACATGCAGGATCTCCTCGCTCGCATCCTTCTCGTCTATTACTCTTACCGTATTGGAGCCTGTTATCTCGGTCACCTTCAGTGTACGGGCGTACTTCGGCGCTAACTTTTCCGATATCCCTTGCGCTACCGAGGAAAGGACTCTGTTCCTTTTCAAGACGAGGTCCCCTAGCCCGTAGGATACTTCTCTCCGACGCTCGTTGTAGTATGCCGCCTGTCGCCGGTGCTCGTCGGCAATTTGTGCGGCAGCCCTCTTTCGTAGGCTATCCATATCATGCAGGCGATCCGCCCACGTATCTACAGCCTCGCGTTCTGGTTGCTCAAGGGCCTCGCGCTCTTGCTCGCAGCGAGCTGTCGCCGGGGGAAGCGGCTATCTGCCGTAATTGAGGGCGGCCGGGCTCACGCCGGCCGAAGCGTGCACGGAGTTGTTCAACGAGAACATCAGCTCTGGCAGTTTCTGATCCCACTCGGCGTGAGATTCCTCGACGAACGCGACTAAGCGGGTCTTTAACGTCCGATTTACCCTCTCCACGGGGTTTGCCTGAGGGTGATACGGCGGGGTAGTCGAGTGATGGACGCCGACGTCGGCGAGGTATTCGTCCACGACTTTATTCTTGAATTCTGTGCCGTTATCGGACAAGAATACCTCCGGAGTGCCGAATCGAAGAATCATTCTCTCCTTGAACTCTTTCAAGATGGTCTTCGCATTCGCTTTGCGTATGGGCACGCACACCACCCAGCGAGTGAAGAGGTCTTGGAACACCAGGATATACTCGTACCCGAGTTTACTTCTCACGAACGGGCCGGTTATATCTCCCGCAACTACTTGCCACGGCCCGTCGATAACTCGCTGTCCCATCAGACCCGCCGGCGGTCTTGGCTCCGCCTTTGTCTGCTGGCACACTTGGCAATGTTTCACGTACTTCCTCACTGCGTGGTACATTTTCGGCCAGTAATATAACCTGGCCGCGCGCTCGTACTTTTTTTCTCGACCTTGGTGCCCGGCGGTCGGATCATCGTGTGATTCGCGGAGCACTTCGCGACGATGCTCCTGTGGCACGACGAGTTTCCATGCCTCGTCGTCGGCGACCGCCGCTTCTACTATTTCATCCGCGAGAAAGTAGAACAATCGACGCCCTTCCACTTTTCATCTGGGATGGGTTGAGGGGTCGCGCGTCGCTTCGTCCAGCCAGGTCCGGTACCACTCATCCTTGGTACCGTCGGACCACATGCTCGCGTACACTTCGAGGTCGTCTTCCTCTTCGTACATGCGCGAAAGCGCGTCGGGCACGTGGTTCAGCGCGCCCTTTCGATGTTCCACATCGAAGGAGTGTCCCTGCAACTCGAGAGCCCACCTTGCCAGTCTTCCGGTGGGGCTATGCAGGCTGTGCAGCCATCGCAAGCTGCTATGGTCTGTCACCACCAAGAAGTGATATCCTTCGATGTACGGGCGGAATTTTTTAATCGCCCAAATCACCGCTAGGCATTCGCGCTCCGTAACACTGTAGTTGCGCTCCGCCGGCGAAAGTGTTCGGCTGGTGAACTCGAGAACTTGTTCCTGTCCCTAGATTACTTGCAACAGCACCGCGCCGATGCCCGTGTCGCTCGCGTCCGTCTGCACGACAAACTGGACATCGAACGAGGGTCTGGCGAGGACAGGAGCCGAGGACACCAAAGCTTTTATCTTTTCGAAAGCCTCTTGCTGTGCGTCGCCCCATTCATATCGTCGATCCTTCTTCGTTAGCGCTGTGAGCGGTTCGGCTATCGTGGCAAAGTCTTTCAAAAACTTTCGATACCAAGACGCCATTCCCATGAAGCGGCGCAGTTGCTTCAAGTTCTTGGTACCGGAAAGTTTATCATCGGCTCGATCTTATCAGAATCCGGCCGGAATCCGTCCCGGTTGACGAGCACACCGAGGTATTTGACTTCAGTCTTGCCAAACACACTTTTCTCGCGGTTGATCGTCAACCCGACCTCTTTGACGCGCTTTAGCACGTGCTCGAGCCATTTCAAGTGCTCCTTATACGTCTCTGTCGCGATGATGATATCATCGAGGTACGAGAAGGCGTACGGCTCGAGCTCCGGGCCGATGACTTTGTCCACAAGGCGTTGAAACGTCGCTCCGGCCTGAGATAGGCCGTATGGCATTCTCGTGAACTGATACAGGCCCAATCCGGGCACTGTGAATGCTGTCAGTTCCTTCGATTCCGGCGTCAGCGGAATCTGGTGGTACGCCGAGCTTAGGTCGAGTATCGAGATGTACTTCGCGCTCTTCAGCTTACGAAATATCGCGTCCATGTACGGCAGCGGATACGCGTCTGCCTTCGAAACCGCGTTCAATTTACGGAAATCGATGCAGAAACTGTACTTTTCGTTGCTTTTCCGTATCATGAGGACGGGGCTCGACCACGCGCTCGTAGAAGGCTCGATTACCCCGGATTCGAGCATCTCGATCACTTGACGGTGCATATCCTCTTCGAGCTTCTTGGACACCGGGTAATAACGCTGCGTCACGGGGCGTGCGCTCCACACTTCAATATGGTAGCTCGCCCACGTAGTGCAGCCGAGAGCTTGGTCCTCCCCGCCGAGAATTCGGCCTACCAGCTCCGCCATCTCCTGGCGCTGTCCATCCGAGACATCTTCGAGGCCGATCGACGATACCTCTAGCGCCTCGACGGATGAGACCCCCGCGACTTCCAAGTCTACGCGCTTATCCGCCGCGCTCACGATCAACTGGTTGTTGATGGGGTCGTGGATCGTACCGAAGACTCTGACAAAGTTTGCGCCTAAGTAACAATCCACTTTGTCATCCGGCAGCACCGCTACCCGAATGTCTCGCTTTACGCCAGCTACCTCGAACGGCAGCTCGACGTAACCGGCGATCGCCGCCGTCTGTCCTCCGACGACTTTCGCGCGGCGACTGTAGCTCGGCATTAATGGTCGCCCTAACGCGGAGGCGAACTGTAGTCCGACCGCCCCCATTACGGTGCGTGAAGCTCCCGTATCGTAGAGGGCGCGGAGTCTGTAATTTCCGATCGCCACCTGTAGGCACCACCGCGATTCCTGCTCGTGCTCGGCTGCCGGCTCAGCCGTTATTTGCCCGGCTGCGGCATCCGGATTTAGTGCGGGGACTTCGGCAGACGAAGCGGAAACCCTGCTTACTTCGCCTGCGGTACGTTTCCCGCGCACTTCGGGCAATTTCGGCGAATTACTCCGGGAGCGCCGTATCCACAACAGCTGAATGCTCCCGGTGCCGGTGCGCTCGGTTCGCCTGTCCTCCTTGGCGACCTCTTGGCTCGGTCCTCTTCGCTCAAATCGCTGCTGGAGTTTGATTTCTCGCTCCTTCTACTCGTCTTCCTGCTGGGGCGTTTGGAGCTACTCTTCTTTCTCCGTGCCCCTTTCTCTCCGCTCCGGTTCCGCAGCGAAGGGGATGTCGGTGGAGGAGGGGGCAGTTGCTTCTGTTGCAAGCATTGCATCCCCTCCAGGATCACCTTCGCAAAACGCTAGATCGTTTCATCTATCGTTGGCGTTTTCGGTGGCGGTGGAGTCGGCGGCAACTTTGTCTCTACCGCCGCGGCCTTCACCTTAGGCGGAGCCGGTTGGCGGGGTTTGTACGCCCACTGCGCGTACACGCACGACTCCGGCGGCGGCGGAGGCTTGAAGGACTTTTCCGCGTCCACTGCAAGCTCCGCCACCATTGCTAAATCGAGCAATGTCTCAATGTCTTCGAAGTCGCTTCGTCGAATGAGTTGCTGCAGTCGCGGCTTCATGTTTCGGTGTAGCGTCCCCAGCTTGAAATCGAGCGTCGGCAGTGGCTCCATCTTCCGCATCATTGCTTCGAGGCACGTAACATAATCGCGCACGGACTCTTCCGGTCCTTGCGTTCTCAAAGCGACCTTGTACCTCAGCCGTAGCTGTACACGATCCGTCATGCCGCAACATCGCCGTATCCGGCGACAGAATTCCTCCCAGGTGATCCAGCTCGTCCTGTTGGATCGCACCCAGGTACCGGCTACGCCGACGAATAGCTCCGGAAGGGCACTCAGTATTTCCCCTTCCGTAAGCTTGGCGAATTCCCAATTTTCCTCGACTCACTCGAGGAAGGTGTCGATGCTTTCGCCAGGATCGCCGGCGAACTTGAATCCCCATCGGCGCACTACTTGGCCGACATCTCGGAGTCCGCCGCCTGTCGTGCGGTTCGATTCTTCGAACGATCCTGGCATTGACATTCCTCTTGGTTCGCGCCTTATCTCAGAGTCAGTCGATTCAACTGGCTGGCTGTGATCCACCCCCCTCCCCCCCCAGGCGCCACCGAACCCAGTGCGGCGCGATAGCGTGGTAATAGATGGCGGCGGCCTCTCATCCGCCGGAGGCTGTCGAGGCCTTTAAATGGGCTGCTGTATCGGGGTCGGCAGTCCCCGTCCGCCGATGTCTAGCCGAGAGGACAGGCCTCTCAACTGCGTCTCTTCTCGCAGATTCTCTTCATTCCGGCGGGCGGGCGTGATGTCCGTGAACGTCACTCGCCGCATTGCTTCGGCGCTCTCCCGGCGAGTGCTGTTGGCATTTGGATGCTGAGTTGAGTTGGCGGCTAGGATCCGCGTCGACTCTTCGATTTGCCGAATTTTCTTGTCAACCGCGGCCATGTATACGGCCCAATCGGTTGGCACTTGCAGTGTCGTGCCGTCCGCCATTGACATTTCGAACATTGCCGGTCCTTTCATGGCCGTGACTCGTTCGCTCTCCTCAGCCTCATTGTTGGTGGTGTCACTGTGGCCCGTCGTTTCCTCTTCGCTGTCGACTGTGGTTGCGTTTGATGCCCATTCGCGACTACGCTCGAGATTTTTCTGGACTAGCCCGTCCATTTTTAAAATTTCGAGCGGGTGCGGCTTGTCCGACGTGGAGTTTGCCCACGATATGTCGTGTTCCGAACCGGACGTTCGATCCAGGAACGAGCGGCGAGCATTTGCGCGTTCCACCCACGCGGAATGCTCGTCAGCGGCGGCTACGCCTTCAAAATCCTCTGGATCGTAGACGCCTGCCAGCCACTTACTGATGCCCTCTAGCTTCAGGAACGTTTCGCTGCTTCACTTCAGTCCGAGCGCTTACGTGTAGCGCAGTCTCTCGTCCTCAGTGAGACATCTGCACCAATTATCGATGGCTTTGGCTGCAGACTCTCCCATCGTTGCGTTTGTTTACAATTAAACCTCTCTCGGAGCATACCTGTGCGCGGCTAAACGAGTACGTTCGCGTATCGAATGGGCGCACCAAAAATACAACAACAAAAAAATATACAAGGTAATTTTTCTCCTATCAGGTATACTCCGATCAAGTGCGTGTGTGTGTCTATTCCGGTTCGACTCTCAGTTGTGGCTCACAATCTCTCTACCACCGCTGAGAGATGGTGAACCGCTTCCTTCTGTCGCCTTTATTCTCTTCGGCAAACCGCCGAAAAGGAATTAATAGAAAAAAAAACGAAAAACCGCTGAAGCGCAAAAAAAAAGAACTAAAAAAGGCAAAAAGAAAATTTTAACTATAGAATAACGAGAAAAGAAAAAAAAGACAGGTTCTTTTCTTTTTTTTTTTAATCCTGTTTATCGGTTTTCTATCTCGTTAATTACTCCCTTAATTCGATAGTTATTCTATTACTTAACGCGACAAAAGAAAGGGAAAGTGAAAGTTAAATTCTCGTCGAACCGTCGATATTTACTTTACTCTCAGCTCTCATGTGCTGATCTTTCCCGGAGCAAGACAATGTTTATTATTCGCACACACACACGCTTACACTCGTAGTTATCGCGCGCTCGCGATGTTTTCGTACGCGGCGCGTCGCGATTATTCGCACCACCCGATTCTACAATCCGTAGAAAAAAACCTGATTTGATTTAACCTAATTTCAAATTTTACGTTTTATTCTCGATTTTCCAAAAACAAGAGAAACGAAAAAGAAAAAAAAAGGTTGTTTTTCCACTTTAATCCAATTTCCCGCACGCTCGTCGGTGGCAGGTAATCGTGTTTCCACACGTTAAGGGCGCCAGTTGTAACGGGGTAGGTTTTCCCCTTACTGCCGCAAATCTCCGAAGCGGAATTGCCGATGAACGGCGCAGCGGTTGACAGGCGCGAGCACTGGCTCGTGCCAACCCTCGACGAAATCTCCTCACTCTCGCCTGCGCGCCGTCGCTCGCCGTCGGCTGCCTTCGTCGGCAGCCGTACCTACCGGCGTTACAACGCGCGACTTCGCTGTCGCGCTTTCTCTCTCGTGCGTGCTTTCTCGGCTGCTCAGATCTGCGTGAGTTCCGCGTACTCGCGCCCGCGGAGGCCGGTGGTATCCTATACTGCCGCGCCACCGACGTGGAAAAGGGAAGGGAATGCGCACCAAATAATAGGCAAACTCGAAGCTAAAAGAAGACTGTAACTTTATTGTCCCGCGGGCGTAATAAGTTTAATACACGCGGCGCGTATCCTGTATACGCGCCGATACGGGTGGTGCGCCCGCGCTCTATGTACGTGTGCGCGTGGTCGGACACACGCACTCGCAAAGGCGGCTCGCACCGACGTTGGTCGATCGCCGCGTGCGATCGACACACACGCGCGCGTCGGTGAGCCTCGCTCGCTCGCTCGAGTCTCGCTCTCCGGACGCTCGTCGTCGGCGGGGAGAGCTCGCTATCGCGCCTGGCCAGGACTTACCTTACGAAGACCCGTCTGATGCAGAGAGTCGGGCCGGGCGGTGTGGGTTGCTTTCGCGTCGTATCTCTCTCTCTCTCTCTTGGCCGTACGGTTACGTGCGCTCTTTCTCTCCTCCTCTCTCGCTCGTACACTCACACAGCTCCTGCACCGTTGCACCCCTGGTGCTATGCACGGCACCCAATGCACGCGCGTTTCCCTCTCCGCTCACTCACTCTCTCCCGGTGAACAGTGCACTCGCGCACATACGAGGGCAGAGAATAACTCTCCAGGCTGCGGCCGAAACGATACTAATCGCCTGGTGCTTCGTCGGCACGCGCAAGCATCTCTCGGCCTTGTCCTTCGCGCAAGGTTGAGAGATGTTTACTTTTCGGGTATATGTGCGTGCCGACGCGGTGTGCCGAGACTCGCCTCATGTCTCGTTCGCATACACCGATACACACATACCCGCGCACGTACACGCGCAGGCCGTTACAGTATGTCGATACTGCTGGATCTGCTGAACCGCAATTGAAACCAATAATTGCGTGATTTGCTTTAAAAAGCGTTAGAAGTACAATGATTGAAAGATACATGGTGTCCAGTTCCTGTAAGATAATTATGTTACTATTCTTTATTATTAACAAGGCTTAATTTTTTTGTATGGACTGTTTTTGCCTTTCCTTTATAGTCTATGACAACATTATTATTTTCATTTACTTTAATAATGTCAAAAGGACCATGATAATGATCTTTTTCAAGTTTCCCTGGTTTAGGTTCTTTGATCAACCGTACTTTAGCTCCCATTTTAAATGCTCTTGGGTTAATAAATCTGTCATAATATATCTTTGATTTTTCTTTTGACATTATTAATTTTTGTTTTGCTATTAAGGCAATTTCTCTCATATTATTAATCAGTTCTTCTAAATATCCATTATAGATCGGTAATAATTCTGATTTTTTTACTGGTTCGCTAGACAGAATTCTATCAGGACTGCCAAAAACTAGTTCATATAGTGTGAATTGATGGCTAGTATGTACACTAGTGTTATAATGAAATTGTGCAAAATCTAATAGTTCATCCCATTCATATTTCTTTGTAGAAAAATTTTTTAAATATTGACACAATGGGTGGTGTGCTCTTTCTAATGAACCATTAGATTGCGGAGAGAAAGCTGTAGTTTCAATTTTATCAAATTTAAACCTTTTAGCTATCTGTTTCATTATTTTACTCGTGAAATTTGCCCCTCTATCGGTTAGTACTATCTTTGGACATCCAAATATACATATAAATCTTTTTATAAAAGCATCTGAAACCGATTCTGCTGTTTGATCTTTTAAACATACTAAAATTACAAATTTTTATAATTGATCCTGTATAGATAAAATATATTTATTATTATTTTTAGTAAGGTTAAATGGTCCTACAATATCCATTGCGATTTTATCGAATGTTTTCCGCGGTGTATCTGTGATAATCATTGGTTGTTTAGCCTTTTTCCGCTTTAATTTATTTCTTTGACAATCTTCGCATTTTTGTATTCTATTTTGGATGTCTGATTTTAAGTTTTCCCAAAAATATTTTTCCTTAGGTCTATTATATGTTCTATTTACACCTGAATGTCCTCCTATCATAGAGGAGTGATACATGTTAAAAATTTTATCCCTTTCTTCAATTTTTACATATTCAATATTATTTAAACATATTATTACCTTTATATTTGCATTGCTAAATATTTCTTTTAATATTTCCTCTATTTCTAACCAACTTATATTTAAAATTTCTATATCCCTAGAAATACTATAAATACATATATTCTTAGTAACTAATAATTCTTTTAATTGATTAAATAATTTCGCTAAATTTTCTTTTATTAATTTACATGATTCGGACGTATCTATGTATAACATGAATAGTTTTTTATTCTCTATATTTATTATATCTATATTATCTTTTGTAAGTGATAGTTTTGGTTTGATGTTTTTACTTTTGATTAATAATTCAGTATTTTTCTCTAATGATTTTCCTTTTAAATTTATTAAATGAACAATGTTATCGTTTCTAAATTATATAGAATTTTTAGAATAAATGATATTATTAATTTCCGGTATATTTTCTTTGTTTTCCTCAATGTTCTCTTCTTTTCTACTCGCAGTCATTTTTTTGTCATTTTTCCTAGGTCTGCCCCTTTTTCCCTTAATTTTCTGTCTATCTTCATTCATTACTTTGATTTTGTCATCATTACTAAGAATTTTCGGTTGTTCGTTATTTTTATTTAATATTTTCTTATTTTGTGCTCTGGTAATAACAAATATCTCTACTGGATTTCTAGATAGAGAATCTGCATTTGCGTTCTGTTTTCCTGGTTTGTATACGATATCAAATTCATAATCTGATAGTTTTAGTTTCCATTTTTGGACTCTTGTATTATTATTAGCTGATCTTAACCATAACAACTGTTTGTGATCAGTAACTATTGTGAATTTGTTTCCCTATACGTAATTTTTAAACGTTTTTATGGCAAACATTATTGCCAATGCTTCCTTTTCATGGGTGTGATATTTAGTTTCCGCTTTATGTAGACTTCGTGATGCATAAGCTATCGCTGGGTCTTTGCCAATTTTTCCTTGCGACAAAACTGTACCTAAAGCAGAATTCGAAGCATCTGTTGTAATGATGAATGGTTCATCAAAACGCGGATATTCTAAAACTGGTGCTGTACATAATAATTCTTTAATTTCCTCAAAAGCTTTTTGTTGATCGTTTTCCCAATGAAATTTTATATCCTTTTCTAGTAATATATTTAACGGTTTTATTATTTTTGCGTAATTTTTTATAAATCTTCTATAGTAACCTGAAAGTCCTAGAAATTCCCTAACATTTTTAACATGTTTAGGTGTTGGGAAGTTTTTTACTGCTTCCACTTTCTTTGGATCAGGTTTTATTCCGTGTTCACTAATAATATGACCTAAATAACATACTTCGTTTTTTAGAAATTCACATTTTTCTGGTTCTAATGTTAAATTTGCTTCCCGTAATTTTTGTGCAACTGCATTGAATCTTTCGTTAGTTTCTGTCATAGTTCCGCCAAAAATAATTATATCGTCGATGAATACGAAGCATATTTTACCGATTAAATCGCCTAAAACTGTATTTAAAACTCTTTGAAATGTACGCGGTGAGCTTCTCAATCCGAAAGGTAATACTCGAAATTCAAAACGTCCCAATGGATTGATGCTAAATGCAGTTTTATGTATATCACTTGGTTTCATAGGAATTTGGTGAAACCCCGATTTTAAATCTATAACGTGATAAAACTTAGTTTTCCCTAATTGATCGAATATTTCTGTAATGTTTGGGAGTAAATATGGATCTGGAATTGTCTTTTCGTTTAGTTTTCTGTAATCTATTACTAAACGCCATCGTTTTTTTCCGTCTGCTAACTGTTTTTTTGCTACAATCCATGCTGGAGCATTAAAAGCACTTTTTGAGTTTCGAACTAGGTCATTTGTTATTAATTTTTTAGTTTCCTCTATCGCGATTTCTTTTAATTTATGAGGTAAAGGAAATGCTTTACGTATACGGGTTTATCATCTGTTAAATTTATTTCATGTTGCTCTACATTACATGACCCTAAACTGTCTCCCTCTAGCCAAAATATATCCTTATTTTTCAATACTAGATCCTTAATCATTGTTTTACTATTTTCAGGCAAGTTTTCGTAACATATTTTTTCCAATAATCTTTCTTCTCTATTATATTCTTTAAAATCTTGTACTGACTCATTTTTTCCTATAAAATTTATTGATCCCAAATTTAAAATTTCATTTTCATCTATGTTAAAGTCTTCTGTTATCTGAAAACCTTCAGGTAAATTGTCTATTTCATAAGATATAAAGCTATATTCTTTTTCATTTCCATAGAGTTTATTATAATCTTCTAAAGCTACTTCAATCTTTCTATTCATTATTGTCAAAAATTGTTTATAATCTGTTGATTCGATTTCCTCAAAATCGATTGCTTGGTCATTATTTTCAAAAGCAATATTAATATTATTTATTAATGACTTAATATTATTTTCGTCATTTTCCAAAATTTTCTCATAATGTAAATCATTTATATTTTCTGGTAGAATTTCACTTAACATTTTTTTTGTAAATCTTTCCTTCTGCCTCTAATATTGGAATCGTATTTAAAATTTTCGTAACGTCATCATACAATGTTATTTCTGAATTTATATTTACTTTATTTTGATTGATTAACTCAGGTTCATAAGATATTAAACAAGATGATTTCTCCATTTCATCCTCAATTTGAAAATTTTCAGTTTTTTCGTTTATTTGTATTACTTGTTCACAATCCCTATGAATTACAGGTATTGAATTTTGTTTTTCATTCGTATCTTCCAACATTTTCTTTAAAAATTCCTTTTGTTCTATTGTTACTCTTGATTTAATTTCTTTATCCGTTTTTTGTAGGTTTTCAGTTACTATATTAAGATTATGATTTAGTTTATGGGCTGGTTTTAGCTTGATTTTATTATTATTTATTTGTAAATAACCCTCGTCTAGTCTTAATTTTTGTTCAGTAAGAATTTTAATTCCTAAAATTCCGTCGTAGGGTAGACAAAAATCTTCTGGTGCAACATGAAAATCAATATTTAGTCCATTGATTTTCATTTTTATTACTCCTAATGTCTCAATAGTTTTATCTGTGATACCGGATAAACGAATTTTTCTATTTTCCAAAATTATGTTAGAAGGTATTTGATTTCCTTTGATAATATTTAATTGAGCTCCACTATCTACGAGTAAATTATATATTTTATTTGTATAATGATTCTCTATTTCGATATACTGAAGTGAGTTTTCCAACTTCAGAAAATACATTGCAATCTTGGTCGCCGTTATTCTTTCTTGTATTTTTTCCTTTTCAACACTATTTATTTCGGGTTCGTTAAAATTGATTTTGTTAACATTTTTTCCTTTCAATTTGTTAGCTTCCTGATTTTCCTTCATATTTTCATTAATATCGCTAAAATTCTTTGTAATTAATAAATGAATGTCCGTATCTTTCCCTTTGTTGCGATTTATGTTTGTAATATTATCGCCATTAAATGTACTTATTTTAATATCTGCGTTATTTTCGAGTGGTTTTTTGTTAATCCTTCTAGTCCACTCATTTCCAGAAGAATTTTTTAGTTTTCCGAAGTTTGTTGATTAAGTACTGATCGCGAAGCACATTCCTCAGTTGTGTGATTCGTGTTTTTACAAATCTTACAAAATTTATCTAATTTATTTTGTAGCATCTTGATTTCATGGCAATTGTTTATTTGATGTCCATTTTTATTGCAAAAAGAGCATTTAATTTGTGCCGTCAGATTTTTTTATTTTCTACAATCTTCCAGTGTATGCCCGGTGAAATTACAATATTCGCATTTTATACCTTGTGTATTAAAGTTTCTCCGATAGTTACTATTTGAATTATTTGAGAAATGATGACCATTTTGATGATTTGTTCGGAAAAATACGTTTCTATTTTTATCTCGATGTTCATAGGCTTTATTTGAAGGGTGATAGTTGTTACTCTGGAATGTATTTTGTTGATTATTACTCCTTTTCCTACAAGTTCTTGCTGAATGTCCTGGCGTGTCGCATAATTGGCAAATTTCTTTATTCTGAGAGTTTTGATATCTATTTTGCATAATTAAAACTTTTCCGCTCTCGCAATCCGCGGTTTCGTGACCTTCATCCGCACATATCGTTCCTTTGTTTATCGTGCAGTATTTCATTAAATGCCCGAGGTTGTTGCACATTTTACACAATGCTGACGGGCAATTTTTGGCTGTGTGTGACGCACTGCCACAGGCGTCGCACAGTGTACTAATTCGATTCGATCTTGGACAAAATCGTAGAGCTCCGGACATAAATATGATATTAAAACCAACGAAGACTTTTTGGAAAGTAGATGCAATTTCCGATGTAAAAGAAAATATGATCTATTTAAAAAAGCAATAATTTGACCTTGAACGTCAAGGTCAAATGTATGAGTTTAAGATCAAAATTTCTATTGTTTCCTCTGGTAAACCTTAATTTTTGGTATCTTTTTCGCGGAAAACATATTCTTGTAGATTTTGGAACAAGGAATCCAAATCTCACCTCAAAAATACTATTGTTATTATTTAAACCCTAGAAATATTCAGTCAAAGATACCTCATCACATTTTATGCGAATTTCACACAACAAACTTTGTTGTTATTATTTTTTGATGTTATCTACATTTTATTCATGTTATTTTGTTATATCTTGACATGATTATCACCAGCTAGAAAACTTAAGGAAGCCCAAGTTGATGTGCCAATGAATATAAACACGAAAAAATGCAGTTACAATGTCTTTCAGTTAATTGCAGTGTGTGTGCATGTGTGCGTGCGTGCGTGCATACGTGTAGGTGTGTGTGTGTATGGACGTGCGTATGTGTATGTATGTGCAAGTACATAATTTTTAGGAAAATAAACAATTTATTATTGTAGATTTAAGAAAATTATTTAAAATTAAGAAACCGAAACATCCTGAATATATACAAAATTTTATGAATATTTTTTAGGCTCTTGCTATTCGTACGTCAGATGTAAAGTACACTGATTCAGAGAATAAGTTTCAAAACACCTCGCTGTGATGTTTGTTTTGTTTTCACATGTCACTAGTGAAATGACAATATACACACACACACACCATGCATACGCGCACGCATGCACGCACGCACGCATGCACATACACACACACACTCACATACGCATACACACACACATACGCATACACACACACGCACGCACGCACGCACGCACGCATACTGCAATTAACTGTGACATTGTTGCATAACCATTGTAACTGCATTTTTTCGTGTTTATATTCATTGGCACATCAACTTGGGCTTCCTTAAGTTTTCTAGCTGGTGATAATCAGTTAAGATATAAGAAAGTAACATGAATAAAAAGTAGATAGCATCAAAAAACAATAACAACAAAGTTTGTTGTGTGAAATTGGCATAAAATATGATGAGGCATCTTTGACTGAAGATTTCTAGGGTTTAAATAATCCCAAACGTATTTTTGAGGTAAGATTTGGATTCCTCGTTCCAAAATCTAGAAAAATATGTTTTCCGCGAAAAAAAATACCAAAAATTCAGGTTCACCAGAGGAAACAATAGAAATTTTGCTTTAAAACTCGTACATTTGACCTTGACGTTCAAGGTCAAATTATTTCTTTCTTAAATAACTCATATTTTTTTATATTGGATATTGCATCTGACCCATTTTAAATGGATTCAACAAGCAAAAAAAATTAAAGTTTTGATTTTTTTTAAACTCTGAAGTCATATTCTACATTAAATTTCATTAGACCCGAGTTTTCTCTTTTTGTCGAAAAATAATTTTGGAGCCCTGTAGCGCGATATCAAAAATTAGATTGTGAAAGCGTTATTTTGAAAATGAAAATTCGCATTTTTTTCAAATGGCCGTAGTTTTGGCCCAAGTTATCGTATCGGGACGTTTTTTTTTAAATTGTGCGGAATTTTACCAGCTTTCATGTGATTTTTTCAGATTTTAATAACTTGAATAGTTTTTCAGATAAATTGAAAAAACTGAAAAAAGTGCTTTTTTTTCAAATTGAATTTCTGAAAAACACCACCTTTTTTTCGTGAAATTTGGATATGTTTTTCATGGCCAAATAAGCTAGCTTTCTACCAAACGGCAGCGTGTCATCTTTTTTCGTTCGGAAGATACACCCTCACAAAGATAATTGCGATTTCTACACGTTTAAGCCTCATATGCGTTATGTATAAGCTCGTAATGTAATGTTTTAGATAACTTTAAACATAGATAATAGTATATTATGCACCAAGAGAATAAGGTGAGCTGTGTGCTCGGAATAAGGTGAGCTGTGTGCTCCCTGCGTGAGAGTTGTTGCCCGAGCGAAGCAAGGGCGACAAACGCGCAGTTTCGCATAGCCTACTATATTCACGAGTGCAATATACATTTTTTTTAACACAACTATCGTAATATTCATTCTCATTTTTCGCCGAAGAGGGGAAAAAGGCTGTACATTTATTCCCTAATTTCACTCTCATTTCCAGCGCAACGCACATTTTGTACCCGAGCAGAAGGCGAGCGTACATGTGCGTAGCGCTCGGAACTAGAGTGGGGGTAGGGAATTAGCGTAGCACTTTTTTTCCACCTCGGCGAGAATGAAGTACTAACTTTACGATGTGGTGTGTTAAAAATTATTTTTAAAGTAGTGTCACATAAGTAGAAATAAGTAGAAGAGTCGATATAAATCAACGCCCAATATAAATAGAAGTAAAAAAAGTACATTTATTTATTTGATATATTACACTTTTAAATTCGGTATAATAGTTAGTAAGAATATAAGACAGTCTATCATACATATTGATCAACATTGAACAGTGAGCCATTCGTGGGTGTTTGTTTTTCTCATTCGCCATTCGACATTCACAATTTCTGCATCATCAGTCTCTCGGATAACTTGCCAAATATGACTATCGCGAATGCCATAAACGATCGAACTTTTTTCCATTCCTCGGTCTTTTGAGTGCGAAAATTTTGCAATTCTTCGGTTTTCAAAAGTATAACTCTTATTTTGCTGGTTACTCACTGACATATTTTACAAAATCATCAGCATTTTTAATACGTTCGCTGGGTGGTGCAGACAAGTTATGAGTTGTAGCAAAATGTTTTAATAAGCCACCGATGCCATCGCACGCACCTTTTCCATGCCCAGTTGCAGAAAAAATCCATTTCGCTTTATGGAATTCTTTTCCCAATTTATAAAATTGAAATCTGTTCTTGAAATAACTGACAGCATCGTCAGATATTATGGTAATATCATTTTTCCCATCTGCAGTTAGTTTCATACACTCATCTGTTATCAATTTCATAGCTGCTAAAGCGAACGCTGAATCGTGTTTTCTATCGTCACTCACTATGCCAAAACTCGTAGTAATCTTTCCGACATAACACACCGATGTAAAAATAGAAATTTGTGTATTTGTCCAGTGATACCCCTGAATGGCATCTTGCTGAATGATGGCCCAATTTTCTGCAAAATCTCCGTGTAGAATTAAACGATTTTTACTCGAATGTCCATCTTCTTTTACTGATTTGATTTCACGTTGCTGGAGCTCTTTCATTCGTCTATGTTTGCTCATTGTATTTGCGCAACTGTTCAGCTCTTTGAGATAAACATCTAATGTGCAAGTTTTCTTTACAAGATCATTTTTTTCCCAAATTGCAAAAGTTATTTCATCAAATAGTAAATCTTCTTCCAAATGAAAATTTTCTTCAGTTATCGTTTTATCTTTGCAAATTTTACACTCTCGAAGAATACACGAATCATTTTCTATAGAGCAAACAATCATGGATAAGATCTCTTGTTTAAGTGTAAGAAACTCGGATTTACTCTTTTTTAACACAATTTTTAAAGCTTTTACGATAAAGTCGAAATTGGCGCAATAGACACATAAACAGGAATTGTTTAAAGGTTGAATTAATACCCATTTTGGTCGCAATTGATAAATCTTGGATCTTGAAATAGTAACTTCTGGATTTTGTTTCATAATTAGATTGCAAATTTCCTTGATACTCCGAGTTAAAAAACGTTTAATTTTTTTTTCTATAACTCCATTGATTTTAACATTCATCACATCATTTTTTTAGGACTTTGTCAGGAACAGTCCAAATCGTCGTCCAGATAATATCTTTCAACTAACTCAATAACTTCAGTCTTCACAGGATTTCCAGAATATGGATCGGGCTTTTGTGAAGCTCTGATCATATAATCTGTGGTTCCTCTTATGTGCAATAAAATATAATTACTTGAGAGACTTGAAGGTACTACAGTCATCAATCGTACTTTTTCTATGAAGGTAAGATTTTCATTTTCTAACACCAAACTTAAGTTTTCATTCCATTCGTCGCATATCTTGAATTCATTAAACTCTAATTTCTGCCTCGAGACATTATACAGTTTCCAAATTTTGCAATCAGTTTCTTCATAAAAAGTATCTAATAATTGCTTGCGCTTGCGATTAACGTAATTTGGCAATGCTGTCGCGTCAACATTTGACGGAAGCTTGAATGGCGATAGAGACAATTTATTCTTAGTGAGTATTTCATTCACTTCTTCGTACAACTCAACACTGCAAATTGAGGTTTGAGAATCTGCCGGCATCGTAATTTGAGATTCAGGCGTTTGATTAGATGATGTAGATTCTGTTGGCGTTGACTCTCCTGCTTCTTTAAAAATTTCTTCAGATATTTTCTTGAGTTTTTCATAGCAAATTCTACACACTTTGATATATTCTGTTATATCCTTGTTTTTATACTCGTTAGACATCAATAATCCATTTGCTACATCGCCAAGTAATTGAAATGGCCGCTTACTATCTTCATAAACATACTTTTTATGAATACTGCCGATATCCGGACACTTCTGAGTTCTCTTGGAACTAAACTTAGCCTTTTGCATGTTTGTTGATATGTATCAGTATATGATTGAACGTATACGAAAAGTTATATAGTCAGGGTTTGTCAGCGAGAAAAAAGAAATTGGAGTGACTCTTAATTATAGAGTCTCTGCACCAACCCACTCGCAAGTAAAGTTGATGCAAAATATGTTGTAAACGTAAAGTACGTTCGAGCAAATAAATAAAGCAATAACCAAGGTATAGGCAATAAGTAAGTAGTGCAAAAATAACGATTGGCGATTAGGCAAATAGGCAAAATAATATTAGGCAAAATAATGTGGTAATAATGGGTAGATCGAGTGAGTGCCACAGGCCCCTACTTATACACTCGGGGTGATGTTTTTCATTGAATGTGGCGCGTTGGTCTCGCCATCTAGCGGGCACTTAGGGTACTACAATCGTGTATATACTACAATCATACGTGTATTCTGTACCCCTAATTTCTCACACACAGATGCCAGATTTAACTTTAGAACTTGCAGCCAGTCCCTGTGTAAAATGTATCGCTGCATATAACGCATATGAGGCTTAAACGTGTAGAAATCGCAATTATATTTGTGAGGGTGTATCTTCCGAACAAAGAAAGATGGCACGCTGCCGTTTGGTAGAAAGCTAGCTTATTTGGCCATGAAAAACATATCCAAATTTCACGAAAAAGAAAGGTGGTGTTTTTGAGAAATTCAATTTTGAAAAAAAGCACTTTTTTTATTTTTTCAATTTATCTGAAAAACTATTCAAGTTATTTAAAATCTGAAAAAATCACATGAAAGCTGGTAAAATTCCGCACAATTAAAAAAAAAACGTCCCAATACGATAACTTGGGCCAAAACTACAGCCATTTGAAAAAAATGCGAATTTTCATTTTCAAAATAACGCTTTCACAATCTAATTTTTGATATCGCGCTACAGGGCTCCAAAATTATTTTTCGACAAAAAGAGAAAATATGACTTCAGAGTTTCAAAAAAATCAAAGACTTTAATTTTTTTGCTCGTTGAATCCATTTAGAATGGGCCATCTACTTTCCAAAAAGTCTTGGTTGGTTTTGATATCATATTTATCTCCGGAGCTCTACGATTTTGTCCAAGATCGAATCGAATTAGTACACTGTGCGTCGCATGCTTCCGTAATTTTTACCGAATTATTGCACGTAAGCGGATTGTGTTCTCTTTCCTTACATCTCCAACACAGTTCGTATTCTGTAATAGTAGGACATTGTGTAACCTCGTGCCCCATATTTTGGCAGTATTGACAATGATTACTCTGCATCCTATTTAACTTACACGAGTGGCCTTCCGTACTACACAATTTGCAAATTAATTTTATTGCATGCTTAGCTGTTCTGCAATGATATGATACATGCTCCTTACTTTTACAATAGACACATGAAGCTTTCATGCAAAATAATGCTTCGTGATTTATTTCCTTACATAATTGGCAAAAAACTTGTTTAATTGTGTTTGGAATTGGAGTTTCGAAATTAAACAATATGCTCGTAGTATCATTTCTTAAGCTATTTTGCTTTTTTAAGTTTGATTCTATTTCAATTGCTTTTTGTACTGCGTTATCCATGTCTTGGTGTTCTCCGAGTTCGATTCTAATTTCTTGTTTTAATCCTTTTTTAAAACTACTGAGTATGTCGGTTTTTAATCCAGTTTTATATTCTGTTAAAATTTCTCCTGTTACATTTGGTTCTAATTTTTTTAATTCTATTATTTGTGTACCCAATACACGCAATTTGTTTGCAAAACATAGTACATCTTCATCTGATTTTTGAATTTGTTATGTTAGTTTTCCGTATAATGAATGTATATTATCCGTTGATGGATATAGTTTACGTATTGTTTTAATAAAAGTTTCAATACTTTTAATTTCTACATTTGCTAATGCTTTATAAATTTCTCCTTTGAGCTTTATTTTGAGGATCCGTACTAGGTTCGATTCATCATTATTCGATATTATTCTTTTTGCTTGTTTTAATTTTTCTATATACTCGTATTCCTCTAGTTGGATATTTTTCCCGTCAAAATCCGGTACTAATTTTGCAGCTTCTTTAAATGGTAATTTTAATGCTTGATTTGCCATTTTTGGTTCTAGATTTATTAAATCTTCGTTTATTTGAATTTCTGGCTGTTCGTTATTACTTGTATTATTATCTCTAGCTAAAATCAAACTTTGTTCATTCAAAAATCCTCCTATATCCGTGTAGTCGTGTTGCCTGCCGTTTTCAAAATATATTGAATCCTCAAAAAATGCAGGGCTCTGACTTGGTGTATTCGGTAATATCCTGTTTTAATTCCGGAATTAAAAGATTATTTATATTTTTTGTAGATTTGTTTCTGTCTATTAAGTCTTGTGTAGAGTATGTAATGTTCTCATTTGGTTCTAAGGTAGCTGTAATTCGTGAATCTGGGTTTTCTGATACGTTAAGATCTGCTTTCGAAGTTGTTGGAATTGAAACTTTTTCCGTTTTTCCCTCTGTTTTTGAGTTAATTGGTACGCTAACGTAATTATGTGATAAATTTTTAGGCACGTTTATGCTCGGAGGTGATCTTGGTACTCTCGGTTTCCTTCCAAAAATATTAGTTTCTTTACTTTTCTCGTCTATTTGCTTTTTAAGTTCTGGATTTCTTTGAGTCGTTTGTCTGGTTAAAATCCCTTTGTTTCCCTTATTTCCTGCGTTTTTCTGATATGACATGACATATTACTCTTTTGCATATGATATACTTAATATTTCTTTTAACTACGTTTTTATTATTAGTTCAACTATTTTTCCTGTATATATTTTGTAATTGTTTATTTCACGATATAATTTATTTATTTATTTGTCACTCTTATAAATCTTTTCCGTTTGCTTAGATTTAGTGTTTTATCTTTTATTGTTTTAAAATGAAATGTTTATTTATGCAATTATTATTTAATTGATCAATTTGTTTAATATTATTATTCTTTTTCTTGAGCTGCATTGATCGTTATTCTATGTTTATTTTTTCGCGTAATATATCTTGGTTTCACTCTGTAAATTTATCTTTTCATTTGCCATTTCAGCTATAATTTGTTATATAATTTGTTATTAAGAACTTCGACGAGCCGTACGCATTTATTTTCAGTAGTTTTGGTAATTCATGCTATAATGAATGGCCCCAACTACTTACTGCAAAATGTGAAGCTCGGACTTATTCTATGTTAGCTACATTTATATAATAATATTTTCCTCGTCTTTCAAGAGCTTATTTGAAAACGTTTATAATTTGATTTAGCTGATCTAGCGAACTTTCGTTCGATCGGTACCGGAACCACTGTTAAGTCTTGAAATTCGAGGAAATACTCTTATATTTATTGAATTTATTATGGTTATATTTGAATGATATATATATATATATATATATATATATATATATATATATATATATATATATATATATATATATATATATATATATATATATGTGTTGGTACTTTTGGGGTATATATACACCATAGATTGCTACTTTTGGGGACTTTTGTCCTTTTTGGGGATCGGCTTCAAAAATACGATGCATCTATCGCTACTTTTGAGGTCCATAAGGCTTCGTCTACAATACATCTTAGGTACTTTTCCGGGCTTTTGTTCCGGAATTTCGGTACTAAAACCGGGCGCCGCAGGCGTCGTGGTGTTAGGCAACACCCTGAGGGATTTGATTATTTCAGAGAATGGCAGCGCGCAGCGCCGCCCTTACCTTCATTTTGGGATCTGGAGAAACAAACTCTAGGTCCCCAAAAGTACCGGTTCACCCACTTATATATATATATATATATATAAAACAACCCCTATAATAATAACTATAACTATATTTAAAAATAACCCCTATATATAAAAAAAAACGGGCTTTATAAACTTTCAAGAAATATATATATATATATATATATATATATATATATATATATATATTTCTCGAAAGGGGTTTATAAAGCCCGTTTTTTTTATATAGGGGTTATTTTTATATATAGTTATAGTTATTATTATAGGGGTTGTTTTTTATATATAGGGGTATATAAGGGCTTTATATATATATATATATATATATATATATATATATATATATATATATATATATATATATATATATATATATATATATATATATATTTCTCGAAAGGGGGTTTATAAAGCCCGTTTTTTTATATATAGGGGTTTATCGAGCCCGATTTTGATTATGCAGCCCGGGCTTCATAATATTCTAAATATAGGGGTTTATGCGGCCCGACCTAGAGTCTATAACCCGAGGGTCCATTATTTCTCTAGTCACTTGCCATAGGGAACTCTGGGCTGTAGGTACTAATATACAGTCTTGGGCTACATAAACCCCGATAAGTGCATATATATATATTCTATTAATATTTGATTTATATTACCTTTACTCTGGGCGTAGGCTCTCGTAAATAATAACCAGCTGATTTGTTAGATGCACTATTTATTGGCAAATATAAATTTTATAAATAAGACAATAAGATTTACAATTTAGTCACTTGGTTTAACACTGTATAATACCGATAACGTATTAAATTGATATAATTGCTTTACTATTATTGACTCGTATTGACCTAAAAATAATAATCGTTTCTCCTATTGTCGGCTGGAGTGGTACAGATCTCGCGACTTTTACACGATTACTAATTTGTGTGTTGAGAGTCGCCGTATTTATTAAGCGGTTAATTTGGGTGAAAGATGATTTTGACGCTGAGTCTAAATCATCTTTTTAAACAAATTTAGTAAACATTTAAATATCATCATTTTGATTTCACACTTAAAAGTGCTGATTTTAAACAAAGTTGCGATGAGCGGTTGGTTTCACAAGGTCAGTGGCTCGCTACATCACGCTGGCTGTTGCGTAGCCGAAATTGCTGTACTGTTAAAATTCGCACTCGCATCGTTTTGTGGGTCAAAGAAATGAATATTGGAATTTAATAACGTCACAGACATATCAATTTATAATTTGTCTTGCTCCATCGCGATGCCGCTTGCATTGGAATGCAACGTTGTTAAAATTCGCATATACGACATTTGTATGTCAGAAAATTACTGGCGATAAATATGTATTGTTAAATTGATTTTAGAGATACGTCACAGACGTAACATAGGAGTAAACTAAAAAGAAAATTTGAATATTTAAAACATAAAAAACACTCTCAGGTCAATCAAACTAACAATGATAATAAAGATTGGTTTATAAATCTAACGGACAAAGTAATACCAGAAGAAGTGGTAAATATCATGTCAAAGGGTGCTAAATTTGGAATATCATATTCAAGTAAAACTCTTCCGACCAAGAATATCATCGCTGAGGTAGAAAGTAGTATTAGCAGTTTTAATCTAGAGTTTAAAAAAGAATGTAGGAGTTCTTTAGTTAAAGTTATTAATAATTTTAAAAAAGAAAATAGATTTGATAATTATTTGAACAATAATTTGTTGCATGAATTAAAAATAACAAAGAAATTCTTGAGAGATAATCCGAATATGATCTTCCAAAAAGCAGATAAAGGAAATTTAAGGGAAGTTTGAGATAAAAGGGATTATATAAATAAAATTCAACTTATGTTGGATGATGATACCACTTACGTGAAAATTAGGAATCCACATATCAATAGACTACAAGATAAATTGAAAGAATTATTGATGCATTGGAAAACAAAAGCTTATATATTAAGTATAGTATGTTTAAATATTTAAAATGTGAAAATGGCACTGTAAGTAAATGTTATGGGCTTCCTAAGATTCACAAAGAACAGTTGACATATAGAATAACATCATCGATAAATTTTCTGACTTATAGACTGGCGAGTTTTTTGTTTAATATATTGTTCAAGATAGTGGGTAAAACAAATTCATATATTAAAGATAGTTGGAGTTTTTATGATATAATGAAAGATATTATTATTCCGAATGATCATAGGATGATTTTATTGGATGTAGTGTCTTTGTTTGCAAATATACCTCTAGAGTTTTTGAATGATATTATACAAGATAAATGGTCTGAAATTAAAGTATATACTAGTTTAACAAAAGATGAATTTGTAAAGGCACTTAATTTGGTTTTTAAAACACAATTTTTTCTTTTGATAATAGTTTATATGAGCAAAGATATGAGCAAAGAAACGTTGGGCAATTCGGCAATTTGGTGGTGGATGGCAGTCAGATAGTCCTTTACTAATAAAGTTTTTTTTTCCAGGTTTTAATTAAGTTTTTATTTCAGATTTTGCGGGGGTGATTATAAGCAAGGTCAATCTGACTGCTATAAATATTAATTATTTTAATTTAATTTATAAGACTGTAAGACCGATGGAAAAATTCTCATCAGTTGATATTATTATTATAATTATTATTATTATTATTATTATTATTTTTTTTTTTTTTCCGAGGTACTAGGTGAATCTTCTGGGGCGTCCGTCCTTGCTTTGGAGGTAGAACAAGATGCAAGGCCCACTAAGACCATCACGGAGTAGCGGGCTCCGTGGTGTGCGGGATTTCTACCGCCTAAACACCCAAAACCTATCCCTACAGCAGCCTTGATCCGGAACCGCTTTCGCATTACTTCAGGTCGGGCCGCAGCCCTACCGCCCCCGGGGGCGTCATACGTCCTTCCTACGTTCTTTCTTTCTGCGATGCCCTATCTAATCTATTAAGCATCCGTCTCGTTTTTTCGCTCGCAGTACCCTTTTGATGAAGGTATTTATCGCGTCCCATCGGTCTCTCCCTGAAAGCATGCATTCGATCACCACGTCGGGCGAGAGTCGCCCTACCATCACCTCCAATCGTTGTCTTTCCGCGACCCACCTATTACATGCGAAAAAGGTGTGTTCCGCGTCATCCCTCTCGTGCCCGCAGTATTTACATTTCGGCGTATTTATTTTACGTAATTTAAATAGGTAATATCGAAAGTACCCGTGTCCTGCCAGGGACTGCGTAAAGTAAAAGTTAACCTCTCCGTACTTCCATCCCAGCCACCTCGTTATGTCTTGAATGAATAGGTAGGTCCATCTACCCTTCGTCCCCGCCCTCCACCTTCACCCTTCGCGTCTGCTCGTCCTACTTCTGCGCTCCTATCGTAGATCTGCTTCAGTTCCCGTGTGAGCAGGTCGATCGGAATCATACCAGCTATCACCGCCACAGCCTCTTCCGACACCGTCCGATACGCACATGCAACTCTCAGCGCACCTCGCCGCTGCACCGCCACCATTCTCTTCCTGTACTTGATAACTTCCATGACATCAGCCCAAATCTCCGCTCCATAGAGGAGTATAGAGTTGGTCGCCGCCATGAGGAGTCTTCTCTTGGATGTCCGCGGGCCTCCAACGTTGCGCATTAACCTACTTAGCGCCGCTATACGTGCTTCTGCATTTGCCGTTACTTCTCTGATGTCGGGCCAAAAGCAAAGCTTTGAGTCCAGGGTGACCCCTAGATACTTCGCAGTCGGCCTCGTAGTTACTAACTCGGATCCTACGTGTCAATAGTAGTACCTCGGTTTTCACCAGCGCGTGACTGAGCCCATGCTCCGTCATCTACCTAGTCACTCGTTTCATTACCTGGCACAAGATAAGTTGTGCCAAGTCCGCGTTCCGTGCTTCTACCACAACCGCGACATCGTCCGCGTATCCTACGAGAAATGCTCCGTTGGGCATGTCCAGGCGCAGCAAACCGTCGTACGACGCGAACCAAAAATCGGGGCCCAACAGTGATCCCTGTGCAACGCATGCCGTAATTTCGCTAACCACCGTCCCTTCGCTCGTCTCGATAATGAGTTCTCGATCCCGGAAGTAGTCCTCTGCTACGCGTAGTATGTAGGGTGGGACCCCGAAGCCCCTCAGCGCTGCGAGTAGGTCTGCTCAGCGTGCCGAATTGAACGCGTTTTTAACGTCCAGCGTTGCTACCAACACCAGTGGTCGCGCTCCGTGACATCGTTCTCTTGATCGGCCCACCGCTGCGGTAACCGATCGTATCGCGCCTATCGTTGAAAAACCCTTTCTAAATCCATGCTGGTTTTCCGATAAATCCCCTGACTGTTGTATCGCGATCTGAATTCTGCTACTTAGTAGCGCCTCCATACTCTTGCCGATCGTGTCTAATAGGCTAAGCGGCCGATACGCGGACGGGGATGTCATGTCTCCCTTCCCCTTGCTGATTATTATTATTATTATTATTATTATTATTATTATTATTATTATTATTATTATTAAAAAACGGGAACTCAAGCTGTTGGGAATTCAGCATAAAATGCTAGACGCCGAGAGCGTTTCCCTCTCCTCTGGCCTTCTACACATGCACGAGCGAGTCGCGCCAGTCATCTCTCGCCACGCGCCTCTTACCGCCCCCCCCCCCCAAATACCAAGGCACGCCGACGGCACTTCGCAGCGCCGGCCGGAGCCAGTTCACACGCGACGGCCAGAGCGAGAGCAGCAACTTTGTACGCCATCGGAGGCACGACGGAGTCTACTTCAATAAACGCATTTATTCTCCACACGAAAAATATTCTTATTAAAAGAACCAGCCCACTCCACGATCCATCCATTCTTCATCAAAAAACATTTGGTCCTTCGAGCCGGGTCGTGGAGAGCTTCAGCACGCCATGGCCACAGCGAAGAGAACCCTTTCTACTATGCCCTACGTCTACTCTCGAGTGGCGTAGGACTAGTCATCTCTTCCGCAGGTACGCATCAAAGTGTTCGTGGTCGTGAGTGCCGATTAAAATTAGCTTGCTCGCTTGCTAACTTCGTGCGTACGTTGCTGTCTCTCTCTTTCGTTTAACGCCGTCGCGCACTCGGAAGCCACCTTCTAAGGCTTCCGAAGGGGAAATAGCACATTCAATTGCTATTTTCTCCATTTCTGAAAACGCCTTGGAGTGTGCGTTGTTATCGACTCCAAGACGTCGCCAAGAGCGTGCGCTGTAAAGCCAGCTCTATAATCACCGCGTTCGTACGGTGATCGGCAGCCATCTTGTCGTACTCAAAGCAACAAGTGGCAACTTTCTCATCAGAGCCACGGTTAAGCCAGCTCTAGAATCATCGCGATCGTACGATGATCATTTAATCGTTGCCGGGTATTACAACGATTCGAAAAGGGGTTCACGCCTCTAAATTCACGGACCACCCGCGTGGAGCGTACACGCTACGGGGTCTACATCAGTCAAGCCAAGGAGTACCCGCGTGCAGCGTACACGCTACGGGGCTCACACGAGTCAAGCCACGGAGTACCCGTGTGGACATCGCTCGCTACAACATCAAGGAGCGAGGCGTTCATGGGGCATACCGGGAGCTTTCCTCGAAGGAGGAAGAGACGTCTGCAAGTGAACGACCATAAGGACGAGTGACGTCCAGGACGCCGCGAACGTCGTCGCCAAGCATAATTGGAGTGGACGAGTCCATTTTCATTAGCCAGGGGGCGCATCAGCGGAACAGAGCTGTACGCGGACGAGTCCATCTGCTTCGCTCGCTCCAGCCGGTTGAGCCTCGGATGCTACGTCCTAATACTTGGACACACGTATCGTTCCAATTTTATTTATTTATTTGTGCGACTTTTCGTCTAGTCATTTTAGTCTTTTCATTCAATTCAAAGAGAATTTAATGATCTCTATTTAATGTAAAGACTACTTTAATTAAAATTGAGTACATTTCATTTGAGGTTAGAACTATTTACTTTGGGTTGAGTTTATTATAAAATTAATTATAATATTTAACTTGTCTTGAGAAAGTTGAATGCAATATCTGACTTAGCAAATACTTATGTTATATGACCTTGCAGTTTCATTGGACGACGACTGCACATAATAAGAGATTTCGTTGCTTTTAACTGAGAATCACGACTGACGCATTACTGATTCAGTTGCGGACTACGCTGCAGGGATAGCTGAATACCTCGTCGGCAGTAACTTCACTTCGTGCAGTTAACGCTGTGGATCATCAGCTGATTCACCGTCGGAACGTTAGCAGACGCCCTCAACGTTGCATCTTCAAGCGAATATCTACGTTCATACTATCATAAGTATTATAACCTAGGCTAAGGCTTAAATGTAACAATTTTCACTTATGGTTACTCTACTTTCGAGTGGGTTAACATAGTTAACTCAATACCATACTTTGAATAGTCAAACTCGTTGCTAGTCAAATTACTTTGATCTCAAAATAGAGGAGTTGCATGCTAAGCAGATGTCGCTCCAAGTTAAAATTGCAAATTCTTTTAAAAATTTCAAATCTAAAGGTAAAGATAACATGACAAAAGGTTATGCAGAAGCGCGTTTAGCCGGACTTGAATCAAATTATGCGGCTTTCCGGTAAACCACAAGGAAATTCTGAAACTCGAGCTTCTTCATAAAAATCATGCCTACTTTACAGCTAATCTCTGTGATCTGGTTGAGGATAGCTTTTATGACCGCAAAGGAGATTTTCTTGACTTCTTAGAATCTATTAAAACTAGAGATGCTGCTCAAAGTTCTTCTAATTCGAAAGCTGCCTCAGTTACTACAGGTGCAGCCCAATCAACTAACGTTTCGTTTCAATCTTTACCGAAGGTAGATTTACCAAAGTTTTCGGGGAAATTCTCGGATTGAGAAAATTTTAGAGACGTCTGTCGTTCAGTCATACATCGTCGCGAAGACTTAACGCCTGTTCTAAAATTGCATTATCTTCGCACTCACCTTACAGGTGAAGCACTTGAGAAAATTAAATCTCTTCCAATTTCTGATGATAATTATGACCGAGCATGGACAGCTTTAATCGAATATTACGAGAATAAACGTCGCATTGTTAGCTCTCACATCTCAGAAATCTTTTCAGTTAAATCCATGAAGGCAGATTCTTCGTCGGAAATCAAACGGATTTATAGGGAAATTTTCAATCCCATCGCTAGTCTGACCTCTCTAAATAGAGCGGCTTCTTTAGGTAGTGATTTAATTGTTCATTTTACGCTGAATCGTTTTGACTTAAATACTCGTAAAGAATGGGAAAAGCATCTAGGTGATAGTGTCGATCCACCGGCAATGGAGCAACTTCAAGCTTTTCTTCGTAGTCAAACTCTCACTCTAGAGACCATCGGAGCTGGCACTAGATCGTCTTCAACAAATAATTCAAAAGCTCAATCCACAAATTCAAAACCTCGTAAATTAGAGCATGACAATGCTCAGGCGGTTTATTCGCTTCAAACCTCATCTTCGAACCCAACAAAAAAGAAATGTTCGATTTGTAATCAACATCATTTTACAAATAGATGTGAACGATTTCTCAATAAAACGATTCCTTAGCGAAAGGAATTGATCAGATCTTCTAATCTTTGTTACAATTGTTTAGGAAAGCACAACGTTAAAAATTGTACTTCCACGTATCGATGCTTTCTTTGCAAAGCTAAGCATCACACTTTGGTGCACACTGACAGCAATCAAGTAATCAGTTCATCGCAGACTGATCAGATTGATTCTGTGCCCAGCTCCCCTAGCCCAAACTGTGGCAATCTTGTCATTTCAAAAGACATTCAATCTGCTCATCAAGCAGTCTCCCTTAATCGTGGAGAAAGTACTAAATGTACAGAAGTACTTTTAGCTACCGCTAGGGTTAACGCCCTTGGTCCTAACGGAACCAAAATTCAAGTTCGTGCGCTCATCGACTCCGGATCTCAAATTTCACTTGTTACACAAGCTTTGTGTACTTGCTCTCATTAGATTGTAGAACCAGTCATACACACATTCAAGGTATAGGCGAAAAGACAGCTGCCGTGTCTTCGAAGGTAGCTTACTATACAACCTCATTTTGATCCAACTTATTCTCTAGAAGTGGATACTATAATCTTACCAAGATTATCTTCGTATAAGCCTCCCGTCGTAGGTGGTAATACTAATTTCGAATACTTCAGAGGGCTGCAGCTAGCAGACCCCATATATTTTGAACCATCACGCATCGATATTATTCTCGGTGCAAGCGCCTATGCGCAAATCATTGAAAATCAAATTGTTAAGGGCCAAAGTCTTCAGCCGATAGCACTTAGTTCCAAACTTGGATGGCTTTTAACAGGTAATCTCTCTTCGTCAACTTCAGAAATAGGGTTAGAATCAATATCTCTTCATTGTTCGGACAGCTGCGAGCATGAAGCCAAACTTTTGTAGCTCATACAAGATTTTTGGAGGGCGGAGGAGATAGTCAATGACAAAAAATCTTGCTCGCTTGACGAACAAGCATGCGAGGATTTTTATCGAAAAACAACTCGTCAAGATGAAACAGGGCAATATATAGTAAGTCTACCCTGGAAAAGTCGAGACCAGTTGAGTTCTGCTTATCTCGAGAGCTCTCACACTGCCGCATTACGCGCACTCAATCGTCTCGAAGCAAAGTTCGCTAAAGACGAAAAACTGAAATTAGCTTATACTGAATTCATAAAGGAATACATTGACTTAGGTCACATGTCTCTCTCTTCGAATTTTGATTCATTTACGAGTAAATCTCAAGCCTTCTTACCACATCATGGTGTGTGGAAGGAAACAAGTACAACTACCAAATTACGCACTGTGTTTAATGGCTCGAGTAAATCAAAAACGTTGGACCCAAACTTCTTCAGAATCCCGTCGCTTTGATCTGTGCCTGGCGTAGGTATAAGATCGCACTTTCAGCTGACGTGGAAAAAATGTTCAGACAAATTGGTGTCGAACAATGTGATCAACCTTTTCAGTCGATTTTATGGTGTTTTAACAAGATTGAACCCATTAAAGTTTATCAACTAACCACAGTGACATATGGATTGGCCTGTTCGCCGTTTCTAGCCATGCGCACACTCTTGAGACTAGCCAAAGATTATGGCAAAACTTATCCGATCGCAGCTGAAGCTGTTCGCTCAGAAATGTATTCTGATAATGTGCTTTCTGGTGCACACTCTTTTGAAGAAGCTTTGCAGAAACAAGAGGAGTTAATTCAACTCTTCAAGCAAGGTCATTTCAATCTTCGTAAGTGGACTTCAAATAATGCTGAAGTTCTCTCCTATCTACCCTCTAATATGTTAGCTGCAGATACGATTTCATTATTTGCCTCAGAAACATCTGTACCAATTTTAGGTATAGATTGGCAACCTAACACCGACTATTTTAGTTTTCACATTGAGAATACCCCCTTGGAGCTACCATTTACTAAACGTTCAGTCCTTTCGAGAATTGCTCGGATCTTTGATCCTATGGGATGGTTAGCGCCTGTTGTGATTACTGCAAAAATCATTATGCATTCGTTGTGGATTCTTAAGGTAGGCTGGGATGATGATCTTCCATATGAAGCCTCTGATCGTTGGCAGAATTGGTTGCTAGATCTCCCTTCTATTTCTGAGATCAAAATCCCTCGCTGGAGTGGATACTCTCTTCAATGTGAACTTCTTGAAATTCATGGATTCGCTGATGCATCTAAGTTTGCATATGGTGCTGTAGGCCACCTGCGCTTAATACAAACACAAGAGGTGCTCGTCACCCTTCAAGTGGCTAAGACGCGAGTAACTCCGCTTAAAACACTAAGCATACCTCGGTTAGAACTTTGCGCTGCGTTGCTACTTGTTCGTCTGGTGTAAACTTTTGTCGAATCTTTTCCCATAAAGGTTGAGAGTATTCATCTATGGTCAGACTCAGCAGATGTACTATTTTGGCTGAAAGACCACCCTTCAAGATGGGGTGTATTTGTAGCTAACAGGTGTTCGGAAATTCACACTCTATTACCCGACGCATATTAGCATCATGTGCGTTCTGCTGACAACCCTGCCGATGTCATTTCTCGAGGAATTGAGCCTTCAAAACTAGCTTCGCATCGCTTATGGTGGCAAGACCCCGTCTGGCTCTTGGATAGTCATGAGCCTTGGTTGAGGTCTCATGACGAGCTCAATTTCATCATAAATAGTTTCAATCTTCAACCTAGTCACACTCTAGTCGCTAGTAAAAGCTCTCCAGTTTCTGTCGAGAATACTCCAGAAATTTGGAGTCTCTTTGAAAAGTACTCTTCAATAAGCAAAGTTGTTAAAGATGGCTTCGTACTGCTTCAGATTTATTAATAGAATTTGTTCGAAAATAGTGCGTACGACATCTTCGATTTCAGGCGTTACCTTTTTCACTGTTCTTCAATCCGTACTATGCCATCACACTCAGAATTTGAAGGAGATAAGTGCTAGTGAGATTGAGAACACTAGACTTTGTCTGATATATCTAGTTCAAACAGCGTATTTGAAACTTGAATTACAACAATTACAGAGAAAAGGTAGACTTTCATCGAAAAGTACTCTTTTACCATTAAATCCCATGATACAAAATCATTTGCTCAAGGTGGGCGGTCGACTCTCACATTCTCTTCTCGAAGAAGATGCTAAGCATCCCCTCATCCTTCCTGCTGATTGTCAGTTTACGACTCTATTAATAAGAGATGCTCATCATCACACTCTACATGGTGGTGTTCAGCTGACTCTAGCTACTCTTCGACGTCAGTTTTGGATAGTCAGAGGACGATCAGCTGTTAAAAAAGTCATCAGAACATGCATTACTTGCACACGTTACGCCGCTAGAGTGCCCACTCAATTAATGGGTGAACTACCCAAGGCCCGAGTGCGCCTTTCTTCACCGTTCGAACGAGCTGGTGATGATTACGCCGGTCTGATCAACGTTCGACTTACTAAAACTCGAGGAAAGGGAACAATGAAAGGATATGTCGCGATATTCATCTGTATGGCTACTAGAGCCGTCCACATAGAGGTAGTCGAGAACTACTCTAGCGAAGCGTTCATCGCTGTTTTCCATCGATTTACTGCTCGTAGAGGTCATTTTAAAGAGTTATACTCTGACCAAGGTACTAACTTCGTTGGGGCAGATGCTCAACTAAGGCAGATGGTAGACGCTTCGTCAGAATTCTCTGCTCGTGTTGTTCGGTCTCTTACTCAAAAAGAAACCTCCTGGATTTTCAATCCTCCCAGTGCACCCCATTTTGGAGGCATTTGGGAAGCAGCAGTTAAATCGGCGAAACATCATTTGCGCCGAGTCATTGGAGAACAAATTCTTACTTTTTCTGAACTTGCTACACTTATGTGCCGTATTGAAGCATGCCTTAACTCCAGACCATTAACTGCTCTCACCGATGATCCTACTGACCTTGA
Source organism: Torymus aiolomorphi (assembly GCA_036365515.1). Lineage (NCBI taxonomy): Eukaryota > Metazoa > Arthropoda > Insecta > Hymenoptera > Torymidae > Torymus > Torymus aiolomorphi. Next base: position 170,693,156 of record CM070874.1, on the reverse strand, counting down.
TTTTCTATCACCTTCACATTTTCTTATTCAACGTTCATCATTTTTAGTTCCCGAAGAAGATGTCAAGGAAGTCAACATCCCACCTGGAAACGCTGGCTGCTGATTAGTCAGCTCACTCAACATTTCTGGTCCAAATGGTCTTCAGAGTACTTGACATCCCTGCAATCACGCCAGAAGTGGAGGCAACGGCATCGCCCAGTAGCAGTTGGTGACCTCGTGCTCATAAGAAGTGAGCTCACTCCACCAGCCAAGTGGCCTCTCGCCCGTGTCATCGCCACCCATCCAGGAAGGGATGGAATCACGCGCGTGGTCGACTTGTGCACGGCCACCTCAACTCTTCGTCGCCCCATCGCCAAGGTCGTACGTCTTCACCCTGCTGAATGAGGACCATTCGGCAGTTTGGCGAAGGTGGGCGGAATGTTGGGAATTCAGCATAAAATGCTAGATGCCGAGAGCGTTTCCCTCTCCTCTGGCCTTCTACACATGTGCGAGCGAGTCGCGCCAGTCGTCTCTCGCCACGCGCCTCTTACCGCCCCCCCAAATACCAAGGCACGCCGACGGCACTTCGCAGCGCCGGCCGGAGCCAGTTCACACGCGACGGCCAGAGCGAGAGCAGCAACTTTGTACACCATCGGAGGCACGACGGAGTCTACTTCAATAAACGCATTTATTCTCCACACGAAAAATATTCTTATTAAAAGAACCAGCCCACTTCACGATCCATCCATTCTTCATCAAAAAACACAAGCTGAAAAAGTATTTTTGTATTTTATGCGAATTTTTTAACTATTAAGTATTAAGCCTACTATTTTCTCATGATAATTTTAAGTACCCGTTTTTGAATTATAATAATAACTTAATATACGTTCTGATATAAATCTTTTTTAGGATACTTTTCAGGCAGATATCAGCCAATTAATTACAAAGTAATATTTTCAAGGTAAAATAGAATGTTATAGAAATACGAAAAATAATTTAGGATTCCTAAAGCTAATTAAGTATTATCGTTTTCAGATCGTTCTATTTTCAGATGGGTCATTAGATACATTTTTCATCATAGTAGGCATAAAGTGATCACTTTACGCCCTCTTTTCGGCGTAAAGTAGAACATCTACTGAAAAGGGAGTAAAGTGCATACTTTACGCTTCCATGACGTAAAATATTGTTCACACCGTTGCCGTAAAATATTAAACTTTATAAACTTTGGACAATCGCGTAGCCTCGGGTGTAAAATTCAACTTTACGCTCGTGGTACGAAAAATATAATTTCGCCCTTACGGGAGAAAAGTACCTCTTTACGCCTCGTTTTGTGGGCGTAAAGTGCATTTTTACGCTCTCGGTCCATGAATTGGCCTTCCGTATATCCGCAAAGCGAAAGGTGTAACGCCCACGCGGATAAAAAATAATGTTCGCACCAACGGCGTAAGATTTCACGCCTTTCTGTGACAATGAGCCCTAGGGCTGGTGAAGCCAGTGAAATGCAACTTTATTCCCAAGGTATGAAAACTACCATATCCCCTTTATTTTAAAACAGCGCTTCTCTTAAGAAATTGAAGGGCGTCAATCTAACGAGTATAGATGTATGAGCAGTTAATCTAACAGCAGTTACAGAAGCCGTAGCTAAGAACTTCTGTTTTGCTGGGAAACAGCCACATGAATCTGGCAGGAAGAGTTAGGTCGCCCACTGTAGCACTAGGAACAACATCACTGCTGATACACGACAGAAAGATGCAGAGACGTACAATAATAATAAATCAAACTCGAGCTCTGCATCTCGCGAACGCTCCGCAAGTAGAATTCATGCTCTTAACGCTATGGAGAGTGTAGACGAATGGCTCTGGAAAAAGCGAAAGCTCATCTGTACATGCTTCTGCAGCGATACGTGGTTGTAAACAAGCGCTCACAACGTCTTTTAAATACAGACAGGGTCGAATGTACAAGTAAAATTCTTACTTTGGGCATTGTATCGTGATACGCCTACACGGAAAAAAATGTTTGGCTGCCAGTGCTATATTTCATAGCTGTGGCGCTACTGTACATTTTAGTAGCAGTTCCCTCGTCACTCGGAACTGAGTACCAGAAACTCGCTGAGAACGGCTTTCCCGCGCTGAAAAGAAAAATCCGCTGTTTCTGCTTGGGAACCTGGCAGTTTTAGCCATAGTCGCATCGCAAACGCGTTGCAAGTACTGGGCTACAATCGTACTTAACTCGCTACCATTTCCTTCCCATTGATTCTTTTGCTTTCAAATTTTTTTGGCTTTTTCTTGAAGGCCTTCTGCAACTTATAAAACTATTACAGAGTCTATTAACATATACAGAAACGAATGAAAAATGTTTAAATATGTCATAACCTCTTTTTCCCGAAATATTATTTTCAACGAAAAAAGTTGTTACGAATTTTCGATTTCTCAAATTTGAACTATATAGTATTAAAATTGAATAGTGAAAGAAGATTTCTGCCAAGTTTGAGCTCTCTAAGTGTCGAGGATTATGAAAAATTGCAAACAAAAGGACCATGCGTCGACAGCTGACAAAACGTATTAGACAGCGCGAGCCACCCGATTGTTAGAAGTTATAAACATTGTTGTTACTCAGCATTCTTGACATCTAGAAAGTTAAAATTTTGCAGACACCTTCTTTAATTATTAAATTTTAATATTATATAGTTAAAATTCGAGAAATCGAAAATTCATAACACAACTTTTCTCGTTGAAAATAATATCTCGAGAAAAATTCCATTTTTCCATTTTCACTCTCCTGGTAGAAAATTAACCATAAGTTGACCAGAATATGTTTAATTTTCTGGTAATTGGTCAGCTTATGGTGAAAATTCTGGCCAGAAATCCCGCGTTCTGGCGACAGTTTCTGGTCAGAATCTGACGAATTTCTAGTCAAATAAAATCATTATATTTTAGGTTATGCCCTGTATACATAATGATGCTCACTGCAACACTTATCTGAATGCAACAGACATAATGAATCTGTCTTTTTTTTAGTAAATAGATTTTTTTCGATTGTACTCCATTTTATATCAAAGCGGAGCAGTAATGAAAAAAATATAATTACAATGATTTTTAATGTACCATAAAATTTTCATTGTGAAAATGAAAATATAATTAGAATTATTTTCAAGTAATGTATCATAAAGACATTACTCATTTTATGCATCGGTAAAACATTTTCAGTATTTGACCTTTGGTATGTAACTAATCGGGTGGTGAATTTTCATGAGATAAAGCTTATATCCTTCATATTTTGGTTATATTTATGATTTAAAAATTGCAAATATGAAAATTTCCTAATTTCAAGGTTTCTTACATTTCTTGTGATTTTTACCATTTAAAAATGATTTATTGAAGTAAATATCTTCTCTCAGCAACCGGATAATAGATTTTTATGAGACAAAGCTTACATTCCTTGTATTTTAATCATAGTTCTGGATCGAAGAGTTGTACTTCAATAAATTACTTCAATAAGTCATTTTTAAATGGTAAAAAATCATAACAGATATAAAAAACCTTGAAATAAGGAAATTTTCATATTTGAAACTTTTCAAGTCATAACTATGACCAAAATACAAAGAATATAATCTTTGTCTCATAAAAAGCCTTTATCCGGTTGGTTATATACGAAAGTCAAAATATTGAAAATGCTTTTTCTATGCATAAAATAGGTTTCGAAACTTCTAGCTTAGCTTACGTTATGAGCAGTAGTGATAAATTACTTGAAAATAATTCTAATTATATTTTCTTCATTCATGCAGGGGACATGTAAAATCCAAAGCTGTTATATTCCTTTAACTTGTTTGTATCACTGAGTTGGGTCAATATATAACACACTATTTAAGAATCAATACAAAGTCTTATATAATAGTATCAAGCTAAACAATTTTAAATAATATATATTATATTTACATTTGACCCGTAACACTGATGATCAAAAAATTTTAGATATTTTTAATTATTTTTGTCCAATACACCTCCCTGCTTACATTAAAATTAAAATAAAAAACATTTTATTGTATGTTATTATATTTATGTAAATGATACATTACATAAAATATATTAATAAACATGTATAAAAAAGAGGTTAAGTCAGTATATTGGAGACCAAAATTTTCTTTAAATTAATGCATTTAGAGGTTATGAACTCATCTGTCAATCGTTGTCCACCAGATTCTGACCAGATTTCGGGTTAATTATTGATTAACTTATGGTTAAATGTCTGGCCAATATTTAGTGAACTGGTCAGAAAAGATGGTTAATTTTCTACCAGGGTCAATTTATCAATAATCATTTGTTGACATTTGGATCATTTGTAAACATTGACCGTTGGATACTTGGATCATTGCTTGTTGCGCGAGGCAAAGGTTGTCGATCTATTCCAAGCGATAGCGTTCTCTACGCGCACGACATCTATTAATCATTTTTACGACACTGAGTCCCATTCGTTCGGGACTGAGTACCAAATCGCATGGAGGAACCGCTTTCGCGCGCCTAACGTCGAAAAAGGGAACTAGTCCTGAAAATTTTTTTCCGTGTACAAATCGCATACCTTTCAATACTTATCAGCAAAAGGATATATGCTATGGGTATATCCTTATATTCTTATATATATTTTATATATCCTTATCTCTATATACTGCATTTTGGTGCAATAAATTCCCAGAATAATAGCTGTACCACAGACATTTTGTGATTTTGAACGCTGTAACTTTTTAGTTTTATATAAACATGTGAATAATGCACTTCTGCCTGTTTTCAAATCACACAATTCCCATATAGCACTAATTGTTGAAGCAATATTACCTCACTATTGTTTTGACATATTCGCCATATACGCGAATATTCCCTCAACGTCAGTAAACATGACTGCAGCCACAGGGAAATATTGCCACAAACTATGATTTCCGTTTTACCATTGCTTTTGTAAAATGATAGATTGGTCTATTCGTGATAGCAATATTGCAGCAATATTTGTCCATTATTTGATAATGTCTGAGAAATATATTATATTTATAATTATACTTTTCGCAGATTTTTCTTTCGCTTTTGGAATACTTCAACAATATTTCCCTAAGACTTATAATCATATAATAACATCAGAGAGACATTAAATTTGAAGTGTTTATGATTTAAAATCAAAATTTTAAAACAAAATTAATTCATTTCACACTCATATGGTGTTGAATTTCAAAATATCCTTAATGTAAAGGGGATATCAAAAACAATGCAAGAGGTAGCCAAATTGCACTATACTTGCGAAGCTCACTGAAGGCATTCCCACTCACTGGGATCGAAGGATTTACTCTATCTGCCGAATCACTCATGCCCTCGTGGGAGACTTTTGTGGACAGGTTTGAGAATAAGTGATCCTTGGTGAATGATCATCTTGATCATTTATATGATCTGGCAGCAGCTCAACGGGGCATCACTGAACTCACTCATTTCGGAAATGTCCAAGATACGGAAATCGCTCAATTTACTTGTACCCAGAGAGGTTTTAGGAGACTGTATCTTGCCGTACCGGATGTCAAAGCTGCTGGACAGAGCGACAAGAGAAGCCTGGGAAACTACTCGAGTTACGGCACGGAGTTGCCTACCTTTGAGGAGTTTGAAGCGTTTCTGGCGACTCGAGTCCGTGCATCAAGGAGCGCGGGAGCGCTCCGAACGCAAGTATAGAAGAAGCCTAAAGGAATGACCCGTGAACATATACATTGAAATGGGTGTACGAAAAATTCAATGCGCTTTTACGTATATTGCGTTATTTTTACCATATCGTCGGTCCCTACGAAGACTAGCACGTCCCAAATCCCCATGGAAGAGTAGTACTTTTCATTTTTCACCGCGAAGACTAGTAGATTTCGCACCCTTGCCGCGAAGATTAGCACTTTTCAAAGGTTCCCGCGAAGACTAGCACTTTTCAGTTTTTCGCCGCGAAGACTAGCACTTTTCACACGTTTGCCAAGAAGACTAGCACTTTTCAGTTTTTCGCCGCGAAGACTAGCACTTTTCACACGTTTGCCGCGAAGACTAGCACTTTTCAGAACTTTAAGATGCAAATCTATGAAAAAAATTGCACAAATCTTATTAGGTTTACCAAAAGTACATTTTTACACGCGTATTTTATCATATCTGAGCGTATAAAAGTCATACAATACAAAAAACTAAAAAGTATTCTACTAATACTAAAGTAGAAAGTCATGTTATTAAGTAAAATAATAAGAAGATAATTTATAATAATAATATCATTTATTTTTATATTGTAACAATATCGTTATAAAATTGATGAAATTCAGAAGGTATGAGCCTTGTTACCATCGCCGTAAGATCACTTTTTTTTTTGTCACTCAAAGGTCTTCTGTCATTATAAGCCTTAGGCAATTTGTAGCGCTTTATCGCCGACCACGCGAAATTTTTTTTCAATAAGTTAAGGATCTCTTCCCTCGCTGTGAAATCATATTTCACGCTGAATTTTGCTTGGCGTCCAGTGTATTCTACACAGATTTCTCTGACTGTCGAAATTTTGATATTCTTCCAGTAGAAGAATTTCGCAAATTCCTCCCAATTAAAAATGTCCTCTTGTGTCATCTCGTTGACGATATACGGGTTTTTGGTTTTTGATTCCAAAATTAATCTGCACCACTCTCCTTGCGTCAAAACATCTTTCTGAGAGCAATGCCGTTCTATGCAAGAATGCATGAAATCACCAGAATTTTGCGTGTGGCCGACCTCCAAAAATCTACAAATTTTTTAATAGTTTAGTATTATTATACGCACACGTACATAATTATATATTTATGCAATAGTCAGCGTGTTCCGAAACTCGATGCAAAATAGCTCCGAAATATAAGGAGTCGCGTGTGTCTAAGAGAGACAGAAAACCCGGGCATCCGAGTTTCGAAATACGCCCTGCAGTAATTTGGATGCCTGCTGCGTGCACATACGGAAAGCGAAAACTGCGCCATCTATCCCAACACGTGTTTATCTACTATAACTTATTAAGGGGGTGCCATACTCGATTTCTACCGACCGAGTCAATTCGGCGGTTTTCAGCTTATAAAAAGATAAATAGGTACAATGAATTATACAAAATTAAGAGTTCACTTCGCTAGATTTTTCCATGAAATATTCAGTAGTTTTTGCATAAAATTTGAACAAAATTTGAGGTGGCGTCGAGCACGATGTCAAATTTTGTTCAAAGTTTATGCAAAAACTAATGAATATTTCAGTCAGAATAGTGCGGGGCTAACCCTGCCCGCTGGGGCCAACGCCGATCATATCCATATGTCTATTGCGTTATTTATGAGAAGATGGCGCAACAAGCGTACCGTCCGCGACCGTGACTCGTGAGCCCGCCGGCGCCGCCTCGACGGGTGCGCGCCGACCGGGACGCCCGTGATAACCGCCGACCACCGTCACGGGCACTGAGGCTTGCATACAGGCAGTGTTTTGGGAATGTGTTCGTGCGAGATTCGGGACTGTCATCGGATGCATTTACGAACGGTAGGTGGAACGCACCCATCGAGCTTCGTGTCAACCGGCGCTCCATTGCACACGCGCTTCGAGGACAGCTGTAGTGAGCTGCAGTGAAACACAAAGTGCGATTTCGAGGGTGTTGTCGCTGCTTAATCTGCGTGGAAGGAGGTCTTCTGCTGCTGTCAACGAGGTCTTTAGAGTTTGTAGACACCGTTAGTTGCAGAGTATACCTAGCTGTTGGATTCGGATGTTATGTTTCCCTTGTGTATACATCTAGGTGAGACCAGGGGCTGTATTCTGTAACTGTGTCGTTTACGAAATAACTACTTTTCCTTTTAAAGGAGCTCCCTGATTGGTCTAGAGCTCCTGTCTCGCGTGTGTCACTCACCGAGACAGTTAGAGAAGCTAGCCCCAGTGCTTTCATTCTTTATGTATCTTTGTTTTCGTATTATACTTCCTGATTTCTAGTTATGCGACGAGGAAGCTGTCCGTGAGTCTGACGAAAGCTGTTTACCAAACTCTTTGTTCGAGGTCCTTATTGCAGCGCTGTTGGTGTTGGTTGAGCCCTTTAATGAACTGACCGCAGTCCATTCCATAGGTAAGTAAGATTTCAATCTTTTACTGCTTTCTAGTGTTATTACATTTAATTTATTTTCTTATAGAAATTGACTAGCTGTCCGCCAGATCTTTGTCAGTTGTAAAATGTAACAGTTATACTTATATACAATGTATATACTTATATCCAATTCTTTATTGTTTTCTTATTTAATGTAATTATTTTTTATGATAAATCCAAAAAATTACTATTTTTGCCTTTTTTCCCCACCAAAAGAAACCATGTTGATACAAAATTTTCTGATTTTCCTTTTTCTTTTCTACACGTGTCAGGGTATTCAAATACAAAATAACAACCGTTATTTACTAAACCAAAATTTTTTTCCAGTATGGTTCTTCAGCATCAAATAAGACAGGAAGCTTTTAAGAAAATAGCACCAAATGGGGAACTGCAACTTTCATAAAGTCAACAACGGCATCACAGTGAGTAACCAATAGTGAAGGGCTTCCTGATACATGCATCTTGACAGCTTCATGGTACCTGAAGAAATCTTGAAACCATGGAACCTGATCTGTAGTGTATATTTATTTTAGTACATTGTGACCACTTTTTGGTCTCTTGTTCGAATAATTATTATTTCAGTTATCTACTGCTTTCGGCAATTGCTAAAGCTTAATTTTTTTGTTACAGGGTTTTCATTTTCATTCCAGAAAAAGCAGTAACAATATAGAGCTACCTCCAGAGTTAACAGATGTATTTGTCATTCATTGATGTGATTGATGTTTACTTTTACGGTACATGTCTAGTACTTCATCCAAACAAGTATATATAAATGATAGAAATTTGCTTCTATAATGTATTTCTGTAAGTAGGTATAATATAATAAAAAAAAATGAAATTATGCAATTTTTCAGATTTAACTAAGACACTGCTTGTGTATTTTTTTAACTGCCAAACTGAAAAATTACATATTTTCATTTTTTTATTAAATTATATCTACTTTCGGATTGATAAAGTCAACTAAAAAATACATGAGATGTCTGAGATGTATTACTGGAACGGATTCCTATCATTGTTAAATGCTTTTGGATTAAATACTAAGGCACATCACCTCAAAGTAAATATCGTAATTGTAGGAACAAGATGAATTTTCTTTTTGAGTTTTGAATTTTCTTTTTGAGTTTTAAATTTTGGCCCATTTAGTGAAGTAAAGTGTAGTGAGTGTTAGCGAAAGATTTATAAATCTATGTTTAGGCCTGCTTTAACAGCTATGGTCACAAAATGCAAGGCATCCAATATTTAAATTAAGATTGCATGGTTAGCAATAAATGTGAGAGCATGTGAAAATTGTGAAGAAGTTATTATAATCTGTAATATTCAGTTTGTAGTAGTTAATGAATAATGAGATGGCTTATCCATTAACTACCGCCATTAATTGACTTTTAGAGGTTATAGTCAACTTTTCATAATTCTGACATATTCCCAGATTTATTATTCAATCATGCTCTCTGAAAGTAAATATTAAATACTGTATTACATAAGTAGACCTGCTATATAGCACGCCTATAGATCTGTAGAGCTTTCTGACAGACTTACACTACATGGAACTTCAGATTTCATAAGAGAAAAAATATTTTATTAAATAGACTGAAATTTAAAATGGCAAATTAATCCTGCTCCTATAATAGAAAAGCGACCTGTCAGATTTAGTAGGTGTACTAATCATTCAATGTTATTGATGTTTACCTAGAAGTTATGTGTTTGAGCATTTAATTCAAAAGAGTAAGTAGAAGAATTCAAGCATCGCATGTATTTGTAAGCTGATTTTATCTTAAAGTAGGTATAATTTAATACAAAAAAAAAATTAAGTTATGCAATTTTTCAGATTTAGTTGAGGCAGATGATGTCAGCGAATCCATGGAAATGGGCAGCAGCAAACACTGATAGTATATTAGCATTGCATATGCAGCAAGTGCAATTCCTCTTTCTTCGAATGGGTTATACCTGCAGCGGCACCAGTGCTTAGGACTCCTGATTTTTTATAACAGGTGACCTGAACTGCTGATCTACTGCTTTTTTATACTAACAATAGCAGACTTATGTATATGTCAAAGGAGGAAGTTGCTCTTGGTAAATTATGTCATTGCTGTACAATTTATGTCTTGCATACAATTTTACACAGTCTTTATATGCAATTTAGATTAGTGTATAAAATTTTTTTTTCAATTTACAGAAATTTTGGTGTACAATTTTCTCTAAAATTGTTATATAAAGTTTATGTAATTCATTTTTTAAGTAACTATTGTATTTATTAAGTTTGACTTAAAAAATATTTACTTATTAATACAAAAAATCAGGAAATTTTAAAGGGTTTAATTTATACGTTTACAGGGATTCTAGAGAGACAACTTCAAAACAGATATGACAGTTACCGGACGAGTACACTACGACCTACGACAACATTATATTACGCGTCGTTTACACCTGCATGTGCACACATGAAGATTCATCGATAAGAAGAATGATTGCAGACATGGGGTAACAAGGTATGTGTTACGTTGCCATCAAGGATCAAACTATATTATAGTCGCCTAAGAGTTGTAGAATAGAGACCAAGATTTTTAGAAATAGGTTATGTATAATCAAAGATTTCATTCATTTTTATAGTTTTTCTTTTTCAGAAAGCTTACCTGTGACTGATTTTGACCTTGAAGTCCATAAATGCCTTAAAGTACATGGAAAACACATTTTTGTTGCGGTTCTGTCCGCCGCAGTTATCACTAAAGAGGTCAAATTCGATAACACCAGCTTCGGATTTGGCTTTAATAAAGGCGTAGAGAAATGAGGCAATTTCATTTGATCCTCTGCATCCCAAGGTTTCGTTCCAGACATTACAGTGACCTATGTGAGTAGCTAATTCAAAAATGGTAAAATTCCATACACATAGCTTTGACATGTAGTACAATGGGCCAATTTCTGCTTTTGGCGTGGTAAGAATTTTTTGCAGATCAAAAACAATGGAGCAGACTGTGTCCTCTTTTTTCTCTGCCTTTTCTTTTGATTCTTGCATTAGCTTTCGAGCTATATTTTTGTTTCTTGTATGGGCTGCATACTCTTGTTTTACAGAAGAAGTTTTTTCATCTTCTGAGAGATTTGAGAATCTCTCACATAGTTCACATCTGTATAAAAAAAGTATTTTGAATTATTTAAAATCAGAACAGAATTAAAAAATATTGTAACATACCTGTCCTTCTTTGGTTTAAAAAACCCGTAATTAAATTCACTGTTAAAAATATTTTCATAGATCTGAAGCGAGGCGCAGACTGTTCCATCATCTTCTACTTGCTTTTTGTACAGTCTGTACATGAGGGAAATATTTAGACCTTCTTCTAAATATTCTTTACTCGTATTTTCCCTACAGTAATGACTTTCCATTACTGGGAAAGATAATATATGAGCTCTAACTTTATCTTTAATCGTCTGTGAAAGTTGGTGAGGTCTATTCTTGTGTTTTCCTCTGCAATCTTTTATATTTACTTTAGTAGAATTTGCTGTGATTTTTTTGACTTGCGCGGTTCGGATCCATTGGTATGAGATGTCTGAAATATGAAGCAATTATTTAGTTTAATCAAATATTGATGACAATATATTAGAAAATATCTTATTTATTTACCTAAGATATTCAAGAACATCTTTTTGCATACACTAACTGCACCCTTTGAGGTTGGTAGCGTATATTGCCACTTCTTCTTGTTCATCTCAATTTCACTGTCAGCCGTAACAACATAAGAGTTGTCGCTAGCATCCTCATCATTTTTAGAATATTTGGGTTTTAACCAATTATTCAAGCACTGCCACTGTTTAGCTCTGTCTCCCAAACCCCAAAATTCTTGAAATGCCTTCATCCTGTTCTTCTCATTGATTCTCTTGTGACATTTGAAGCGACAGGTAATTGCGCAACCAAGATCCATTGTGCGTTCCTGTATTTCTTTTCCTTTTCTTCCTTTTCCAGCTACTCCAGTATCGCGGGCTCTTTTAGCTGTGACATCAATCCATGAATGTTCTAATTTTTTCCTCTTTCTTGTTAAAGATTTTTTCCTGTGTGTGCGCTTACGTTTTTTTTTGGACCAGAAGTATTAGCAGATTGAGTGGAGGATTTTTTTTTCTTACTGGAAGTACTAGGAGGTCTATTGGAAGAATCTTTATCGGCAACCTCAGATACATCTGCTAAAGATGCTGAGCCTGCAGATGTACTAGAGGTGGAAGGCTCATCGAAATTCTTAGCTGCATCCGCCAAAGATGCTGTGCCAGCAGATGTTCTTGAGGAAGAGTTGTCTATAATGACAGGTGCATTTGTTGTGTATAATAAGCTAGGATTGTGAAATTCATGCTCAGGTTCATCGCTAGTCCTAATATCTTCTGCTTCTTTGTTAGTGGTTAGAGTGTTTGGAGCAACTTGAATTGAGTTATTGCTGCCACGCTTAATACTGTCTCTGTAGGACTGCGAAGAATTTTCCTTGCGCCCAGTTACATTTGATCCTGCTTTATGTTCATAGCTGCAACTCGTATTGAAAAAAGTCAATTTTTCTTGCAAAGTACCACTTATGCTGTCATTAGAAGTTTCATCCATAGGCATAGGAAATGAGGAAGCTTTAAAAGTACATTCTAATTATCATCAATATTTACTCTAAGAAATCTAGTATAAATAATAAATTCTGTGTAGACTCACTATTAACATTGGTATATATCTTGTTCTTTTCAAATTTCGATCTCCAATCATCAGAAACTTCTGTGACCTGAGGTCTATTAGGATTGAGAAAACTTTGCATGTCTAGAAATTTCAAGTATTTTTTAATAGACTTTCTAGAGACCCAAATTCGCGTACGCGGAAAACTGACGCGAAATGACGCGAAAAGACGCGAAATGTGCAGGAAATTTTTTCGCGTTTTTCGCGTAGGTAACATAATTTCCCGGGAGCTTTCGCGTCAATTCGCGTCAATTGACAATTTTCAATTTCACATTGACAGCTTTCGCGTTTCGCGCAAATAAATTTGTCGAGTTTTCGCGTCAATTATGAAAAATATGTGAATCAAGAGTCAGACACTGCGGTCCTTGACTAAAGAAATAATATTCCTCTTGTTACCGACTCTTTAATACTGTTCAAGTGTCCACGCAGAGAGAGATATTATTTCTTTAGTCATGTTGTCCAGACTCAAAATTTTTTTTTCCAAACGCATTTTTGTCTCACGCGAAAATTCATTCATAACGCGAAAACGCGAAAACAAACCCCCGCGAAAATTTATTCATGACGCGAAAACGCGAAAAATTTTGACGCGAACGTAAAGATATTTTTTATAATTGACGCGAAAATTCGACAAATTTATTTGCGCGAAACGCGAAAACTCCCCCGGAAAATTGTTAACTGACGCGAATTGACGCGAAATTTCCCGGGAAATTACGTTAACTACGCGAAAAACGCGAAAAAATTTCAGATCAGAATCAGACAGTCTGATTTTTTAAAATCTTAATTTAGTTTATACATTGCCATATAGTAATAATAATTTACTTACATTCATCTTCTGAATCAGGATCAACAAACATTTTAACAACAACTTTTTACTCGCAATCAACTTAGAGCAAAGAAAGAGGAACCAAAATGTCGACTTTTTGAAATAATTTGTTCAGTAACGGGTTTACTGTTCTCTGGTCAGTTAGACGTTTGAAAAATCGAAGCTTTTTTGAAAAGTCCGCTATAAAGATGACGCCGTCATAAACGCGTACGCACGTATTTTACCTGCCCGACGCTCGCTCATAGGTTATGTAGATATATCATGCGAGAGTGCTCGCACTCTTACCCGGTTCATCCGATTTTATCCCAGTGAATTTGTTGACGTTGAGCTGTATAAAAATAATAACATTCGTGCCGAGATTTATACTTAATGAATCTCAATTCACATTATTAATACGAAGTGTCTAGGGGCCGTAAATATCGACGATCGTTTTTTCCAGATAAATGCTAAAATTTTTAAATACCTAACAAAATTTATATTTTTTTCAGCTACTTAATACGTAAAGCAAAGTTAATTTTTGAGACAATACCTGGCTGCTTACTAAAAGTATACAAAGCTAACCACATTGCAAGATAAAGTAAGCCGACCATTGCACTCTTTTTTTCCCCTTTATTTACATTTTTTTAACATTGGTTTAATTTTTTTCAGTATATTGCACACTGATCCATCTTAATCTTGCCAAATAAACCACAAGTGGCCGTATCAAGGAATCACAGACTTCAGCACCATGTGCAAACATTTGCTGTCCTTGACAGCGATAAATAACTCTTTCACAGCATGCAATGAACTGGCCGATATGTAATTTTTTTTACAACTTTTTAACATTACAATACTTAAATTAATTTCAAAAAATTTCATTTTATATATAGGATTGAGCCGACAGACCTTATCAGCTGATGAAGTATCTACTGAACTAGGAAAACTCGGTAACTTTATCTCAAAAGTCAAGAGAATCTGCAACTAGCAAAAAAGAGAGAAAGCTGCACATAATTTAGAATTTACCACATTGAGTTCAGGCATAGTTCTATCTGGACATTTTGATTCCGGCTTAGCATGGCTATTGGAATCTATTGTCACTGGATCTGCTTACCACTGCACACACTTGAGCGAGCACTAATTAATCAAAAAATTGTTAAGCCATCTTCTGTCAAAGTATTCGATAGGGCGTCAGTTCCCATTGTCAAGCTCACAGATAGAGAGACTGAGATTAAGGTGGACATTAGTTTTAATATGAACAACGGTGTAAAATCTGACGATTTGATCAAGACTTTTAAAAGGCAGTATCCTGTTCTCGAAAAGCTGGTTATGGTTCTCAAGCAGTTTTTAGTGCAAAGAAATCTTAACAAAGTGTTCACTGGCGGTATCTCTTCATATAGTTTAATTCTCATGATTATAAGCTTTATACAGGTGAGCCATTGTTAGGCACTCAAGTTTTCCTCATTTACAATGATTTACCAATTTTGCTAATTTCATTTTTCTCTCCGCAGTTGCATCTTAAAAATAATATCAACCGTCCCGATGTTAATTTGAGAGTATTGCTAATAGAATTTTCGGAGTTGTACTGTGAATTAGGTATCGTAAGACTCCGAAATTTGCTAGTCTTCGCGGAAAAAGTGTGAAACGTGCTAGTCTTCGCGGGAAAAGTGTGAAAAGTGCTAGTCTTCGCGGGAAACGTATCAAAAGTGCTAGTCTTCGCGGCAAAAAACTGAAAAGTGCTAATTTTCGTGGCAAAAATGTGAAACGTGCTAGTTTTCGTGGGAGAAACGTGGAACAAGCTAGTGTTCGTGGCAAATAGTGAAATGTATTAGGCTTCGCGGCGAATAACGAAACGTACTAGTCTTCGACGCGAGTTCTGAAATGTACTACTCTTCGTAGGGACCGACGATATAACCTATCACACTTAATCGAAACCCGGGCAAAAATATCTGGACGGAATCCGGACTGAAATCCGTATACTGATTTCAGGCCGAAATCAGTCCGAAAACGCCGTATCGAATCAGTAGAGATTCTTCATGGATTCCGGGGAGGAATCAAGACCCAGAGATATCTCCTCCATATCCGTACTGATTCTGTACGGATTTGATACGGATTCAGTTACGTTAACCGACTCTTGAATCACTTATAGATCAACGTAGAGTCCACGCCGAATCCAAGCAGATTCCATAGAAAAACTCGCAAATATCAGTACTGAAATCCGCACAGATTCTTCCTGGAATATGGGGGGATTCGGTTTGGAAAAGCCTCGCTAACCTGAAAATAAGTCAGCACGGATTCTTGCAGAACGGCGGCGACAGTTCATCAAGGCCATATCTTGGCGATGAAGTTCCTATTGAAAGTACTGAGAATCTTGTGAAATCTAAGATAGAATCTTGAATCCAACAATAAAATCCGAGCCTCCTTTAAAATTTCTAAGGCGTGACTAACAAACGGTTATAGTGGCTAGTTTTCTTTTATTTTCAATAATGTCATTAGAGCCTTGAGTTAAAACTATCCAAGCTATCCTTTTTAATATAAATTTATGGTTTGATGGTTTGAAAGTAATATATGAATCAATGCTACTTAAATATACTCATATAGCCTACAGTAAGGGAAAAGTCCATGTAAAAAATATAATATTATAGATTTTAATCTACTAACACAATGTACTACACACTATAAATACACTATAAACACAAGTTCACTTCTTCATATAAGTCTTAAATTAAAAAAGACATGAATGAATTGTTATAATACCAAACTTGAATATGACAATGCTCTTTTATACTTAAAGATATTCTATAGAAGTGTATGAATTGACATAATTTATGTCTGCTTTTTATTTTCTTGTGATGGGGAAATTATATTTATTATTTTACTGCTAAAATCAATGCATTTAAGAAAAATAAGCCGAAACATCCAATTGGTTTTATCACAAGAAAATAAGGAGCATCGTAGACTATTGTCAAGACATATTTGTATGCTTCAGATGATAGATAGTACGAAAAAGCATTATCGAATGCTATAAGTATATCGCTTTACTACTAAAACTGTTAGTACTGCATCATTATAAGGGATATTTATACCGGGATAAGTAAAAATTGATTACTAAGTTTACAATTGTGGTGCATTAAAATAAAATCAAAGAAAATTTTTTTATTTTGTTGAAATATTTTTTTCTCATTTATTTACAATTTATATGTACTAAGTTAAAATTCATTCTAATTAAGCTTACTAAGCCAATTAAGTAAATTCTGATATGATTAGCTTACATGTTGTATTTTAAACATAAGTAGAAGTAACGAAAAGGCAGCAGCGACAGATGCAGTTTTAAAGTCATATAAAATTTCTAGTGCTCTTTCCTGCTGATACCTGAGTTGTAACCTTATATGACATAACAACTGTAAGAGTACTTCCTATTATTATTCCTATTATTATTCTCTTGTGATGAAATCAGTAGAATTTTGGCTTATTTTTCTATCAGTAACAACAGACTAAATCTGAGTTATTTTATTATTTCATTAAAAGAAAACAAAAAGCCTATGCAATACATATTGTCGATTCACACATTTTTATAAAATAAGATCAAGTATTGTAAAAATTCATCTTGATAACCAATGATATTCTGTAACTTACCAGTAATAACCAGCAATCTGTATCGCATGTAAACGCACGCACACATTTGAAGGTTCCTCACTTGAACAGTAGCCACATCATCCGCTGGTGGTGAAGGCCAAGTATAGTCCATCATTGGATGTGATGCAGTCGAAGACAGCCATCGCCTCGGATTTGGTGAGAGCATACAGCAGCCGAGTGATTGCAAAAATCCACTATTACTCTGGAGACACAGCAGATCGGACTTGAACTCCTTGGAGACAGCTAATAACTAAGAAAGTCGGATACAATCAATACACAAAACAACAATTTCCAGCAGTGGTGATCGTTTACCCCTCTGGCGGCCCCAGGTCTCTGCAACAAGAAAAAACTACCATCAGACCCATATCAGAGAGGTTAGGAACGAGAAAGGGCTTACCGAATCTGCTTGTCCTCCGACCCCGCTGCCTTGTTATCTCCCACGAGTCAGTGCTAACCCATGAACACGACGAGAGGGACAACGTCCATCAGGACACTGTGCTAGCAGCTGCTGTCATTGTATGTAGCAGCGCGCATGCAACGGCCGTTCAAACATCTGTACAGTGAATTCATTGCAGAAAGGCGGGGAGAGGCGCTGCCGTGCAGGCTGCAACATACAATCGTGTCACCCGACAACCCGATTCCCGGCGTGTTCCCAGCAATGACAGCGGCTAGTAGCACAGTCTCCTGGTGGACGTCGTCCCTCACGTCGTGTTCGAGGGTTAGCACTGACTCGTGGGAGACAGCAAGGCAGCGGAGTCGGAGGACAAGCAGATTCGGTAAGCCCTTTCTCGTTCCTAACCTCTCTGATATGGGTCTGATGGTACTTTTTTCTTGTTGCAGAGATCTGGGGCAGCGAGAGGGGTAAACGATCACCACTGCTGCAAATTGTTGTTTTGTGTAGTGATTGTATCCGACTTTCTTAGTTATTAGCTGTCTCCAAGGAATTCAAGTCCGATATGCTCTGTCTCCAGAGTAATAGTGGATGTTTGCAGTCACTCGACTGCTGTATGCTTCCACCAAATCCCAGGCTGGAATATTTCTACAATAGATTCAGTTAAGCTGTTCAGTTTTGTGGAATATATGGTGAATATATTTATATATACTTTTATATATATAGATTTATTCACAATGTATTCCACAGAACTGAACAGCTGAACTGAATCTGTTGTAGAAAGGCTCCTGAGGCTGTCTTCCACTGCAGCACATCCAATGATGGACTACACTTGGCCTTCACCACCAGCGGATGGTGTGGCTACTGTTCAAGTGCGGAAATCTTCAAATGTGTGTGTGTGTGTGTGTGTGTGTGTGTGTGTGCGCGTGTGCGTTTACATGCGATACAGGTTGCTGGTTATTACTGGTAAGTTACAGAATATCATCGGGTATCAAGATGAATTGTTACAATACTTGATCTTATTTTATAAAAATGTGTGAATCGACAATATGTATTGCATAGGCTTTTTATTTTCTTTTAATAAAATAACTCAGATTTAGTCTGTTTTTACTGATAGAAAAATAAGCCAAAATTCTACTGATTTCATCACAAGAGAATAAGAAGTACTCCTACAGTTGTTATGTCATATACGGTTCCAACTCAGGTATCAGTAGGAAAGAGCACTAAAAATTTTATATGATTTTAAAACTGAATCTGTCGCTGCTGCCCTTTCGTTAATTCTACTTATGTTTAAAATACAACATGAAAGCTAATCATATCAGAATTTACTTACTTGGCTTAGTAAGCTTAATTCGAATGAATTTTAACTTAGTACATATAAACTGTAAATAAATGAGAAAAAAAAATATTTGAACACAATAAAAAAACCGCTGCCAATTCATTGGCACGTAGCTTCCTCAAACTTAATTTACTGATTTCTTTAATTAATTTTTAATTCCAATATTTAAAATTTAATACTTCAGAAAGACAGAAATAACAAAACTCCAACATAATTTATTCAAATTTTTATAGATTATACATTTCCACAAAATTTCACATACATAAAATATATATCACAATTGCCTATAAATTTGCAACTGATATTTAGAGCTCTATGTATTTGAATGTAATTTATAGCATTCGAAACATAATTAAATTACCTATATTTTCTAAAAAAATTAATTTTCTAGCTATCACGGTTCTTTTG
Organism: Torymus aiolomorphi; assembly: GCA_036365515.1. Taxonomy (NCBI): domain Eukaryota; kingdom Metazoa; phylum Arthropoda; class Insecta; order Hymenoptera; family Torymidae; genus Torymus; species Torymus aiolomorphi. The sequence continues at coordinate 170,673,802 of CM070874.1, read as the reverse complement.
TTATTAACAGAAATGTAAACATTTAAAAATTAAAAAAAAATCCTCAAGAAATAGATTTTAAAAATGTCTAGAAAAATTTTAACCTCAAATATCTCTGAAATTTATGAACCAATCACTTTGCCAAAAGAACTCATCTGAGAACTATCAATAATATACCTCTACAATGATTTTTGAAGCGAATAAGACAATTTTACTGTTGTAATAGATGAACATATAAAAATCATTTTTTGTCATTTTTCAATTTTTACGTTTTTGTTAATAACAAAAGAACCGTAATAACAAGAGAATTAATTTTTTTTAGAAAATATAGGTAATTTAATTCTCTTTCGAATACCACCCACCCCATTTAGATACATAGAGCCGTTCTCGAGAAATTACGATTTAAAAAAAAATTGAAAAAATTTTAACCTCAAATATCTTCGATTTTTATGGATCAATCCTTTTGCCCAAAGAACTCACTCGATCGGTATACAAAATCTACCTCTACAATGAATTTCAAAGTGATTAAGCCAATTTTACTATAGTTATTGAACGACAAAAAAAATCACTTTTTTTTATAAATTATTTTTTTTTCTCAAAAAATAATGAATAAAAAAATCTAAAAATTTAGTAAGTTATAGTACTTAATATCCTTTATAACGAAAAAAATATTCATGTTAATATCTTTTTTTAATTTCGAAATATAACCTATTTACAAAAAATTACGTTTCATCAATAACTTATGACGAAATATAGCTACCGCCTTTTTTTTTTTTTTAAATTGTAGATAATTTTATCCTACATACAGAGAATTCATGATATATAAACAATATTTGTTCTAAATATTAAAAAAATCGAAAAAAAAATTTTGAAAATTAAAAAATGGCTATAAAAAAAAAATTAAATTATACAAAAATAGAATATTGACCCCAATTGTGGAAGCAAAATCTAAAAAAATGATCACTCTCCCGTTAAAATCGGTCGAGTAGAATGAGATGTCAGCGTACACACACACACACACACACAGACACACACTCACACACACACACACACACACACACACACACACACACACACACACACACACACACACACACATCCATACGGACATTTTCTAAAAATAGTGTATTTCAATTCCAAATTTGCTAAATAACATTTCTAACACATTATCTCATAAACTTTTTTTTTACTATCACAAAGCTTCCTCTATGAGGAAGCAAAATTTTCTTTGATTTTATTTTAATTCACCACAGTTGTAAACTTAGTAACCAATTTTTACTGATACCGATACTTATAAAGAGGCAGAACTGACAGTTTTAGTTGTAAAGCGATATATTTATAGCATTCGAAAATGCTCTTTCGTACTATCTATCATCCGAAACATACATATGGGAGCGTCCAGCAGAAACGGGCCACCGAGCGCGCGCGGTGCCTTTTTTCGCGTAAAAGGCGCTCTGTTTAACTCGCTCATAATCGTATGCTGCGTCTTTGAAAAAAAAACCAAGGACCTATATCGATAGATTTTTTTCTGCTCTTTCCAATTGCGACATTGTTTTTATTGCGAAACGCGTTCTTCCGGACGAAAACTCGAGTTGAATATTGAAAGCCATTTTTCTCAAAGTATATCATGTTTTTTTTCAAAATAAACTACACCATTGGAAAGTACAACTCTTAAGCTTCAAAACCCTATCTTGGAGAAGTTGGAGAAATAAAGGGTTTAAAAGTAACAGCATGAAAAAGACAGCGCCGAGGGTCCACGCGAGCCCCTCGCGCCCGTGCGTACGGCACGTTTAAGTGCACGCTCTATTCAATTCGCTAATAATCGTGTACCAAGTCTCTGAAAAAAGAACTAAGGACATATATCGATAGATTTTTTCCTGCTCTTTCCAATGGTGCTATTATTTTTATTCCGAAATGCTTCCTTCTAGTTGAAAATTCCATTTGAATGTGGAAACTCTATTTTTTCAATAAAATATCAGTCTTTTCTTCAAAATGAATTATATTCTTCAAAAGTACAAGTCTTAAACTATAAAATATTATATTTTTAAGTTGAAACATGAAAAGTACAAAAATATTAAGATCAAAAAGACAGCGGCTGCCCGAACTTTTTACGCTATGCTCAAGGGCGGATTAATACACGCGATGTGCTATTTCGCCCTTTCTTTTTTGTAAATATAAAATGTTTTGTAACTTACAATGCCAATGCGTGGACATAATTTTGTGGATCTAGTTGTAACAGTTAGTACAATATTACAATGAACTTTGTTCATTTATATAACAAAATTTGAAAAACATAATATACTAAACATAAAAATATCCATGAACGCACTGAAAGCAGTGAAACAGAAATTTAAAATAACCTTATAGATTGTTTAATCTGGCATAACAATATTACCTTTCGGAAGCATTTTAGAATGAAAATAATAGCACCATTGGAAAGAGCAGGAAAAAATCTATCGGTATATGTCCTTAGTTCTTTTTTCAGAGACTTGGTACACGATTATTAGCGAATTGAATAGAGCGTGCACTTAAACTTGCCGCACGCACGGGCGCGAGGGGCTCGCGCGGACCCTCAGAGCTGTCTTTTTCATGTTATTACTTTTAAACCCTTTATTTCTCCAACTTCTCCAAGATAGGGTTTGAAGCTTAAGAGTTGTACTTTCCAATGGTGTAGTTTATTTTGAAAAAAAACATGATATACTTTGAGAAAAATGGCTTTCAATATTCAACTCGAGTTTTCGTCCGGAAGAAAGCGTTTCGCAATAAAAACAATGGCACCATTGGAAGGAGCAGGAAAAATCGATCGATATAGGTCGTTGGTTTTTTTTCTCAAAGACGCAGCATACGATTATGAACGAGTTAAACAGAGCGCCTTTTACTCGAAAAAAGGCACCGCGCGCGCTCGGGGGCCCGTTTCTGCTGGACGCTCCCATATATGACTTGAGAACAGTCTACGATGCTCCTTATTTTCTTGTGATAAAACCAATTGGCTGTTTTGGATTATTTTTCTTAGATACATTGATTTCAGCAGAAACAGAATAAATATAATTTTCCCATTACAAGAAAATAAAAAGCAGATATAACTTATATCAATTCACACACTTTTATAGAATATCTTTAATTATAAAAGAGCATTACCATATTTAAGTCTGGTATTATAACAATTCATTCGTTTTTTTGCTTCCTCAAAGAGGAAGCTTTGTAACGGTGAAACAAATTTTTAAAACAGAAAATGTTCAAAAACATGATTTAAGACTTTTGGCGCTAAAATCCATTGTTTTTGATAAAAAAATGTTCGTGTCTGTGTGTGTGTGTGTGTGTGCGTGTGTGTGTGTGTGTGTGTGTGCGTGTGTGTGTGTGTGTGCGTGCGTAAGTGTATGTATGTGTGTGTGCGTGCGTAAGTGTATGTATGTGTGTGTGGCTGTCTGTGTGTGTGGGTGTGTGTACAGGCGATAACTTTTAAACCGATCGACCGATTTACATCGGGGAAGGCTTATTCTCTTCGTTTAGGAGGAGAATAGAGAGAGCATAACCTACTTTTTGATTTTATCGATTTCTTTTCTTTAGAACCAAAAGACGATTTCGAATTTTTCGTTTTTTTTATTTTTTTAATTTTTTTCAGCCAGTATTACTTAATAAACTAAATTTTTATTAAAAGGTCTTTAAATGACCTACAATTTCTGTTTTTTAAATTTAAATTATCTCTAGCTTGTCATTTGTTATTAATGAAAATATGGTTTATATTTCTTTAATTAATATCTCAAAAACTTTTTCATTTTTCACTCAAAATTTTTACCACTTATTACACGTATCGAGTACAATATTGTGTTAAAATTTGAAGAGGTTATGTTGATTTGTTTCCGAGAAAAAAGTTATTTTTGAAAACAAGTGCGTTTTCTTTCCTTTACGATAACAGGAGTAAAAGTCAATGAATCGTTTTGAAATTTGGCAGAGAATTAGCTTTCTTCTGTCAAGGAGTCAGTTCTTTGCCCAAAAAAATCTGACCTTTGTGACCAAAGATATTTCAGGTTAAAATTTTTTTATAAATTTCTTATATTTGCATTTTTAAAAAGAATATTCGATTGATTGATTCAAAATTTTTACCACTTATTACACTTATCGAGTACAAAATTATGTTAAAATTTCAAGAGGTTATGTTGAATTTTTTCCGAGAAAAAAATTATTTTTGAAAACAAGTGCATTTTCTTTCGTTAACGATATCAGGAGTAAAAGTCAATGAATCGTTTTGAAATTTGTCAAAGAATTAGCTTTTTTATATCTAAGGATTCAGTTCTTTGCCGAAAAAAATCTGACCGTTGAGACCAAAGATATTTGAGGTTAAATTTTTTTTATAAATTTCTTATATTTGCATTTTTAAAAAGAATATTCGATTGATTGACTCAAAATTTTTACCACTTATTACACTTATCGAGTACAACATTGTGTTAAAATTCAATAGGTTATGTTAGTCAAAATTTTTTTACTCATTTCAAATTAGCCCCAAAACACAAATATAAAGTTTTAGAGCAAAATATGCAATAATTCTATTTAATTTGTATATCATATATACATAAAATAATTATTGTGTACTAGGGTATGCCCCCGAGAAAGTAATTTCAGATTGAGTCCCGCGGCAACGTGTACTAGGGCAACGATAATAATTGACTTTCAAATTATGAATTTCGTAAAAATTTCATAAAAATATTTGATAAAAATATCGATTCTGAAATATGAAAAAACTGCCTCTCTGTTAAATTTCAAAATGATTCATTGTCTTTTGTTAAGAAGTATAACTAAGTTTTTATATTTGTATGATTGCTACAATGATGGATTAACTTTAAACCACTAAGTCGAGCAGGATAGTAGTTAAATACCTGTTTCAAAACAAATATTTATTAGATTATTACCAATACATGCTTTTCTTTCTCAAACTAATTTATTTCTTTAAAATTTTTTATAACAATAATTAATTGTTTGTACAGGATACATAAATGAAAAAACAAGAAAGATATTTTTTATATTCAGTCAAATTGTTTAACAAACAAGAAAGAACCACAAAGAAAACAGTTTTATTTATTAATAAAGTTTGTTGTGAAAAATTTACTTTTGTTTTTTAAATTTTAAAAATGGAATCGATAAATTAGTTTGAGGAAGCATCTTGCCAATGAATTGGCAGCGGTTTTTAAATGGTAATATTAAATTAACACAAAAAATACGTGAAAACTGAAAATAAATTTTTCAAATCATAACTATGATCAAAATACAAAGAACATAAGCTTTGTCACATGAAAATGCTTTATGCGGTTATATTGAAAATGCTATATCGATGCATAAAATGGGTTTCGAACATATAAATTGTAAATAAATGAGAAAAAAATATTTAAACAAAATAAAAAAATTTTCTTTGATTTTATTTTAATCCACCACAATTGTAAACTTAGTAATCAATTTTTACTGATACCGGTTCTTATAAAGATGCAGTACTGACAGTTTTAGTAGTAAAGCGATATACTTATAGCATTCAAAAATGCTTTTTCGTACTATCTATCATCTGAAGCATACAAATATGTCTTGACAATAGTCTACGATGCTCCTTATTTTCTTGTGATAAAACCAATTGGATGTTTTGGCTTATTTTTCTTAGATGCATTGATTTTAGCAGTAAAATAATAAATATAATTTACCCATCACAAGAAAATAAAAAGCAGACATAACTTATGTCAATTCATACACTTCTATAGAATATCTTTAAGTATAAAAGAGCATTGCCATATTCAAGTCTGGTATTATAACAATTCATTCATGTCTTTTTTAATTTAAGACTTATATGAAGAAGTGAACTTGTGTTTATAGTGTGTTTGTAGTGTGTAGTGTATTGTGTTAGTAGATTCAAAACTATAATATTGTATTTTTTACATGGACTTTTCCCTTACTGGAGGCTATATGAGTATATTTAAGGAGCATTGATTCAGATACTACTTTCAAACCATCAAACCATAAATTTAAATTAAAAAGGATAGCTTGGATAGCTTTAACTCAAGGCTCTAATGACACAATTAAAATAAAAGAAGACTAGCCACTATAACGGTAAGTCATTTTTTTTAGTCATGCCTTAGAAATTTTATAAGAGGCTCGGATTTTATTGTTGGATTCAAGGTTCTATCTGAGATTTCAGGAGATTCTCAGTACTTTCAATATGAACATCATCGCCATGATATCGTCTTGATCAACTGTCGCCGTCGTTCTGCAAGAATCGGTGCTTATTTATTTTCAGCTTAGCGTGGCTTTTCCGAGCCGAATCCGTCCGTATTCCACGACGAATCTGTGCGGATTGATAAATCAGCAAGGATTTTTGATCGTGAACAAACGCTATATTTCGTTGGAATCTGTGCAGATTCTGAGCGGATTTTTGGTCGGATTAGGTAGATAATCAGTACGGAGTTCTGTCGGATATTCAGTACAGAATCGGTGTATCATTTTCAGTTTATCGAGGCTTTTCCAAACCGGATCTGTCCAGATTCCAGGAAGATTCTGTGCGGATTTCAGTACTGATATTTGCGAATGTCTCTATGGAATCTGCTTGGATTCGGCGTGGACTCTACGTTGATCTATCGGAGTGATCCAAGAGTCGATTAACGTAACTGAATCCGTATGAAATCCGTATAGAATCAGTCCGGATATGTAGGAGATATCTCTGGATCTTGATTCCTCCCCGGAATTCATGAGGAATCTCTACTGATTCGGTACGGCGTTTTCGGACTGATTTCGGTCTGAAATCAGTGTACGGATTTCAGTCCGGATTCCGTCCAGATATTTTAGCCCGAGAAGCCATTTCATTGCTCTACTCAAATCAAAAGGTTTTATTTAAAAAGATTATCTCGTTCAAAAGATATAGAGAGCACAATTTTTTTGTGTGCTGTTCCCTTTCTGAACTTTTCTCCATGGTTTTAAGATATCCGGTTTGCTGCTCTTACGACACTTCCGATTGTCGTCTATCTTACGCTTATATATATATATATATATATATATATATATATATATATATATATATATATATATATTCCCGTGTCTGGGCGACGACGACCTAACTTTACACATCTTTACACTTTACACATCATATGTATATGTTTACATTATAATAATATAAATCATGGATTCATCGTGTATATTCAAAATCAAAGATCTCAGAAAGTCAACTGATGAAAAGAATTTTTTTATATCTACAGCATCAACAAGGCACATAACTTTTTTTAGATAAGTATTATTAAATGGCTAAATGTTAAAGGCTATAATAATATTAAAATATGAAAGAATTGATACATTGTGAGAATTTTTTAATTATTTTTTTACAGATATACAAGAAAATTTTTTTGGAATCTTTGAATGAATATCAATGGCCAATATCGGTCAATTGTCTTCATAATATTAGATAATATGGGATAATAATATGCATTTTTTTTTTGCAAAATCTTCTGTCAAGTGAAGTAAATCTGTGAGCTTTTCTGTCAACGGAATATAGTTCAGAATATAATTCCTGCAACGAGTTCATATTGTATGTGAGTAAATGTTAATAAACAATGGAAATTTTAGCATAGAGAAAGAAATATCGGCTATTTGTGAAATAACTTGTTTTTGTATAACATAAAACCTTGATGTTTTCCAGTGAAATAAATTTGTGGACTTTTATGTCAATAAAATACAGATCATTTTGACAGCTTTTGTTTTGCAAGGAAATTTTGAATTTCAAATGGACTATACAGTATAATAAAAATATACAGTATAACACATGTCTGCGACATTTAGATAATAGTTCAAGATTCAGATAATAATTTCAAAAAGTTATATCTATACAAGAATTACAACGTATTAGAATGAGAGGATTATTGACAAGTAGATCATGATTAAATAGTTTGTAATATAGAAGAGTTCATTATAAATACATAAATTGCATTATATATAATTCAACAACTCTGTCAAATTAAAACACGGAAATAGTGAGTTACAAGATCACAAGTATTTGTATCTTTGACATGAAAGAATGCAGTTTTAGTGTACTTAATAACAGTGTAGATATCAAAGTTTGAAATAATAATTTTTATGGAACTTTCTTAAAACATTGTAGTTCTTGGTTTAGAAATGTATCCGGAAGAAAGCTTTAACTATTAAAATCGTTTAAACAAAATTTATGTGGAGCATTTCTGACAGCTGATTATGACAATTAAGATAATAAGGAGATATTGAATTATTAAAACCCAGAAATAGTGAGATTTAAGATTTTTTCAGATTATTAGAAGTGCATCATGCTCAAGTATTTTATATATACACAAAAATTATATTAATATTTTTTTTAATTACATTAATTCTTTCAGACTCAGACTTCACTTCATTTTTTGCTTAAAATGCAAATGCTTGAAGATATTAACATCAAAACAAACACACTAAAAATTGATGAAGTTCATTGCATGTCAGTGCGTCAAAGAATGAATTATCAAGTGTCAAACAACGTACCAACATATTACGAAACTGTTTAGACTGTATCTTATTTTCATACATAACTTTAATTGTTTGTGGTTTACACAAATTCATTCCTTAAAAATTTTTCTTGTTGGATGATGTGAATTAATTATTATTATGCCGTGAGGCCACCAAAAGATTATGTTCAAGTCTGTAAAAGCACGCAACCTCATGTAGTAAAGACAAGAAGAAATACTGTTGCAGATATTCCTCTAGCAGAGCCTGGTTCTACTTTATGGTGTTTTAATTATCGATGCTTTATTGACCTTATGATTTCTAAAGGTAACCTAGCATTATTAAAACCCGGAAATAGTGAGATGTAATATTTTTTCAGATTTTATTTTATAAGTACTGGAACGATGTGCGTTTTCTGCACCTCCGTGATAAAAGTAGCGACACGATGAGTTCATTTAACAAGCTATGTGGCGGAGGGTGACATGCGAGACCTCGACACTGAGCTATGTATACACGGTTGTACACATAGCTAATCTCGGGGTTTTGATTCTGTGATGAGCACCGAGCCACCTGTTCGCGCGGTCGCAGACGACGCACACGGTAATTAGCACTGTGCGCCGAATGCGAGCGTGCCCACGTGTGCTCGGCCGCCATGATGCTCCACAGCAGCAGCCGAGGAGTCATGCCAGCCACCGTCGCACACCCACGCGTCACCCACGACACTACACGCACATCACGACACCTGCACTAACACACGCGAGCCGTGGAAGCTCGTACAGGCTGCGCGATGGCCACGAGGCCGGCAACGACGCGAAATAGAGAGAGACGGAGTACGCGACGACGCACCGATGCTGCACGGACTGAGTAAGGGGGGGGGAGTGATACTGCACACGGCCGAGAGTATAAGAGGGAGAGAGATACGGCGCAGTGGCGCACAGGTGTATGAGAGCGAGAGAGAGGGCGAGAGCCCGGCTCGGCAGCCTGTGAGCTGCACACGGCCGAGAGTATCGGTGGGAGAGAGATACTGCGCAGCGGCGCACATGTAGGAGGGAGAAAGAGAATTGCCGACAAGAGCACGACCGCCGCAGTAAAGCGTGGAGGCGCGCCGCCAATAAGCGGAGAGAACTAAGCCAGGTTATGCCGATTTAAAATCCGCGCGCAACAGGTGGCAGCAGGAATCGACCCGGCGATCGTTGCCGTCGCGCCTGGCCAATCACAGACACCGTTCGAGTAATTAGAGCCCTAATTGGGTTAAATGAATAAGTTTCACCACAAATGGAAAAAGAAAATCGCGACGCGCGCCGATACCTGCTGCCAACCTGCCCACCGGCCGGTCTGATGTAATGAGTGTGAGAGAGAAAGAGAGCGACGCCACCAAGGAAGAAGACGGAAGCGAGCCGGCACTGCTTCCTTCTTCTTCACTCAGTCCTGGACTGTCGCCTAGTGCACATCGCAGTCGTAGTAGTTTGTGAGAGTTTTTCGAGTAGTAGTTTGTGAGAGTTTTTCGGATAGCAGTTCGTGAGAGTTTCTCGAATAGCAGTTCGTGAGAGTTTGAGTAGTAGTTTGGGAGAGTGCTGAGAGAGAGAGAGAGAGGGAGAGAGAGAAAGAGAGTAGCGGACGTAGAAAAAGTCAGGAGAAGAGAGAGGGAGAGAGGAGAAGAGAGGAGAGAGAGTAGTGGGTCATCGCCAACGTGTGACTCGCGTTGTACGCCACCGTAGAGAGAGAGAGAGAGAGAGAGAGAGAGAGAGAGAGAGAGAGAGAGAGAGAGAGAGAGAGAAAGAGAGAGAGAGAGAGAGAGAGAGAGAGAGAGAGAGAGAGAGAGGAAGGTCCGACTAGTGACAGCGACAAGCGACGGTAAGATTTTAGTTGCTGTCGTCGGGAGGCACTTTTGTTTCTGCCCCCGACCCTCAATTTTATCTACTTTCTTGTGTAGGTGCGAGCGATAACTCCCAGCGGAGAGGAAGCAGGAGCGAATCTCTCTCGCGTGTGCGCGAATAACCGGCGTGCGAGGCCGGAGCGGCCATTTTGTTAACCGCGTCCGCGAAATATATGTGCCGCGCTTACCGTCCACCGCCGCCAGAAGAAGTGCAGACTACCATTAAAGGCATTATTACAAAATTGCGTTTGGAGTTTCTTTTATTGAATGTGTTGTTCTGTTGTTTCCTGTGCGTATGTGAGTGACTATTCGGGGTACGAATAATTACACGCGCTGCTGCCCCGTTCGCGTATTCTTTTTTCCGTAGTCACCGAGGGTACCGGCCGCCCCAGGCCGTCGCAACGCCGCCCACGCCCAGAGAGGAGGAAGAGTCTATAGCCAGGCAGAGGAGACGGAGGTAACGCGTCGTCGCCGTGGTCTGGCGCCCCCACCCAAAACTAAATTTTGAACGCGGTCGCACGTTACTGTACCGAGAGTTAGGGTTTTTGTGGGAGTTGGGAGCAATTCGTGAAATTCTATCGCGAATTAAAAGCCCGCAGGGCGAGCAATAACGTTGTTGAGGGGGTGGAAAATACGCAACGTTACAGTACATCATGCTCAAGTATTTTATATCAAAAAGTTATATTCATACAAGAATGTCAAGAAAGCTTTTATTCTCACTGATTTTAGTTCATAAACTGGTTGTGATTTTAGTTTTACAAGATTATGTGCGGGTTATTAATTTAAGTATAGTAGTTTCAATAAATAATAATTTTAAGAAGTTATATCTGCCATAAAAAAATATCGAGAAAGCTTTTTTTTCTCATGATTCTTAGTTTATTAACTTTTGTTTTTAATTTTACAAGTGAAAATTTCAACAAATCCAAGTGTTTAGACTAATATGATTAATGATTGGCTTATGGTGAGAGGTGCCAAATGTTTCATAGGAGCCATCTGTTCTGTAAATATTACAGAACATATAAATATTGACAAATTATTTTGAAAACATGAAAATTAGCATAGAGAAAGAAACATCGATTTATGAAATAACTTGGACTTGTAAGATAAAAAGAAGATATTGCTCTCCAGTGAAGTGAAGTACATCTGTGAACTTTTCCATCAGTGAAATATACGTCAGTTTATCTATTTTGCCAATTGTGTTTAAAAACATGCAAATAGTGAAATGCAAGATCAGAAGTATTTGTATCTTTGAAATAAAAAATGCAGTTTTTTCAGTGTAGTAACAGTGTAGATATCAAAGTTTGCAATAATAATTTTTGGAAAACTGTCTTAAAACATTGCATTTCTTGGTTTAGAAATGTTTTCAGAGGAAGACTTGAACTAGTAAAATAATGTAAGAAAATTTATGTGGAGTATATTTCTGACAGATTATTATGACAATTCAAACAAGGATACCCAACAATTAGTAAAACCAGAAAATAGTCAGATGTAAGATTTTTTCAGATAGAAGTGCATCAAAACCCAAGAAGTATATAAATATTTTTTAATTAAATTAATTCTTTCAGACTAAGGCTTCACTCTGTTTATTGCGACATAAAAACAAATACACTAGAAATTGATGTAGCTCATTGCATGTCAGTACGTCAAAGAATGGATTATCAAGTATTTCAATAGTGACATTAATAATTCATTATTTTGAGAAAATTTAACACGCAAACTTATTAGCAAACTTTTTATACTGTGTCTTCTGAATTTCATAGATTAACTTTATAATTTTTTACATTCATTAATAGATTTGGAAGTGAACATTAGTATATTATGTGTGAAGGTATATTACAAAAGTTTTTAAAAGTGTAATACAAGTGTACAGTGAAAGTTATGGATTAAAATTTTGTCTATCCTTACTCTTACGTAAAACACATAGTGCTCCAATTCGAATCAACTTTTAAAGGAAGGAAAACACGTGATATTATATAAAAGTACACTAGAACCTTTGTTTATGCCGGAAAGCTATACTATCATCAAACATCGACTGCATTCACTATGATACAATTGACATTTTATTTTCTGAAGTTTAAACAGTTATGCACTGCAATGAATTTATGAGTCGTGTGAAATGTAGCTGCTATAGACATTTTTATGAAGCATTTGGCCATAGCAATACTGGTTTAGTAACATGCATTCTGGAGTTTGGATTGCTCAACATATTCTACATTTATCTTTGCCTTACACAGAGAAAAATTGTGTATGAAAAATTACTATTTCCTATAGTAACCGTGTGACACCCAAATTTTCATAAAAATTAACTACAATTTATAGTGAAAATTTGCTATGACTGTAACTTACTACACTGATACAATTGATATTTTATTTTCTGAAGTCGAAACAGTTATGCACAGCAAGGAATTTATGAATCCTGTGAAGTGTTGCTGCATTTTTATGAAGCATTTAGCCACAGCGTTACTAGTTTGGTAACATACATTCCGGGGTTTGGATTGCTCAACATATTCTATATTTATCCCTATATATACACAGAGAAAAATTGTGTAGGAAAAATTACAATTTTCTATAGTAACTATGGAACAGATTCAAATTCTCATGAAAATGACTACAATTTATAGTGAAAATTGGTATTTTTATAGTGAAAGTAACAAAATCATAACAATTTTTATTGGTTATATTTTCCCTAACCGAAATTGTTAGAATATAAGGTACATTTATGTCGACGTATGAGAGAGAATGAATACGTAGCGCCATCTCGCGTATAGCGAGGCGCAAGCTAGCGAGAGCGAGCGGCCGAAGCGGGAGCTCACTCGTCCGCCGTCCTCCGCGTGTAGCGGTTGTAAGAGTGAGAGCTGTACATAGAGTCAAGTAATAAAGATTGTTACTGTTCACGTTAGCCGGTGTGGTCATTTGAAAGACCCTGTGTGTCCCTCCATTCCTAACATGGTAGCAGAGTGCCTGGTTTCTTTTATCTGCTACATCGACTCTCGAGTCGTGTAGAGATAATTTAAGTGCCGCGTATGTAAATACCGAAGAAAACGTATTTGGAAGGGATAGTGCTTTTGAGTTGAGCGCATGGTAAGCGCAAGAACAAAGAAAAACGCATGAGCGTAAACACAAAGCCTCGGGAAGTAAAAAGTGAAAAGTCAAGTGAAACTGAAAGTGAAGAAGAGTTTTTTGATACAGAAATTAAGGAAGTTAAAAAGGAAATTCCTGTTGAAAGCGAGATGGCATCGGAGAATAAAGGATTCACGTTACAAGTATTTGATGGGACACATTATGATAAATGGAAGTACAAATTGAAATTATTCTTGGAATTTAAAGAATGCAGTGAAGTTATCGAGCATAATGAAAGACCGGCAGAAATAACAGAAATCGAGTGGAAGAAAAAAGAGATAAAAGCAAAAAATTATATAGTGAACAGTATGACGAATACACAATTAGAATTAATTATTTCAGAAGAAACTGCAAAGAAAATGGTTGCTAAATTGGATGAACATTATTTAGTGAAAAGCAGTGCTGTGAAACTGCTGTGTAAAAGAAAGTTACTTGATTTGAAAATGAATGAAAGTGAGAACCCGACAGACTTTTATAATAATTTTGAGAAATTGGTGAATGAATTAAAAAATGCAGGAGAAAACGTGACAAAAGAAGATAAATTGAATTACTTCTTATTAACGCTACCAGAAAGTATGTCACACATGGTCGATATTGTGGACGCATTAGCTGAAAAGGACAAAACAGTGGAATTTGTGAAATCGAAACTGGAATTTGAATTTAAGAAAAGACATGGTGAAAGTGAAAATTCAAAATCAAATGCGTTTACGTTTGAAAAGAACAAACACCAGGACAAAAGGACATGTTATGTATGTGGAAATACAGGGCATATACAGTACGATTGCCCGAATAAAAACATTTCGTGGAATCAAGGAACGCCGCAGCAAGGAGGCGGCAGAGGAAGCCGTGCGCCACACAGAGGAGGGGGCAACGGCAGAGGCTACACACAGCAGCGAGGAACGAGTTCAAACCGGCGTGGAAGGAGCGGTTACCGACAGCGCGGCCGAGGCGCGCGAGGCAATGATGACAACAGTGGAGGTCATCAGAGCGCGGAGAATAAGACAGCGTTCAACACGTCAATAGAAATAAGGTCTGCGAATATAGGAAATGGTAATGTAAATGAAAACAAAGTAGAGTGGATTTTAGACAGCGGGTGTACAGACCACGTGATTAATAACGAAAGTTATTTTAGTGACGCGATTATATTGAAAGAGCCTATAAATGTTAAAGTAGGTGACGGAAGAATTTTGAAAGCGACAAAAGTTGGTCATGTAATTAGTAAATTCAAAACACTTAACGAAGAGACAGAAATTGAATTAAAAAATGTATTTTACGTGAAAGATATGGATAGAAATTTAATAAGTTTTGCTAAAGTGACGGATAATCATAAAGTAGTATCTATCGGAGATAGTTCGAAAATATATAATAGAAATAATAAATTGATGGCTATAGCTTGGAAAAAGATAGAATTTATAAAATGACAAGTTATTTAGAAAAGAATATAGAATCAAATTTAATAAGAAAAGATAATGGAAAAATTTCTTTAAAAGAGAAGTGGCATAGAACTTTAGGACACGTCAACTTTAATTATTTGAATACTATGTGTAAAAATCATGTATTGGAAGGTTTGCCAAATGAAGTAGAGTCTGATTATTTTAAGTGTGCTACATGTATTATGAATAAAATGCATAACATTCCCTTTGAAAATAACAGGAAAAGAGCGAAAGATATTTTAGAGATAGTACATACAGATTTAAATGGGCCACACTCTGAAGGTTATAAAGGGGAAAAATATTTTTTAACGTTTGTTGATGACTTTAGTAAAGTAGGTAAAATTTATCCGATTAAGACAAAGAATGAAGTATATGACAAATTTATTGAATACATAAATTTAGTTGAGAATAAGACAGGAAAGAAAATTAAGAAACTAAGATGTGATAATGGCACTGAATATTTGAATAGAGATATGTATAGGTTATTTAGAAATAAGGGAATCGAGGTAGAACCATGTCCACCTTATGTACACGAGTTAAATGGTACCGCTGAGAGGTACAATAGGACGATTATGGACAGTGCTAGGTGCTTATTAGCAGAGTCAAAGTTAGAGAAAAGGTACTGGCCAGAAGTAGTATGCGCTGCAGCATACTTAAAGAACAGGACAATAGCAAACACGTTAGAAAGGAATAAATCTCCTTATGAGATATTTTTCAATGAAAAACCAGATGCAAAGTATTTGAAATTATACGGGAGTAAAGTATTTGTGAGAGTACCTGAAAGCAAAAGAAATTCGAAATGGGATAAAAAAGCTGATTTAGGAATTTTGATAGGTTATGATGTAACGGGGTATAGAGTTTTGATAGGAAATAGAGTTATTGTAGCTAGACACGTTGATATTATAGAAGAAAATGTAAAATCCATTGGATTTGATGATATTGATGAAGGAATTGAAAACAAAATTGACTTAATCCTTCCGCCTACTTCGACTCTCGAGTCAAGTAGGGGAAGTAAAACTAATTCGGAAACACAAGCTATAAATGAAAATGAAAATGAAAACTGTAATCAAGGGTTTAATGAAAATTTAGAAAATGTTGAAAATGAAGTTAAAGAAGTACCTGATTTAAGAAGGTCACAAAGAACGATTAAAAAGCCTAGTAGATTTGATGATAATGATGTATATCACGGTTGTATTTATGTAAGTTATTGCAGTGCAGATAGTTTTGAAAATTTTGATAAGGCTATTAAATGTGATGAGTCTAGTTTTTGGGTAGATGATAGGAATAAAAGGATGAATAGTTTAAATAAAAATAAAAACTTAGGAATTAGTTGAGAAACCAAAGAATGAAAAGGTATTAGATTTAAAGTGGATTTATACTAAGAAAGCTGAAAATGTGTGTTAAATAAAGCATTGTATGGTTTACGCGAGAGTCCAAGAGATTAGTATGAGTGTCTCGATAGTTATTTAAGATTATTAGGATTTGAAAGAAGTGAACATGATAATTGTTTGTATACGCTTAGAGTAAGAAATGAGATTATTTACTTAATTATATTTGTAGACGACATTTTGATTTGTTGTAAAAGAAGAGAAAACTTGAATTTTATGAAAAGTATATCAATAGAAAAATTTAAAATTAATAAGACATTGTAAAAGTAAGTTCAGAAAAAATTTAGTAGATATTTTGACAAAGGCTCTTGGACGAGTAAGATTTGAAAATTTGAGAAGTTTATTGAATTTAATTTCAAGACTATTGTAATTGCGAGAAACATAAATGTAAGGAGGCGTGTTAGAATATAAGGTACATTTATGTCGACGTATGAGAGAGAATGAATACGTAGCGCCATCTCGCGTATAGCGAGGCGCAAGCTAGCGAGAGCGAGCGGCCGAAGCGGGAGCTCACTCGGCCGCCGTCCTCCGCGTGTAGCGGTTGTAAGAGTGAGAGCTGTACATAGAGTCAAGTAATAAAGATTGTTACTGTTCACGTTAGCCGGTGTGGTCATTTGAAAGACCCTGTGTGTCCCTCCATTCCTAACAGAAATATTTTTCTACAGAAAAGTTAAAAACTGTTAATAAGAGTTATAAACTGTTAAAAATAATTCTAAAATGTAGAATTTTGGACGTTACTAATTGTTTATAACTGTTTGTAACATTCTTTAACAGTTAATATGAGTTATTCAATTATTTAATAACTATTAAATATTTATTAATTATTATTATTAATATAATAATAATCTATTGTTAGTATAAATTAATAAAAATAAAAACTAAAAACTAAAAGTACTAATATAATTAATTATTAATTAATTATTATGAATAGAATAATATGGCTATTAAAAAGATATTAATTAATAATTAGCATTATTTATAATAATTTAATCATTTTTAAATTTCTTTTAAATATATCAATTTCAAAATTATTTCAAACTGTTTCAATCTGCGTTTGAAACTGTTTCAAACTATTACAAACTATATATCTGTATAATCTATAGAATAATAAAATTTTCCATAACTATACAAATAATTATGTGATTATTATGTTTTAATATAAAACCTTCTACGAAAGTATAAAATACGGCAAGTATAGAATTTTTTCTTTATAATCTACCCCCCCCCCCCCTTCCGGTATGTATTTCTTGAAAGTATGACTTGATATTTTCTTAAGAAATTAAAGACCGGTTGCCTGACAAACATTGTTTAATGTACTTTTATCTTGAAAAGTTGTGAAATCTCTCTAAAAGAATTTTTCATAAAAATAAAAACTTAGGCAATATTGCATACAATGTACTTATTGTCCATCCTTCTCCCCCCCTCTCTTGTTCGCTCTCACCCTCCTTCTCAGTACTCCCTCAACACCTGCCACACTCTGTACCACAAATATTGTTATAAAACTTTCTACGAAAGTATAAAATAAGGCAAGTATAAGTGTTTTCTGTATAATCTGTAGAATAATAATCAGTGCAAATTAAACAATCAAAATTTGTGAAATCAATTATCAATAGTCAAGTAACGCGAACAACTCTTCGAAACAAATGTGCTACTGTTGTCAGAATAATGTATTAAAATTTGTTTATCCTTCCGCACAAATTAAACACAAGAAAGTACTGAAATCAATTTATAAGTAGTCAAGTACGCATAAGTTACATAATAAAACTTTTCATACCTAAAATTACATTTTACATTCATGTTGTGATAATGAGCAAGGATTAAGTACTTTTTTATCACACAAGAGCGTAAAATCTTATGCCCGCTGTACGAATATTATTTTTCGTCGTCGTGGGCACAATGAGTGTCCATAAAATCTTTTTCTTGCAAACATACTGTGGTCCCGTTACGAAATAGCGGAAATATTTTTGTTCAAAAATCTTTAAAACTGTTAGAAAGAGTTATAAACTGTTTAAAAATGTTACAAAATGTAGGATTTTGAACGTTATTAATCGTCTGTAACTGTTTGTAACTGTTCGTAACATTTTTCAACAGCTTTTAACAGTTTGTAAGAGTTATTAAATTATTTAATAATTTTTAAATATTTATTAATTATTATTATTAACATAGTAATAATTAATTATTAGTATAATTAAACACTCCTTTGGCTTCTTCTGCATTGTTTGACTGTTACTTGCCTTCGGAGTGCTCCCGCGCTGCTTGATTCTCATGATTATAATAATGAGGCTATTAAATAATAATTAATTATTAATAATAATAATAATAATAATTTATTAATTATTAATTTTTTCTGAAATATATCAAATTTAAAATTATTTGAAACTGTTTGAAAGTGTTTAAAACTATTAAAAACTGTTTGAAACTGTTACAAAGTATTATAATTAGAAAAAATGTGTCCAAAATCATACATTTTGTAACACTTATAAACAGTTTTAAACAGTTCTAAATAGTTATAAATAATTTTTAACAGTTATTAACTGTTATTAACGTTTAAAATTTACTACAAGGTAGTTACCAACACATCTCTATTTTTCATTATTCTTTTTGAATTTTGAACTTTCTATAGTATAATCTTACACATCTTGGGAGGACAAGAGTAAAGTCTACTTTACTTCCCTTGTCTTGCTGCTCTAGCAGGGGTGGTCCTCTGTTCTCCCATACATACTTGGCGGGCCCGACGGTTAATTATGCAGTTCAAGGTGTGTATGGCTATTCATTTTATCTAAATATTCATATGCGTAAAGATCAGGTCAAATGTATAAATAAATTGTACTACATATTATAAAATGGAAATCGCAAAATTTAACACTGTTATTAAATACAGTGCAAAAGAATACGAAATAGGTGACTTGGTAAATGGTTAATAAAGTGTAAAGCTCTTTTCAATAGATTATAATGTGTATATTAAAGTGGACTATAAATTTATATGAATAGTTATTGTCGATACAAGTGCGAGAAAGTTATTTTATCGACGTATGGACGTTTGCGCCCGAGCGAGGGTGAAAAGGCCACACGAGGATAAAATCACTTTCTCACTCGCGTATCCAACACTATTTTTTTTACAGGACATCTGATAAGCTCAATTAGCGCATGCTTTTGTGTTCAAGCGTACGCGAAAGCGAAATTCGCGCACAAAGTGTGAAAAAAAAAAAAAAAATTTAGGTATTAAAAGTAAGTCTTGATTCGGCCTGGGCCCGCCAAGTATATATCGGAGAACGGAGGACCACCCCTGCTAGAGCAGCAGGACAAGGGAAGTAAAGTAGACTTTACTCTTGTCCTCCCAAGATGTGTAAGATTATACTATAGAAATTTCAAAATTCAAAAAGAATAATGAAAAATAGAGATGTGTTGGTAACTATGTAATTTTTTTATACAGGATTTGATGGTAACTTTATGTACCAGCATTTCGTAACGGGACCACAGTATGTTTGCAAGAAAAAGATTTTATGGACACTCATTGTGCCCACGACGACGAAAAATAATATTCGTACAACGGGCATAAGATTTTGCCCTCTTGTGTGATAAAAAAGTACTCAATTCTTGAAGCTAGCGCACTTTGCTAGCCCTCGAGCTCATTATCACAACATGAATGTAAAATGTAATTTTAGGTATGAAAAGTTTTATTATGTAACTTATGCGTACTTGACTACTTATAAATTGATTTCAGTACTTTCTTGTGTTTAATTTGTGCGGAAGGATAAATAAATTTTAATACATTATTCTGACAACAGTAGCACATTTGTTTCGAAGAGTTGTGCGCGTTACTTGACTATTGATAATTGATTTCACAAATTTTGATTGTTTAATTTGCACTGATTATTATTCTACAGATTATACAGAAAACACTTATACTTGCCTTATTTTATACTTTCGTAGAAAGTTTTATAACAATATTATTTGTTTCACTGATTGTTTAAAAAAAATATTTAGGTTCTCATTATAGTTTGTGATACAGAGTGTGGCAGATGTTGAGGGAGTACTGACAAGGAATGTACCCGAACTGTCAAATTCAAGAAAATTCCAAACCCATATTAAAAAGTAGACCTCCATGCGAGATTCACGAAACCATTTTCTTTATCGGCTGAAAAGCGCTTTATAAGGGTTAAAATCACCCCTAAAGTTTACCCCCAAGAAACGTTTTTTTGATATATCTCGGCTTTTAACTTTTTTCAACGAAACAAAATGGAAAGAGTTTCTTATTAAAAAGTCAAGAAATCCGTGGTAGTATGAACATTAAGGGTTGCATCCCTTATTTTTTAGAGGGTGAAATTGTGTTTTTTTAAGAATAATTTTTGTTGTGAGAATTCATAAAATAATTAAAAATAGGTCAAAACATTATTTTTACCAACTACAATAAATAACAGTTGGTGTGTTTGGGCATTCTTCGCGAAACAACCCCTTAAGAGGTGGTAAACCACCCCTAACTCAAATGAATTAGGTATATTTTTTTGGCAATTATTTTTTTCCTTAAAATGGGTTCTTGAAGTCGTTAATCGGAATCCACAGTTAGATCCACAATAAAAATTTGAAAATAGTGAATTCAATATGTCGAAAAACTTTTTAGAAATATTTTAAATTCCACGAAAAATAGTATGTAGACCCCCTAGCGGAAATTATATTATGTAAATAAATGTATATTTATTTATCGTACGATAAACAAGTGTATGATAAAAAAATAATAAATAATAGAATAACATAACAAAACATTGTTACATTATTATACACTTATTTACATAATATAATTTCCGCTAGGGGGTCTACATACTATTTTCGTGGAATTTAAAATATTTCTAAAAAATTTTTCGCCATATTGAATTCACTATTTTCAAATTTTTATTGTGGATCCAACTGTGGATTCCGATTAACGACTTCAAGAACCCATTTTAAGGAAAAAAATAATTGCCAAAAAAATATATATATTCAGTCCCTGAGGAGGAGCCGGAGCGGGCTCGAAACGTTGGACAAGGTGGTGGTGGTGGGGGGCAGTCAGATCGTCCTTTGCTAACAAAGTTTTTTCCAGGTTTTAATTAAGTTTTTATTTCAGATTCTGCGGGGGTGATTATAAACAAGGGCAATCTGACTGCCATAAATATTAATTATTTTAAATTAATTTGTAAGACTTTAAGACCGATGGAAAAATTCTTATCAGTTGATAGTAAATTGGAGTCGATATAAGTAATATTTTTAATGATAAAAAAAATATACCTAATTCATTTGTGTTAGGGGTGGTTTACCACCTCTTAAGGGGTTGTTTCGCGAAGAATGCCCAAAAACACCAACTGTTATTTATTGTAGTTGGTAAAAATAATGTTTTGACCTATTTTTAATTATTTTATAAATTCTCACAACAAAAATTATTCTTAAAAAAACACAATTTCACCCTCTAAAAAATAAGGGATGCAACCCTTAATGTTCATACTACCACGGATTTCTTGGCTTTTTAATAAGAAACTCTTTCCATTTTGTTTCGTTAAAAAAAGTTAAGTAGAAGCCGAGATATATCAAAAAAACGTTTCTTGGGGGTAAACTTTAGGGGTGATTTTAACCATTATAAAACGCTTCTCAGCCGATAAAAAAAATGGTTTCGTGAATCTCGCATGGAGGTCTACTTTTTAATATGGGTTTGGAATTTTTTTGAATTTGACAGTTCGGGTACTTTCCTTGTGAGAAAGGAGGGTGAGATTAAAAATTGCTTCGGACACACCACCAACTTCTCAAAAACCTTCAGTATCAACCAATCAAGTAACAGTAAAAACCAATCAAGGCATACCACTCAACTACTCCTGATCCAACTCAACAAAAACAGCAAGACTCACAAAGGTAACACACTCATCTCGGACCGCTCAGCACCTGTGCACGTATTGTGGAGAGCCTCGTTTCATCGTGGCCTGTTCGAAATTTAAGAGACTCAATGATCCACAACATCGGAAATTTGTGATGGAGATGCTGTTATGCTACAACTACTTAGGTCTTCAAGCTGCCAAAAATTGCAAGTCTCAGTATCGTTTTCAAATTTGCATTGGTAACCATCACACCATGATACATGTGGCACGGACACGGAAGGTAGACCTCAAGGCAACCCAGCAAGCGGCTCAACTCAAAAATAGGACAACAACACAATCATCTGGTCTCAAAATTTAACTCAACGGCCAAACTCATCAATCAACTTTACTGGCAATTGCATTGGTCTGATATGACTCATCGGTGATATATCTCATAAAATTAGAATACTCGTAGACTCAGAATCAGAAGTCTCATTCATCTCCAAGGAGACTGTAGATCTTCTCAAACTTAAACGGCAAAACTCATCTATGCCAATCCTTGGAGTTGGAGACACGCACTCAACTCACACTCTCGGAAGGGTTCAACTCAACTTACGGCCCATCTACAAAAATCTCAAAATTCGGATCGATGCTCAGATTATACGCCAAGTCTCATCAATTTTACCTTCAGAAAAATGTGAGCAACTCAATTGGAGTCATACAAAAGTGAACTTTGCAGATCCGACTTTTTGGAAACCTCAACTAGTAGTGCATGTACTCATCGGTGCTGACTATTATGGTCACATCATTAAGCCTAATCTCATCAAAGGGAGGATGACTGAACCAGTTGCACAATTATCAATCTTTGGTTGGCTTATAATCGGTCCATACAACTCAGCTGTTAAATACAAAATAGTGCATCACACAACGGTCGCACTCAACACTGAAGAATTCCAGAAACTTCTCACGCGCTTCTGGGTTCAAGAAGAGCCACCCTCAACGACTGCAACTAAACTAAACAAGGAAGAGGCACTATGCGAGCAGCACTTTGTCTCACGGACGATATCAAGTAAGGTTACCTCTCACCGACTCAGCTGATGTACTGGAAAGTTCATTTGGAAAAGCTCAAGCTTGCCTCAAACGAGTACTCTCAAAATGCAATCAAGACATGATCTACCAGGAAAGGTATTACACATTTATGGAACAATACTACAAATTGAACCATATGGTGCAGATCCCTTAGGAAATATCCGTGAAATCATCGTATTATCTTCCTCACCATGGAATATTAACGGAAGATAGCTTAACTACCAAACTCCGAGCAGTAATCAACGGTTTAGCACTCACAACAAATGGAAACTCACTTAATGACATCATGCATATTGGACCACACCTCTCACCTAATATTGTAGATGTTCTCACCTGGATTCGGATTCAACCATTTTCATTCTCAACTGATATTACAAAAATTTACCGTCAGATTAAGATTCACCCTCAAGACTGGAATTTACAACGCATTTTGTGGGTAGATAATACAGGTCAACTTACTCATTTCCACTTGACAACAGTCATCTATGGAACATGAGCAGCTCCGTACCTAGCAATTCGAACATTTCTTTAGCTGGTGAATGATGAAGGAGGTAAGTATCCACTTGCTGTTGACTCACTACTTTTTGGACGGTATGTGAATGATATCTTCGGTGGAGCTGCATCCAAGGAAATTCTCATAGAAAAGGCCAAGCAGTTAACATCACTTTGCACGGCGGGCGGTTTTCCATTGGCCAAATGGAATTCCAACTCATCGGAATTTCTCAAGGAATTTCTTGCGAGCCACCAGCTGAAGAAGGTGTACCTCTGGATGATTGCGCGACAAATATTCTCGGAATGAAATGGCTCCCTCGTTCAGACAAACTCACATTGACAATGACTCTGCCGCTCAAAACGGAAACTATCATAAAACGGATTATACTTTCGGAAGTTTCTCAACTCTACAATCCCATCGGAATCATCTCACCGGTAATCATTAAATCAAAAATCCTTCTGCAAGAGCTGTGGCTATACAAACTTTCATGGGACGAACCACTGCCAAACTCAATTGTGAAGAAATGGATGCACATCCGAGAGGATCTCACAAACCTGGATACCTTCTCTATGCGACGATGGTTAGGAATACAGGCGAATTCGGTTGTGGAACTTCATGGCTTTTCGGATGCTTCACAAGAGATGATATCCGCACAACACTCAAATCTGGATCAACATCAGCATTCCTTATATCAAAAATGAAAGTGGCACCACTCAAACTACTTTCAGCACCACGGTTGGAGTTAAGAGCGGCAGTTGTTACTCACTAAGTTAGCAGGACATGTGTTGGATAACTCAAATTTGCCAATTTCACATACTCATCTATGGACAGATGCAAAGATAGCACTCACATGGATACGCTCACATACCTTACGATGGAAGGAGTTCACTGGAAATAGGGTTGCTCTCATTCAAGAACACATTTCCAACGATCAGTGGAGGCACGTGCCTGGAACGGATAATCCAGCTGATTGTGCCTCTCGAGGCCTCCTCACCTCTCAACTTCGAGAACACCAGTTATAGTGGCACGGACCAAGCTGGCTTTGCAAGGATGAGTTCGCCTGGCCATATAAACTAAACTCACTAGAAGAGAATAATCTTCGAGAAGCGAGGCAAAAGGTTACACCCATCACAGCCACGGCACACTCAAAGGTCACATGGAAAATCATCGATCATTACTCATCATTCACTCAATTATTAAGAATTACTGGATGGGCGATGTCGCATGTGATCGATTCTGTTGGAATATGAAATGCTATGCTCCTGAACATAGCTACATGCGTGTGAGCGTGTGTCAGTAGAGAGAGAGTATCGCGAGCGCCAACAGCGCATGTATAGTTAGTCGTCACGAGAAAGCCATGTGAGTCAGACGCGTGCTTACCAATGTAATCTCATCCTATTTAGTTAATAAACATACTATTAATAATAACCTCAACTTATTCTTATCCCCAAAATTATCCAACATGGTAGGAGAGCGTGGTTGGTAAGTGTTAAAATTTATTATCTACTATATGAACTTTCGAGTCCTATACAGATAATGGGGGGGAAATAAAACCAAGTGAGGTTAGGAAAGCCACGTGAAAATTAACGGTAGTTAATAAAAGTGAAACACAAGTATTAAAATTCAATAATGGAATAAAAGTGAATCAAAGAATAATCAACAGTTATGTAACAAAGAGAATAACTAAAGCAAAAACGTGGTCAGAAAGACACAAAGTTTAAATGAAAGAAAATCACTTTGGAAAACGGGAAAGTGAAAAATATATGCACAAACAGAAAATAAAAATTGTTAGCTATCGAAATGTAAAAAGATTTTTGAAAAATAATCATAAAAAAGGTCCGATGTCGAGGGATTAAAGAAAAAGTGTTAAAGGGCCACAAAAACGTGGTCAGCATGACACGAAGTTTGAAGTGCAAAAGAATCAGTCAAGAATAATTAAAATGAAAAAATATTCACATAATAACAAAGTAAAAGTAATAAACTACTGAAATATAAAAAGATTTTTTCAAAAATAATGGTAAAAAATTGCGATGTCAGTGGATTAAAGTTGGCGAGTGAAACACGCCGCAGAGCTCAAGCATAGAGCACGTGCGCACCACGAGGTTTATACAGTAAACGTATAGGCTAAAACACGATTATATGAGTGACGAAAGTGAGTTAGCGAGTAAACACGTTGAAAGAACTCAAAAAGATTATTATTTTAAAAAGTGAAATAGATAAAATAATAAAAATTAAAGAAATCGAAATGGCAAAGCAAGCCAAAATTGAAGATATTGTTATACCAATTTTCGACGGAGAAAATTATTCAAGTTGGAAAATTAGATTAATGATGCTATTGGAGTACAAGGAGTGCAAAGAGCCTGCAGTAAGGTTAAAATTGGAAGCAGAAACCGAACCAGAATGGAGAAAGAAAGACTTAAAGGCAAGAACGATTTTAGTAAGCACAATATCCGATAAACAGCTAGAATACGTGAAAGACTGCACAAATGCTCGTGACATGATAAATAATCTACGGCATTACAAATTTTGTGCAGAGGAAAAATTGATGAAATTAAGCTAAAGGACTATGACACAGTAGAAGAATTTTTCATACATTTTGAAAAAGCAGTGAATGAATTCAAATCAGCTGGAGGAAATATAGATGAGTCCGAAAAAATGAGATATTTGTTAAAAACACTACCACCTAACTACAGTTATATCGGTGACTTTATTGATGTGATACCCGAAGATCAAAGAACAGTAGATTACGTAAAATCTAAAATCAAGGAGAAAAATATGAACAGAAATCAAAATGAAAAGAAAAATGTTAGCACTTTCAATGCCAAAACTAATAAGGAATGTTTTGTTTGTGGAGAACCCGGACATTTCAAAAAGAACTGTTGGCACGCAGGGCCCAACAATCAACAAGAACATAGAAATCAAGAAAGAAACCAACAGAGTCATCAGCGAGACGTCAACCGAGAAGGAGGTTACAGAGATCGTGGCTGAGGAAGAGGTTATCACCAGAATCAATCAAGAGGAAAAGGTCATCACGACGACAATTCCAGAGGAGCTCAAACATGGGCCACACTAGTGTTTAGTTCCCAAGTGAACAAGTGTAGTGAAACAAGTGAAAATCCAAATGAAATGAAGTGGTTATTAGATAGTGGTTGCTCGGACCATATTGTAAACGATTGTAAATTCTTCGAAAAATATGTAAACTTAGAAAATCATGTAGATGTAGAATTACCTGATGGTAAAATTTTGAAAGCCACCAAAATTGACAATGTAAAAACCTATTTTAAAACATATGGTAACGAAAATGAAATTGATATAAAAAATGTATACTATGTAAAAGATATAGGAAAAAACATATTAAGCTTTTCTAGAATAACAAAAAATAACTGTACTATTGTAGCGAAAAATAATAACGCAAAAATATTTGATCAAAATAAAAAATTATTAGCTGTTGCATATCAAGATGACAACCTATATAAAATGAAAAGTTATGTAAAAAAGAATCAAAGTAAAATTTATACTAATGTCACAAAATTAACTGAAAAAGAGAAATGGCATAGGGCATTAGGCCATGTGAATTTCCAATATTTAAATATACTAATAAAAAATAAATTATTAGATGGTTTGCCAGAAAAAA
Source organism: Torymus aiolomorphi (assembly GCA_036365515.1). NCBI lineage: Eukaryota > Metazoa > Arthropoda > Insecta > Hymenoptera > Torymidae > Torymus > Torymus aiolomorphi. Next base: position 170,646,502 of record CM070874.1, on the reverse strand, counting down.
TAGAAAGCACACATATGAAATGTGCAAATTGCATAGAAAGTAAAATGTCAAATCAACCGTTTGAAAATGATAGAACTAGAGCAACTGAAACTCTAGAATTGATCCATACTGATTTGAACGGACCACATAACACCTTGGGTTATGGTGGTGAAAAATATTTTTTAACGTTTATCGATGATTACAGTAAATGTGTCAGAATTGATTGCATTAAAAATAAATCAGAAACTGCGAGTTGTTTCATCGACTATGTTAACTTAGTTGAAAATCAGTTTAATAAGAGAGTAAAAAAGTTAAGATGCGATAATCGAAAAGAATATTTGAACAAAGAAATTTATAATTTTATAAGACAAAAAGGCATACAATTATTACCATGTCCACCATATGTACATAAATTAAACGGCGTAGCCGAAAGGTATAATAGAACTGCTATGGATATTGGCAGATGCTTATTAAGAGAAGCTAGAATACATAGAAGGTATTGACCAGAAATAATGAATACAGAAGCATATTTAAAAAACAGAACAATTGCTAATACTGTAGAAAATAAAACACCTTATCAAATATTTTTGAATAGAAAACCTAATGTAAAACATTTGAAAATTTATGGAAGTAGAGTATTTGTAAGAATACCTGAAGTTAAAAGACAAAGTAAATGGGATGATAAAGCTCAATTAGGAGTATTAGTTGGTTACACAAACAATGGATATAGAGTTTTAATAAACGGTAAAGTAAAAGATGTTAGACATGTAACAGTTGTTGAAGATAGCACTAAATTAATTTGTTTAGAAAAAATGGATGATGAGAAAGATAGAGTAAATTATGAAAGTGATTCTGAAATGAAAAATGATGTTGATGAAAATGAAACAAATCTATTATCTTCTATTCTGACTTTCGAGTCGACTAGAGATAATCAAACAAATCTCGAAAATGTTGAATATGAAAACAATGAAAATTTTGAGTATGAAAATGAAAATAAAAGTAATGAAAATTTAACAATTCCAAGAAAATCTAATAGAAAGAAAAGCCCAGTAACAAGATACGGAAATCCTGTAACTCATTGTATTTATGTAAACTATGTAAACGCAAGTGTACCAAGTACATTCGAGGAGGTGATAAAGTGTAACGAATATAAAGAATGGCAAAAGGCAATGGACTCGGAGATAAAAAGTTTAGAGAAAAATGATACATGGCAAATTGTTGATAAACCCAAAGATAAAAAGATAATTGATGTTAAGTGGATTTATAAAAGGAAAAGTGATAATACATATAAAGCACGACTAGTTGTTAGAGGCTCCCAACAAAAGGAATATATTGAAAATGTTTATTCACCAGTAGGAAAAATGCAAACCTTGAAAATTTTATTGTCACATTGTTGTAAAAACAATTTATACATAGAGCAAATGGACGTTGAAACTGCATTTTTGAATGGTTATGTAAAATCTGAAGTATATGTTAATGAGCCTGAAGGTTATGAAACAGGTGAAAATAAAGTCTATAAATTAAAAAGAGCACTTTATGGTTTAAGGGAAAATCCAAGAGCTTGGTATGATTGTTTTCACAAATTTATAGAAAAGTAAATGTTGATTGCATCTAATGGCCAAGGTTACTACCAATATTTGTTGTACGAGATGGTAAAAAATAAATAAAACAACAAATTTATTTCACATTAACAACGTTTCGGACATCTTTTATTTGTGAATGTCCCTCTTCAGGTAAAACGTCTATTTTTGATGTATTGCGGAGAGCTATCCGTTTGTCACAGTTACTAAAAAATTTATAGAGTTTGAAACAGTTATTAAAAAATTTATAGAAAAGTTGAATTTTGGAAGAAGTAATTATGATTATTGTCTATATCTAAATAACACAAACAAAGATCCAATATACATACTAGTTTTTGTAGATGATCTTTTAATATGTTGCAAAAATAAAAAGATGATAGACGAAATTAAAGAAAGTTGAATGAAAAGATTTTCAATGAAAGATTTAGGAAAAGTGGGAAACTATATTGGAATTCATATTGATTATAGTAAAGAAAAAAGTAAAATGACCTTAAGTCAGACAAAGTACATTGAATCTTTGGCTGTAAAATACAATTTAGAAAACGCAAATTTATATGACACTCCTATGGAGGCAAATTTAAAATTAGAACAAGCAAGCGAAATTGACCAGATTATAACGTATAGAAATTTGATTGGTGAATTGTTGTACATAAGTACAGGCACAAGGCCAGACATAACATATCCTGTAAATTACTTAAGTAGATACCAAAGCTGTTATGATGCAACGCACTACAAATATGCGATCAGAATATTAAAGTATTTATGGCCGAACCCATCTCAAATCAGACAGCCCGCGTATGCCTATTTCACCTATCATGTTGAAATAAAAATATTTATATTCTACTCGAAAAAATATTTTACACGTGTTTTTTTATTTTTTTGTTTCATCAAAATTTCATGCGTTCAGCGATGCCGAAAAATTCCGAGAAAATTCTTTCATTGAGAAAAAAAATTTTCAATGTGATTTTCAGACTGCTATTGTTTCAGCAGTTTTTCGAGCTTTTAAACGTGTAACACACAATTTCACTCAGTTTTGAGCCCTCTTTAACGACCTTAATGTCATTTTCAAAAAAAATAAAAAATCCACGAGCTATGCACTTTTTACTGAAAAATTCATTTTTTAGGGAAGTGCCTTTTTCTCGAAAACCCCATGTTTTTTTTGCACAATTTTTGTTGTCGTGATAGAGGACGGTAATGCCTAGCTAGACGTATTTGTGAGATTCGGTACTTTTTCCTGGGATAGCGATCACTAATGAGATAACACACAAACAAATTTTTCACGCCTAATGCTTATATATAGTCAATGATATTAGAGTCAATGTAAAGGTATTTGTCTTTGTGTGTATGTAATATACAGGTACACATAACTATGTATTTATTTGTTATTTGCGTCTTTTTGATTTTTTATTTTTATACCTTTTTTTCATTTGTATACCTATTTTACTACCTTTGTTTTTCTGCTTCATTGTTCTTAATTCAGTAAGCGGACGATCAGCGGTCTTTGCTGTCAAACAATGTATTTTATCGTCACATGTTTTTTAACCCATATATGAGTTTTTGAATTCCAGGATACTTTGGAGTTGTAAGCCAATCAATATTTTTTTCTTTTCTGAATTGTTCTATTTCAGCATCTTGTAAATGTATTAT